>CACTHL010000739.1:4800000-6000000 GCA_902712375.1 Dioscorea dumetorum
GTGCACCCCTTCTATATTATTCCATAAACCAACCCTTAATAATTTTGTCATATCCCCAAACTATCCTTGTTTTTTTTAATACCTAATTTTTAAGTCCAACCGAGCTTGAATAGGTTAATTTAATAGTGAAAATAAGTAATTAAATTTAAAATGATGAAAATGACATGATTACACCAAAAATTTCTTTCTAGCATAATTCACCGTTTTCATAAAAAATTAAAGGGTTGGTTTAATCCAAAAGTAACATATATATATATATATATATTATATAGAAAAATGAAAAGTATATCAGAATTTCAAAAGATTTGTTTAGAGAAAATTTAATGTTGGAAAAGTAAAAACGTAATTTGTTATATTAACATGTTTATTTTAATCCCAAAATGCTTGCTTATTTGTCTTTTTATCTTAAGGTATTGTCTTTAAATTAAATTGTAGAGTTAACTTACAATTATAAGTAACACAAAAAGAAAAGAATATTATTTATTAATTTCGTATGAACTAGAAAATTATAAGATTGGCTGCTAAGTGATATATATAAATAGAACACAAGCATTTCATTGTTTTTATTATAAATTTTTATGGCGATTTAACTGAGAATTTTATCCCAAGGTAGCCCGTACTTAATGAATTATCTGATTTGTTTTAATAATGAAATGTTATAATGTTTCTATTCATTTCTTGTTTTTTTTTTAATTACTTTCACCTAATAATGATATAAAAATGTTAAAAAAAACCAGAAGAAATATAAATAAACTTATGGATTAAGTAGTGTTAAATGGTTGGCCATCCTCGCAGGTCAAAGGCACTAAATTACGGAATGAGAATAAGGTGACGATCACGTGTACATATGGATCTTTCGCCACGTCATCATTGATGATGACGTGGCATCCGACTTTCATAGATCCTGACAAGAGTGGGGTCAGGTAGATTCTTTCTCATAAACGAAATTGTTTCTTTTAAAATTGAGTTTTTTTTTTAATTTTTTTAAATGAAACGTGACAAACCACTACTAGCACAGCTACAAATATGGAGTGTGTTAATATCAAAGTCATTGAGTCAACTGTTTTGGGTAAATTGGCACTTGGATCCCCCATGAGTACGCCTCGCAAGTGGCGAGAGTTC
This sequence comes from Dioscorea dumetorum, assembly GCA_902712375.1. Lineage (NCBI taxonomy): Eukaryota > Viridiplantae > Streptophyta > Magnoliopsida > Dioscoreales > Dioscoreaceae > Dioscorea > Dioscorea dumetorum. Next base: position 4,801,123 of record CACTHL010000739.1, read on the forward strand.
GAATCCTTGGGGTGAGGATGCATGTCTGAGAGTTGTGAGCACGAACTATGGGTGGTCCTAGCGTCCACGTGTGCGCGGGCCCCACAGGCCACAGTCGATGCGTGTGCACGCCCCTGTCTTAGTTTAGTAAGCTCATTAGGGGTTTCGTTCTTCTTGAAAAAAAAAATATCAAAGTCATTAAGTAATTGTAATTAATACACCATTGTATTCATCTGTCTTTTGATTACTCTCTTGTGGGTCAGCACTTGTTGTTTTTATTAAAAAAAAAAACATACAGTGAGTTAAAGGAGTTCATTTTGCTTGAATTAAGAATTAAATTTATCAATAATAAAACATGAATATTCTACACAAAACAAAACGACATGATACCGATAGATTAAAAAATTATTTGAGTTTTAAAATAAAGTTAATAAAAAAACATCTATTTAAACAAAATAGGAGTTTTATTTTTCATGCAGAAACATACAGATGTATTTTCAAAACAACCGATATTATTTTAATTTTTTTTAACTCAACCATTTTAGTTTGCATGAGGATCTTTTTAAAAAAAAAATTATTTTTAAACTCATTGGATTGTCTTTTATATTTTAAAATTAATTCGTAGTTAAAAATGGAATATATGTAAAATAATTAGTAACTTGCATAAAAAAATATAAATATAGAAGTTCTTCGTAATTGTGATATTACCATATAATAAAAGTATTTATTAATAATTTCATGAAAATTACTTCTTATATATATATAACTATTCTGATTTTTTGCAGACAAGTACAATGCATCTATATATGTCATGCCATGATGATGATAACTAATTAAGTTGAATTTATTGCTAAAATATCAAAAACATTTATATATATATATATATAATTATATTCTTTGAATAATTTTGACATTGTTGAAGTAACTAATAATTTTTTTTTAAATAGATATTTTAAATTATCATGTTATCATAATGAGAAATAATAAGGTATTATATTACGTACTTATTATAGTCACAAATCCTAAACAAGCTCAACTAAGCATTAAGACAAGGATGTGATACCACAGCCACCAATATTATTAAGCCCTAATTAATTATTATGAAACTTAAAAAAGCTAGTTAATTATGTGTTAGGTCATAATAAAAACCCCACATTAATTATTTCATGCACAATGGCCACTAACTACTGCTAGCATGCTTGTCATCCAACATTATCACTCAAAACCTCAAAAGAAGATTAGGGAGTGATGATTTAATTCTATTCATTAGTGTTAGTATAAGCTTCATATAAGATAACCTTGGTTTTTTAATCTAGCTTGTGATATCTTATAGGAATTATTAAATATCATTTTATATGATACTATGAATTGTTTTTAGCGTATTCTTACATGCCTTGGTTATATATTGGGATTTTAGACAATATTATCAATACTTAATAAAAATAATTTTATATAACTCAATGCCACCTCCTTCAAGTCATTATAAATAATTAATGGACTAACAAAATATGTCAAAAGTGTGTATATATATATATATATTTTCGTACCTAATACAAAGTATTCATTTGAACAAAAGAATATGACCGCATATTCTTCTAGCATTAATTATAACAAAAACATATGCTCATTATTCAATAAGGATAAGTATATGCATTTAAAGCTTTAACCAAAGAAAAGAATATTTTAAGTTTTTCTTTTTTAACTCATTCTTAGACAAAAATTTTATTAGATATTTGGGCCACTATTGTTATAGCTGAACGGTTAACGCATCTAACTCTCATACAAAAGGTAAAAGGTTTGACTTCCTCTCAATATATAGTTGAGATGTATTAATAAATATATGTAGGAGTGAGCAAATTTGGTTACTCGATTCGGTTTAGAAAACTGAACCGAATACCTTGTTATTGGATCCGTAAAAGCTTGATTCGTTTTAAATCGGGTATCTGATCTAGATCGGATATGTTGATTTAAGTTTTGATTAACTTGAAATTTTTTCTTAATTTATTTTATATTCATTAAAGATTTGCTTTGAACAAATTTATTGTTCCAATAAAAAAAGAATACATTTATGTTTTTTATTTATGTAATTTAATTGGTTTGGTGGATATAAATAAAGTAACTTTTAAGAGCATATAAATAAGATAAGTTGATATTATTCAAATTAACTCTTTACAATGGTGCATTTTAGTTCAAAGAGTTTTTCTTCAAAATATTCATGGTTTAAGTTTTATTCCTAACATCTAAAAATTTTATATAGATTTATGTCTTATTCATTTAGTTTTCACTAATGATCTATATTGTAATTTTGATAATTGTTTTATTAGACTTTTAGTAGTTCTTAGAATTTATTTAATTTCTATTTGTTTTTATAATTTTAAAAATTAAATAAAGAAGTTGCCTAATTATAAATTGGAAGAATTGATTAAATCTATGCATTTATAATATTAAATTATTATTCTGTAGAAATATACTAAAACCAAGGTACTATTTGGCCACTCGGTTTTTATTTTCTCATGATCTCAATCCGTTCATGTTTTTCAAATCTCATATCTAAAAACTTTGGGTCATAAATTCGAATCTATATTTTTTTACTTACCCCTAAATGTATGTGTATGTGGGATGGCTTATCTCATTGGCAAAAAAATAAAAATAAAAATAAAATTATATACCACATTGTCAAAAAAAAGATAAAATAAATATATATACCACATTGTCGAAAAACTAGTGATGAGTAGTTTGGTCAAAGCACACACATTCAGTTCCCATTCCCATGGGAACCGAACTTTCCAACAAGGTATTGAGGGAATCACTTTCTCTCAACTTAATGGAATCAGTCTCCCATGGTAATTTAATTTTTCAAAACTAATACTCTACCAAACATGGCAAAATCATTCCCTTGTTTTATTTTTAAGGGAAAGTAAGGGACTTTTCCATGTACCAAACGCCCTCTAAATATATGTGTACGTGGGATGGCTTATCTCATTGTAAAAAAAAAAAAAAATAATAATAATATATATATATATATATAAGACAGTGTCTGTGTGTATGCAAAGGTGGTGTGGGAGGCATAATTAGGAAGATAAACCAACATTATTGAAGGCATTTAGTCAAAAAGTATTGAGCATCATTTAAGGCGCTAATTAGTAGTCTAAAAGGTGTGAAAGTCTTTGGATCAGAGAAGAAAGTAGTAAGTTTTTGTACCCATTCACTGGAGAAATCGAAGGAGCTCATTATTATGACTTCGTTTCCGGTGGAGTTGAATAAACTTTTTATTATATATTATAAACTCAAAAATTTACCAAAAATCCACCTAAACAATCTCATTGATGATGCTATATATTTGACATCCTTTTTCCAAAATAAAATAAAAAAAACTAATGACAACAAACTACTCCACCACTAACCAATCTGAATTCACATGTGCATGAGGGAATTGTTGCAGAATATAATAGTGGCAGATAAGTCTCACATGAGCTAAAAGGAGTCATCATTTGTATACGGAGATAGAGCTAATTCTCGCTGTAAGATGGGTTTTTTTAGGGATATCGATCTAAAATAACGTAGTGTTTGGATAGTGGGATATTGTATTCCATGGATGGGGATATCTATGGATGAAATATCCATTGATAGGAATATTCATGTTTAAGTGTTTGGTTGAAGGGATTTAACTAAAGATAAGATTTAATAAATAATTTTTAAAATATTTTTAAATTATTTAATTAAATTCAATTATAGTTGATGATTAGAAAATTTTATTTTTTAAATATTTTTACTAAGTATTTGGTGGGACGCCGCTCATCCAATTTTCAAAAATGGGGGCCATCCCCATTAGGTCCATTCAGGCAACTAAACAATGTGGCTCTGGATATCCCATCTCCATCCCAAAATATTCAGGCTTCCAAACACTACCAATAATAAGATTAGTCTTTTAAAGATATGGATATCAGCTTAATATGTGTTGGTGGTGTTTTTAATAAAATATAGTATGATGTTGATAGGGACATAAGCTCCCGTCAGGAATGGTTTGGTGAGCTATATATGAGTTGTAGCTGGATTCCTCAGAAATGCTTTGGCGAGTCTCAGAACCTGACATCAGTCACGTTGGGGATAACAGTGATAGCTCAAAATATTCCCATATCAGCTAAAAAGAAGAGATATTATGTATATATAAGGGTTGGGCTAACCTTTACTATGAAACCAGTCTTCTGAAAATTTGGATCAAACCCTTGTGTTCATTAGGAACCCCCTCAAGCTCTAGCAAAATCTAGGTTTTTTTTTTTTTTTTTTTTTTTTTTTTTTTTGACAGAAAATAAGAATTTTACACAATTTTAAGATTATAAAATTTCTTATTAAATAGCATCCCAATTGATGATGGCCTTCTTTGGCTTGGGAGTTCACAGTTTCATGTTGTATTTTCACTTCTTTAATGGGGTTCTCTAGGGATGCAAGTGGGACGGAGATTCTCCGAAACATCCCCTCTCACAGCGAGAAACGGGGAAAAATTCCTCTCCGTTTAGTGGGGCGGGGACGAGGGCGGGGAATGCTCTCCCCTCCATGCCCCTCGGGGATTCCCCAACAAAAAATATATATATATTTTTGTAGTGTATTTATTAAAAATTATTTCAACATTAATATAATATTATATATATAATCAATAAATATTTATTTGGTAATATTTTTAGTTATTAATAAGCTTTAGTAAATATAACTTTCCTATTTAATAGAAACTTAATTTAAAATAACCAAGTTTAAATATAATTGTAACAATAAATTTGAAATAACGTTATATATTATTTATTTAGTGATAAATATTATTTTTTCAATCCAGTAAACATTTAAACTCTTGCTCATTAATTTATCTTTATATTATAAAATAGGACTCACAATTATTTCATACAACTTATTAACTATTTATATTTATATATTTCATTAAAACATATTTATTTAATAAAATCTTAAATTATTTTAATAAAATTATTATATAATATATTTACAAAATTAAAATTCAAACTTCTAATTTTCAAATTTCTAATGTTGTTTGTATTACTTAATTTGGATCTTAATATTGTTGTTTTATCATACATTATATTATAACTTATTAGGAGAAATATTTTATGTGAATTTTTATTTTATATATGATGTGCATGTTGTAAAAAAAACTTTGAATCAATGTTTTGGGCGGGGCTGGGATTCCCCGTGGGAAGGGGATCCCGTGGTGGAGTGAGGGGGAGGGGGGATTTTTTTCCCGCAGGGAATTTTAAACTAGGGAATTCCCGCCTCGTGGAGAGCGGGGATAGGGACAAGGATCGCATTTCCCACCCCGCCCCCCCCGCCCCGCCCCACTTCCATTGCTAGTTCTTTTTCACTTGCGGCAGAGTACTGATAAAAAATCTATTTAAATTAGATTAATTTAGAAGAAATTTATATTAAATTCAAAGTTTATTGATGGAAATATATCTTTCAGTCAAATTATAAAATCAATGCTCTCAAGAATATTTGATATCTCAACATTTTAGCAAAATCTCTCTCACCATTAAAATATGATTATTATTTAATATATTAAAACAATAAATATTTATTGTTTAATCTATATAATTACAAGTCTAGTTGAGTGCCATAAAGTTTGAGCTTGTTAACATATTTCTTTTTTCATTATCTCCTTTTGTTTTTGTGATGATCCTAATTACCTTCTTTTTTTTTTTTAATAAATGTGATAAATTATACTAAAATAATACACAATTTTTTAAATATACCATAGACACTGAGTACTTTTTTTTAATTTTTTTGTTTATAATTAATTTTCTCTCGTTTATATTTTTTATACAATAAATTTGAAGATGTAAATTTCACTAAAATGGTGACATATATTAATAAATAAATAAATAATTAATTAAAATTGAGACTTCGGTCTCATTCAAATAAATCAAATATGTAGAAAATATTTGCCAAGGGATTAATATCTAGCATCAAATTCTTTCCCAACTTCAAGTTCCAACGTTGATGTCAGCTTCATTTGCCAATTTGATGAAAATGATGATGGCCAACAAGAATGGTTTACTTGCCGTAATAATTTAATTTTTTATTAATTATTGATCCCCTGTGATAAATTAGAAGAGCCAGAAGTCATGGCCGCAATAATGTGTGTGATTTATCAACATTATAAAAAATATATATTTGTTGTTATATTCATAGATAGAAAATCAAATCTAAGTTTTTGTTTTTATTAAATACACTATTAATAATTGAATATGGTTGATTTACCTTTTGAAAAAAAATAATAATTAAAAAAGATTGTATTTATTTATTTGGGTAATAAATATTCATCAGACCTTTTTAAATCAAGGTTGCTAACCAGTTATTTAATAGTTTCATCATGTGTTTATATACAATATTGTCTCAAAATTGAAAAAAAAAAAAATCATTGTGCATATTTTCTAGCAAATCTTGGTCAAATTTATTGCCGATAGACCACTGTTCTCTGTATTGGACCACAAGATCTATAGAAGAATTAAACAACATATTTTGAGAATTTAAACCAAATTTTTGTGGGCCTTATGCACCAATATATATATATACTTGTACAAATATCATATACACTTACATTACAATACAACAATTAATAAAATATCTTCTCACCAGTTCTCAATGATATTTATCATTATGAATTATATTTAGTAATGTCATGATGATTCCACTTGTTCTTCTTTCCCATGCAATTAAACAAATTCCTAATTTCAAACTTCTAAAACTTTTATTCTGCTTTCTTCTTAGAATCTTAATTGAAAATATTATCCATTATAAGAATCTTATTATTATTATTATTATTATTATTATTATTTTTAAAAAAAAAAGCAAGCTAGTCACATAGCCAAATTTTAAAACAACAGTATCTATTTCAAAAGAAGGGTCCAAATTTCGTTAGAAGATGTTCTTATTAAAAACCATATAGGGGGAAGGAGTAGGGACCAAACTCTAATATCCCTCCTCATTAAACATATATATTATTCATAGTTTTTTTAATAATCTCCTAGATTATAGACATATGTATTCAAATGCTCTAAAACTTAATAGCCATAATAACAAGAAGACAAGCAACTAATACACTGTGTGACCAAATTCTTAAAGATGGCATTACTAATCATAATCAAGCCTTCATGTTTTATGGTAATTAATGTGTTTCTATTTATTTAAAAAAAAATTTAGATTATTGTGCATTCTTGGAGAGATGGAGGAGGAGACAACAATGTCAGAGAAAATGTTTTTGTGAATCATAAAGAGAAGGAATTCAAAAGAATTCAAAATGGGAAGCACCATGTGATGGCCTGTGACTTCTTGTTGTATTTAAATGGTTAAAAGTGGGGATGAGATTAAAAGAGCATGATGATAGTCTCAGTAGTTTTCCTTATTTTATTATGTTTTTTGGGGGAATTCTTCCTATGAATTTATTTTTGAATTTCTTTTATTTTGCTAAACTGTTTATTGAATAGTTCTTCTCTTCAGAAATTTGACCCTCATGTCTGTTTGTCTCTCATTGCTTTTCTTATTTGGGCATTGAAATTCAAATGTTTGAAACTTGTTTCAGTCTTATATATATATATATATATATATATATAATAATTTATTCATACTGTTTGATTTTTAACCCAATGGTTGCCATGAAGTAGAAAAAATTCACAGGAATGGTGTGTATTTTTTATACATAAATGGAAATTTGAATTCAAAATTACATGGGTAATGGTAATGGACACAACTATCTAGCATTTGGACCCACTCACGTTAGTATTATTACTATTATATTAGGTTAGGTTTTCACTGTTATAAATAAGTTTTAACATTTTAAGGGTTGATATGAAATCTTTCACTAACAAAGGATCCTCACACTGATTATTAATTAAGACATAGATTTTTTTTTTTTTATTATTTCATATCTAAACACAATGCCAGTAATTCAATCATAAACATGCAAGATAAAATTGGAATTTTTATGGAGATGAAATTTTTTTTTTCAGAGTCACACTAGAAATTACCGATCCATTTAATAGATGAAAAATACACTCATAAAAAAAAGTTTACTATACTTATTAAATTCTTACAAAAAAATATTTAGTACTTGGCTATGTGAATCAATGAAAGAGATATTTAAAACTTGCTTTTACAAAAAAAATATAAAAATTAAATTTCAAGACTTATGCAAAAAAAACAATTCTCAAAATTATACGTTTAATATAATTAATCTGTTGGTACATAATTTTTTTAGTACTAGTACAGGTGAAGACCAGAGTGAAAGCACTCCCCGTGGTACATGATTAAAGCACGTGATATATTTAGAAAACCCGATCAAATTTAACAGGTCTATTTTATTAAAAAAATATGAATTCATTTAAAAATTTTACCATGAGTCTTTTAATTATTATATAAATTGACTTTTAAGTTAAATAATAAATATATTTTCTCTATACTCCTTTCAAGATAAAATAATATCTTTTTGATATAAATTGGATATATAATAATACTAATAATAATAATAAATTTTTATGAGTGTATATCCATATATATATATATAAATAAAAAATGACACTAGAAAGAAGTAAGAACCCTAAGGGGACGCGTTTCATCTCCCCATGTGCCATGAGCCGGGCCCCACACCTTCATAACTGTTTCCGTTTTCCTTGTTTCCCTCTCCCGCCTTTTCCACCAGATAAAATATATCAGCTTTTGGTCACTCCCCCCCCCAATCGACCCTTATTTTTGCACTTTATTTACATCATTGCCATCACCTCTTCTCCATTCCCCAGGCCATGAGCTGACTTCATTGCAGAGAGAGACCCCCGAGAGAATCCTGTGAAACCCACCGTCGCACGCTATTAAGAATTCATGGCAGTGTTTTCACCCTCAATCGTCCATGTTATTTACAATCCTGCCACTATCTCTCCTCCTTTCTTACTGTTAGTTTCAAGCCACGCCAAAATTTTTTCTTTTCCCGAAACCCTACTCTGTTTCTTGTGTTTGAAATCCCCTGAAATTAGGGTTAGGGTTAGGGTCTTCGTCAAAGCCTACTGGCACTGGCATTGCTGTTTGTTCTTGGTGAGACTTGTGTGTGTGTGTGTGTTTTTTTTGTTTCTTTGTTGGTTCTGAAGGATTGTATCAGAGTTTTTGGTTGTTAGAAATGTGGTGTGGTGGATGATACTGTTGTTTGATTCTTTGCTTTCTCAGGAAGGGAAAAATCAGGGAAAGGTCAGACCTTTTCTTGTGCTGCTTTTCTTTTGCTCTGTTTGTTGATTGCATGCTTTGTTTTGTTGTTCTCTTTCATGGGTTTTTGAGTGTGTTTTGCAATGGAGAAGTGGGTTGCAGATTCTCTGTTCTTTATTCCTATTTGAGGATATTTGTTTTTCTGATCTTTTTTTTTTTTGAAAAAAAAATTGTGACCATTGGGATAACTTTTCCTTTTACTTTCTTCCTCTGAGGTTGGTAGGAGAAAAGCTTCTGGTACTTCCTTCACTTGTGGTTTAGGAATATTGTTTTGAGTGAGACCTTTGATCATGCTTTTTTATGATGTTAATCTGCTCATTTTGTGGTGTTGGTGGATTTTGCGTGTTGATAATCTTAATATCCTGTTGTCTTTGCAAAGTTACTTCTGATTTTGCCGTTAGTGGTTTTGGAGAAGAATGTCAGTACAAATGCAATTTTTATTCCATTTCAAGTTTCTTAGAAGTTATCTTCGCATCTTTGGTATATTAATCATATGAGGTCTGAGTAGAAAAATGTAGATAGAGCACTGGTTGTATAAACAAAAAATGTCACTGTTTTTTTTTTTTTTTTTTTTAAAAAACACAATTTGGCTGCATGCTACTTATTTAGTTTGATGTTATATTTTGCATTTGACTTCTTATCAGAAGGATATTTAGTGGCCTTCTTTTTTTAAATTATAGAGATGAAGTGTTAGTAGTAATAAGAGCGTCCAGCAAAATGGCTGAGGGAAGACGACATTCTGTAGACATACCTCTTTCGAAAACTTTAGTAGCACTGAAGAGAGTTCGGTCATTGAGAGACCCGGGGACAAACTCAATGTGCAAATTTACACCATCTGGTGAACATATAAATTGGGAGATTAATTCTGGAAGTGGTCAATTGCTAGAACTTAGTAATCCTGATAATCACGGTATGACTATGTGTCAAAATTACGCTTTGGATGTTAAAAGTGAGGATATCGGCAGTACCTCAGACTTCAATTGTTGTTCCAATCCTAAACGATCTTGCTCGACGAAGTTTGCATCGAATGGAGTCTCTGCTGGCCGGGCCAAACTATTGCGTGAATCGTACCAAAATCACACACACAATGCATATGATTCTGCGGTGATCCCGTGCGCTATGAATCATCTTGATGAAGAAGTAAATTCATATAATGAACCAAATTTTAGTAATTTGCTGGAGTGGGCTAACGACCAAGTGGTCAGCAAGAAGTCAGCATGTGGCAGGTTAAAGAAATCAAATGTTGTAGCTGATGTTGCTATGAGCCGTGTTGGAAGCCCATGCATGTCAATGTATGAAGCACATGCAAATAGTCGAAGCCATAGCACATTTGGCCTTGCTACCGAAGAGGTTGATATTTCCGATTCGAATAATACTGGGTGTGGAATAAGCTATTGCTGGTCGAGATCAATGACTAAATACAATAATCAAAATCTGTCTCCAGATGTTGATGACCATGAACGCCCACTGCTATCTGCTGAAGGGGGAGGAATAACAAACAGGGAGGTTGTTCTGTGTCCAGAAAGCCCAAGAAGCTTAAGCCAAAAATATAGGCCTAGATCTTTCAAAGATATAGTTGGCCAAAATGTTATATCTCAGTCCCTTTTAAATGCCATTTTTAAAGGAAAAGTTGCGCCTATTTATTTGTTCCATGGTCCACGAGGTGCTGGCAAAACATCAACTGCAAGGATATTTGCTGCAGCCTTGAATTGCTTATCTCTTGAGGAGGATAGACCATGTGGGTTCTGTCAGGAATGCTTGATATTCTTCACTGGAAGAAGCAGGGATGTGAAAGAACTGGATGCTGCTAAGTTTAATCATAAATATAGGGTCAAAGCCCTTCTCAAGAGTGCTTCTCGAGTTCCATTTTCCTCACGTTTCAAGGTGTTCATTGTTGAAGACTGCCAATTTTTGCATGCACAGACATGGACTGCTATCTTCAATTGTCTAGATGAGCTTTCTCAGAATGTCATATTTATTATGGTTACCTCTAACGTGGATAAGGTGCCGCAGAATTCCATTTCCCAGTGCCGAAGGTATCACTTTTCAAAATTGAAAGATTCCGATATCGTCTTAAGGTTGAAAAAAATTTGTATTGAAGAAGGATTGGATTTTGATGAGGAAGCTTTGGACTTCATTGCCTCCAAGTCGAATGGTTCTCCTCGAGATGCAGAAATGTTGCTTGATCAGCTGGGCCTTTTAGGGAAAAGAATCACTGTATCTCTTGCTTATGAACTTGTGAGTAATGAATTTACTTTGCTCTGTCTTTACTTTGTTTGACATTGGCTCTCTTTTCTTATCTTGGTATAAGTTTTCTCAGACTTGCTCTGTTTTACAGATTGGAGTTGTTTCAGATGATGAGTTGCTCACTTTGCTAGACCTAGCTCTGTCTGCAGACACTGCCAATACAGTTAAAAGGGCTAGAGAGCTCATGAAATCAAGGGTTGATCCTATGCAATTAATATCACAGCTTGCAAATCTTATAATGGACATTCTAGCTGGTAGACGTCAACTAAGACACTCTGAATTTTGTGGCAGTCTTGTTGGACAACAAACTTGTATGTGCCACCGTGCTTTTTCTAAGTGTGTTTTTACTAGAGAACGGTTGCATTTTAGTATTCTGTAGCCATCATTTCATGTTTACCACTATCACTCGTATGTATTGTTGTCACCACTGATATTGGAACCAATGCATGGATTTAGAGTAGTGCTTGTTTATGGATGGATGTATGCTGCTTCCACCATTTTAATGTTATTTATATTTTCGCTATATTTTTGCTGTTAGAATGTTCTCTGAGATCAATGTAGTGTGACTTATTCTGGAACAGCTTGCTTGTGAAGTTTATTTTCTCTTCATCATGTAGTCATTGTGAAGTCATTTTTCATGGAATTTTTCACTGCAGTGACCGATGTTGGCATGCAGCCATTGAAGCATGCTTTAAAAATACTCTCAGAAACTGAAAAACAATTGAGAACATCAAAAAATCAAGCAATTTGGCTTACAGTTGCTCTTCTACAATTCAGCACCGAAGATTCTTTATATCCAAGAACAAATTCCTTGAGAGGTATGTTATCTTATGCTTTAATAATCAAAGAATTATTCATTAGTTGTGGAGTACTCTTTGATAGTTTAAAATTCATTGAAATGCAGATGATGGGGTCTTAAGCACAATCTCACCAAGGGAAAGTTTAAAAAGATGTAATGGGTGTGGTTACAATAAGTCGAATTGCTTAGACAACTGCCACAACAAGAAAGACTTGGAAACCATATGGAGAAAAGCCATAGCGAATTGTCCCTCAAATGATCTTAGAAATTTCTTGCTAAAACATGGGAATCTGTCGTCAATTTACATCCACGAAGGTAATGAGAAGGGTTGACTCTTTTTTCTTTTCCCAATATTGGATAGCCAGAAAAAACAAAATATGTTCATGCAGTTTACTGGTCAGGATTGGAATGTCCTACATCAACTGAACGTGGAATATCCTGATCATACTATGTCTTTGGACATGGTTAATTTTTTCAATTATTTTCTTTTGTTAATTGGCCTACATACAAGCACAATGTAAACCGACCCTTATTTGTACTCCTATCATATTAACTCTACATATAACGAAACATGTTCAAAATCACCATTCAAGTTCCTGCTTGTACCTTGATGAATATAATTTTCTAACTCTCTGACCGAATTAATGAACTAATCAGACATCATTCGTTTATGTTATTCATTGAGGTTTTTTTAATTATTTTTGTAGGTCTTAGATTGGAATCATTTATGATTTCAGTTGTATGCATTTGAGTTGCTTTTATTTGAAAGGGCAATGGCTATAATTCGGTACTCATTCACATTTCAGGTGTGGCAATTGCTGAAGTAGAATTCCTTCATCCTGCTTATGTGTCCAGGGCTGAGAAATCATGGAAATTGATTGGGAGTTCACTACAATATGTTATTGACTGTAATGTAGAGGTCAGAATCCAGCTTTCCCCTGGCTCCACAAGAAAGAACACTAAATTAAAAAACCCATTGTTCAATATTTTGAACTGTTATGGTAGAAGAAAAGAAATGCCTGTTTCAACTACCAATGACAATGAAACCGAAGCTTCGTTGAGGAGAGATACATCCGCAGAGGCTAGTTCATCTCACCACTTCCAGCAGTTTTCGCCTTCTGTTCATCACCTTGATACAAACTCTATGAATGGCTCTGGCTGCTTTCATGGTGAAGGAGCAGTGACCACAAAGATGGAAAATACTCAAAGCTGTGGAACTATGGAATTAGGTAAAGAGGATGCTGTGCATGCCAATGTTGAAGAATCTGACATTCAGCCGAGCTGCTTTTCAAAGACAATGAAATTCCAAAGAAGATTTCTTTTATCTGAAATTGCTCAAACAATATGTTTACGAATTCAGCCACATGACAAACTGGAATTGTCTTTTCGAAGGGATGCCATATTTGACCAAGATTTCTGCACAAACATGCCCTATGTTTTCTGCTCCAAATCAAATACACACATCACCTATAACGCCAGTGATAAAAAGGGGTAAGCTCCTTATTGTTCATGCCTTTATGCATCTGAATCCAGTTTTTATGGGCAGTAAAGGCTAGTCATTCAATCCTTCACATTGATGCACTTTGGTAACTTCATTCAACTAAATTCATAAGTAATCTGGCATTTCTTTGAAGAGCAAATAGTGAGGTGACAACTATTTGTTCTACTATATTTATCCTAATATGTTGTGATTATTATTATTTTGTAGGCCAAGCAGCGAGTCAAGGTTTAGCTCCAATGCATTGTGTTATAGGGCATCTAAGCCACCCTTTCAAAAGGTAGAACTTGTATAATTTTCTTCCATCCAGTTTTGACCGTCATACAATCATGAGTTGCATATGTAGTGATGAATATGTGAAAATATTTGAGTTCATCCGTGCGCCTTGCCATCTATAGGTGTCTCATCTTTGATTAAGTTCCATCTTATTATCATTTTCTGTTTATCTGTTCAATTGTTTGCATGCTTCCTTTTTCCTCTTTTTGCATTTCACACTAGTTTTATCCTTCCTGAATCTTTATTAATGAAGAATGTTTTCACTAGTTATGTCACTATGGAGCTATCAGCCTTTGCTGAATAAGCAAACAGCGGAATATTGAGCTCTAAATTTTCTAGTCATTTCTGTTTATTTGTTCTCCACTTTCTTGCATGCTACTCTTTGGCTGTTGATGCTTTCTTCTTTTTTGCATCACACTAATTTTTCCTTACATGAATATAATCTATATCAGTGAAGAATGTTTTCACTTGTTAGTTTCACGATGAGGGGAACTATCAGTCTTCGCTCATGTAAAAACTGTTTCTTATCAAACAAGCAAACAGAAGAATATTGAACTCTAAATTTTCTCATCTTTTCCTTTTGATCATTTCCAGTTTTTGCACTAATTGGTTGACAATGGTCTGACACGGACCTTACTAATGCCATGGTAATTGTACTCCTAGCTCGCAGCCAATGCTTTATTGGACACTTTGCCCTCTGTTTTTCTATCTATGCAGCAACTTGTTGTCATCTGCCATGTAACAAACATCATTGCACATGTGTACTTTATAATTTAGTACTCCATTTTCTTCCAGTGACATGTGTTCATTGTGGCATATCTATTTTACTGCAGGATTCTCCTCGAAGGCGGCACCAGCTGGGATCTCATTTGGTTGGATGGTTCTTACCTTGCATGGTGGCTGAGCATAAATCACAGGCTGAGCACAATGTTTGATACAGGTTGTAATATTGGTTGGTGCATTTTGTTTTCTTAATCTTGTTGGAAGGTCTCACCTTTTCATTATGATCATCGCATGGAGGATAGTTAAAATCAAAATTATTTTTATGAATATTAGTAGCTAGTTGGTCAAAATCTTGTGTCTTGGATTTCTTGTCATTCTGATTCTTTTTTTTATTTTTTTTTTTATTTTTATTTCACAGGGTTCAATCTTCAAAAATCCACCAGACAAGCTAACACTTTGTTAACCTTATTGTTAGCGAGCATTTTTTTTATAGGTGTGAGAAATCATTTGCTGACTAACATTACCACCAAACGCAAACCTGTTAATATTTTGCATTCTCAAATTATGTAAGAATTAAGTTTTGAATATCAATCTCAGTTGACAACCTTAATTTTAATGCCACAAAATCATGTCCCAAAATATGAAGAATGTCATATCATTCAGTTGTGTGCTCCACAAATCACACTACATTGAGACATACATGGATGAATAAATAAGATAAAAGGCAGATTAAGTAAAACACATTTTATTTCAAAATGAAATGTTTGAAAGGATTGAAAAAAATTAACAGGCAAATCAAAGAATCCTTTCTTGTACGGCCACAGCATTACTCAGTAATAAACTCAAAAGTTATGCAAGGCTTTGAACTAGGCAACCCCTTGCAATCTAAAAACACTTGAGTAGTTTCTCTTCCAGTGTTTTCCAGCTTAATTTATCATCTGAATGTTGACTTTTGGCCAGTCAAACCCATGTTTTCTGTTATTTGATTTTGAATGGAATGCGCTTTCGCTGGTAATCCAAACACTCTTCAAAATTCAGACCTGTCACCAGCCATCAATGATCAGCCGGTCCAATCCATATTTCTAGTTAAATTAAAAAAAAAAAAAAGAAACTCTGTTTTGGTCCATTCTCCAACCTCATGCTTTTGTTCCATAGAGTGTCTTGTATGTTTAGGTCAAACGTACATTAGTAAGCAGATGATGTTTTTCTTTTCGGTTTGATTTTCTAGCTCATCTCTAGTACCAATCCTGATTCTAACCAGGGTTATACATGTGCACAAGGAATGGATTAAATAGTCCTATATCAAAACTAAGAGGGAAAGACCATATGTTTATCTATGCTTGGACTTGAAGACCTGGCAATTTTTTGCAAGGCAAAACCATTAAGACAACAATGAAGCAAATCGAATTAGACATGAAGTGCGATATTGAAGATCATATATAACTGCAATGAGAATAAATCATTACCTTGTAATTTGTTAGATCAGTATCTGCATGTGGCCAAACTTTAGAGGAGACAGCCTAACCAGAGATTGAAGCATGCTCTATAATTCTACTGTACACAACAATTTTCCCAATGCTTAATCTCCTTTGAGTGAGGGTCTAATTTTGGTAAAAATATGCTAGGTAGATGGTCTTCTATCAACATCTAGCTTGTTTATCAAAGACGGTCTTCTTCGCTTCTTCCAAAACTCATCCTTCTTACCCTTCTTGGGTTTTATACCCATTTTACTGTTTATCATTCCCAGAATAGCACTCCTATCCCTCCTATTCTTAGTTTTTGCTTTTGCCTCTAAAATAGCACGCAGCTTTTGATAAGAACTAGCATCGGGCACTTGACCACTCTTCACCATTTGCTTATGATAAAAAAAAGCTCTGTTAAAATCACGGACACGAACATATGCGTATATCATAGTGGAATAGGTAATAGAATCCGGCTTTAAACCATCAGCAGCCATCTCTTTCAATAGTTGAGGTAATCTATTATGTTGTCCGCCTCGTGCATAAGCGTTCATCAACATATTATACGTCATGACTGTAGGCGGCAAGCCAAGCTTTTCAAACTCGAAAATCACATCTCTAGCTTGAGCATAAAGACCATGTTTAGCCAAACCATCAACTAGTATATTAAATGTAACTCGTGTTCCTTCTATTTTGTTGCTGATCATGGACTTCCAGATCTGCATCAGCATCTGTGTATCACCAGCTCGTCTAAATGCATCGAGCAAAGCCGTGTAAGTCTCAATGGACGGTTTGATTCCTTGTCTTTGCATATCCTCAAATGCGGCATATGCTTTTTCATGCCACCTACTCACTGAAAATGCATGGATAAGGGCAGTATACGAATGCGATGTGGGTTTTATTCCTCCTTTTTTCATTCTCAAGAATGCATCTGCAGCCTTTTCGCTCATCTTCCTCTGCCTTCCATATGCACTTATGAGGCAGGTATATGACTTGACATTTGGTTTCAAGCCAGAATCTTGCATATCTAAAAGCAGATTCTCAATAATCTCAGGTTGCATTCTTCTGCTATATGCATCCATTAGAACATTATAGGTCGCGGCGGTCGGTTTTATTCCCTTATCCTTCATCTCAGTAAAGAGGCCTTCCACCTCCTCAATCTGATTGCATTTGCCGAAGGCATTCATCAATGTGTTATATATAATAGCGTTCGATGCAATTCCTTTACTCTCCATCTCTGACTGTACAATGAGGGCTTCCTTTTTTAGCCCCTCATCACAGAAAGACTTTATAAGAGCACCACATACTTCAAGACTCCATTTGACACCTTTCCTATTCATTCTTTCAAAGAAATTCCATGCTTCTTTCGCACAATTCCCCCTTTTCCTCATGACAGTTATCAAAATAGAACAAGTCACATGGTCTGGCCGGACATTATTGGCTTCCAATACCTCATAAATTTTCCATACATCATCATACCTGTGATTAGTGTCAAGACATTAGCACATGATAAAATTAAAAGCATTCAGTAAAAACCTCATCCTAAATGAAAAGAAGGAAGCTATACCAAGACCATGGGTGCCATTGTTTTTGAAGGATGATGGCTAACTTCCGAGTCACATATATCACCTAATTAATGCCACCTAAAACATCTTGCTATGGATTAGGCAATTCAATTCGGTAATGTACTGGGACTCCTGTAACAAGGTAGACCTCTCTCGGCGGGGATGTTTTTTGCATGTATAAAGGTTCAAACTCAAAAAAGCTTACTCAAGTCTCGACCCCGTTGGTGAAAGAATTTTTTAGTATAAGTGAAGAAACACTCAGAAGCAAACTCAGAAAAATTTGAGATTCAATTTATACAAGCATGATCATAATAAACAATATATACACAAATCAAACAGAAGGCTTTCTTATGGATTTTCTTCAACCCAAATCACTTCATGTTCTCAGAGATCTCATCATGCATTCATGCTAATAATACAACAAACAACTCATGCAATACAGAAAAACTGCTAAGGAGTTTACCTCCCACAGGATGACAAGCCGGAGATTGCAGCATTGTAAACATGCACATCTTGAAAACGTTTCCCTCTCGGCAAATTCTCAAACAAAATCATCAGCTTTTCACCCATCTGAGCCCTCCCCAACACCGGAAACAACACCGAAAACGATCTCGGCGTCACCAGTGATGGCTCCTGCAATCCCATCCACTCAAACAAGTACAAGCAGCTCAAGACCAATCCCTCCTCTCCCATAGTCCCCAACAACTCAATGCACTCCCCTTCGCCAATCTTTCCAGCATAGGAACCCAGGAAATCCCCAAGTGTTGTGTTCTCCGGAAGGTTCCTTGCTAGTTGCAAAATTTCACCGCAAATGCTCACTGTGGAGGGAGAACTCTGATCAATTTCAGGATCAGAGTTTAGGGGAAGCTCTTCTTCGACGGGATCGAAGTCGGCGAGGTGCCAGGTAGTGCGGCGGTTGCGCTGAAGGGAGAGGCGGCCTTCGGTCTTGGGGTCGGCAACGGGGGCAGTGCGGGACTGGAAGAAGATGCGAATGGGGTCAAAGGCTGCTTCATCTTCTTCCTCTTCTTCATCTTCTTCGCCATTGTTGCGGGTCAAAGGTAGCTCTTTTGGTTCAGGCTTTTCATCGAACACCTTGTGCTCGCGTTCGGGTGGTTCATGGGGTTGAATATGGAGGTGGGGAAGAAAGATGGGAGATGGAGAAGGGGACGAGGGAGGACAATTGAGAGCTCTAATGGAGCGGAGAAAGAGGAATCGAGCAGGAGGAGGAGGCGGAGAGGGAATGAAGGCGATGCTGGGATGGAGCTTGAGCGCCATTGATATTTGGCTTTAGAGCTCTAAGAACAGCTCGCTGGTTGGCTCCTCACGTTATCTTCACGCCGAATGATACCATATTAATATCCACGTAATTCTTTTTCTCTCTAATAATTAATAGTAATAAAAAGAATCAATGTAAGGAAAGGGTTGAACTGTTGTTTTTTGAATCTTGTTTTTGTGCCAAAAAATCAAATAGAATTATTAAAAAATAAAAAATATTTACGATAATATCAAATAAACCACAATATTTATTTATAAACTCTTATAGTTATTAATTTTATTTTGTTAAATACCTATTATAGAATGTTTTAAATAATGTTTTCAAAATCCATTGAATGAATTCTGAGGAGTTTGTACTACATAAATTGATGCAATTGATAGGCATGACAACTTCATTTGACATTGTTTATGTAGTTTGGGTAATTAGATACATTGTAATTCATTTTATATAATTTTCTATGATGTGAAATGCATCAAATAGACGGTTTTGACTTGCATGGATAGTTTGAAACCCCGTTGATGGTTTAATCTGTTAAATTTTATTTAGAACGGAAAATTGTAATTTGTTGTATAGGGAATCAGATTTAATTAAAAAAAATTTTTTGATTAATTTTTTTATTCTAACTTATCATCTAATTTCTATATGACATGTACTCATTTTCATTTGTTGATTGATTGTTGGTCTTAGTAACCTAAGAGACGGTATTATACATCTAATATAATCATACAATAATACTACCCCTTTTTTTTTCTAATTTTTTTATTTTCTTTTTTGTGAATCTCTCGATACTTTTTTTATTTATTTCAGTATTTTTATAATTTAGAATACAATATGATGAATAAAACGCACACCAGGATCACGGTCCAAGATCGAGACCAAGTTTGCCCATTAAGGGCCAGTTTAGTACGGAGCGGATTACATCACTACAGGTATTTTATTATTATTATTATTATTATTATTATTATTATTATTATTATTATTATTATTTAAAGAATTTCAAATATATTTTCTTGTTTACGGTTATTTTAGTTAAATTTCGATAAATTTAGGGGTTAATATGAAAAACAATTCTAAAACTTAGGTGCAACTTCAGTTTACATATGAATTTTATTGATAGTGAATGCTCGATATCATGACCTATGTTTTTTTTTTTCACTATTGTAAGTTTTTAGTTTTTAGTTTTTTTATTTATAAATTAGCTGTTTTTATAAAAAGATATTTATTATTTTGGAATTTTTAGAAGATATGCCAAAAATAAAAAAAATTTCTTCTGGCGCTTATCACCTTTCTCCAGAAAATAGAAAAAAAATCTGATAAGAATCGATATTTAAATAGAATACTTCAAAGGGTTTATGTGCAAAGTTAACAACGTTTCTCCAAAGAGACATCATCTAAGAAGCGCATCTTACATAAATCCCAGTTTCTCTTAAAAATTATATTCTATAAAATAATTTTGCCACTTTGAAAGCCTCTCATATTTAATATTCCGATATAAATAGATATTTATTTATTATAAATGATATTCCCCAAATGTTGTCTACGATTGCTACGAATTTCTAAAGTAATAAAAATATATAAAAAATTCAAAATTTTTTTTTCTCTTTTTCAGTTATAAAGCTAAAAATTCTCCCTCTTTATTATGATTTCTTGATTCGCTATGTCTGTTTCTACGATCAGATTATCACTATCTCAGAAAACTTTGACAAAATTTTCACCATTTTACGTATCTTCTTTATCCGGCTCTTCAGTTAATTTTGTTTCTATAATGATTTTTTCTGCTGACATTGAACTAAAATCATCACTCCAAGCACCAGCTACACAGAATACCTCCAAGAACTAGAACATTGCATCCGCATGATCCCAACTAATTATTGTGATTCCATGAGCAAATAAGCGCCGTTTCTACAATCAAAGTGTGATAAAAATCAAGCTTTATTCATTCATAGTGAAGCTGGTAGCAGTACATGAGGCAGAGTCTTCAGAGAAAAGAGTTTCTCTGAAGTCCCTAAGACTAACATATATTTACATTGCTCTGGGCTTAGTAAAAGCTCCTTAATACAAAAGCTTACATAAGGCAAAGAGTCTTCAGAGAAAGAGTTTCTCTGAAGCCCTTAAGACTTTCAAAATAAACATATACTTACATTGCTCTGGGCTTGGTAAAAGTTCATCAATACAAAAGGTTACTCTCCCCTCACATAGAGGGAGGTTTCTTGATTCGCAAAGGCATCTCTAGAATACATGACCTGTTTCATTCAGCCGGTCCCCTCTTATGCTCAGAAAGGCTTTACAAACTTCATCTTCTACTTGGGAAAGGCTTTTTGACATGTTATTCTTCACACAAATTCTTTCAAGAAAAGGTTGCTCAATTTTAATTACTTTGATAACACATGCTCCCCACCTGAGCCTTGCAAACAAGAAACCTCCTTCGCTTCTAGAGAATCTTCATTCTCTTATATTTGGGAATTTTCATCCTTTCCAATTTTTTTTGCAGCAGAAGAAGAAAGCATGCCCGAGGTCTCAAAGAAACGCTCTTGAGATTCCTCCATTTTGCCTCTGGCTGATTCTTTCATCTTTTTTTTTCTTTCTCAATTCTAGGATGAAGCTTGCTACCTCTCCCATATACTATCTGGTATAATAGTACTTGTACTCAGTACCTAGATGATTGTCCAAAATCAATTCCACTTGTCAATAATCTATTGCCAGAATCCTCAAATTGTCCTGATGTTCCTTCACTTTCTTCTTCGATTTCTTCTGGTATCTCTATTTTATCTAGATATTCAGGCGGATGAAC
Source organism: Dioscorea dumetorum (assembly GCA_902712375.1). Taxonomy (NCBI): domain Eukaryota; kingdom Viridiplantae; phylum Streptophyta; class Magnoliopsida; order Dioscoreales; family Dioscoreaceae; genus Dioscorea; species Dioscorea dumetorum. The sequence continues at coordinate 4,822,986 of CACTHL010000739.1, forward strand.
CTTTACTATTGATTTGAATACTTTTGGAATTTCAATAAAATCCTTATCTTCGAAGTAAACACTATCATGCACATTGGTTAATGCATAACTTACCTGGTAAGTTATTGTATATGGATATGATCCATCTTTCATTAAATCTTTTCTCCTAAAATCTTGTAATAATACCAAAGTTTTATCGAGATGTTCATCTTTTAGGGATACACCATGTTTTGGATATACCGTAAAGATTAATTTCTGATAACACAGATTTGCTTCAACTATTCCATATGTTGCAGCTTTTCTTGCAATAATTCTATCATCTCTCAAGACTAAATTCAAAGGAGTGTTTAACCCTTCCCTAAATGTGGAATTGATCATTATTCTAGCTGCTCCAAGATGAACAACTATTTTTTCTTTATTTATGCTAACTTGCCAAAGTATTGATTCTATATCAGATTTGATTAACAAAGGTAATGCTATTCTATTACCTGTACATTTCACTTCACAATGCTTTTGTCCATAATATACTACATCTTTTCGCCTCTTGAACTTGTCTAGGAAAGTATTTCTAAATCCTTCAGTGAGTTTAAGTTCTAGACGATGTCTTTTAATTTTTTGATATAAAGATCTATCTAATAAAACATCCTGAAGGGGTTCACCTTCTGCCTTTTGTTGGTCATCTCTGACTTCCATTTCTTCAATCAGATTCTGACTCATAGTCAATTTCTGTAGCTCAACATATTGACATAATACTGCTTTCTTCTGATAAATTTTCTATCTCTACTGATTATGGAGACCTCTCCTGAAAAATTTAAAATTAACTCTTTATTTTGGATGTTCCACTAAGAATAGAATCAGAAGGAGAATCAGAAGGATTCTAGGGGAAGGATGTGATAGATATCAAGCTATATTCAAACATAATGAAGTAGCACATAAGGTGGACTATCTGAAGCCACTTACGACCCTTCTAAATAAACATACTTACAAAGATTACTCTGGGATTGGAAGGAGGTTCAGCGGAGAGATTTTCTTCTTGGACCCTCAAGAAAGGTTTCTCTTCCCTTTTATAGAGGAAGGTTTCTTGATGCTCAAGGCATCTACAGATCAAACCGTACGCTAAAGGATTAAACAATAATAATGTGTGGAATCTCATCCTTTAATAATTGACAGGGAAAAACGTCACCTCTTATCACTGTCCCTGCAACTTGGCTGAATGTTATGGTGATGAGGTACAAAGAATAATGAGGTGATGTGAAGACCTCATGCTTATAATAATCAGCTATGCTTTAATAATTGGCAGGTAAAAGAAATCATCCCTTCTTATGGTCTCTATCACTTGGCCAAGTAGTATTGTGGTGAAGTGCTTTTTTGCTATCTTACTGAAGTATCAATCATTGTTCTGCAATTTTCCCCTAATATCCGATTTGAATTAGGTGCAATGCCGCCTTCATATTTGTTTGTTTTTAAAATAAATGCAAATAAATCACAGCTCTTGACTACTACCCAAAAAAAAAAAAAAAAAAAAAAAATTCTTAACTTTCTATTATAAAAAAGTAAATTATTTTTTTAATATGAAAATAGCTTTATTTCTTTTCCATGTGATGGAAAAAAATGAACCTCATGAATTGATTTGGTAAATCTTGACATATGGGTTATTCTCAAAAAATTCATCAACTAAAGCTTGAATAACTTTTGAGAGGAAAGACAACTCTCTCTGTGCTAAGATATATGGATCTGAAATAAATACTCCTGAATGATAAAAAATTAGATTAAAACTTGGCTTTAAGCCATGGATCTTTCCATTGCCATGTTATTCTTGTAATGGCATATGGAATGGAAATCTTGCAATGCTTTGATTGCTTGCCCGTCTAGATAATTTTCATCCTCTTTTCTTTGACAGATTCTTTTAATTTATTTTTCAATGGAGTTTAATTTTTCCATTGCCTTTCCATATCCTCCAAAATGTTTATCGCAAACCACTTTAAAGCAGACTGTCATAATATCTATAACAACAGAGAATTCACTAACAAGGCTGGCTTCCATTGAATTCACTGCTAATAAAATCTACAATGCAATTGTTAGTTCCTTTAGCTTTCTTAATATCACAACTACATCCTAAAAAAAAAAATTATCATCTTAAAAATCTCTTATATTCGTCCATGGATGGATATTTATTTCTGATAAATGCTTTTGCCATGAGAATTATCTTCGCTTGCTATGAATTTCTTGAGTGCTATGAAAATTTTTTAATTCTTTTATTTAAGGCTAAAAGTTCTTTCTCATTATTGTGATAGCTTGATTCTCTATTTGTGAATGTTCTTGATCTATTTTGTTGTGGAAGTTCAAAAAATACACTCGAGTATTCTTCTAAGGCATTTGTTTTTATTATTATCACCTTCTAATGGCACTTCTAACATTGGCAAATTATTACATTTTTCTCCAATCTTCTTAACTAGTTTTTTGGTTTGCCTTGCTTCAAATCTAGCATTTTTTCTTAATAACTTCCATAATGGATTTCCAAATTTGTTAAATTTTCTATAAAAGATTCTACACAATTAATGCGATCATAAACACCTCTACAATTAAGTCTCATCTTCCACCCTATCAAAAAAATTATTTATTTTCTCTAAATTATGTTATTGTAATTCTATTGCTGAGGAATATCCTTGAAAACCAATCTTAGCGATTTCCTCCGATAAAGTGCTAATCCATATTCTGGACATTTTAATGCAATATTTTTAAGTGCTTCTTAGGGACTTTTTGATTACCATACACCATTAATTAATCATCTGCATATACATATAGATAACATCGTTATATGATTCAAAAATCTCATCTATTTTATTTTTTTTGGTAATATTTGTTGTGTAATTTTCAATCCAAAAGGCACTACTAACCATTAATAATGCCTTTGGGGTGTATGAAAGTACACTATCATTATTAAGCTTTATATGCCAAAGTTTGATTTATACTCAATTTCAAATAAGTGTGGCTCCCATCCACATAATTAACAAAAAAACAGGACAAGAAGTGAAAACAAATTCGAGCTCACATATAGCAAGACTATCAGATGTCTAATCAATACCGGATTTTTTACCAAAAGTTGGGTGATGAAACCTTGCAAGTGGCTCTCATAATCAACCAGATTTTCTTTATTTATTTTCTTTTCTCTTCTTGAAGAGATTATTTACCGATACCTGTGTTGATGACAGACGTTGCATGAGAGCATTTTTTTTTTTAATGTGTTGATGCCTCTAAGCTTATACACCTCAAATTAAATTTAAAGAAAATTTTGTCATCCCTTTGGTGACATAATGAAAAAAATAAAGTGACTTTACGGCCCCATGATTTTTTACTCCTAGATGGGAGGGTTTCCCACCAAAATCGCTTTTGCATTTGGTTGTTTGTTGCATATTGACTTGAAATATGGTACGATCTGAGTCGTGAGACAAATATGCATACAAGAAAATGATGCTTGTACTATATCCGACACGATGCAAGATAAGTTCAGTTGATAACAATTTGTTCGAGTCAAGTTATAATTGAAAATTACATCTGAGCGGAAACCGGCAAGCTCCAGTTGGTAACAATAAGTTCATAGTGTATTTTACTATATTATTTTTGGATACTTGGCCAGTAAATGCCTTGGTTATGGATATGTTGGGTTCACTATCCCTGTAGCAGCCGGAGCTACAGGGTATTTGGTCAGAGCAGGTATGTGGAGCACGAAGCGGAGAAAATAAAATGAATAAGCAAGAAGGTAAGTAGGAAAACTTAAAAATTTTATTGCTACTCAAGTCTGGAGGCTCTCAATGATCCTCACAAACACTAAGGGTCCTTTTATAACATTAGGACCGACTCTTACAAACTTGGAAAACAAGTTACAAACTTCAAGACTCTTCTCAGAATCTTGATGACGCGTACAAAATAAGGAATAAAACTGATCGTAAGAACAAAGCAAAGAAATGAGTGGTGAGCATATAGCCCACTTTGAACTCTCTTCTTTTTTTTTATTCTTTACAGACTTATTCCAAAGAACTCGAGGCAATTTTTCCAGCCACGTGGCTGGTAGTGACTAAAGCTCGATTCCTTCAGACTACATTATGACCACAAAAGAAAATCATGACTCAAGAAGGAAAAATTCTTAACTTACTTCTATGGTTTTATTTTCTTCCACGTCACCTGTTATTCGGGCTGTCGTGGCTACTATTGGCTCACTTCTTCTGTTGAGGCTCCTGATACTATCTTGAATCTTTTGTTTAGTAGACTATTGGTGTAGTTGCTCTACATCTTCTTGGTGATGATCAGGCTGTCTCGTATCATGTGCCTGAATACGAATGCTAACTTCGACTTCTTCATTGTACTGGATTGTACTAGTAGTTGTGCAAAATCATCTGAACTTTGACAGTCTTTGTGCGCTGTCATTCTTGAACTCGAAATAATTCTTGATATTGACACTAATCTTTTGGAGTTCTTTGGGAAATACTCCTAAGATTCCTGGCTTCTTCTCCATGAATGGCTTAGTGCAGATCATGTTGATTATAAACCGTATGCGGCTTGGTTGGCGGCGGTGCTTCGGCCTTTGCTGATGGCGGTGAAAAGATTGCTAGCCGGTAATGTAGAGGGGTAGTTTAGGGATTCTGTTTTTGTGGTGGATAATTGGGGCCAGGTTTATCCTAAAATGGTAAGGGTGGCCAGGTTCTCCCCATAATTAAGACACAAATGGACCTACTGGTTTTTGTAGCCACCATCTTAATTAAAAGAGGAACAAACCTTTGTTTGAAGGGTCAAGTTATCACCCAGGTTCTTCCCATAATTAAGACACAGATGGGTCTACTGGTTTCTGTAGCCACCATTTTAATTAAAAGAGGAACAAACCTTTGTCTGAAGGGTCAAGTTTCTCCAGACTCCACCATATCAAAAATGCTGAGGAGCTTACTGGCTTCTGTAATCCCCATTTTTGATATTCTGATGGTCAGCCTTACGTCTTAGGATATGGGTCCCACCATACTACAAGAAACATAGGAGCTTGTCGGTTTCCGCAATCCTCATCCTTAATAGTATGCCGATGGGCAACCCATGGGCCTTAGCCCGTGGACCTGCAAAGAACTTCGTTAGTCCTCATAATATTTACCTTGGATCCGCCGACGAAATCTTCGAGATCCAGCCACCTGTTGATGATAATGGTAAAACAAGTTGAGAGCTTAGTGGTTAGTCTTAAACTCTAATGAAAATATGACAAAGATCGAATGGGCACTTACTGGTTACGTCCTATTCTTCTCCATCAGTTGTTATACTCTTTCCTTTAGACCTGTGGGATTCTAATTCCAAAATAAGGGTCCTAACTTCTTGTTCTAGCACCCTTATCCTATGTACGAGTTGTCTGATTACCTCTTTATCAGTATTTACGGTTACCTCTTGGGTTGGGGCTTTATTTGGTAATTGTTTAAAGGTAAAATCAAAGAGATTCTTCGCACATTTTCTACAAAAAGATAGCTGACATTTGAAGCATGTGACCCTATGCTTGAGTACATGATGTCACACCTAATCTTGTAGTTACTCTTGAAGGGTTCAAAGTTATGTTTACATTGACGGAAGTCTTCCATTATGCTATACTTGTCAAGTAAGTATTTTGGGTTATGATCTAAGTGATAGTCTAGCCTTTGCTCTTGATCCTTGTTCATAAAGACTCAATGGTTATATAAGGTTCCTAGAAGTAATGTGTAACTATTGTGAATATTACTTACTATGAGTAAATTCTAAAAAGCTTCTTAAAATATTTCAAATCCTATAAATCCTTCCACCATAATTAAAAAATCTTTAAAGTTTTCCTTTAGATTCTTCAACTAATTCCTTTTTTTTTAACTGTGTGGTTTTATTCATACATTCTCTGGCATAATGCCCTTTCATACCATAAACACAGCATTTCCTATTTTTGCAGAGAGGCTTTGTTCTTACAGGTTGTTTCTTATTCTGGGCTTTGCAGAGCTTCTTATAATACCTATGGTTTATTATCTGCCTAATGGTTAATCGTTTATTGTAGATGTGGTCAAACGTGAATAACACTGCTGGTCTTATGTTGGTAATATCCTCATGCAATTTCCAGAGTCTGGAGATTATTCCTCTTAATGGTCCTTGTAAGACATTAAACCATATGGTGAAGATTCCATCATCTATATCCTCTATGGTCAATGAAAACTGGGCAAGCATTGCTATTTCACTAAAACTAGAAATTGGTGATCCTGCTAGGGTGACTTATTTTTCCCTTATAATTATTTGAAGAATAAGATCGAACAAGTTATTGTTAACATCTATTACTATCCTTTTATATATTTCTTCCAATCTAACATCATATCCTTGTAGAAGAAGAGGCCTTTGTTTGGTTCTTACTGGGGGTTTTTCCCTTGTCCTAATGAAGCCTTTCTTATCGGATTTCACAACTTTTGGCATAATGGCCTTTAGTTTTACACTAATAACACTTAATCTCAGGGTAAAAATAATCTATTTGTTCTTGTATTGATAATTTTTATAATTGTCTATTAGTAAGGTATCTTTGATGTAATGGAAACATGTTTTTCCTTTAATAATCTTTCCAAATGAACCATACATAGAACTCGGAGGATCTTATTGGCTTAATAGTCCCTGTTCTAAGTATTCGGATGGTGAAATTATGGGCTCTATTTAGGAAGGTCTCATGAACCATCCCATTTGATTGTCCTGTAATATATTTCATTCGTACATTGTGTAAAAGATCTAGTCTGAGTTAATCTTTCGAAATGATGTTTGTTAAGATGTTATATTCTTCTGTCCTTGTTAAATTAAGACCTATCTTTCTTCATTTTTCAGGCACCTATAGAAGAAAAAAATCAGATGCACCACATGTTGTGGAATATTTTGATTGCAATCTATATCTAAGATAAAATCTAAAATTGTTGTTCATTTGCCTTTTTGCATAGGTTCTTGATATTTCAAAGGTAAGGCTAAAAAGATTTTGTTCTTCGAATCTTATTTCTGTAAAGTATAAGCAACTTGTAATGATATTATGGAATTCATCTGCTAGATTATCAAGATCTTGGCATTCTAGATCTTGTAAGATTTCTTCAAAAATAAAATACTTAAATTTATTTGATTCTTTTTCGATAGAACACGACTCATGTCATGTCATGTCATTTTTCTTTTGATTCTTTCCTATCTTCATATCTTCTACCTATTATCTGCCTCTACTATTTCCTTAAGTTGGAATCCTTTACCCTTAGATTTTAATTGCTAATTTTTTGAAGTTAACCTCTTGATTTCTTGTTCTAAAGAATGAATCCTTTGAAGAAGTTGGTGAATTACTCCTTGTCAGTGTTTAAAGTGTTGGAAGGAGTTTCGTCTGGAACGAGGTTATCTTGATAATCAAATGTAAAATTGAATAGCATTTGAATACATCTTCTACATAAAGATAACTGACATTTAAAACATGTAGCCCTATGCTTAAGGACATAAAAACAAAAACACATATCACATTGTTGTTTAAAATTAAACATAAATGGTTCAAAGTACTGATCACATTGTGGAAAATCTTCTATTATCTAGTATTGTTCATACAGAAATTTGGGATTTTGATCTAAACTATAATTGTATTCTATTGGTCTCTCTCCTGATTTGCTATCCGTTATTTGTTCAGTTCTTCTATTGCTACTTTGTTTACTTGATTCTGTATAACATTATCAATACTACTTGGGAGTTCTCTAAAATCTACACTCCAATCAATTAACTGCTGAATGGTCTCCATGGTTATCTAACAATAACAAGCTTCTATGGATGCAAGTTTATCTTCCAGCTTTTTTTTCCATGTCACTAAAAATTCTAAATCATATTCATACCATTTAATTAAAAGATCTTGATCTTAATCTTACTAGTGCTTGCTCCATTTGATATTACAGTTTGAGTTTCTATTTGTAATTGAGTAACACTTTTTCCTTTCATTCCTTTTTGTATTGTGATGTTCACCAATAATGCTTTTGTTGATAAATTTGTTCTTTAATAGATAACACATTCCTTTCTATTAATATAAAATGTTCAAATTGTACGAGCATCTCCCTGACTAATTCAGGTGTCCCGTTATGTAGTAAACCTTTCATTTCAACAAACAAACTTTTATCCGATCTACTAGACTAAATATCCGATCTACTTGACTAAATGCTAATTCTAATGTTCTATTCTCTAATAACCTCCTCATGTTATGAATCATAATATATATATATATTAATTCTCAGAAATCGAGAGATGTTGTTGAAGACTTTAACTAAGTAAAAGACTGAACTTAAACAAAATCATTGTAAATTATAACAATCTTCAATTAAAAGTAAAATTAAGCAGATCTTTAACATAGGAGTCTCCCATCCATCTTTAACCAAGTTTTGAACGGTTTTCTATTTTTTTTGTTAATTCTAATTTTTAAACATTTAAGTTTTTTTATTCTAACTGTGGGATTAGGGCATTCACGAGCATAATGGCCTTTTATCCCACAAAGATGTCTTGCAAACAAGAAACTTTTTATGAATGCCTTGATTGCCTTCTCTTCTAGAGAATCTTCCTTTCTATTAGAGAATTTTTATCCTTCTCGATTTATTTTGAGGCCTCAAAATAGATCGTCTCTTCTTTAGATTTCTCCTTTTTGCCAGTTACAAATTCTCTCATTTTCTCTCTCTTTCAGAACACTAAAATTGTCTAGATTCTTCTTTTCTTTCTATTTCAATTTCTTATGGTATCTCTATTTTATCTAGATATTCAGGTGGATGAACCCTTCCCACTGTTTTAAATGCTTCTGGAATTTCTATCAAATTCTTATCTTCATAGAAACCACTATGCCCATGGCTTAATGCAAAACCTACATGATAGGTTATTGTATATGGACACAATCCATCTTTCATTAAATCTTTTCTCTTAAAATCTTGTAATAACACTAAAATTTTATCCAAATTTTCTCCTAGCGACACAGTATGTTGTGGATATAATGTAAAAATTAATTTCTGATAACACAGATTTGCTTCGACTATTCCATATGTTGCAGCTTTCCTTGGACTAATTCTAGCATCTTGCAAGACTAAATTCAAAGGAGTGTTTAACCCTTCTCTAAATGTGGCTTCGATCATTATTCTAGCTGCTCCAAGATAAACAACTGTGTTTTCTATATTTATCCCAAGTTGCGAAACTTTCTCTACTATGTCAGATTTCAGCAATAAGGGTAATGCTCTTTCGTCACATGTATATTTCACTTCACAATGCTTTTCTCCAAAATATACATGTTTTCGTCTCTTCAACTTATCTAGGAAAGTATTTCTAACTCTAAAACCTTCAGTAGGTTTAAATTCTAGATGCTGTCTTTTAATTTTTTGAAACAAAGATCTATCTATTAAGAAATCTTGAAGGGGTTCTTCTTCTGCATTATGATGATCATCTATGACTTCCATTTCTTCAATCAGAGATTCTGGCTTATAGTCAATTTTCGGCAATATAATGGTATATTATTGCTTTCTTCTAATAGATTTTTTCACTCTACTAATTATGGAGAGATCTCTATTGAAACTTTAGAATTAACTCTTTATTTAAATGTTCTAATACAAACAGAACCAAGGAAATCTAGGATAAGGATGAAACAGAAATCAAGCCATATTCACTCATAATGAAAGAGCACACAAGGTAGAGTCTTGTGTGAGAGATATTCTATAAAGCACTTAAGACTTCTAAATAAACATACTTACAAAGATTACTCTGGGATTGACAGAAGGTCCAACGGAGAGGCTTTTCTTCATTTGTTGGGCCAGTGGAAGAGGTATCCCTTGCCTTTTGTAGAGGGAGGTTTCTTGATGCTTAAGGCATCTACAGATCACACAGTACCCTAAAGAATTAAAAAATAATAAAATATGGAATCTCATGCTTTCATAATTGATACGAAAAACATCACCTCTTATCACTCTCCCCGCCACTTGGCTGAATTTTACGGTGATGAAGTGTGGACCTCATGCTGTAATAATTAGCTATGCTTTAATAATTGACAGGTAGAAAGTCGCTCTACTTAGCGTCGCTGCCACTTCGCTTTGTTTTATCTTGCCGAGTTGGGATACCTTTTTCGCTCGACCTTCTTTCTTATTGAAATCTGTGATTTTCTCCCGGGTGCTAATGCGGTTTTTTAAATAAATACAGAAACATCACAACACCCACCCCTTATCAGGAAAGAAAGTCTAAATTCTCAATGTTTTAATTGAAAAAAAAATTATTGGGAGCAAAGACAACTCCATCTCTGTGCTAAGATATATAAAACTGGTACATCCATATTTACAACACAACTTTAACAAGTCCTCCATGAGAGTCCTGCAAAACAGAACCCTTTGGAATAATCCTATATAATCAAGATTTAGATTAAAACTTAGCCTTAAGCCATGGATCTTTTGCATTGCCGTGTTATTCTTGTAAGGGTGTATAGAATGTAAATCTTGCAATCCTTTGCTTGCTTTCTCTTTAAATATTTTTCATTTTTTTGGAAAAATTTTGACCCGTTTCAATTTTGAGCATCTCAGAATGGTTATGGTCCCAAAAAAGATTTTTCTTCATTGGATTCTTTTTTTCATCTTGGTAGATTCTTTTGATTTTTTCTCAATATAGTTTAATTTCTCTATTGTCTTTTACATATTTTTTTGAATGTTTATTGGGGAGTTACGGATCTCGACCCACTATCAAAACATGTCATAATATCTATAGCATCAGACAATTCACTAACAAAGGTAGCCTCCATTGAATAATCTACCAAGAAAATCTACAAGCCAATTGTTAGTTTCTTTAGCCATCTCAATATCAAAATTTTATTATACAAAAAAAAAAAAAAAGAAAAACATTTTGACATCCTAAAAATCTCTTATATTTGTGATGGATGGATATTTATTTTGAATAAAGTCTTTTACCATGGAATTATCTCCGCTTGCCATGAATTTCTTAGGTAATATGAAAATTTCTTAATGCTTTTATTTAGGGCTAAAAGTTCTTTTTCATTATTGTGATATCTTGATTATGTATCTGTGCAACTGTCCTTGATGCATACCTTGTCTAATTTTCTTGATTTTTTTTCCTGATAATGTACGGAGGTTTGCCATACTATTTCTTAATTTGTGATCCACTACTATTGTATTTAGAGTTTCCCATTTCAACTTGGCCATTTGTGCAGTTTAGTATGGGCATTTGAGAAATTATCACACACCTTACTCTTGTCTTTTCTTTCAATGTGGAGGCATTGAAGTCATTTGCTTCATACCTTATCACTATGGTCTTTGCTTAGAATGGAAGAGGACAATAGAGCCATTCACTGAATTCCATGGCACTGTAGTTGATTTTTAAAATAATAGGGGCAAAATGGTCATTTCATTTAACCAGTATCCTTACAAAATAATCCATCTCTTCTTGGGGACTAGGGTTTCTAATTCTCTTCTTCACTCTAATAGGAGCAAAATGTTTTTTTAACCTTCACACTATTCCATGGAATCTTGTTCTCAGAGTATTTGTAATGGTTTAGTTATTTGACGCGTGTTTGAGATGTTAATCCTTGCAGTTCATCCATTGACTCCATGGTATTGAGTGTCCCTTTGCATGCTTGAGTTTTGAGAGTTTGTGTAAAGTTTCGGTGGGAAAATAAGTGTCTTTAAGAGCTCAAAATGATGCCCAAGTTTTGTTAATGCATTGCTCTTTTAGTTGGCCATTGTATAACTGTGAACTCTCGGGTACTATAACAAGAACTAAGTTCACTGTAGCACCGAGAGTCAACAGCCTTTCTTTCAATGTTCTTAAGGTCGGATCTTCACCCTCATCGAGCGATCCTTTCTCTATTATAATGGCATGCCGAAATTCCAAGTCTAGAGCTTCGAATTTCCTTAATTTCCCATCTCTATAACTCTATTTTTTTTTTATCTTTTTATTATGTTTTTTGTATTTTTGGTTTTTGTATTTGTTAGGCGGGGAGCCTTTAACCAAGGGCAAGGCTGTGGAGGAAACTTAAATCACTTTTTGGTCTTCATTTTTGTGAGTCAACATAGATTATTAGCACACATCATTCTTTACAGATTTGAATGACAACCATGCCTTTAAAATAATATACATATCTAGTTCGTATTATGCACCACATGACTCTGAAAATGAGCATTCTGACTAAGAATATGATTAGTTTTTAAAGTTGAGATACAAGTTAATTCTCCCAACAATATTTCAAATCCCATTTCATGCTTTTTAAACCCATAAATTTAAAATCCTTGGCAAGTTTTAGACCCTTCACTTACGTATATATCTATATATATACATCCAAATATTTGAGTTTTATGGATTCTCTATGAAATGGTTTGGAATAATATCTTTATGATATAATTATAGCATTCATTTTATGGTTTGGAATAATATTTGAGTTTTTTGGAATAATATCTTATGTGATTTATATTCTCGAAATGTTTGGATACTTAATTTTGATATGGTACACTATTCTAATATGTGGAATCTATACTATCTACTATAGTATGAAATGAAAAGCATTATGGTTTAATATGTGAATGTTTATGCTCCACTCTAAATAATCTAAGTCTGCAACACTTAACTCTTAGTATGGGTGCGCCTACCCCACGCGCTCATCGGCCACGCGCACACCCACGGTTCAGTGCGTGCGCGCCTCACGGTCTCAGCACATGATCGTGCGGGATATTTCACCCGCTCTTGGTCACGACACAACATATGTCTCGCGCTCCTCCGCACGCTACCCAATCCACGCGGCTGTGCGCCCTTGTGTCCTGGCCTATGTTAAGTTGTCCTCCTAATGACCAAGTGTAAAGGCACCAACCCTTACAGTTGGCTAGTAGAGATAGCGTGGTTGACCTTTACATTACTAATATCAGGAAGTGCATAGAAAGCTTGAATAAGACCAAACCTGAGACCCAATGGAGACACCACACAAGGCTCCCAAAGGCCAACACTAAGAAGGGCTACCTAATTTTATAATAAATAATAAAATAACCTTGGTGAGTTCAAAACTCTAGTTGTGATGATGAGAGAGAGGGATGTTTGAGGCTAGTTGGAAGTTTTCATTTTATTTACATTATGATAGTATAAATCTATGGTTTACTAGCGAAAATTATGTTGGGATATATTTTTATAAATTTAAATGCACTCTTTGGTTTCATTTTTGTCCTTGTTGAACTATGTGGCTTGTTCATTCACTGAGTAATTGTATTACTCATCACTTTGCTTTTCTTTTCATTGGATTAAGTAGTGCATGCTATGAATCTTTTTGCTATAAAGCTAATCCAACGTTTTGTTGATTAAGTTTGTATCGCGCATCTTGTATATATCTAAAGTTCATTGTATAGATTGGATCCATTAGGTTGTAGCTGATCAGTTGAATTATGGGTAAACTATATATTTATATCTTCGTTTCCGATTTTGTAGTGAATTGTTGGTATATATTTCCCTTATGGTATATATTTTCCTTACATGTAAATCCAGCTTTGCTTGTGTCTTGTGGAAACTTAGGTATGGGTGGCAGTAATCCCTCCCTAAGTCATTGTGGTAGTCGCAATGTGCCTGGCTGCATGTTGGAACATGACCTATTCTCTTGCGGAAGTTCACTTTTTAACAATGCTATCTAGTATTCTTCTGACGCATTTGTTACCATAATTAGATTATCACCTTCTAATGCCAATTCTAACATGGCAGATTTTAGCATTTTTCTAAAATCTTCTAGTTCTTTGGCTCATCTTGCTTCAAAACTAGCATTTTTTCTCAATAACTTCTATAATAGACTTTTTAGTTTTGTTAAATGTTCTATAAAAGATTCTACACAACTAATGCATCATAAACACCTCTACAATTGGGTTTCATCTACTACCCGATCAGGAAAATTATTTATTTTCTATAAATTATGTTGTTGTAATTCTATTACTAGTGAATCTACGCTCAGGTCTTCGAAACCAATCTTAGTGCTTCTTGAGAAAGTGCTAACCCATATTCTCGACATTTTAATGCAAACATTTTCAAGTGTTTGTCAGGGGCTTCTGGATTATCACAAGCTATTAATATATCATCTGCAAATACATACATGAAATTGTTATATGGTTCGAAAATCACATTTATTGTTCTTTGAAATATCAGTTGTATGATTTTTAATACAAAAGGCGTTACTAACTATTAATAATGCCCTTGGAGTGCACGTCAACTTCAAATATATTTTCTAGCAATGAGGCTTTCCTCATGCGGAAGAAAATATCTGTCCACTTTTCTATGCTGATTTAATTGCTTCTAATTTACTAACATCCAAGCTTTCGCTTGTTCTGTTTCTGTGTGGTTTCTAGCAGTAAAGTCTGGCCTATTGTATGCTTTTTTGACTTTTGATATAGTTTAAGATTAATCCACTAAGATGAATCTTGAATTCTTTTAAGTCTTGCTCATTATGTCTCACTGGTCTAAACCTAATAATTTATTAGGATCAGTTAATTCTATTATACTGTAGGGCTTTGCCTTTAGCCAAAATTCTAATGGCTTTCATCAAAGCATTTTTTCTAGCTCAAGGCTGAAAAGAGGTTGAGAAGTCTTGCTTTTCAATATTTTGGGATTTTTGTCCTCATCACCACATCTGCGGCCCCAAATACTCTAAATCTCTAGAGTTTGCTTTTGGGAAAGGTTGTACCAAACCAAAGATTTCAGAGTATGCTTTTGGGGAGGGTTGAACCAAATCTAAGGCATTTTGATTGAGAAAGATCAGTAGCTAGAAAGCAATATGGCAGGACCCTTTGGTTTATAGGAAGTTAACCAAGAGTTTGGGTTACTCCTCCAAGTGCTTGTTCAAACTATTGTCTAATTATTTATATGGTGGTCTTGGGGTCATTGAAGTTAAAGTTTGTAAGTGCATGCACAAGAATGCTAAGAAGTTAAGTTTGAACGGCAGAAAGATTTTGACATGTTTTGATGAGATGGCCGTGGAACAGAGAAATAGTTGAGTACAGCTCAAAGAGTTTATAAGTTTCTATAGGAAACAAGGAAAGGAGATGTCGGAGTGCAGTTCTGTTTAAGGTGTCTAAAGATTGAGAAAAGATCTTTGATTTATGAAAGGAATCTCTTCTTCTTAATTGTATTAATTTAAAAATGTGTTATGTTTCAATGGAAACTTTGGAATAACATTTTATCAAATAGTTTCCATCACTCATAAGTGATCCTCGTTGCTGTACTAGTAATGAAATTGTCTTTTAAGCACAAAAGTTACATTCGCACATAAAGCTATTGTATTCAAAATATTTACTATATTTTTATGTTGTCAAAATATATTGTCCTCTAATTTGCATTTTCTTTTGACTCTCTGGCAATCACCTTAGTTGTTACTTGAAACACAATCCAAAAAATAAGAATATTTTATTTATTTCTAATCCTATGTTTTAAGCCATACATCAAATAACCATTTGTTGAGAAATTAGCCTATATTAAAAACTAGATGGCATCTACTGTCACAATCTAATTTCATCCAACTTGTCAAGCAAATGCTTTGGTGAAGAAATGCTCGGGTCATTTAGCATGTCTTCTATTCAAGCTATCAAATTGTGCCAAACCTGTTGACTGATGTAGTGATGTTCCTAATGCAACTTATTAGATTGTAATTCTTGTGTTAATTGCAAAGCAACTATGCCCATAAAAATGGATAACAGTCAAAAGTTGCTTTTATGGACCAAAAGAAAGCTGAAAAACAAGATATACTAAATATTTTGAAATTATAAATATGCAACATAAGCATGATTTATATATTATAATAATTATATAAATTTAATATTTAATGATATGGGATGAAAAAAAGTATATAAAGAAAAAGAGTAAAAAACCACTGCAACTTATGTTAAAAGGTTGTAGTGGTGGCATGCAAAACAAAATTAAACATATAAAGGTAGAGAGTAATTTCATTATTTTTGAAAGGGAAGATAGGGAAAAATCTCCAATCTAAGAGAAATTAAGAATATAATAGAAGAGCCAGGGAAATTTGGAACAGGATAGAATAGATAGGCATATGTAGATTAAGCGTAGAATATAAGTGAGGCACGGTTAAAGACTTGAAAAAGGGTGTTGGACATTAAGAGGTTCCCAAACACTAAATCCAAATTCTTGTTGGACTTCAAACATTTCTTCTTCAGTCCATTCTTCTATGTAATCATCAGTGATTACTAGACAGTGCTCATCCTCAGAATCACTTTGTGTTTGTGTAGGCTTATATGATGTGAATCTGAATGATGTTGTGGCGAGATCTTTGGACGTAGAAGCCCAATAATCAAGCTTTGTTGGTACTTGTTGAGGTTGTACCATTGAGATCTGCCAGATCTGCCAGTCAGTCTCATCATAATCTGTTGAAAAAAATTTCTTTCCTTCTATGGCTTTCATACCTTGAGTTTCTAGGTGTGCAAGCATATAATCAATTTTTAATCTGTAGGCTGAGGAAGAGTTTTTTCCCAGTCTTCCTACCAGAGCCTTTGTGATAAGTAAATTATTTCTTTGGGTCATTGACTCATAACCCTTGCTTTTAATGACCAAAGTGAAATATTTGCAA
Organism: Dioscorea dumetorum; assembly: GCA_902712375.1. NCBI lineage: Eukaryota > Viridiplantae > Streptophyta > Magnoliopsida > Dioscoreales > Dioscoreaceae > Dioscorea > Dioscorea dumetorum. Next base: position 4,839,559 of record CACTHL010000739.1, read on the forward strand.
AAATCAGCAATAGTCATAGACATGTCTGGAGCAAGATAACATAACTCATGATTGCTTATCATGTCAACTTCCATTGAACCGATAGTTGCTTTCTGTGGCAGACTATCAGAAGAGTCTACTAGGGCTATCATTACTTTGGACCCATAATTTTTTGTGTGTAGGCCATGAATGCCTATTAAGACTAAACCCTATATGGATAATAGGATAATCTCTTCGTAATAATTCATGTTTTGAGTCTTTGGACAAAAAGCTCAAATTTAATTGTTGTGATGAATCACAACAGGATATGATTTCTTCACTGCAGCATTGATACACTTTTGGGGTATTTTCCCAATAGCCATGCTGGTACAAGACTTCAGCCGGTACAAGCTGAGCTTGTTTAGATCTACTAAGATCTAGTTGTTGTTCTGGGTTGACTAAGCTTTCTATGACTACTTTCTTCTTTTCATCTTGTTTCTTTAGCTTAAACAACTTGTGTCTATATGACCGCACTATATCCTGACTTGGAAGAGGAACAATTTCTCTATTTGCCATATTTTCTCCTGTACTCTTCTACCTGCTTTCTAGGATCTTCCCAAACTGCAAATTGTCTAGGGGGAGCCTTAACAACAGGTCTATCTTCTGTACTGTAGACTGATTCGCACAAGAATAGTTAGACCATGTCAGTAAAGTATTTTAAATTAGATTGATAGTATGATAGAGTGAGGCTAAATAATTAGAATACATGTGCAGCAAGAGTAGATAGATGTCGAGTGCTGATAAAGAACAGATTAAGGACAGATTTAGGCAAATTAGACAAACAACGAGGATATATTAAGGGTGTAGAGTAAGGTTATATCAGCTGTAACGAAGGGATAAATTAGGGGATTACAGGTAGAGATATTGTAGAGTAGATTAGGGATTGGTGATATATAAGGTGTAGAGCAAATGTGTTAATGAGAGATTAAAGGCTTGCCTGGATAGCGGCATTTTGGAGGAATGGTAATGTAAGTTTTTTAAAAAAATCCATGTCCAGAGATAAGGTTTTGAGGCAGTAAAGTCCTACATGTAAAATGGAGATACCTATTATTTAATCCTCCAAATTGGGAAATTGAGAAATTAGGAAGGTTTTATAAATAAAGGTTCATGTTTCTTAATACTCCCAGTAAAGTAAGGCCAAAACGTAGATGAAAGACAGAACACAAATATATTACCGGAAGTATAGTACGGTAGCTTAGAAATATATCAGATACATAATAGCGGTAAATTGGGTTGGTTCGGGTAGTGAAGATTAACAATAGATTAAGATTAGAACAAGACTAGATTAAAAATAGAAGGTAGAATAAAGACAGTAAAGGCTATAATAAGAGTAGATTAACAATAGACTTAGGATATATTAGAGATAGATTGGTGCAGAAGGGTAATTAGGGCAGTATGAAGTACCTAGACATGTAGTATAAGACTAGGTTAGGCCATAGAGTACTATATGCTTAATCTACTTTCCATACATCGAAGCAATCCCTATTCTACTCCTAATCTATGTGCCTGCTCTACCCTCCCTATTCTACCACTAATCTATTCCTAGACTACACCAAATTTACACTCTTAACTCTACCCTAATTCTATCCTCATTTACCTTGTCCACCCTCTTACATTGGTCACAATAAAATGTTGTTTTAACTCTAATTTATTTTTAACTCGAATTTATTAATCATATTAATATTTTTTCCTTTAATACAGTAGGTAACTATTTGCCTTCTATTTCATAAATTTGAATTTAATTTATTTAGTGATCAAGCGTAAAAGTCTAAACTCAAACTAGGGTAATCCATGCGTGCACACACACACACACACAGCTCAGCTCTGATCTGGTTCCAATCAAACTCAAGCTCAGCTTGGGTCCCTGATGAGTGCATTTTATATATATATTTTCCCCATTTTATACCCGCTATTTCTTTGTTCTCATATCATTATTTTACCAGTTCAGTGCTATTTGAGGTATTTTTAGTTCATTGTGCAGTTAATTGGGTCCCGGAGCAATAACAAGCATTTCTGAGTGATATTGGTAGCAAAAGGATCTAAAAGAAAATTCGTCAAGGCAAGCACGGCCGTGCTCCGAAGCCGTGCATTTTACAGAAGAATTTAGAAAGCATCTGCACGCTCTCAGCTCTCAGAGAGTTCCACCCCGTGCAAATTACAGCTGAGCGAAAATCAGGAATTTCCAATTGCCCGCAAACTGCACGGCATGAAGCACGGCTGTGCTCACATCGCAAACTTGTTAAAAAGCACTGAAAGTTAGGGTTTCCGGGACTTTTGGCGTGGGAGAAGCGGTTGAGGCTAGGGGGAGAAGTTTGTATAGTCGTCATCATCATCAGGAGAGAATAGAGCACGAATTGTAGGCCAATTGGAGGGGAACTCTTAACGACATCGGCACCTCAAATTTCAAGAAAGATGCAAGCAAAGAGAGAGTTTTTGGTCCTTGTTGTATTTATTTCCTCTGTTGTCTTTCTGTTGATTGAATTTATGAAGGGCTAAACCCTTTTTGGGTGCCCCGGGTTAGGAACTTGTGTGTTGGTTAAACTTGGATTCATTTATTGCAGCATTTATGGAAACCTTTATTTCTCCTCTTTAGATCCTTGGTTGTTTTGCTTGATGTTGGTTGTTGAGTGGTTTGAATGCTTGAGTTACGCGATTTCACTTAGCTTGTATATCTTGATGATTGATACGAGAAGTTAGAAATCAACTAATGCTTTTAATCCCACTGCATGCATCTTCCACATAGCGCAATAAGATTCTAGAACATAAAACTATTGAGACATGCCGGTTAAATTCGACAAGAATTTAAGTTTTGAATTGCACCAAGGTACCAAACCCGAGGCCCGATCCCTTTTATTGAGCAACCCAGAATCATCTTCCCTTGTGATTCTCCTCTTCCTACTTTCTTCTTTCCTAAGTTTAGAGCCCTTAATCTCACTTTTAATTAACTAGATATTAAACAGTGAGAGAGTATTAAGAGATATACCAGTCCTTGTGGATTCGACTACCCAACCCTTCGGGTACATTGTACTACCTATACGACCCGTGCACTTGCGGCTACGCAAGGGGCATATCAGTCCCTCTTAAGAAGGATGATCATATAACAGCCGTATGTGAGGCATGACAGTATGCTAAAAACTAGATTTAAGTTGTAGTTAGATTACTAGCATCACACTGACAAGATTTTAGGAATCAATCCTAAAGTTCATAGGCTAAATTTAAGCTTGGTTTGCATGTCACAAAACCAGAGAGTGAAGATAATTTTTTTAGAAACTATTCATTGCTTCTTTTCTTACATTAATGCCCTATTTGTAGATTGGTAATACATGCACTTAGGAAACCAAGACTTATAAATCCTCACAAGAGCCCGAGGGATGCATAGAGAAACCAACAAACTTAAACACCGTAATAAATAATTGAAACTTCTAAATTCATTTGAAAGACCTTTGACTAGAAACTAAAAATGCACTTGACTAGAACAAACATAGGCTTTGTTTTCTAATTTCACATTAGTCCCAAAGGATGATTCTATTTTGTAGGTCTCTGACAACGGAAACTCATCCATGGTGACTTAATAGTGTTAAACTATTCATAGAAAATTGAAATGAGTTTTCAAAAGTCTTGATCTGTAATCAATATATAGTCTAAAGGCTTGTGCTTTTCCATTTCACAAAGTAATTTTGGCATTGCCCACTTATAGTTGAAAAGAATCTGATGACCCCTCATATCTTCAATTTCTATTTCAAGTTGAAATAATGGTGGTAGACTTGCTTCATTTCTGCCACGTGGAGAATTTCCTTCATGGCATGCATACTGACTTGGATCCTCCGCGTTGAAGACATTATTTATAAACATATCCATGAAAAGATTGATGCTTTTAATCTAGAGATTTAGAATGTGTTTCCAGAAGTCTTGATCTGTATTCCATGGGGAATCTGAAAGCTGATGCTCTTTCCATTTCACAAAGTAATTTTGGCATTCCCCACTTCTAGTTGAAACAATGTGATGACCCAAAATATCTTGAATTTCTTTTTAAGTTGAAATAATGACGGTAGACTTGCTTCATTTCTGCCACTAGGGAGAATTTTCTTCATGGCCTGCATACTGACTTAGATCCTCCACATTGAAGACGCTATTTATAGCCATATCCCCTTCATTAAATTCTGCAAAGTTCCTATTTTCCAGCTAAAATTCCTTCTTAAAAATAATGCGCAATGCCTTACGGGAGTTAATAGAGACTTCACTTGACTTTTTCACATTGAACTTCTCCATGTCAATTGTAATCATGGGGTTTAACACTACTTTTTTGTTATTATTCATGAAAGTATAAGTGTTTTCTTGCTCATAATGGTGCACATCTCTATCTAATGCCAAGGACATCCAATAAGAATATGTCACTTTCATTGGAATCACATCAAATCATATGGAATCACTATTAACTCCATAAGAAAAAGATATAAAGCAGCGTTGAGTTACTAGAATGGAAGTGTTATCAATCCATGCTATTTTGTGTGGGTGTGGATGCGATACAACAAGAAGCTTGAGTCGTTTCACCATAAATATAACAACATTCATGTTGTTGACTCATCAATGACAAGCTTTTGTGCTTGATTTCCACAATGTACTAGCATTTGTAAAATAGATGTGTGCTTAAAATTTTCCTTTCCATCTTTAGGAATTGAAAAGATGTGTCTAACAACAGTATTTAGTTAAGTGTTTGCTTCATCTTTGATGCAATAGAATTTACGGGCAATCAATCTACAAGAGTTAACCTAAAAAGAAAAGGACTGCGGATGGAGACAATAAAAGATAATAAATTTATAAAGAAAACTACTTCTATAGAATAGAAAAGTTATATTATTTATTTGCCCAACAAGAAGGCTATTTATAATAACCATAGACCTTTTAGTATTAATCCTAGATTTGATGACCAAGTAACCTTAAAGAACCTTAGAAGGCAAATATTGAAATTTAAACATTTCATAGACTCAAATAGAAACAACTCATGAAATTGAAGGCATGAAAAGGAATTATAACAGATGTGAATTGTAACGGATGTAATGGATGCTCCGACATTAATCTTCCTGGCTCAAAAAAGAACTTGTCTCCGACAAGTATGCTTTGACATACTCCTTATAGATTTTAAGATAGACGCGTTTCAGCTATCCAAATGCTCTCAGTTTCTAGTTTATCAAGCCACTTCACTAAAAATTCCAAATGCTCTCAGTTGTTAGTTTATCAAGCCACTTCACTAAAAAATCCAAAATACATTGCCTCGCTTAGGAAGACCGAAAACAAGCCAAGAATATACAAGATAAAGTAAAAGAATCCAAGGTAAAGTAAAAGAATATACAAACTTGTGTTTTGGGAATTTCCTTTACCAATCAAACAAGCTAGACATCCTTTCACCAATCTCTCAACATCTTGATGCACTTTAGGCAAATAATAGCGATAAACCACCACAGCCAATGTCTTTTCTCTCCAAAATATCCTCCTAAGCCATTTCCATGAAGTTCTCTGATGATTTGTTCACGAAAAAACTTCTAGAATGCATAAAGAATTGCTTACAAACAAGTAACCATCATGCAATTTGTATGGCAGATTACTTGCTACTAAGGAGTCTTGCAATGAAGCTACTATTTTTTCTGAAATGTGAATCAATGTTATACTGATTCTTCAACTAATCCAAGCCAGTAACTTGAGTGATCATAAAGATCAAAGTAAGGATCATCTATTCAAGGCATCAGCTACAACATTAGATTGTCCATACTTATACTTCAGTGAAAAATTAAATTCATCAAGAAAAGAACTCCATTCGGCATGTCAAACATTAAGCTTTTTCTAATTATTTAAATACCTCAAAGCATGATGATCGGAGTAAACAACAAATTAGCAATAAGCAAGATAGTGTTGCCAATGAAGAATAGCTCTCACCAAAGCATAGAACTCTATATCATAAGCGGAATATCATCGTCTACAATCAGAAACCTTCACACTGAAAATTTCACAAGCCACTCATCTTGGATAAGAACTACTCCAATTCCCACATGTGAAGCATCGCACTAAATAACAAACAAATTCTCAAAATCTGGTAACGTAAGTATTGGTGCTTCTGTCATCAATCTAGTCAAAGGCTCTTTATACAGATTATGCCCACTCAAATTCACCCTTCTTCAGTACCTCAGTTAGAAGATTCATCATGGAGTTGAAATTCCTAAGTAATCTCCTATAAAAAGACGCCAACCCATGAAAACTTCTCATTCTTTGATTAATTGTGGTGTTGGCCATGCCACGATTGCACGAACCTTTTCCAGATCTGCATTCAAACCTGCTCTTGAAACAATGAAATCAAGAAATGCCACTTCTGACCGCATAAAGCTGCATTTCTTCAAATTTAAATAGAGCTTGCTCCATTTGAAGCACAGTCTGAATTTGATGCAAACGGCTCAAATCCTATTCTTTTGTGCAACTATAGATCATAATGTTATTAAACTAAACTACAACAAAAGAATTTGAAAAAGGTTTCAGTACCCTCTATCATCATCAGCATGTATGTATTCGGCGCATTGGAAAAGCCAAATGGCATTAACAACAATCCAAATAATCATTTGAAGGCACTCCTCCAATAATCTCCACTGCGCATTCTGATTTGGAAATACCCACTTTTCAAATCAATCATAGAAAATACAATAGCCCATGCTCGATGACCAAGCATCTCCTCCAAAAAAGGAATAAGGAAACAATACTTCAATATGATTATGTTTATTACACAACTGTCCACAAACATTCTCCACGAACCATCTTTCCTTGGAGCCAATAAAGTTGGCCAAGCACCCAACAACTACTCAACTTGTCTTTGTATCTTGACTCGCTCCATTGGAGCCAATCTATGTGCTGGTACTTTCGGTAAAGGTGCCCAAAGTACCAAATCAATGGCATGTTGAATGTTTCTTAAAGCTAACCACTGTTGGGTGCATCCTTAGTAACCCAAATTTCTGAATTCCTTCAATAATTACTGAACCTCCACTGAATATTAAGAAAATGCCATTGCCTTCTCATTTCCAGACAATTTGTTCACCAAAGCATACACAGGTCGCATCTCACTGCTTTCAGCTTTAAATCTTTCAACAGATATATACCCACTGATTTGCTTCATCTTGTCATCAAGACTCCCAGTGGTCAATTTCCCTTTTACCCTTATGAGAGTACTTTTTGTTGCTTTTGAAGAAGGAATAAGAATTAGGCTTAGTCTTATGAGCCATATCATGGTCAAAATAAGCAAGGCGTACCAACAAGAATATGCCCAACATCCATAGGTACAACATCATATAAGACTTCATCTTCCAAGTGACCTCTCATGGTGAATTTCACCAAGCACTGAGAAATTACGAGTACCCAATGTCCCTTCTATAGCCACCTTATCTTATATGGATGAGAGTGTTTATTCATTGAAAGCTTTAATTTTTAAATAGGGAATAGTCAAACAAATGGCGAGAAAAGACATAAATAAAAGCAACTTATGGTTTCATAAAGAACACGGTTGATGGTTGTATCTACGTGAAGGTCAGTGGGAATAAATTCATACCATTAGTTTTGCATGTTGATGATATTTTGTTTGCTACTAATGACATTAGTCAATTATATGATGTTAAGATGCTACTCTCTAAGAACTTTGAAACAAAAGATATGGGTGGAGCATCCTATGCAATAGTAATAGAAATATTCCGCAAAACATCACAAGAACTGTTAGGATTGTCTACGGAAAGATATATTAACAGAATCTTAGAAAGGTTCAAAATAGAAAAATGCTCTGCAGGGATAGTTCCAATCCAAAAAAGGGACAATTTTGGTCAAATCCAATGTCCTAAGAATGATTTGGAATGAAAAGTTATGGAATCGATTCCCTATGCATAAGTGATTAGGAGCTTGATGTCTGCTCAAATATGCATTCTACAGATTTCAGCCTTCTTGTTGGAATATTAGGCCGATATCAAAGTAACCCTGAAATAGATCACTGGGAAACTGCAAAGAAAGTCCTTAGGTATTTACAAGGCACGAAAGAAAACTTTAATAGCCAAAATTTTCACGTTATCTTACAAAGTTTTAACATAAGTGATACCCTATTTGTGATGGTTGAATGGATTTGAAAAGTGAAGTTAAAACTGGGTATAACTACCTCTTTGCCTATAAAATCTCATTCTGGTGTAATTCTTTCAATCCATCAAGAAAGCTTGAAAAAAGAGGCAAGGGTGAGAAAAGAAATAAATAAAGGTCTTATTCTATTCTTATAAATTTCCTTTCACTTTAATCTTCTATAATTATAAGCATGAATCAAGGTAAGTTTATCTAACTCCGCATATTTTATTATTAATATTATTTTGTGTGAATCAAGTATGTGAAAATTCTAACTATCCAAGTACTCTTTGGTTTTTCGCTATAGTCAAAATGAAAATCCTCTTTTTTTTTAACAATTGCTTTCCTTGATGTTATTACAATCAAAAGAAAATGACAAGTTTAGTCAAATGCAATGTCCGAAGAATGATTTGGAATGAAAAGTTATGGAATCGATTCCCTATGCATCAGTGGTTAGGCAATTGATGTATGCTCAAACATGCACTCAAACATATATCAGCTTTGTTGTTGCAATAATAGGCCGATATCAAATTAACCCTAGAATAGATCACTTGAAAGCTGCAAAGAAAGTCCTTAGGTATTTAAAAGTCACTGAGGAATACTTCAATAGTTAGAATTTTCACATAGGTGATTCACACAAAATAATATTAACAATAAAATACATGGAGTTCGATAAACTTACGTTTGATCCATGCTCATCCCTTGAGATGATACTCCCCATACTACCTACATTAATAACAAGACCACATAGTTTACCTCCACACAATACGAGTTTGAAAAATACACCGCCTCCTTCAATCCTTTTCTTCATAATTGACAGAAGTTGTCACCACTCTACGGACCACCAATGTCTCAATTTGAGCCAAATGAACATCAACATCTTTGATTTCTTGATCATAATCATCATAAACAGCTTCCAACTCTTTCTCAAATTTTGCAAAGTCCGCCTTTACCTTATGCCCAAGTAAAAGAAATGTGTATGAATTCAAAACAAGTGAAACAATGAGCTTGCTTGTATTATTCCCATTAACACTATTTAAGCATTAACCAGTTTTGTTATTTGTAGCAGCCCCATAATTCCGTGAGGTTGGAGGATAACCACCTCCATCTCCAAGTTTGTTTTGCCAATTATTGTCGGCACCATAACAAAAGAATAAAGATTTTCAGGCACCATAACAAGAGACTCGCTTTTCATCTACTAAAGCATATTGTCAAGCATATTCAATGTTGTATCAACGAACAACTCCTAGTATTTCAGTTCTGATTGATTGATTCAAACTATCAAGATAGCATGAAGCAACTTGTTCATTGCCATACACCGTTTCGCATTAATTCTGGACTTCATGGCCAAGTAACCTAAAATAAACTTATAAGGCGAATCTAGAAACTTAAACATTCAAGAGACTTAAATAGGAATAACTTATGGAACTAAAGACATAGGAATTGAAACGGATGCGCCTATATCATTCTTCTTAATCCATACCATCATGATCATAGATAGTGTAGTCAAAATTCTCAACAACATCTTCCTTTTGTTGATCTAGTTATTCCTCAAGTTCCACATCATTATGTAAATTTTTATTGGGATAATTATATGCAATATGACCATATAATTCCATTGTACAAATAGCTGGCAAGAATTGTTTTTGCAGATTGATCTTCATATGTTCCAAATTTCCAACCTTAGGATGGCATTGTCAAGCACGATGTTCTTCAACTCACTTCCATCATTGAAGTGCACTCCTCTTCAATGTAAGCTTTACAAATAGTAATTCTCGATTTTCTACCAAGGGTTTCCACGCCAAATAATTCTCGAAACTACTCTCGCAGTCTAAGTAGTCTTCCGCATGTGGTTTGTCATGAAAATCAACTACGTCGATTATGAGCCCACCATTCAAATAAAGGACATGGAGTAACCATTCTTCTAACTGTTCCTCAAGATCTGGAATCCAAAAGTAGTTGTGATCACTTTTCAAATTCTCCATCTGGGCTCCCAAGATTTCTTTTACCCAGCAAGCCTTGCACAACCCAATCAAATCCTCAATCATTCTTCGCATCTAAGTTATTTTCTGTTTGTTGGGGCTACTTGCCCTCTACCACAACCTTTGCCTCAACCAACTGGTTTCTAAGAAAAATGTCCTTTAGGAAAGTAAGATCTTTAGCTGTGGCACAGAACTTAACGCAGTAGAAGAGTTTATGGGCAGTCACTTTACAAGAAATAAGGATTATGGGTGGAAACAATAAAAGAAAATAAACTTTAAAAAAAAAGCTTCTTCAATATTATGGAACAGGAAAGATACAACACTTATATGCCTAACAAGAAAGCTATTTATAATAGCCATCCGCCGTTTCCCATCAATTCTGGACTTCATGGCCAAGTAACCTAAAAGAAACTTATAAAGCAAATATTGAAACTTAAATAATTCACAGACTTAAATAGGAATAACTTATGGAACCAAAGGCATAGGAATTGCAACGGAAACGCCTATATCAATCTTCTTCCTCCATACCAACATGATCATAGATATTATAGTCAAAATTCTCATCATCATCTTCTTTTTATTGATCTAGTTCTTCCTCAAGTTCCACATCAATATGTAAATTTTCCTTGCGATAATTATATGCCATGTAACCATATAATTCCACTATACAATGAGTTCGCAAAAATTGTTTTCGCAACTTGATCTTCATATGTTCCAAATTTCTAACCATAGGATGACCTTCTCAAGTATGATCTTCTTCTTCAACTCTCTTCCATCATTGAAGTGCAATCCTCTTTAATTTAAGCTTTACAAATAGTATTTCTTGATTTACTACCATGGGTTTCCATTCCAAAGAATTCTCGAAACTGCTCTTGCAGTCTAAGTAGTCTTCTGCATGTGTTTTTTCATGAAAGTCAGCTACAACGATTATCAGGCCACCATTCAAACAAAGGACAAGGGGAAACAATCCTTCTAACTGTTCTTCAAGATTTGGAATCTCAAAATAGTAGTGATCATTTTTCGAATTCTCCATCTGGGCTTCCAAGATTTCTTCACCCTACAAGGCTTGCACAACCCAGTCAAATCCTCAATCATTCTTCACATCTAAGTCATTTCATGTTTGTTGGGGCTACTTGACCTCTACCACAGCCTTTGACTCAACAAACTGGTTTCTAAGAAAAATGTCCTTTAGGAAAGTAAGCTCTTTAGCTCTGGTACCGAACTTAACGCAGTAGAATAGTTTATGGGCAATCACTTTACAAGAGATAAGGATTGTGGATGGAAACAATAAAAAATAAAGTTTAAAAAAAAAAACTTCTTCAATATTATGGAACAGGAAATATGCAACACTTATCTGCCTTAACAAGAAAGCTATTTATAATAGTCATACACCATTTCGCATTATAATTCTGGACTTCACGGCCAAGCAACCTAAAAGAAACTTATAAGGCGAACTTAGAAACTAAAACATTTAATAGACTTAAACAGGAATAACTTATGGAACGAGATGCATAGGAATTGCAACGGATGCGCCTATATCAATCTTTTCCGGCCATACCATATGATCATAGATACGGTAGTCAAAATTCTCACAATCATCTTCTTTTTGTTGATCTAGTTCTTCCTCAAGTTCCGCATCAATATGTAAATATTTCTTGGGATAATTATATGCCATGTGACCATATAATTCCATTGAACAAACAAATGGCCATAATTGTTTTCGAAGCTTGATCTTCATATGTTCCAAATTTCTAACCTTAGGATGGCCTCGTCAAGTATGATGTTCTTCTTCAACTCGCTTCCATCATTAAAGTGCAATCCTCTTCAATTTAAGCTTTACAAATAGTACTTCTCGTTTTCTACCATGGGTTTCTATTCCAAATAATTCTCGAAACTGCTCTCGCAGTCTAAGTAGTCTTCTGCATGTGTTTTTTCATGAAAGTCAGCTACACCGATTATCAGCCCACCATTCAAACAAAGGACATGGGGAATCCATTCTTCTAACTGTTCTTCAAGATTTGGAATCTCAAAATAGTTGTGATCATTTTTCGAATTCTATATCTGGGCTTCCAAGATTTCTTCACCCCACAAGGCTTGCACAACCAAGTCAAATCCTCAATCATTCTTCACTTCTAAGTCATTTCATGTTTGTTGGGGCTACTTGACCTCTACCACAGCCTTTGACTCAACCAACTGGTTTCTAAGAAAAATGTCCTTTAGGAAGTAAGCTCTTTAGCTCTGGTACCGAACTTAACGCAGTAGAATAGTTTATGGGCAATCACTTTACAAGAGATAAGGATTATGGATGGAAACAATAAAAAATAAAGTTTAAAAAAAAAAACTTCTTCAATATTATGGAACAGGAAAGATGCAACACTTATCTGCCTAACAAGAAAGCTATTTATAATAGCCAAACACCGTTTCGCATTATAATTCTGGACTTCACGGCCAAGTAACCTAAAAGAAACTTATAAGGCGAACTTAGAAACTAAAACATTTAATAGACTTAAACAGGAATAACTTATGGAACGAGATGCATAGGAATTGCAACGGATGCGCCTATATCAATCTTTTCCGGCCATACCATATGATCATAAATGTGGTAGTCAAAATTCTCACAATCATCTTCTTTTTGTTGATCTAGTTCTTCCTCAAGTTCCGCATCAATATGTAAATATTTCTTGGGATAATTATATGCCATGTGACCATATAATTCCATTGAACAAACAAATGGCCATAATTGTTTTCGCAGCTTGATCTTCATATGTTCCAAATTTCTAACCTTAGGATGGCCTTGTCAAGTATGATGTTCTTCTTCAACTATCTTCCATCATTGAAGTGCAATCCTCTTCAATTTAAGCTTTACAAATAGTACTTCTCGTTTTCTACAATGGGTTTCTATTCCAAATAATTCTCGCAACTGCTCTCGTGGTCTAAGTAGTCTTCCCTATGTGTTTTCTCATGAAAGTCAGCTATGTCGATTATGACCCCACCATTCAAACAAAGGACAAGGGGAAACCATTCTTCTAACTGTTCTTCAGGATCTGGAATCTCAAAATAGTTGTGATCATTTTTCGAATTCTCCATCTGGGCTTCCAAGATTTCTTCACCCTACAAGGCTTGCACAACCAAGTCAAATCCTCAATCATTCTTTCACATCTAAGTCATTTCATGTTTGTTGGGGCTACTTGACCTCTACCACAGCCTTTGACTCAACCAACTGGTTTCTAAGAAAAATGTCATTTAGAAAAGTAAGCTCTTTAGCTCTGGTACCGAACTTAACGCAGTAGAATAGTTTATGGGCAATCACTTTACAAGAGATAAGGATTGTGGATGGAAACAATAAAAAATAAAGTTTAAAAAAAAAACTTCTTCAATATTATGGAACAGGAAAGATGCAACACTTATCTGCCTAACAAGAAAGCTATTTATAATAGCCAAACACCGTTTCGCATTATAATTCTGGACTTCACGGCCAAGTAACCTAAAAGAAACTTATAAGGCGAACTTAGAAACTAAAACATTTAATAGACTTAAACAGGAATAACTTATGGAACGAGATGCATAGGAATTGCAACGGATGCGCCTATATCAATCTTTTCCGGCCATACCATATGATCATAGATGTGGTAGTCAAAATTCTCACAATCATATTCTTTTTGTTGATCTAGTTCTTCCTCAAGTTCCGCATCAATATGTAAATATTTCTTGGGATAATTATATGCCATGTGACCATATAATTCCATTGAACAAACAAATGGCCATAATTGTTTTCGAAGCTTGATCTTCATATGTTCCAAATTTCTAACCTTAGGATGGCCTCGTCAAGTATGATGTTCTTCTTCAACTCGCTTCCATCATTGAAGTGCAATCCTCTTCAATTTAAGCTTTACAAATAGTACTCTCGTTTTCTACCATGGGTTCCCATTCCAAATAATTCTCGAAACTGCTCTCGCAGTCTAAGTAGTCTTCTGCATGTGTTTTTTCATGAAAGTCAGCTAAATCGATTATCAGCCCACCATTCAAACAAAGGACAAGGGGAAACCATTCTTCTAACTGTTCTTCAAGATCTGGAATCTCAAAATAGTTGTGATCATTTTTCGAAGTCTCCATCTGGGCTTCGAAGATTTCTTCACCCTACAAGGCTTGCACAACCCAGTCAAATCCTCAATCATTCTTCACATCTAAGTCATTTCATGTTTGTTGGGGCTACTTGACCTCTACCACAGCCTTTGACTCAACCAACTGGTTTCTAAGAAAAATGTCCTTTAGGAAAGTAAGCTCTTTAGCTCTGGTACCGAACTTAACGCAGTAGAATAGTTTATGGGCAATCACTTTACAAGAGATAAGGATTGTGGATGGAAACAATAAAAAATAAAGTTTAAAAAAAAAAACTTCTTCAATATTATGGAACAGGAAATATGCAACACTTATCTGCCTAACAAGAAAGCTATTTATAATAGCCACACACCGTTTCGCATTATAATTCTGGACTTCACGGCCAAGTAACCTAAAAGAAACTTATAAGGCGAACTTAGAAACTAAAACATTTAATAGACTTAAACAGGAATAACTTATGGAACGAGATGCATAGGAATTGCAACGGATGCGCCTATATCAATCTTTTCCGGCCATACCATATGATCATAGATGTGGTAGTCAAAATTCTCACAATCATCTTCTTTTTGTTGATCTAGTTCTTCCTCAAGTTCCGCATCAATATGTAAATATTTCTTGGGATAATTATATGCCATGTGACCATATAATTCCATTGAACAAACAAATGGCCATAATTGTTTTCGAAGCTTGATCTTCATATGGTTCCAAATTTCTAACCTTACGATGGCCTTGTCAAGTATGATGCTCTTCTTCAACTCTCTTCCATCATTGAAGTGCAATCCTCTTCAATTTAAGCTTTACAAATAGTACTTCTCGTTTTCTACAATGGGTTTCCATTCCAAATAATTCTCGAAACTGCTCTCGTGGTCTAAGTAGTCTTCCACATGTGTTTTCTCATGAAAGTCAGCTATGTCGATTATGACCCCACCATTCAAACAAAGGACAAGGGGAAACCATTCTTCCAACTGTTCTTCAAGATCTGGAATCTCAAAATAGTTGTGATCATTTTTCGAATTCTCCATCTGGGCTTCGAAGATTTCTTCACCCTACAAGGCTTGCACAACCCAGTCAAATCCTCAATCATTCTTCACATCTAAGTCATTTCATGTTTGTTGGGGCTACTTGACCTCTACCACAGCCTTTGACTCAACCAACTGGTTTCTAAGAAAAATGTCCTTTAGGAAAGTAAGCTCTTTAGCTCTGGTACCGAACTTAACGCAGTAGAATAGTTTATGGGCAATCACTTTACAAGAGATAAGGATTGTGGATGGAAACAATAAAAAATAAAGTTTAAAAAAAAAAACTTCTTCAATATTATGGAACAGGAAATATGCAACACTTATCTGCCTAACAAGAAAGCTATTTATAATATCCATACACCGTTTCGTATTATAATTCTCGACTTCACGGCCAAGTAACCTAAAAGAAACTTATAAGGCGAACTTAGAAACTTAAATAGGAATAACTTATGGAACTAAAGGCATAGGAATTGCAACGGATACGCCTATATCAATCTTTTTCCTCCATACCATCATAGATATTGTAGTCAAAATTCGCATCATCATCTTCCTTTTGTTGATCTAGTTCTTCCTCAAGTTGCACATCAATATGTAAAGTTTTCTTTGGATAATTATATGCGATGTGACCATATTGCCCATGCTTGAAAGACTTGCTGCCTTTTTTTTCTGAAATCAATAGTATTTGAAGAATGCTTCAGACTTTGTAGGTTGATTTGATAGCTGATTTGCTGTTGTTTTGGTGCTATGATGTATTGTTGCGTCTGGTTTTCTCAAACTTCGAAAGGACTCCTCCACGTCCAAATAAACTTGAGAAACATGTTCCAAGTTATATATAGATTCTCATAATAGCTCCCTCCTAATGTCATATACCTCAAACTAGATTTAAATCTTGCAGGTGTTTGTCTTGGGTCTTCAAGTATTTGGCGTCGAGTCTTTAATTCATCAAACTTTTGCATGCATTCAGTAACCAACATGCTATCTTGCTTCAAATTAATTGTTATTTCTCATAAGTCATCATAGTAATTAGTATGCATGTATTTTTCCCGAAGCTTACCCCTCATCTTATGGCATATGCTAATCGGTGGATATCTCATCCTTCTTATGTCTCCTTCAACACTCGTCTACCAAATTTTTGCAAGACCTACCTACCATCTTCACTCTAGGAAATCCGACTCTCTAATCATCACCCATATCATAACAATCAAAGTATTCCTTAATAGAAGAAATACAATTAGCAAATTCAGCTAGAATTATCTTACCTTCAAAATTCGGTACTTCAAGTTTTACATTCTCAATAATGTCTTCGAAAGCATCATGATATTTATATGTCGATTGGAGCATATTTCTTATCCTATTAACTTGCTATTGCAACATTTTTTTCGGAGGCTGCGTTTCTCAATTTTGCCCATTGTATGCTTGAGAAGTTTCATCTTATTCATTGTTAGCCATCTGAGATACTTGGGCTTCAACATGGCTCATCAGGACATTTAGAGTTTCCACTTGTTTTGCCAAACGATTTAATAGTTATTTAAGTTGGTTATCAGATAACCATCCTCAATAGTTCATGAATGTGCTATCATGGCTCTACCACCAAAATGATGTACGACAACAAGCTAAAAAGTAGATTTAAGTTGAAAATAGATTACTAGCATGACACTAACAAGATTTTAGGAGTCAATAAAAGGGCACTCGATTAGAACAAACATAGGCTTTGGTTTCTAGTTTCTTTTTCTTTTGATAAGTCTTCAAAGGATGATTCTATTTTTCGTCACTATGCCCGCAGCCCCACAGCTTAGGCAGCATAATGGGTGCATCTTTCCGTTTGGGCTTTCACTGGTGCATACCATACTTTGTTTATTTTGCTAAGTAAATGTTATCAATCTGTGCATACAATCAATAAAAATTATAGATAATATCAATTATAAGTGAACCATTATTGTGTGCAATACACGTTAAAATTGCGCAAGAACTTGTCATCTTATGCTATTGGTGTTGCCAAAGGAGTTGCTATGTTAAAGTGAATTCTAACTGGGGTCCCATGATGGACGCCATCTAAAGAAGTCAATTGTCCATTTGATAACATAGCTTACCATGAAGATCATTACGAAATCAACAAGAAAACCAACAAATTGAATTTATCTTAAAATCACTAATTATTGATCTAATTTCTTTTCTAGGCCAATCAATTGAGTAGTCCCATTGGTAGAGGCCATCAAACTCAGCTTTCATCCAGAGTCAACATGACACCAAAAAAACACTTACATAAAACAGGTAGAAACTAGAAAGGAAGCCCTACAAGACCCTAATCATTTAACTTATCGAGAAAACCTTATCTCTCGATGGCCATGCAAACCACATCTCTTTGTGCACCTCAATACACATGTCTAGGAAGCCAAGGCCAAGTAGATGATAGATACCTTCTAGAGGAAGCAGATTCTGCGTGGTTTTCCAGTAAAAGACTGTGCTCAAACAATCATTTATTTTACAGGAAGATATTTTCTTTCGTGTTTATAAAATGATAAATTAATCATTAGTGGCTCATGAAACTACTTGTGACAGAGACCAAAACATACTTTCTAGATTCAATCAACTAAAAAGGGGCTATTTATTCAAAGAAAAAAAGCTATTCTGTGGGAAATCCAACCTCTATATTGATTTAATGAGTCATAAGTTAACCAAACCTTTAAAGCTCCACAAGAGTAAGAATAGCATCTGAAAGCTTGCATGTCACTGGATGTGATCCACAAATTTCCCTATCCCTTAAATATGATAAATCCCACAAAGAATGGGTCAAGGATCTCCAAGTTATTTTCCCTTCAATTCCCTTTTACTGATTAACGAAACATCTAATGATGTCAGGCAGTGGGAAAACTGGTTGATTAAGAATCACTAGATCATGGGAAGCAGAAAACATGACAACTTAATATAACCATCAAAGCAACAAGGCAATAGGCAGAGCCCAGTTTATTAGTCTATACAAAGTAATAACCAGTGGGTCAGTCAACCCATCAATATGCAAAAGCAAGATAGCTTTGAACATATAATTCAGGAAGATTGAATAAAATCATTGCAAGCCACACAAGTGCTAGTGCACACACACACTCACCCACACACACATATACATAAAACTTAATTTTAGGAATATATGTTACCATGCATGCTTGCATTTATATATTCAAATGCTATGGCATGAGCAGTACATAATTATAAAGTTTTCAGGAAACCACTTTTTTTAGCTAGTAAAGTATGTGTAATTCTCATTTGGCATGCAGATATATGCATCTACAGGCTACTAATTTGGACCTGACGTTAATATCAAATCTCATATAAATTCAGACCAAATCTCAGATGATTTCAACTGATGACTTATACCAACATATATTTATGCTAAAAACTTAAAACAAGTCTTCATAAGAAGAAAAGATCTACAAGGTATAATTTTGCAGAGTGGTGCTTAATTTAAACTGCCACCAAAAAAATACAACATTGCCTCCCAAAATATGCTAAATTAAGTAACTCTAAGCAGTATGCATATAAGCATGAGAGTTATAGTTAGTATCCAAGTAATTGAACTGCAAATTATTTTTAAAATTCTCCTTTTATTCCTTGAAAACATGACAAACATTTTAGGAAAAAAACACATTTGCTATAAAATAGTTAAACACATGTTTTCCTATTTATTTTCATAAATAAACATAAACATTTGTTTTATATAATCTTACAGACAAAGTTTTAAGTGAACTTTATCAAAAAAATAATTATATATACATAATTGTGGAAGTAAATAAAATGTCAATGAGAACACAGACCCAATTGTCAACACCTCTCCAAGTATAAATATTGTACATGTAGACCGACAAACATTATCAATGTAATTTAAATAAAAAATTATCTCACCCAAAATAAAGTATAAAATTATAACTTGTTAGCCCTAAGGATAAATTTTCAATACTAATAAACATAAAATTAAAAAAAATGGCCTTGATAAGATTTGAAAAAATTACAAATAGAAATTTAAGTCATAATAAAGAAACAAATTTAGATTGTTATTTCATGCAAGAATGAGACTTATCAACAAATAAAATAAAATAACAATGTACTTCTGGTTCTTCCCTAATAAACGCATGAAAAGCCAAATGTTTTGTTAAAACCAATTTTTGAAATGAACTCAGCGAACAAGTTCCCAAATATATTTTATTTTTAACATAACTAAAAAAGGAACCAGCGGAAACTAACAGCCCCAAGTTGACATGAAAATGCGCACATAAAGCCTAAACTGACATGTTTTCAAGTCTAATAAAAAAAATTATATGACAAATGTAGTCAACCAGAGACAAACATGCAATTATTTGACCTTATTTAAAGTGTAGCAAAATAGGTGCATAGCAAATTCACTAAAATGTGCATAGCAAGCAGCATGGGTCATAAATTGAAATCATTCTTTTACTCACATGATTTAATATAATAAAAGGATATCCTCCAAGGTTAAATTTGAGCAGTTCAATGAAAGACGAATACTTACAATAGGCTTATCCCGCCGAAACACTGGTATTGATCTCCTCTGTCAAAATTTAGAGACGAATGGTCATTAGAAAACAACAGCTAGACAATGGCCAATCAAGATAAAACCATTATTAGCATGTCAACCATCAAATTCATACACAGCTGTGCATTTCAAAGTATCTAAAACATATTTGCAATAGTTCTTTTTGATGTACAAATCACAGAAATAAACTTTAAAAATATTCCAACATCATGAAGCACCACTTACTCTGTACTCTGCAGTGCTTCTAAATTTGAAGAGGACTATGTCATCACCAACCATAACTTTGGCACGCTTTCTAACTAAAACAGCACACTAGAGAATAGACAAGCACACTGTTATGTAACAAATGTACAAGAATAACCCATAACAAATTTATGTACACCATATAAAAGCAGAAATTATAGTGAAGTGATGGCTTAGACCCTTATAGGATGCATTTTTGTATCATAACGACGTTTTTTTGTATCAGCAAAACTGCTTCTAGCATTATATGACTAGATGCTATAAGAACCTAGTGGTCAATTTCACCTCCAACAGAAATTTCACCTCGCAATTCTACTTGACTGTGACGTAACAAAAGGAGGTTGTGAGAAATAAATCATCAAAAGCATGTAGAGACAATACTTTTGCATATAATGCATTCATCTAAAGAAACCACTTTCAATAAGTACACGCATGAAGAAAGAATAAATCTCCACAGCCCTTGGGATACGTAATAGTTTCATTTTAGTAATTCAGTATGTTAAATACCCATGATCAACCAATGAAGCTCAAAGAATGTAATTCTACCAGATTTTTGTCATAAAATCAAATCAAATTAAATGGACAGTCCTCCATCAAATATTTCTTTCTACAATCGACTAATAAACATTCCAATGCATAAGATAACGCATTCAGTTGCCAAACCAAAGCCGTTGCTCAATTATGGCAGCATAAAAGAAAAATAACAAAAAAATTGAATACAACAAGCAATGGGAATGGATAAAGTTAGTCCATCTTTACACCAACTCAGCTTTAGGTCAATCCCTCATATCTGATCTGATCCTGTGAATGTCAAATCAGAAGCCTAACAAACTATTTAAAGAGATCTTCTCTGTAACACAGAACAAGCTTATAATTATTAGGGTTTTGCATACCCCTGAAAATATGAGAATTTTCTTATAGCAATATTCACGAGCAATATCTATCCACAATTACTCAAATAATAAGTAAAAACAAACAAAGATGCATGATCAAAAACATTAAAAATAAAAACAGAAAGATCAAGTAATACATCAGGCAACATATACCAACATTTGGTAATTAAAAAAAAAATCCTAAAAAACAGGGAGGTGGCATTGGTCTTGTTCTCAATGATTGATACTTGAGTTAAAGGTAGTACATAATTTAACGTGATAAAATCATGGATTCTCAACAATTGTATCTTAAGTTACTGCATAATTTAACATGATATAATCACCAAGTCTCAACAATTAATTCATGAGTTAACGATACTACATAATTTAACGTAAACGAAATCACAAACCAGTATCCTATTGTTGATCTGACTATCATAAAGTAGACAGATCTTGTCACACAAATTATAAACCAACACTGCAAATTACATGAGACTAAAAAAAGAGGAAAAAAATGAAGATAAATAACAAAAAAGACGTTGTAAATGGTTCAACCTTGAAGAAGGCATCCCAGGCCAAGTCCAGGGGAAAGGGTTCCGCGCTATGAAAAGAACGTGACCTATGGCCACTGAACAACCACCTGATGCGAAACAAATGAATACTGTGAGAGCTCCTCCGGTTCATGTCTCCCTAAACCCATTCATTCTCCTGAAAAAATCACACAGATCTTGAGAAACCTTCCAAGATAGAAACCCCAATTAGTCAAAACACACACTCTCACACAACCACACAGAGAATCCGATCATTTCAAGAAAGCATCCCAGTACCAAACCTTGATCAAACCCTAAACCCATTCTTTCTCATGAAGAAATCACACAAATCTTGAGAAACCTTCCAACCAAAAAAAAACCCCCAAGTACAAAAAACAAAAAAGAAAAAAAAAAAAAGAAAAAGGAAGCGCACGCACAGCATCAGATCATTTCAAGAAAAACAATCATAAATCCCGAAATCGAAGAAAAACAAAAGGTTCAAATAACACTTAATTAGACCAAGAGAGTCATAGATCTAACGAGAAACCTCGTTATAGCCTAACCTCATTTTTCATGCCTCGGAACCTCGGCAGCGAGGAGACGATCTCGAACATCGTGGCTCTTGGCGAACGAAAAGGCAGCGAGAGAATCGGCGTTGGAGCAAAGGCACGAAAAACGGGAGCAAGAGAGATGGGTTTGGAATGGCGGGAATCAGACTATTTATAGACAATGTTTGTCAGAGTGTAATGTATTAAAGAAGAATATGAATTTCAAATGGGATTTGGGGGGTTATTTCGACCCTCTGATTTAATGTACTCAAAGGTGTTATTACTATATCATCATCATGTCATTTGTTACACTTGTAAGTCACAATGATATTCCAGTTATTAAGGTAATGATTTATGTTTCTATATATATATATAAGAAAAGATTAATTTGTCTTACTACTCATGGATCATCATTATCCTTCTGCAATTAGTAGCCGTATTAGTCATTTAATTATGAAAAGTTAAATTCTTAAATGAGAATATTGATTCTATTCACCTGTGCTCTATCTTGATTCACCGTGCTCTCTCCATTGGAATAAAAAAAAAAAAATGGGTAAATATTTTTGGATAAGGAATCCAAATAATTTTTATTATAAGAGAGAAATATTAGGATGATTAATTTTACGAGACGATTTGGTTCCACTGTGTCACATAATAATCTGAAATGATTCTCGTTTTTTGGTTATACCAAAAATTTTAATAACGTTGATGATAGTATAGATTACAAATCTTAGAATATTATTAAAGCACTTAGTAATTTTATTACCACCAAAACAAATAGTTATGTTAGATTACTGAATAGATGGCAATCTAATAAATTTTTTGGGTCAAATATACATTTTTTTTAGAAAACATAATTTCTTTTTATCCACTCTTTTCTCTCTTGTGTTAGGAATGCTTTGGTCTTAAGTCGAAGTGGATGGCATATAATCTTTCGGTTATATTTTCTCCTTTTCTTTCTAGTGCTAGGATTTTCAACAGAGTATTATGGTCATGAACAACTATTTTCATTTGGGTTTTAAATAAAACAAATAAATGGCACCCAGTGGAATGAATAAATAAATATATTGTAAACCAAAAAAATCTGTCCCAAAAAACAACAATCAATGCAATTTGAATAAGAAAAATTTTGACAAACAACAAAAATAATATGTTTTTGTTAATGAAAGTTGCTGAAAATCACAAAATAAACTTAATTTTCATCAATAAAAAGTAATCTATTACTATTAATGGCAAATTCTTAGCTTAAATTCCTTTTGGAGACAATAGATAAAATCTAAG
The DNA here is from genome assembly GCA_902712375.1 of Dioscorea dumetorum. Taxonomy (NCBI): domain Eukaryota; kingdom Viridiplantae; phylum Streptophyta; class Magnoliopsida; order Dioscoreales; family Dioscoreaceae; genus Dioscorea; species Dioscorea dumetorum. Next base: position 4,862,847 of record CACTHL010000739.1, read on the forward strand.
CATTGCTAATAATACTTCAATAAAAGCAAAAAAAACTCATTGGTAATTTAAAAAAAAAAAAATACCATACCATAATCAAGAGTAGAATTAGAGTACAACGACTAGAAAGAAACATAGACATACTTATATCAAATGATGTATGTTTATGAGGTCATGTTTCATAAAAAAGAATGCGAAAAATGAATCATTTTCCCAAGTCAGCTAGAATTTCATCCAAGGCATGGAGGCATATAGCTCTGTGATTGAAAATTACCAATTAGAGCCTGTTCATTCCTAAATACTACTCGTTGTGGTATACCACCGATTTTTAAAAAAAATAAATAAATAAACCACAATATTACTGAAAAAAATATATAAAAAAATTCCATCCAGTCAAAAATATCATATGTGTATTTTTTTTATATTTAATATTAAAAGTTTTTTGGGAGCTGTTCACTTTATTCTAAAAATAAATAAATAAACTTAATTTTTGTGAATATATTTATAAAAAACCTGGTAACATGAAAAGCATGTTTATATGTATATACATATGGCCAAAATTCAACTAAATTTTATGAAAAAAAAAAATTTACTTTAAGATCTGTGGACAAGCTATAGTCTCTAACTGTTCACTCTTGCGCAGGGAGAGAAATAAAAATGTCAATTATTCTTTTGTAGTGGTTTTATAATTTTTTTTTTTAAATTAAAAATTAATAATACAGAAATAAAGGAAATATAAGTTTTTTATTCTAACAGGATTTTATATATATATATATATATATAATTATCCACTTTTTAAAATTATTTATAAATCATACATAATTAGCCATTGGAAAACCTATATTTTATTGTAATGTTCATTTGTTTAATATAATTTTTTATATCGTAAATCTTGCTTATTTTTATTTCTATGGCCCATGCAAATTATTAATATCTAAAGACAAATATTAAAAAAAATATAAAGATTTGGAATGAACTTGTGCATGTACTTGAACCAGACTATTAAAAGAAAGATTAAAAAAATCATTGAGAAAGACTTTGAACCAACGTCCACATCCACATGAGCCAAATAAATATTAATATAACATTTGCTAAGATGGAAGAGGCCACACACTAATGTAGTTGCTAACACCTTTTTCTTATTTTTGTATTTGGATTACTTGTGAGAGTATTTTAAAGTAGGTTGATGCAGTTTAATGTCATTACAATAATGTTTGTTGCTCAAGATGTAATATGCCAGCATCTTTCCTTTCAAGTCCCAAATCCTCAAAGCCAAAATTATTGCATTAGTTTAATTGTTTTAGGATATTAGGGTTAGGAAATATGTCAATTTCTCGTAAGGAAATATGAAGAGGGTAATTACCATTCTTGTAATTTTCTAAATAGTCCTTCAATTTTGCTAAATTTATTTTTTCAATCCCTTTAGTAATTTGGCTTCTACTATTTTAATTGATCAAGTATTTAGCAAATTACATCATCATTTTCAAACATTTTCTTCTAAAAATTATCATTATTGTTATTATTTTATAAAGTGAACAAGCCACATCATGGGCCCACCTATGGCTATGCTCTCACTTTGTGTAACCTCTCCAAATAAAAATATAAACACTCTATACAATGCCAATAGATAAACGAGTTTATTGGAAAAAAAAATATTTTTCACACAAGTAATTTAGACAAAATTTATTTATAAACTTTTAAGCTTACCAATTCGCCATTAAGCTTTAATTTTTTTTAGCATAATTAATTTAAATGATTTATTACCATTCTGTATGTTTCTGTTTTGCTCACTCAGCTTCAAAAGTAACGATTTGGTTCTTAACTTTTAATTTTATTACAATTTGATCACTTGAGCATACGTCGTTAATGGCAATCACACTTGGTATATTACATAACATTTTTTTTTAGAACCAGCATTGAGTTAGCAAATGCCATGTGTGATCGCTGTTAATGGTGTGTACTCAAATGACCCCAATTGTAATAAAAATTAAAAATATGAGATTTTATCATAACATTTTAAAGCTAAGCCATCAAAATAGAAGCACATGATTTCTTCATCACAAACAATTATATATCTATTAAAGATACACACAATAAATCATGATTTCTTCATTAAAAGAGACATTTATTAAATATCTAATAAATGAGATATTTTTAATAAAATAGAAAATTAGTTGTATATAATTTAATTAAAATTAAAACTCCAAAACTTACCACATAGATAAGAGGGTAAAATAAAATTATAAGTGAAACATTTCTCACATGTCACAAGTAAAATATTTCATGATTTTTCAAGGGATGGCAAGCAAACTCCCTTTTCTGAAATATACCAATTCACTAATATTAATGAATTATCCTCATAAGGGGTTCATTGAAACGAGCAATAATTTAACCTGATACCTCATTAGACATTAAAATAAAAATTAGCTTGTGAAATGCATGCAAGGATTAGCTTTGAAAAAAATAAGGAAATAAAAAAAAATAGAAGAGAAATTAAACAATATAGCTTTTTAGCAGAGTGATGTGCAGCTTTTCATTGAACATAAACATTTCACTATATACACATATACAGATAAGGAATTCAAGAACATGAAGAACATACTGCAGCAGAGCTATGAACAATAATCAGGTGGATGAGAAGAGTAGCATTGTTTGGTGTTTGATGCAGAGAGTACCAGTTGGGAGAACTAACTGAGATCGATGTCAACTCGCTCCGGGTCCCCTCTTTCGCTTTGCTGGGCGATGAGTTCAATGCCGAGCTGCCCCTTGTCGCCAGCCCCGAACGCGTAGAGGTTGCCAGAATCAGTCAGGGCGAATGTATGAGCATTCCAGTATATTGAATTGGTGAGGCTGATCTGCACCACCTTCTCCTTGATTTGCTTCAGTGAAGTTACTAATTGCGGGGTGAGCACATTCGCATGCCGATTCGCCTACGGGATTGACAATAAAAATGTTAATGCATGATATTGTTCTTCATTGGATATATTAGGAAGTCACATTTCAATATATTAGGCTAGTCTTTGTATAATATCATTACCTTATATAGTTGTATTCTACCTTCACAACAAAATTTATGAGATAATTTACATAGGTATCATAGTCCATGTGGATAGAGAAACATGATAAACTTATTGGCAACTTGTTTTGTTTTGATACATTAGCAATTTCGATATGAATCTCCTACCCATCTCTGTTCAGAAGGCATAAGGAATTTATTGAATTTGAATGGCATATTAATTGCTTGAATTAAATCAAAACAAGCAATGAAGACTGAAATAGCAGCACATACCGGTCCATCTAGGGCGGTGGCATGACCCAAACTAGAAGATTCGCCGCACCCAAATGAGTAGACATCTCCGTCCTCAGAGACCACGAAGGTTGTGTAGTCGCCGGTGGCAACATGGACTGCCTTGATCTTGTTCAAAGATTCCACTACTTTGGGGGCAGACTCACACTCCTCATTGCCGTGGCCCAAGCAGCCGTAACGACCCCATCCCCAGGTACACACCCTCCCGTCTCGTCCCACGACAGCTGCATGCCAAGCTCCCGCTGCAACCACCACAGGCTGCAAGTTCAAGGCCTGAAACCGTTCTATCAGCCTTGGGTACCTTTCATCTGTCCTAGAACCGTGTCCGAGCTTTCCCCCAAGCCCACAACCAACAGAATACACTGACCTGCATTGCAGTTGCAAGCCCAAGGGGCAGATCAGAATCTGACAAACAAGACATCAATGTGAATGATGTTTCACTTAATAACAACATCTCATATGGCATACAGAAAAACTGCAATAATTTCCAACATGGAATCTTCCAATTATAGCTTAGATAAGCACAGAAAGAAAACCATTTCCAAACTGAAAGCAACATAAGATATGAAACAAAAAAGGAATTCAGAAAAATTGGAAAACTGTAATTTAGGTTGAAACTTACATGCCACTTGGTTGGCATGTCAATGCAAGCAAATAGCAGTAGCCAGCGGCGATCTGTACCACCGGAATGTGCTCGAGAGGGCCCAAGAGTTGATGAGGCTCCAGGTCATTCGAATCAGTTTGATGGCCAAGTGTTGCATCACTTCCCCAAGAGAAAGTATACACCCTGCCCTCTCTAGACAGAACTGCAGTAAAGAAATTTCCAATCGCTGCTTGAACAACAAATATGTCTTTTAATGGTTCTACAGGCTGTGGTGTTGTCACAAACTTAGATCCTTGCATTCCATATTCGGCTTCTCCAAAGGAATCTTTTCCGAATGCATAAACCCGGCCGGTATCACTGATCAGCATTGTCCTTCCAGCTCCAGCTGCTGCTTGAATGATCCTGATGTCTTGCAGTGATCTGCAGAGCACCAAATTTATTGTGTTCTTGGTCTTCTTTCATCTGCATTGAGTGTATGAAGCAACTGGAAATTTTAAAAGGCACCTGATGAGACGCGGCCTCCATTCCTCTTCCAGGGTGCCATGGCCAAGCTGGCCGGAGTTATTGGAACCAAAAGTATATACCATCCCTTTCGAGGTCACAGCAATGCTGTGTCCAGGGCCAGCGATCGCCTGAGACTTCTCTCGGCGGCAACAAACTTCACCTGCCAGCAAATACCTTAGAACAAGTTTCCAAGAACCCCCACACCTTTGTTTTAAAACCTCTCTTTCCTCAAGTGACAAGGGTTTGAAGATGGCTCTCTTTTGGCACATGTCCAATGCTGCAAGCTCTGCTATGGATAGTTCAAAGTCAGGTGCAAAGTTGGCAGGCTGCTTGAAAAAAGAGCTTGTAGCCTGCCAACAAGACCAATACCAATCAGCAGTTTTATCAATCTAAACACCAACAGAACCGACAAAGGGTTGGTCACTTGCCTCCAAATGGGCTAGATCATCAGGTTCCAAATCACAAGCGGTAAGGACATGGAGAACAATTGAAGGGTTCACGGCCAGGGGGAATTCACCAGGTGTCAAATTGCCAAAGCAATGGCGTTGCAAGTGTTGGAACGTTTGCTGCAAAGGGGTGATTAGGGAAAGAGGCTGGTCTATGATGTTATGGTATTGAATGGGAGGAGTGGCTCCACTAGTAGTGGCATCCATTGGGCACTGCTTGCGTTTGCAGTGCCCCGGGGGCGTACGATGAAAAGAGTTTGTGATACTGACAAGAACCACATTGTCAAGACTCAAAACACCACTCTGGAAATAATGCAAAACTGCCTACAAAGGCATTGCAAACTCACAAGTATTCGTTAGAAGTGTTCTTCTGAGAAGTGGTTTTGACAACGTACAAAGTCAAGTCAGCTGATATTGATCATAAAACCTATATTCATTGCATTTTGGCATTGCTGAAAATAATCACATAATGCTTATAATCACATAACACATCAAGTGTTGTTAAAGAGAAAAACATGTAACAGAAGAAGCATTAGCATCCAACGAAATCATATAACGAAAAATTAAAACTTTCATTTAAGAATGAATAATAGAAGACTATAACCACCAAAGGGTGAGCTTGAGGCAATCTCTAAGATGACAAACTTGGAAGCAAGCCAATTGGAATATAAAAAAGGGAGGTGAACCTAAGAAGGGAGAGATTGGAAAGCAAAGATCCACAACTCAATGAGAACAAACCATTGAGAAAAAAAAAAGCATATTCCAGGATGAAAGAAAAACACATCCAAGAAAAGGAATTCCACTTGCAGAAGTTTGCTTTTCTGAAAATAAAAAATCAACAATCCGATCATCAAGTTTCACATTTCAGCAGAAAAAAAATAAAAATTAATTATAAAAAAGTATGACTTTTGGATTTTCAATATGAGAAACAAGCTAAGAAGTTACAGTCTTCACGTTTCCAAGAGAGATTGGTGAAAAAGCAACCATCTTCCAGATCAGATCTCTACAAACGAGTGTAAGAGCTTCTTAAAACAAATCAAAAACACCAATTTGAACAAATACACGGAAAATTTCAGAAAGAGCAGCGGAAAAACAGGAACCCGATAACCCTAGTCCATAATAAAGAAACAAAAACACAATAATTCAACAAAAGGCCCAATCTATCATCTGAAACAAAACAGATCATGGCGAAAGACGAGAAGCGGATGTCAAACAAGAAGAGAACTCCACCAAATCGAGCGATCCCAGCTGCATCCGCAAACTCCTACTCCACCACTGCCAGAACTCCCCTTATCCACACATTTGTTCCCCGCTTTCTCCGATCAAATACTAAAAGAAGAAGAGAAAAGATGAGATTTTGAGGGCGGTTTCAACGAAAGTAGGAGAATGGAATCAAATCTATAGAAAAATTGGAAGAAATTAGGGAGGACAAATCCAAGACGAAGGAGATGAAGAAAGATGAAAACTTGGGTTTTTTTTTTATTTCTTTCTCCTTTTGCGGGTTCGGTGTTTATATATGTGCAAGGGATGAGGTGGAAGAAACGAGAACGGAGCGCGAGTGGGAGTGACACGTCAGCAAGCGAGGGGTGTTTTGGTAAAAAGGGTTTCACTTGCCGTGCGGTTTGACGGAATTGAAGGGGAATTTACTATTTGGTGCATTGCGTTGTTTTCTATTTTTGGATTTATTTTATTTTTTAAATGATCCTGATAAATGGAAGGGATGATTTTAGTGATGAAGCGCTGTATCTCCATCAATTGATCACTCGTGTCGTTTTTTTTTTATTTTATCGGATTTCTCATGTTTTTCGATCATCATGATGATTATCCACACTTAAAAGAGGCCGTTTGTTTCACCAAAATGGGCACCGAAGTAGTCGAAGTGACCGAAGTGAACACTTCCAACCCACTTCAGTGTGTTTGTTTCACTGATTTGAACCCGGAAGTGATGATGTGACAATTTTGAGTTCGGCCACTTCGGTGTCTGACTTCAGTTGAAAAAGTCCCGAAATCACCATTTCAGCCTTCCACTTCAGCCCACTTTACAATATTTTTCAATGATAAATAGAATAATTATTACCATGGTAATAAAATAATTAAATAACTACTCTCACTAATTAATAATTAAGCATAATATATTAACCGATTTAATTTAATTTAATAACATGGTATTAAATTAATTATATGATGTACAAAGTTTTTAATTTAATAAATAAATTATTTATTACCATTGTAATAAAGTAATTAAATTATTTAATTAAATCATATGATTTAATTAAATAAATGTAAAAAATATGAAATGACAACTTTATCCCCTCACCGAAGTGGTGATCATATCCCCACTTCAACCATCCAAACACAGGAAGTGGTATCCGAAGTCCAGTTTTCAGCTTGAACCAAACACACTGAAGTGGATAGTTCCAGCTGAAGTGTTCATTTCTACCGAAGTGCCACTTTCAGACTTCCACCACTTCGACAATTCACTTCCGAACCAAACGGCCCCTAAGTCTCTAGAGTATGAGATGAAGAAGTCCAAGTTTAAGGATTTGATCTTTATTGTGAATCAAAGCTTGGAGTTCCTAACATTTATCTTAAATAATTTATTGCCTCATATGTTTTATGTTTGGACAAACTACTAGAGATGATGATCCATCCATGTTGGTGTTAAAATGAATTTTCTTTTTAGATTTCATTGATTTCATCCTATTTGAATGAATCCTCATGATCTTTTTTTTTTTTTTTTTTTTGTGTTGTATTTTATTTATTTATGTTTCTTATATTTTGTATCTAAAAGTTTATTTTTAATAAATTTGTGATTTATTTAATTTTATAAAAAATTATTTTTTTTCCAATTAATTTTTTTTAAACTTCAAATTCCACTCCAAGATAAAGGGGAATTTAGTGCACCACATTACTTTTTGTTTTGGTGTTATTTTAAAATTAATTTTTTCATGATATGTAGTTTACTCTTTCTTTTGGGTAGTTTATTTTTTTTATTTTAATTATATATATATTAGTCACCAGAATTGACCTGAGGAGCTTCACTGAAACCCCATTAATGATCAGTTATTTAAAACTTTACCATTTAAATTTAGCATTTAAGCCAACCTTAATACTAAAACACTAAAATTTCACTGTTCACTCAATATTGCATTCCCACCAAAATATAACGTGATCCTTACTGAAATCTTAAAAGGATTCTAAAATGCAAATTTTGTTCAAGAATATGAGAATCCCATGAAAAACACATTTTTCATTGTTTATGCTAATGTGATTCTCTCCATGTAAATAGCAATATTATATTTATTAAAAAATTAGATAAAAAAAAAAAACAAGGAACACGAAAATACAACAATAAATAGAAAACTACAATAGTGATCCACTGGGAATAAGACCCAAATACAACAATAACAGATAACATCACAAAACAGAACATAAAACAACTTAACTAATAAATGAAAAACATGATATAAAACAACACTATCAAAACATTAAGAAAGAACAAAAGCGAAAAAAAAGATAAACAATGAGTTGACTAGCTAGATAGACTTCTAACTATGAACTCCAAGTTGCATTTGGCTACAATAGTTGAGTCTTCTAATATCATCTTCTTGGCTTTTAAGACTGCATTGATCCATGACATGAACATATGAATAATTTTAGACATAATTGAAAAATAAGGTAAAACTTTATCATTAAAAATGTATGCATTTCTTTTGAGTCATATGTTATAAATGATGGCCCTACGAATCAAGTCCTCAATCTCTCTAACGGCATGAAAGAGTCAAGACCTCCACAAACACCACAACTCATGCAAAAAACTACCTTATAATATTGCAAATAACAATATTGATAGAGCTGGAGCTCCATATTGGCATTATTTGACATGTGTTAGCAATGATGTGGAACTAAGATGAGATGGCATGATAATGAGGCACAAGATGACTTGAAGACATGAAAATATCTTTGGAGGAGTTATTTTTGGCAAGTCAATTAACTTGCAAGATCTCTCTTGTAGAGTAAGCAAATGTCCAAATGAAATGTAAACATAAATGAAAATACAATCAATCTTTGGCAAGTGAATCAACCTTAAGAGATCAAGTACTTAGAGATTAAGTTTATTAATTTGAAGCCTTGTTTGGTAACAATTTTAATGAAGACACAAGCTATGAAAGGCAAGAGCAAACAAGTAAGATTTTGACCGTATGAAGATAAAGCCAAATGAATCACACAATTTCTAAATTGGAGAGAAGCTATTCATGGGTGGAATTATTTGAAGACATTGTTATACATGGTGAAAATTAAAGACCAAGCTTGGTTAAATGAAGATCAAGTTTGTAAAATTGTGAAGAACTAAACTTGGATAAATGAGAGATCAAGTTTAGTAACAAGAGGATTGAAAATCAAAATTAGATAAATGAAAATCAAGTTTGAAGATTGTGAAGACCAAACTTGGATGAAAGGATATTAAGTTTTGAAGAAAATTTAAAGATCTTTTGAAGACCATCTTTGGCTTGTTAAACACACACCATGTGGGATGTGACCCTTGAGAGAATATTATTAGGAAGCTATTGCAGTTTTCTATTGTATCGACTTGGAATGACAGAATTAATTGCTAGCAAGTTGAGATCGAGAGGATTCTATTGTATCGACTCGGAATGGTAGAATTAGAAAGGTTAGAGGCATCACAAGGTCGCATTGCATCGGAAATTAGAACTTAGTTAAGATTAGCAGGCGGACCGCATTGCAAGCTCAGTTACAACTGGAGGTGCAACATCTAAGTTTGAAAGTGTCTAAGTTAAGAAGCTGCAGAGATCCTAAAAGATGGAGGAGCTATATTTAGGACATGAAGATGTCTATACAAAAGGCCCTACTCTGAAGATTTAAAATGAGCCACCAAAATGAGAGACCCTAGTGTATGGATGAAAAAGTGGGTCTCAGGCAATTTAAAAAAGGTTTTTATGTACCTTTGTGAGGATGAATGACAATTTTGTACTCATGTTTATTCCCCTTTTTTAGTGGATTTCATCTTCCGATTTGCGTCCCATACATAGGCAATTTGTGTACTAAACTTGATAACCAATGCGCGTTTTCCTTCTTTTGGTTGTTTTGCATTGTGTGTATACTTATATAAGAGTTTGAGTGAAAAACTATCCCATATACACTCACGGAACTAACACATATGTTCTAATTTGAAAGTTACTATAACAAAAGTTATACTTATCTTTTACTCTTACCTTGCCCTCATAATTTTTAATTTAAATCATGGGAACCACCTTCCCATAAGAAAAATGTTAACTATTTCCCTGGTCAAACGAAATGTTGTTTTTATAATACTCACCTTCTTTTATCTTTATAAATATTATCCATGAAAGATAGCCATTACTATTATTAAGTTATACAAGCCACTGTGTATAAAGATAATTGGGTAATTTAAGGCAACTCAATATAAGTACTACATGTATTTTTTTTTTTAATTTGAATCAAATGGAGGAATATGTGATTTATCTTAAGAGGTGGTAATTTTTATGAGTTGGATAAATATTTGGTTTACCCAAATTTACACAAACTCTAGTAAGCACATTTAAAACATCCATTAAAATTTAGAATAGGTTGGAGAATTTTTTTTAGACAAATATGAATAAGCCATGTATCAGAAAAGTACACATACAAAGAGCAGATCTTTACAACATCTATACTTTCCACATATGTGAGTTGAAATTCAAACTCATCTTTTCAACAAGACGAAAGTCTTATAAAAAAAAAACCCAATATCAATTGACTAAATAATCATCTAACATCGGTTATGAATTTAAAATTAAGGCCTGAATTAGTTTGAGATTTTATCAAACCAAACCTATATTTGTATATACACAAACACACACACCGCATTGCAAATATTATTCAGTGATTGTGGTGCGATTTACTTATTTTATTTTAAAAGAAATTTTTAGTGCACCATTTTGTAGCATTGAGCCACTCCATGATAAAATGATAAAATAGCTAAATAATCTTTGAATATCTAACTATTATTGAAACATAATGATTGCTCATGAACTGGTTTTGTAGTTTCTTTAATAATAATGATAAAAATTAGTTAATATTTTTTCAACAAGTGAGTTGATCCTTGAGAATCAAATTTTCCAAAATTCTAAAATAACGTCAAACAATTTGGATTTTTTTTATACTATCAAAACAAAATGCAAATGAAAGAGGATCTATGACACAAATTTAATCAATTAACAATAAATGAAAAGAAAAACATTCAAATGAGAATACTAATAAAAGAAAATAAATAAAATTAATAGTATTAATTACATAGTGAAATTACTACAAACATAATTTTATAAATTTAGATGTAATTACACAGTTAGTTCAAAATACATAGCTTGGTAAAGTATGATTATTGAAGAAATAATTGATATAAATATTATACACTAAAAATAAATAAAATATTAAAATATGTATTACTATGTTGTGTGTGTATGTATATAAATAACGAAGAGAACATCCAACGGAATCACATGACATGCAAGTGAGGATTATATGAAAGTTATTCATAGTTGTTTAGCTTATGAAAAATTAGTATAAAAGATTTAATATACTTATATAGAAAAGCACGGTATTGGCCTCTCTTCTCTTAATAGTATTTGTTATTTATCATCTCAGACGAGCAAAATTACAATTGTCTTTTGTGTGTGTGTGTATAAATATATATGTGAGAATAGTAATTATGTTCGGAGTTTAGCCCACTTGTGGTAAATTTCTTTTGGGGCATTGCAGAAAATTGAGGTTCATAAAATTGAACATTCAAAGTTGAGAAGTAAAAAATTTTAACAAGCATAAACGAGCGCACTGTGCACAGGAACAATAGGAGAATCTTTCTTTTTCACCATGCTTTCTATTAACGTTGAGTTTCACAAATTAACAAAGGCGGAGGCTTAGGGGCCGTTTGTTTCACCGAAGTGGGTACTGAAGTGGCCGAGGTGGCCACTTCCAGCCTACTTCGGTGTGTTTGTTTCACTGATTTGGACCCGGAAGTGATGATGTGACAACTTCTGAGTTCGGCCACTTCGGTGTCTGACTTCAGCTGGAAAAATCCCAAAGCCACAACTTCAGCCTCCCACTTCAGTCCACTTTGCAATATTTTTCAATGATAAATAAAATAATTTTTACCATGGTAATGAAATAATTAAATCACTACTCTCACTAATTAATAATTAAGCATAATATATTAACCGATTTAATTTAATTTAATAGCATGGTATTAAATTAATTATGTGGTGTGCAAAGTTTTTAATTTAATAAATAAATTATTTATTACCATCGTAATAAAGTAATTAAATCATTTAATTAAATCATATGATATAATTAAACAAGTGTAAAAAGCATAAAAGGGTAACTTTACCCCCTCACCGAAAAGTAATGAAGTGGGATTTTTCAGATACCTACTTCAACCATCCAAACACGGGAAGTAATCTCCGAAGTCCAGTTTTCAGCTTGAACCAAACACACTGAAGTGGATAGTTCCAGCTGAACTGTTCACTTCCACCGAAGTGCCACTTCCAGACTTCCACCACTTCGACAATTCACTTCCGAACCAAACAGCCCTTTAACCAAACAGCCCTTTAGGCCTCACGTATGCAACTAATGATGAATACTATGAACATTCTACCAATTTTTATAAGAGTTCGTTAATGATATTATAAGATAAGCTGAGCCCCATCCTCATCATGCTTCCATTGTTAAGTTTTGTAATTGGGAAGCAAATACACTTAAAATTACTTGACATCCATCACTATCTTCCACAAAAGGAATTGAAAGTTCATAAACTTAAAATCTTAAACTCTACTTGTTATATATATTTACAATTAAGCAGGGCAAACTAAAATCTCAATATAATAAAATTAAATCTCGAAAAACACTCCATTTATATTAGTTAATACTATCAACCAAATGAAGATAAAATGAAAAATTCAGTTCAATGAATCATCACAGAAACTTAAAATTTTAAAACATCCATGATCGATCCTACCATGCCAGAATTTTTACTGGAGAAATACGACAGCAAACCTGGAAGAGAAGAGGAGAAGCAAAACATAAATGAGAAGAAGAAAAGTCATAAGTCAAAGAGTTGTTTCCAAATCACTAAGTAATACACATAAATACCAGCTGCATAAAGAGATTCTCTGGTTCTAAATACTGAGATGATGGGAGCGCAACACTGACTATATAACCAAAACCAGACTAATGTATATGACTAACTGTGCATAAACACACCCCAAAACCATCAGAGTCCGGACAAGCAACCTGTATGTGAACCCTGCGGTCAAAGTGCGGTGCATAAACAGCAACAGAGCAACAGCGAAGCAAGGGGTTTTGTATGATTTGAACCTGACCAGGCTCTCCTTTTTCAAGGGGCCACAGCATTTGAGGATGGCGAAGCAGTTACGAAGGACGGTAATAGCCAACCAAGCTTCTTGGCATACTCTACATAATAAACGAACTTCTCCTCAGCATTCGGGATATCAAGGGCGAGGTCGTCAAGCCCATCCCTCACTCTTGAGAAGCCTTTCGTCATCTGGTTGATGGTGATCAAGCCCTCACCAAAGCATTCTTGTAAGAAATGCAGGATCCTGTCGTTCTTCTTCTCCATTGCCATAACTAACGCTTTCTTTACTACCTCATGGTTGAAGAATGGCATTCCAAGATCACGAATGCATTGACATGCTTCCCCCACATCACCTCCGCTCTCATACTCTTCCAGAAGCTTTGTGATCTTGTCCTTTGCATCCTCTACTGCCCAACCAGTGCCGCCACCCCAGCATCTCAGAATTCTCTCACCAGCATGACGGGCAGAAATTAGGGTTCGAGCCATGTGTACAGTTTCACTTCCGCTACAATTTGGTGGAAGTTTGCCGCTGATCTCCTCCAGGTTTAATGGAACCAACACATCATCAATCACTGCTCTGGCCAAAAACAGAGCTAGCTCATTTGAGGCATCCAAAATGTCCAGTGCAGTATCCTCAGCAGATTCTAGAAGCATGATGAATCCATTCACAATATCATCAGTTGAGAAAATTTCCATACGCAGTGCAGAAAGCAAAACAGATGCCATCTCCTTCTCCCTGTTCTTTCGGTCCATGGCAAGTGTGATCAACTTTTTGAGAAAAATGGAATTGTATTCAGGAGCTGCAAGATCCTCAAGGCTTCGAACAAGTTCAGGGATGTCATCGGAGAGAAAATATTCAAGGATTATGGTACCAGCTTCCTCCTTGAATTTTCGTACTTTATCAGCATCTTCATCATTTTGATCCCCATCCGCACCAGAACGCTTTAGAAAGGAAGAGTCAAGCCATCCTTCATCAATTGCTTTTGGTACCAGCAGCTGGAAAGCACTTTTTGCAGAAGGTATATCAAGGGTAAGGTCATCAAGGCTCTCAGCAAGCCTAGAGAACCCCTTCATCATTTGACTAGAGCTTATCAGGCCTTCATCTGCTCCTTCTTTTAGAAGTTTCAATATAAGCGATTCCGATGCCTGGTTTTCCATTGCAAGTATCAGAGCCCGTTTCACAACTTCATGGTGAAAGAATGATACACCCAATTCTCTAATGCATCTACAGGCCTCAAAAGTATCCCCACTCTCTAAATATTCTTTCAACAAATCTGAAATTTTCTTCTTCACCTCTTCTACGGTGATGTGGGTACTACCACCCCATCTTCGCTCAACTAGCTCCGCATGATGAGGTGCCGAGAGGTAACTCTTCTCTGCAATCTGTACAACTTCAAGTCCTTTGGAGGTCTCAGAAAGTGTTCTCTTTGCCTTGCTGAGGAATGCAGGAGGGAGGATGTCATCAACAACCGCACGGGCAATGAAAAGAGCCAGAATGTCAACCGCATCAAGGATGTCAACTGCCAAATCATCTGCAGACTCAAGGAGCATAGAGAACCCTTGGCTAATTTGAGCCGAGCTTATCACATCAGCATATAAAGCAGACAGTAGGACTGATGCCATTTCTTTCTCTTTATCATGTCGATCCATTGCAGTGGAAACAAGTTTCTTAACAAAGTAATGATGATATTCTTCAGAGCCAAGTTCTCTGAGATCAGAAGCGGCTTGTTCCACATCTCCTGTGCTGAAGTATTCTTCAATAATTGTCATCACAGACTTTTTGTAGTCATCCAATGGTGTTGTTACAGTAGCAGCCACCAAATGATAGGGTTCCTACCGTCACATAACAAAGAAAGAAAATTTAAGAGGGCAAGTGATCATAATTTATACAATTGTGCTCCCATAGTAGAGATGAATCGAGTGCTTACAAGGGACCTCATTCCATAATTTTTTAGAGATGAAACTCACCAGAGCGGTCATGTGTTAAGTGCCAGTTTCATTAATTTCATGTTGAATTAGTAAAAGTTCACAGAACGTGTGTGTGTGTGTGTGTGTGTGTGTGAGTGTGTGTGTGAGTGAGAGGGGAGCATACTTCACCACTGTCGTAATTTGGGTCGTTCCGGTCAAGACGAGAGTCAGAATCAGTATCAAGGAGTTTACCCCATGTGCCTTTGCCGCCGCCACCATCTACAACACAGGTTTGTTTTTAAGGAGCCAAGTCAAATGGTGTACGTATAAATATTTGTTGAAATGTGACAAAATTAGAAATTAAACTATTTAGACGTGGAATATTTCCAACAAAGGAAGGAACAAAACATGTGCCAGCCATACATGGAAAGATAAACATACTCATTTGTTTATGGTATTGGCGACAACATAAAGTTATAAAGCATTTAAGACTTCGCTTTTGCATTTGGTAGATTTAAAATATCATAAATTGCTGGTTTTGTTAAAATAAGCTTCAAATAAAAGAAAGAGTTTTCACTAACAGTCTTTTTTACTATATGCAATCAGCATAATACAATGAAACAGACAAGAGGTTAAAGCATGAGTAATTACAATGAAAATCATGGGCATGGCTTATGTTGAAATTGTCTCCATTATTTATTATAATTATACAAGGTTTCATCTTCCAGAAAATTCATGATTGTTGCTGATAGAATATAATATTAGCCGAAAAAGAAACAACAATTGAATTCTACTAAATGACTATTCATCCTTTCAATAGTGAGCTTCAGTTTTCAAAAGAATCTCAACTTCCATTAGCGGAAATAATGTGTTCCCACCTTCAATTCCTAGATGCATATTGCACATAAAATCAAATCTATCAATATGTAAAGCAATTTCAACAACTACATTAACACAGGCAGCAGCAGCAGCATGCATGTGATCTGGGATGTCAACATAGAATTCCAAACAGTATGTGTTTAAATAAATGCTAAAAATGACAATTACACTACCAACAGCACAGAAGTACAGTGACATTAAGAAATCCACAAATAAGCAATGAAGTATCAAAGAAGAATAACTGACCTCCAACTGAAAAAATGACAAAAGAAATATATTTCTTTTCATTAGCATGTACAAAACTGCATTAGATGCTTGTAAACACCTAATGACAAGTTTTAGCCATATTGAATCTATTGCTGAATCCAAATAAAACAAACAGATTGTTTCATAGATCTAATTCATATGTTTGAATGGATTCATCGGCCAGACAATATAAAGAAGTCCCCACAATCTTAGTTTCCTCAATGGTAGACAAGAATCTAGGCAGCCTACAAATTATGCTAGAACCCTCTATATCATCGACTGATTGCTTCATATAACACTAGCTTCAATTTTCTAAATCTGTTGGCTTAGCTTCCAAAATGGAAACATAGTTTACCAACATTTCAGAAATATAAAACTTTGTCCCAACCACCAGTATGGAAATTTTCAACGTAATACCGACAAAAGGGGGAAGAGTTCCCATGAATCATAAAGGAAGGGGAAGTTTCAAAGAACGCATACAAACAAAAGTATAACAATAACAACAAAGGTGATCTCCTCCAAAGATCTAACAGTAGCACGATCCACATAGTGCCATAACCAGTAATCTCTCATAATGCTTAAAATTATTTCACTGCACAAAGATGATTGGAGAATTAGATGTATGATAAACTGATAGTGATGTGGGTGCATCATTTTTATACATTCTCATTTTATGCCATAATTGGGCACACCATTTTGATCAAATCACAACAGCCTCAAATATATTTCACTTTTAGCATCTAATATGGATCACTGCAAAATGAAGTGGAGACCAAATACCGACAAAAGGGGGTAGAGTTCCCATAAAACATAAGATAAAGGAAGGGGAACTTTCAGAGGCATACAAAGAAAAGCATAAGAATGACAAAAGTGATCTCCAAAGATATAACGGTAGCATGATCCACATAGTTCCCAGCCAACATTCTCAGCTAATTCTTAGAATTATTTCACTTCCCAAAGATGACAGGAGAATGAAAAGTATGATAAACAGTTAGTGATGTGCATGCATCATTTTAATAACTTTGCATTTTATGCCATGATTGCACCCACTATTTTGGTGTCTATCACTTTTAGCATCTACGATGTGTCACTGCAGAATGAAGTGGACACAGAAACATAGACTAATAGAATAACATGCTCGGAACATAGACCACAATTCTGATCAAGAAAAGAGCATAACTAGTCAGATTTGAGAAAACAAAATAATGCAAGAGGTGAATGCTCAACTTCAGGCATAAGAAGAAGATTTGTTTAACCTATTCTCTTCTGACTTTTAATTGGTGAATAAAGATCAGAAATAGAAAATTTTCTCATCTCAAAGAAATTATGTCAAATCGTATCCTAGACTTCAGAAAACAGCCAAGTAGGGTTACTAACCCATAAATCAACGAGGAAAGGAAATCTCTGCGATTAAAAGCAAGCATATTCATTAGACATCACCAATTGCTTGGCTGCCAACTAACTATATAGAAAAGCCCAATAATTAAATAGACAACAGGACATTCAGTAAACCTATTTCCGGACATAATGCCACTAATTTCCCCACCAATATCTATAAAGCAACGAACATCATGCCAATGACTCCAAAAAATGTTACCAAACTAACAAATTCTTCAGAGGGGCAGGTCAGAAATGGCAATCAATCAAACCACAGATGCAAGAAATCATATTTATTTCAAACTTCTCAACGAATAACGCTCACCCTTTTTCACTCGCACAAGCTTCCCAGAGTGCGACCGCCTCATATGCCTCACAGCAAACCCAACCGTCGGAACCTTATTGTTCCCGGTGGCGACCTTCATCGGGTGCTCAGCCAACAACGACGTAGGCGATCTGGGAGAAGACGACAGCACCTCGGCGTTCTGGGCCGCAACTCTCAACACCGCCCTCTGCTCATCCGTCAGAAACCCCTCTTTCTCCTTCGGCGAAGCCATCCCCAACCTATACCAACCCAAACCATCAAATCAAAGAACAAACCGCCCTAAAAAACAACCCAAAAACCAATTCAAACCAACCAAAGAGAAGATCACAAGAAAATCAAACTCCAATGCTCAATCCACCATCAGAGGAGCCAAAACACCTCCCTCCCCAGAACTCCTCTCGCTCGGGAACCGCGAGCGGAGACAGTGAAGGGAATCGAAACCCTAGAAATCAGGGAAGCGATCGAGATCTCGCGCTCCTGGCTTGCTTTGTCCTCTGGATCGCGAGTCTCGGCGTGCGGTGGCTCCCAATGTCCGCCGAGATGGGGATGGGGCGGAATGGGCGGCGAAGTGGTATTTATAGGAAGGAAGGGTCGGCTTCCAGGACACGTCAGAGAGGAGTGTCGAAAATTATCCCGGTCGAAGTACACGTGGCGCGCTTTTAAAAGGCCCAAAGGCAGTCTCTGGGACCCACGGAGTTAGGGTTTCACTTCCACAACAATTACGCAATTGCCCTTCCATGTATGGGCTAGAAGATCAAGAAATGGCCAGGCCCAGTTTGGACTTTAGGCAGCCCACTTGGGTGGTGCAACGGTAATTACGGAATTGCCCTCCTGTTTGGGCTGGAAGAAAAGAAGGGGACCCACTGCCAGTTTGGATTTTGCATTGCTTGTATTATTTAGAAATAAAACTCATTTATGTGAAAGAAACGATTAGTTTAATATTTTTTAAGGGGAAAAAAATATTGAAAGTTATATACAACTATGCTGTTTAAATTTGGATATGATTTCAGAACTTATGAGGTAAAATTGACTTTTATTTGATAACACAAGGTACCCATTTTAATTTTTCTTAACAATTGAAATTACAATTTGGTAGTAATATAATTTATATATAATTGAAAAGGAATTTTAGAAGAAGAATTAAAAAAAAATGTCGAATATTTATATGGCTTATTTATCTTTCTAAATAAAATAAATAAATTATTAATAGCAGTTTATTTGAGTCATAGAGATTTCGGTCATTTAAGCAAATAGTCTAGTGTGTCTATTGTTAGGGGCACTTAAGCAATTCATATCTTTTATTAATAGCAAACTCTTGTTATTATCAATAAAATACCCTAAGATTTTTTAAGCTTTTATATTGCTTTAATGAGTTAAAAATATTATAAATTTATATATTAATTTTCACAGAGAAATATTAAATAAAAATTTTAAAAACATTATACCTAAATAATAATTTTATTATAACAATATAAAGTACCATGCGAGGAGGTCTAAAAGATAGAAGTTTGGGGGCGTTTGGTTCGCGGTAATGATATATTACCACGGTAATAGGATTACCATGGTAATGAGATCAGGAATATTATATGTCCGGGAATGTTATGGTAATGTGAGATTACTGTGTTTGGTTGAGAACTTATATTACTAGTAATCTTTCATTACCATGTTTGGTTAGTCATGGTAATCACCTCAGTAATATGTAAAATTTACCTAAATACCCCTACATATAAAATTTTAAAATTTTTAATTTAAAATATTTAGATAAATAAATAATTAAATTATAATATATAATTATATATATAATTAAATTATATATATTTTTTATTATTTATTTATCTAAATACTTTTAATTAAAATTTTCAAAATTTTATATATAGGCGGTGTTTAGGTAAATTTATTTAATATATAATTATTATAATTATAATTAAATAATTATATATTAAATAAATTTACCCAAATATCTCTACGTATAAAATTTTAAAAATTTCAATTTAAATTATTTAGATAAATAAATAATTAAATTATAATATATATATATATATATATATATATATATATATATATATATATATATATTTTTTTTATGTTATAAATATTTTAATAAAAATGGAACAAAACTAGGGTTTTGATAATAAGTATAATATGAAATTAGGTTAAATAAGTGGGGGTATAATTGGAAAAAACAAAATTTTCAGATTACCACCAACCTGGTAATCTGGATTACCACCTATTTTGGTGGTAATCAGATTACCACCTCATTTGGTAATATTTCACTATTGGTAATCTCACATTACCATTCACTTTACCATTGCTACAGTAACCAAACATGGTAATGTTCTCACATTACCGCCAGATTCCCGGTAATGTTTTCACATTACCGCGAACCAAACGGCCCCTTTATGTCATCTAAAGTAGTGTTTGGTTGCCTGGATGGACCTGGATGGGGATGACCCCCATTCCTGAAAATTGGATGAGCGGCGTCCCACCAAATCGGGAGATGCCGCTCATCCCGTGATTTAATATCCGTTATTTAAGCCAAATACTTAGTAAAAATATTTAAAAAATAAATTTATCTAATCATCCACTATAATTGAATTTAATTAAACAATTTAAAAATATTTTAAAAATTATTTATTAAATGTTATCTTTACTTAAATCCTTCCAACCAAACACTTTCTATATATTTCATTCATAGATATCCTCATCCATTGAATACAATATCCAAACACTAGTAAATGGTTTTGAATTCCAATGGTTGGTTAAATAAAAATTAAAAGTGAGTCAAAAAATTATATTAAATAAAAAATGAAAGGAAATATTTAAAATTTAAGAAATACAAAATAACTATAATAATCTTAAAATTATCTTCACGGCTTCACATATTCACATTAATCATGTAAGATAAATGTCTGGGAAATCATACAGATTTAAAATTTAGAGACGTTTACAATTATTATTGGATTTATATCTAATTATTATAATTCACTTAGCTACAGTGATAATTAACGTGAAGTAGTATTAAACAACATAAAATAGTAAATGTTAGCCACTTGAACATAATCAAATAACTTTCAATCAATATTTTTAGTGAACAACAATTTTACCTAGATAATTTATTGACAATATATGTATACATACGTGTGACACCATATCGATTTTTTTTTTTTAAATGATAGGTCCAACATAGCTTGTCCTCTTAAGCTACCAAGTGCCATTTAGGAAAAAAAAAAAAAAGGTACAGTTCTAAATTTTGTAAATATTTTTTAAAATATTTATTTTATAATGTTTACAATTTTAAAAATAAATAAATAAAGAATTTTAAACATTACCAAAATTCCCAGCAAATATAAAAATTTTGAAGATGTCATAAAAGTAATCAAAACTTCATAAAATTCTAGAATATTTACAAAAATTAGAAAAATTTTCGGAATTTTAATAGTTTTAAAATTCTTCATTTTTGTATAAAAAATTCAGAAATGTTTATATTCTATAAATTTTAGAAACTTTAGTGTTCAAAATTTGTTTTTAATAAGTTTAAAAATCTTCAAGAAATAAAACATATTTAACATTTCTATAAATTATATATATATATATTTTAAATTTCGACAAAATTTTGAAAATTTGATAATTTTTAACAGTTCTTAAAATTCTTTATTTTTATTAAAAGTTTAGAAATATTTAATTTTTTATGAATTTTAGACAATTTAATATTCAAATTTTGTTTTTAATAATGTTAACATTTTTAAGAAATAAAATATATTTAAATATTTATAAATTAAATACATATCAAAATGAAACTTATAACTTTAGCTCAGGGATCATAATAAAATTTTCCAAAATACACAATGCGCTATAATGTAAATACAAAAAACGATCAACATAGTATCTATATTTTGCTTTTTAATAATTTTTATTTTTATATGTTCTTTCTAAATATACAATATAATTAGCATATACGGGTGCGTTTGGATGGGGGTAATGGAATGAGGGGGAATGAAGTAATGATTAAGGGGGGAAGGAATGGGTAGGGGGTGGTATTGAAAAAGGCGTTTGGTTGGAAGGGTAATTCATTGGGAATGGGAAAAGTAAAAAGAAGAGTTATGTTAATATTACCCTTTTACCCTTGTATAAAGAAATAGTATTTATTCTTATAATAATGAAAACATAAATATTAATAGTCATTTTATTATTTGTTATTATTGTTTAATTAAAAAATAACTTCAAATAATTTAATTCCGTAGTTATAATTTATAATTAGTTCCAAATAATATATATTTGAAATAATTAAAATTTATAAAACAATGAAAATGTGAATACATAATAAAATAATATATATTTGAAATAATTAAAATTTATAAAATAATTTATATTTTCAAGAAGTACTTATAATATTTTAATTAATTACAAATAATATTTACTCTATGTACATAATAAAATAACAAAAAAAATATGAATACTTCTTTTATTATTGACATGGGTAATATAGTAATATCTTAGGGGTAATGGTTACCTAGTTTAATGGTTACATAGTTTAATTTGGGGGAATGGCTGATTACCCTTGGGGGGTCAATGGTGAGGTCAATAGTGACCCCCAGGGTAATGGTTACCTAGTTTAAAAATTACCCAAACATCACCATGGGAATCAGGGGATAATGGTTCCCAAGGGGGAACCATTACCCCCATCCAAACGCAGGCGTAGTCCTGAATGTATTATTATTTTATCTATTTTCCTAATTAATATGAAATTTGGAATGAAAATCGAGATATAATAGACCGAGTTTGATCATATTTTGTTACGTTAGTTTCTTTTAACTTGTTTTTATTAAAATTTGAAAACAATAATTGTAATTTAAAAAAATGGTTAAAATAATCTTATCTTTTGTGGCAACCAACAATTACATGGAATATTTTCAAAATACAAAAAAAAAGGAACAAGGAAGAGTAAAGTGCAGTGATTGTTCAAACATTTTTAAGAGCAAGTTCTTGAAAAATTTAAAGATTTTTTACATGTTCTACAAACTTAAAATGTTATCCATGGAATGGAAACAATACATAAGTCATAGATACTCAATTTTATAAGAAAAAAAAAATGTTTTTCCTAGTGAACCGGGAGTAGTCTAACAGGAACCACCAAGCTTTGTGTTTAAAAAAATCTTGAATTCGAGTCTCTTAAAAAAACGTAAAATGCAGAGTCCCTTGTCAGAGGTTTACATGAAGAGCACTCTCTCTCCCTTTCAAGGTTGCATGACAAGACAGTTTTCGATAATACGGAAAAATACCAATTAAGTTAGAAAACAACATAGAATATTTTATTTAATTGGGCAGAAAATTTAATATTTCAACGAAAGTACTTTGAGATAAATTATCAACATGTTTTTATTATTTAGAAAAATAAACCTTTTAATATTTAAATATTTAACTTTATTAATATATGTAAATTAAATCAAATTTTTACTCAAATCAAATAAAAAAAATTCCCTCTTAGTTAATATTTGAAAAATAAAACTTTTAACCCCACGTTTTTTATCCCAAGGAAACACGCTTTTAAATGTTTGAATTTTACTCATATTTTGGCTGTTTGGTTCGGAAATGAATTGTCGAAGTGGTGAAAGTCTGGAAGTGGCACTTCGGTAGAAGTGAACAGTTCAGTTAGAACTATCCACTTCAGTGTGTTTGGTTCAAGCTGAAAACTAGACTTCGGATACCACTTCCTGTGTTTGGATGGTTGAAGTGGGGATATGATCACCACTTCGGTGAGAGGATAAAGTTGATATTTCATGTTTTTTACATTTATTTAATTAAATCATATGATTTAATTAAATGATTTAATTATTTTATTACGATGGTAATAAATAATTTATTTATTAAATTAAAAACTTTACACATCACATAATTAATTTAATACCATGCTATTAAATTAAATTAAATCGGTTAATATATTATGCTTAATTATTAATTAGTGAGAGTAGTTATTTAATTATTTTATTACCATGGTAATAATTATTTTATTTATCATTAAAAAATATTGCAAAGTGGGCTAAAGTGGGAGACTGAAGTGGTGACTTCGGGACTTTTCCAGCTGAAGTCAGACACCGAAGTGACCGAAATCAGAAGTTGTCACATCATCACTTCCGGGTTCAAATAAGTGAAACAAACGGCCCCTAAATAAAAAAATTTCCCTCTTTGGTAATATTTGAAAAAAAAAATCTTTTAACCTCACATTTTTATCCCAATAAAGCACCCTTTTAGAAATTTAGAGGTTTATAACTATACTTATTTGGACATATATATATATAAACACAAAATTAGTTAATTTACTATGAGACAACACCTAGATGAGAATCCTTCATTAAAATTATAAATAAAGTGTCTTGATATGAAGTCCACATAAGTGTTAGGTTTTTCCATAATTGCAATCATATAAAACCAAATGGTCGGTTGTTGTTAAGTGAGCAATTGGCATCAAAACCAGCTATGGAATAGCTAAAAGCCAAGTTAGCACATTCTTCTTATTATTATGACATGACCATAATGTTTTAACAACGTGCAAGCCACCATAAATCTAAGTCTTTATAATTAATCCAAATTAAATCCTACTTTAAATTTCAGGAAGGGAAGAATGTGCACTGATGAAAAATATTTTAAAATTTTTAATTATTTTATTAGTTTTCGGCCCATCTGTTTCTACCCTAGTCCAATAAGATACTTGAAATTTTATAAAGCGATATATTTTCTTTGATGGTGTTTTCGCATACATAAATGTTTGAATTTTAAACCATTTGCTTGAATTACATGGACATCTATCACTTGGATCAATTCTATGAATAAGTTTTTAATTGTTTTATAAATCTTAAAAGTTAAGCTTAATGTTTAGAGAATAAAATTTATTACATGTAGTTAAAATTGATTAATAAGAGAAGGGGAAGAATAGCAAAACAACAATAACAACAACAACAACAACAATAATAATAAGAGAACACGATTACAAAATTACAGATCCAACCTTTATCATTCACTCATGACTTAGATCTAATTGTAAATTTTGCAAATTCTTTGCTCTAACAATTAACAATCAATCAAAGGTTAAATCATATCGGCATATATATTACTACAGTTATAGAAAGGAAAAACTCATTCTTTCAAAAAAATTTTTCATTAACAAATATGAATAAGCCACTTGTGAAATGCGAGTTAAGCTTTATAAGATCCATACCCTCACTTTATATGAGTTAAAATTTGAATTTGTCTTTTCGATAGGATATGAACGCCCTACATAATGGACAAGATGCTAACAAACCAAACAGTTATTAGTTCATCTTTTTAGTTGCATTAAAAATCTTTGAAAATTTTTATATTTTTTAAAATTTTAAATCTAATTAACTTTGTTGACATGTATCACAATTGTGCAGACCAAAACAACATTACAGGTGTTGAGAGGAGCTCATTCTTTACACCATCAAGCCTATTAGCATATGCAGGATAAAGATCTTCTATAAAATATAGGTAAATTATGTGTTAAAGTGATACATATAAAAAAAAATTAATCTCTCAATACACATGTACTAAATTTTAAACCCTATCTCCTTTGCATTTTATATCAATAAAATTTTAAACAAAATCGAGAGATCGCAAAAGATTGAAAAGTTATAGGAAGGATTGTTTGGGGAAATTGTAATATTATAGGGATTAACATGTAATTATATTTTGATTTAAAAATATAATTTTTTTAAAATATAAAAATATAGAGTCCATATAAAATATAAATATCTATATGTATATTCGTGACTTCCTCAAATGGGATATTTATAAAATAAAAAAATTAAAAAAAAATTGTTAGCCCAGGGACGTCCAAGAGACGACAAATAAATTTCGCTCGGAACGTTTACGCACAGGATGAGCAGGACAGCCAAACATCTCTGGCGCTCCCAAATTCCCACACTGTCACGTGACTGCACGTGGGATCACCTTTGACTTCAAAATTTGTATTTCCACATTATTTTCAAAAAATACTGAATTTTGATTTTCGTTACTGTCCTTTTGGCCTATGAACTCATAATCCTCTATTGCCCTTGCTGTTATGTTTGGTAAAAAAGAAAAAGGGATCAAAATAAATAGATTTATTATAATTCACCCACTCACAAGAAACAAATTGATACAATTCAATATTTTTTTATTTTAAAAATCAAAACAAACAAAAAAATTTATTTTTATATTACACGAATTGTTTAACCTACAAAACTAAAATAATCTGGTAAAAAGCACAAACACGAACCTCATTTTAATTGCCATCCAAAAATTATAACCAGAAAAAATGATTTAAATTAACAATAAAAAATCATTTTCTCATATTTTCAATTTTAAAATAAACTCCAAATATATAAAAATAATAAATAAAATTATCTAATTATATAATTATATAATTAATTAAAATAAATAAATTGATATACTTCCATTATTCCATTTTCATTCCATCTCTGCAGTCTCCACTGCCAACCGCCTCGTTCCTCGCTCCCTCTCTCTAGGGCGGTGACCGCCGGCGGCGAGCTCACCTCCCGTAATTCCCATAATACCCCGATGACTTCCAAGCCGATGAAACCCCTCATCAAACCTCTCCTCCTTCTCTTCCCCCTCTTCCTCATCCTCCTCTTCATTCTCCGCACCCCCAGTAAGTTCACCACCTCGCCGGCGTTGTCCCCCTCCCTCAAGATCCGGCCGGGCTACACCTCCTACGACGCCTACATCAAGCACCAGCTCAACAAGACCCTCAATCCCCACCTCCGCCGCGTCTGGACGACCCGTGATTGGGATCGCAAGGTCCGCGTCTTCTCCCTCTTCTTCTCCGATCTCAAATCCCAATCCCTCCTCTCCAACTCCTCGAAAGCTCTCTGCATCGGCGCTCGCATGGGCCAAGAGGTCGCCGCCCTTCGCGCCATCGGCGTCGAGTCCGCCATCGGTATGGATCTCGTCCCTAACCCTCCCCTCGTCGTCGCCGGCGATTTCCACTCCCAGCCCTTCCCTGACTCCTCCTTTGATTTCGAGTTCTCGAATGTCTTTGACCACGCGCTTTACCCCGATCGCTTCTCGTCGGAGATCGAGCGCACGCTCCTGCCCGGCGGCGTGTGCGTGCTCCATGTGACGATCAAACACAAGGGAGACAAGTATTCGGCCAACGATCTCTCCGGCATTGATGGGGTTGTCACGCTGTTCAAGAGGATGGAGGTTGTTAGGGTTCGTGAGGTCGATGGTTTCGGCCTTGATACGGAGATCGTTTTCAGGAAGAAGCCCTCAACGCCGCTGGCGACAACCACGACGGAGAAGTAGAGAAGGTGTTGTTTTTTTTCTTGTTTTTTTACATGTAATTTTATTTTTTCAGATTTAAAAGAAGAAATGATTTTTTTATTTATATATATATATATATATATATTAATTGTAATTTTAATTTTCTAAAATTAAGTTATTTTAAATTAGATTTTTTTTGTAATTTGAAGAATCAATTGAATTATTGAAAACTGATTTATTTATTATTATTATTATTATTATTATTATTATTATTATATGATGTTTTGGTGGGAAGTGGGAACGGGTAATGAGGCCGTCCTTATCTTTTGACGCGGATGCGTTGCTTTTCATACGGAGGATTCTTTATTTTGATCTTAAAAACTCGATATTTATTTATTTATTTACTTAGTTGTTATTTTATAAATTTATTGATTTTTTAATTATTAAATTTTCTTCTTGTTTGCCGTGTGCTTCATGGAGAACTCTTCAGTGTTTTTTTCCAATTAAATTAAAAGGTCACATATATATATATATATATATATATATAATGGATAAGAAAGAAGAATATAATTACTAATGAATAGAGGGAGAGCAGGAGATGTCTGTAAGTTGGAACAAAGAGATTTGTGTCAGTGAATTTGGGAAAAATGGGCTCCATATCTTGGCCCATGAGAATCTATTAATACTTCGTGCATCTTGGGAATAATTCACATGCTTCGACATGTCTTTTGTCTCTTTTTATGGCCTTCTTTCTCTTATTTTTTACCCAATTTTTTCTTTTTCCTTTTGTTTTTGGAGTTTTAATTATTCACCGGTCTAAAAGTACTCTTTTTTGAATTTATTATATATAAATGCTTTTGGGTTGTGCAACAATTTGTCAAAAGCTTCTTTCGGCCAAAGTAGCTTTTCTTTTGATTAAATGATTTTAATTCTTGTATGGTAGCCATTGCTTTTTTTTATTTTTTTTATTTTTTTTAATGATGTGATATCTATACTACTTTCTTAGAAAGCCTGTTTTTGAAAATTTGTTATTCAAAAAAATAATATAATGAGATAAAATTTATACATCGATATAAAATTGTTTTTTGTTTATATGCTTTTTCACCATAAATCAATTAAAAAAATTTTTATTAAAAACCCTACTTTACCCTTTGTTACATTGTATCAGAGAGAAAAAACCTATGTTATCTTAAATTACTCCCTTTTTATTTTATAGAGATATATAAGTGGTGTTTTCAACCAGTAATAAAATCATTAAAATTTTAGACTGGTTGGGTTTTTTCTTCTTCTTCTTCTTTCTCCAATTTTAATATTATTAACAATATAAAAGTACATTTTATTCAAATACTCATAATAAATTCATTGAAACAAAATATTCTTCTTTTTTTTTTTACAGTGTGCACAACCACAGCATATAATTTTACTTTTACTACTCAGCTATTCAGTTAAAATATTAGATACCCAAATGATTAAAAATTTTCAATAATAAATAGATGATAAAAGCATCTACTGTGGAAAATCATCTGTGAATAATTAACAGTTTTATAGTCATATAAAAAAAAAAAAAGTTCACTTTGATTGTAACTTTTATCCTTTGATTGTAACAAGGGGCATTGAAAAGCCCCAGAGGATGAGGACAGCATCACTTTGTTTTTATTTGTTCACAAGGCAAGCTGTCTTTGTTTGCTATCTCAACGTTCATGCCTGAATTGATTGCTTTTATGCTTGTCTTTCATAATTTTATAATTTGTTGTTTCTATATTTTATATTTTATTTTATAGAAACTTTTAATAATAATTCTTAAATATTTTTTTTTTGTGTGGTTGCAAAAATAAATTGCCAAAACTGAATCTCAAAGTTTTATTTTATTAAATAAAGTTAGAAATATGGGAGTTTTAAATTCTTAATAGTTAGGGTAAAAATAAAAAAAATTAAATTAAAATTTTTTTTTTTAATTCAAGATTGGATCAAAGCAGTTGATAATTTGGGCATCACTTGCTGGTAGTTTTCTTTCAGTTTTGATGTTTTTTTTTTTTGAAATAAAAACTTGTATTATATGTCATTTAAAGGATTGTATTTATTATAAATTTTTTTTTTAATTTGACTGTAAGAAAATTTGAACAATTTTTCCACCAGAAACAAAGATATGCAGAACAAATTTAGACAAAGTTATAGCCACATAAATTAACAAAATAAATTATATTATTACTTGAAATTAACAGACAATTCATGTAGTGCAATTTTTATATATCTTTACTGACTAAGAATCAGATGAAATTGTTGCAATGTATTATTATACACTATCACACTCTAATTCCTAATTGTCATTTGAAATTTTTTTTTTAATAAAAACGTCCGAGTTTCAGCAGAGGATAATAAGTTTGAACTATTAGTCTATATCCACAAGGGCAGTTAATGATGAAAAGTTTGAGCTATTAGTCCACCATTATTTCTAATGTGTTTTGCATTAAGATTTTTAAATATTTCACATTTGATTTTTACATCAAGACAAGTGCTCCGATTTATGAGCCCTTTGTTTTTTTTTTTTTTTTTATAATTTTTTTTACATGTCACTAATATCATATCAATGATAGATATGATATGGTATAACGGTTTCATTTAATCCTTACTCTATCTCTACCGTATGTCATTATCCATACGCTCATATTTATAATTAATGTTATAATATATTTTAAGTGATCAATTTATTTTAAAAAACAAAAAACCAGAAATTTGAAATTTAGAAATATAACAAACAAATCTTAAGCATTAACAAATCTAACCATCTTAGTCAAACACAAATCGATTGCGACAGAAGAAAGGAAGAACTAAGGGGTTGTTTGGTTCGGAAGTGATTTTCTGAAGTGGTGAGTTCCTGGAACTGACCACTTCAGCGGAAGTGTGAAGTTCAGTTGGAAGTGTGGACTTTTGTGTGTTTGGTTGTAACTGGAAGTGTCATGTTAGTGACCACTTCAAGTGTTTGGTTGGTTGAAGGTAAATCTGGAAGTCACCACTTTGGTAGTTCATGGTGTTTGGTAAGAGGTAAAGTGGGTGTACGGTTACCACTTCGGAGGGGGGTATGCTTACCCCTTTCTAATTTGTGATGTTAATAAGTTTTAATTATATAAATAAGTGTTTATTTATTTATTTTTTAATGTGACCTAAAATTCGTTAACATATTAGAACTAAAATTTGGATTTAGTTATTAAGTCTTAATTATTCGATAATGATTGCTTATTTATATTATTTTTAGCGTGATCTAAATTTCATTCCAGATAATGTATTAAAATTGTAAATTTGCGATAAAAGTTTCAATAATTCGATAATGAGTGTTTAATTTTATTTTTTTTTAAGCTATCTAAATTTCGTCCAACTTTGTTATTAAATTTGTAATTTTGTGATTAAGTTTTAATTTTTTGCATATATTTTTCTTTTGAATGAAAAAAATTAAAAAGTTATTTCATGAGGAATGGCTGAAGTCCCCACTTCGGTCTTTTTTTGGCCGAAGTGGGATGGGGAAGTGGGGGTAATACTGAAGTGTCATGTCAACCACTTCAGGCCCAAATGAAGCCAAACAAACGATCGGAAGTGGCGCAGAAGTCTCCACTTCCTCCACTTCCCCCAAAATGAAACCAAACAAACACGCCCTGAGTATTCAAGTGTGCCCAACATGTGCACACCACTTCACTTTTATTTTAACTTATATTATATATATATATATATATATACATAAAGTACAAACATATCAAATTTTTAATATGCTTAATTTTCTTTTTCTCCATACTTAGACAATTTATATTGTATCAGAACGTCATTGATTATTTTAAAAGCCAAAACAATTAAAATTTTAAAAATTAATAGATATTAATATAGCAAAATCTGGTCAAACTTGTTATTTATGAGATGAAAATAAATTTTAAAAAAAAGACCGATTGTTTTAAAGATTGTATAAATAGAATAAGGACAATTACTTATAAGTCCCAAACAGTACGGAACCAAGGGGGGGCTAGCAGGGGCTTCAGCCCCCCATTGGCACTTTGGTTAAACCAAACCAACTAACTATTGCCTCGAACTAATACTCATCCATTTGATGATTGCATCCTGGCCGTTCATTGGAAAACCAATCTTGACTCTTGAGACTGCCTTGAACTTAAACCACTCATCTTGATGAAATTAATATCTGCCGTTCATTCTTTCCCTCTCAAACCTAACCAACATTCTAACACTTGAAATGTCAGTTTTACCCTTTAATCAAAATCTATTTCCAGTTTTCCACCATAACACTTAACTGCATCACGTTATCAACCTGAGTTCACTCTCTGCGTGGCTGCTTCTTCTCTAAGTTCACTCCATCCTCTCTACTTTTCAATGAGTATGTATATTAGATTATTAGTATTTTTTTTTTAATTATTGGATCATCCAATCAATGATCATGTATTACTTCTTATTGAAAATGAAAATGAATGTATACAATTTATGGGTGAAATAAATAGAACATGAATGATAAACGTCATTTTTATAAATATGCCTACAATGTGTTTGATTAAATGCCTTGATGAGTTAAAATGTTGAAAATATCAAATATCAAATATTAATATGTATCATAATAAATGTATAAGTAAATAATGTTTAGTGTTAAATCTATATAGCAAAATGCATAACAAAGTAGGTTTCAATAAGACTAGCTATACCAAAAGTTTCATATTCATAGAATCATAAATATTCATTAACTATTGACAATGAGGCGATTCTACAATGTTTTCAAAAAATGCAAACTCGTCGTATTCAGTTACTTCCTCTGAGTAGCATGTGTCGCACAGATGGTAGTTCTAGCTCGAGTGTGCATAGATAAATATTTTATGTTTTTTTGTGATTGTTTTAATTAAATGTCACAATATCTAACTATTTTGTATTGAATACAATTGTTATGTTGACTAAAAAATATTTTTGACATTTTGCCCTCAGCCCCCCCAATTAATAAGTTATGGTTCCGTCCCTGTCTAACACATTCCATTCTTCTGTCCCTCTCACTTTCTGATATTACATATAGTCGTTTTTTTATTGAGTCATTTTCGATGAGGTCATTGCCGTCGTCAGTTAGTTTCATATAAAGTTTCAAAAATACCCTCATGAGATAAAAGCAAAAGTTAATAGCTCTTGTCAAGTCATATTTTCTTTACATCTTGTTCTTCTTCTTCGTCTTCTTCTTCTCTTCTTTTTGTTCTTCTTAGGTATTTAAATTTGTAGCGAAATCATCGTGCCCCTTTTGTTTCTCTTTTTTCTTTTTCTTATTCTTCTCCATTTTTTCGAGAAAGTGGGAAGTGATTTATTATGTTTTGCATTATCTTTATTTTTATAATAAGAGTAAACTAACAGCCATAACCTTATGAGTTTTTCAAAATTTTGTGCAAATTGTTCATCTTTAATGGAAACTTTTTATGTTGTGACGTGATATAAAGGAGGAGAACATAGAGTATTAGTTGTTTCTGTGCAATAAAATGTTTTTGTGTGTAAAATACACAATTCCTGTGTATTAAAAAAAGCTTTCGTGTGTAGTATTAGTTGTTTCCGTGTATTAAAGTGTCTTCAAGTGTAAAATACACCGCTCATGTATATTAAAAAACTTTCCCCGTGTATTATTTTATTTTCATATGTAGTATTAGTTATTTCTGTATATTATAATGTCTTTATGTGTAAAATACACCCTTCATTTGTTTTAAAAAAACTTTCTCGTGTATCATTTTACTTTCGAGTGTAGTATTAGTTATTTCTGTGTATTATGATGTCTTCACATGTAAAATACACCATTCATGTATATTAAAAAACTTTCCCATGTATTATTTTACTTTCGTGTGTAGTATTAGTTGTTTATGTGTATTACAATATCTTCATGTGTAAAATACACCGTTCCAGTGTATTAAAAAGTTTTTTCATATATTATTTCACTTTCGTATGTAGTATTAGTTATTTATGTGTATTACTATGTCTTCGCGTGTAAAATATACCGTTCCCATATATTATAAAGCTTTTTCCGTGTATTATTTTCCTTGTGTGTGTAGTATTAGTTGTTTATATGTATTACAATATATTATTGTGTAAAATACCTCATTCCTGTGCATTAAAAAGCTTTACCATGTATTATTACTTTCATGTGTATTATTTTACTTTCTCGGAACTTGTTCTAAATCTAATGCATCAAATAAGGGGAACCCCATCTCTTGGACAACAACAAGAAAGTTTGTTACATTATCAAAGTATACCAATATGCCGACAAGACTGTGCCATCTAGAAGATGAATGGAATCTCCCGGAGTTACTACAATCTATGCAAATCAATGACTATCAATAATATACACATAAATATATCAAACATAGAGCTGGAAAGTATTAGTTTGTTTGGAAAAAAACCTTTGGGACTTTTCAAAGTTGAATCTTGTTGAGTGCATTCAAAGAATCAAATCATTTTTTAATCCAAGGAAGAACTCTTCCTCAGGCAAATCTTTAGCTCGGACCATTCCGACCGTCTTCCTCAGCCACCTAGCAACCTCATACATTCTTGTAGCTACACCAATGTAAGCAAACACACAAACAAATTAACAACTCTATATAAAAAACTCAAGCACATTCATTAAGTTCTCATTTTGATGATAAAAAAATACCAATAATGCAACCTACAAACAGAATGAGAAAATAAAAAAAAAATAATAGAAAAGAGAATGGACAACACCAACCTCCTCAATCTTCCTAGAAGCCAAGTTAATGTCAGAGAAAAAGGAAAGAGAATAAGAAGTAAAAATGGAAGTAAAGATGATACATTTCTGCTTTCCTTATTATGGATGCAAAGATTATTAGAGGTAATTTGAGAAATTTTTCCTACCATGTAAATAGAATCTCCACCTCCGTCAATGTTTTTGGATTGAAAAAATAATAAATAATAAAAGGGAGACTTTTTAGGTATACCGAAACTTGGAGGAATTTATTGGGAATATAAAAACTTTTGAGGGACTATTAGTTACTTTCTGGAATAGAATAAAACATTAGTCCAAATATATTGATTAAAATAACTTTAATCATTTACAACAAAGAAAATTGATAGCACAAAAGGCAAAAAAAACTTATGATCCAAAATGAGTAACACATCAAATCACTGTATTCATGCACATAATAGTAATCATGTCTTGAGATATATTCCAATCAGGATATCTATTGACTTGACTAAAGCTTAAATTTTCTCTAAAAGGGTATGAAACTAAAATCAAAACTATCAATCAATGCATTTTTGAATCCTGTTCAATGACCCTTTGGCATTCCAATGTCAGGTCAGGTATCATCATAGTATGGTGTACTTTTTAATGGATGGCTTCAAATTTTTAATTTTTTAACAAAATAAACTGAATTAATGTTGTGGATGGTACATTTATAAATAAAAGATAAGGAGGCAAAGTTAGAAAATGTCCAAATTAAAGCAGAGCAAAATTAAGTATTCACACTGAAAATTAGTTTCATAACATACTTTATTTCAAAATATAATTTAAGTTTTTGATAATGTTGGCCAAAAATTGAATATTCAGGCGTTGTGTTTTCATCCAGTAATGTAAAATTCAGATTGTAAGTCCGTCAACCAGAAACTCATTATCATTATGCATCTAACAGGACTTAAATTTGAGATTTTTTTAAATATTTTACACTAATATTTTTTACAATAAGACCAATATCATTGGGCTATGAGGTTATAAACTTTTCAATGTTCACAACTTAACAAATATGAATATTTGTATAATACAAAAGCTTTATGAGAATATCACTTATATACATACTCTGTAACATATATAAATAATCTCTATTTCATTAATGACTTCCCAAGTAAGAGTTAGTGTTTTATTAATTACTTTTTAAATTAAAAGTCAAGAGTTTCACTACGTGGCTTATTCACATTTCTCTTAAAAAAAATCACTCATGCAATAATAAGTTAGTATTTCATTCTTTTCTCATATTAATAAAAACAAGTGTTTAAATATGTAATTTATTAATATTTTTCAAATACACACCCACAAATTTGGTTCATGAATTCAATTAATTATTATCATGAATATTACTATATATTAGTAGTAAGTAAAGAATAAATGAAAGTAATTTGAAATTTTCATACATCCGGAATTAATTAGTTATGCAAATGTGTCAAACCATTCATTTTTTTTTATTTATTAAAATTAAATCATATCCATACAAATAATTTCAAATGTTTTAAAAGAAAATTCATATTTATATTAAAAAAAATAAACTAGAGATAATTACAAATCAAGAATCATGTTTGAGATAATGTGGGTGATCCATCAAATAAAATGGGACCAAATGGTGCATAATTCATGCATGCCATTTATGCATGGCCTACCCTAACTACAAGAGAGAAAGAGAATATCACATGCTAGGTCCCTTCCATGCACCCTAACCTCCATTACATGTTATTACTACAACAGTACTTAGCTACCCCCTCATCCATCACATCATACATATAACCCCTTAATAAAACTCATGTAACATTAGTTAATCATTGTTAATGAGATACAATAATTATTATTCATAATTAATAAACATAACAAACATATTAATAGATCTGAGAAGATGTATTATAAATAATAGATACAAATATCAGTAGTTGAATCCCCATGTGTACATAATGATACCGTGCATGTGGTACATGTCCTTCGTATATGTTTTGTCCACTTTATCAATTAAATAAATAAATAAATGATAAAATGAATGTATAATTTCTACTCTCTCTCATCTCTTGGTAGCTTAAAATATATATCACAAACTCCTATTAGTTATTTAAAACATATCAGATGATAAAAAAATTATTTATAAAATGGCTAAAAAGTATCTCATCATGCTTTTAACATACTACTTAAATTAGTTTGTGGCATTCTCAACAAAACAAATAAATTGTTGTTGATGTTCATATATTGATGAGAATATATGCATTAACTTTAGAAAACAAAACAAGAAAGATGATGTGGATTCCACGTGCATGGCCAGTGCATGCATGCTCATTGGTAGATATCATGATTACTTAATGGATTACTTAATCTGAATTATAAGACATTAATGACACGTATATACGTATATATATATATAAATGATGTAATTAATAGCCCGGCAATCAAGCTAAACTTCTTCGCCCTCTCCTTCAAACTCGCCAAGATTAACTTCCTATCAATCTTATCTTTCTTTTCTTTCAAGGAATTGAGCTATTTAGTCCTCTTAAAAAAAAAATAAATTTTGTACAATTATTTTTAGACTTTATAACTTCTCCCTTTAATTTATTTCTTATAAAAACTAATATATATAGATATATTTTGAGAAGGTAGAGACTCAAAATTTTGAACTTGGATAAAGGATAAACTGAAATATTAGTACTCTGTTACAAATATTGAAATAATACATAGTTTCACATAGGTAACATAAAAAATATGGATTTCAATATATAAATATGGACTTCTCATTTTATCAACTTATACTTTTAGGTTAAATTAAACCAAAACAATATATTTGATTTGCATCTACCTCTCGAGATGGTATTAAAATATATAATTGAGTCTATTAATTTATAATTTAATTATATTTATTTATAAATATTCAATTTTTTTTTGACACAATCATTGCAATAATAGACGGTTAAACCATTTGACACCCATATATGATAAAGGGGGTGTTTGGAAGAGCTTTTTTTAAACACAAAAGTACTTTTTTATAAGTTAAGCACTTCTGGGTTTTAAAAAACATGTTTGTTTGGGCTTTTGGGCAGAAGCAAAAGCTGTGAAAAAAGCTAAAATTCAGCTTTTTTCAGAAGCTGTCTCATAAGTGCTTATTAGAAAAGCACTTAGAATCTGTTTCAGAGAAAATCACTTAATTTACTTTGAAAACACTTTTTAAAAAAAATACTTCCACAAAACTTTAAAAAAACATTTTTTTTAAAAGCTCATCCAAACAAGCCCAAAATCCAGTGGTTTGTTCACCCTCCTCACCAAAAAAAATTTAACATAAAAAACTTGTTTTTTTACTTGGAAAGAACAAGAGCTAAGTAATATACAAATAAGTCTAATAATAATAATAATAATAATAATAATAATAAAGGCCGTGATCCATCTAAAAGGCAGTGCATTTCTTTGATAAAGGAGCATAATTTGATGGCTAGTTTAGCCAGGGGGTGGCTAGTCTTTTAATGCCACTCTTTTACCTGTCCAAAGGCACGCCTCCAAAGTTTCTCTCTCTCTCTCTCTCTCTCTCTCTCTCTCTATATATATATATGTGTGTGTGTGTGTGTGTGTGCGCTGTGTCACTTACAAGATAACAAGCATTTTTCAAGGTGTCAAAAATGTTGAAGTTGAAGACAAAGACCAAGTTGTTCATAAGAAGTAGCAGTAGCAGTTCAAACTCAAAGCTCAGTGGTGGTGGTGGCAATGGTGGAGAGGAGATAGAGTGGGAGGTGAGGCCAGGAGGGATGCTAGTTCAGAAGAGAGAAAGTGGCAAGAGTGGTGCAGAGATCATTAGGGTTAGGGTTAGACTTTCCATGGCTTCACTCTCACATGATATCTCCATTTCTGCCACCTCTACTTTTGGTATGCCATTTCTCTTTTCCCTTCTGTCTTAATTATTCTGTTTTCTTAATCCTTCATTCTTCATGATATATATATATATATATATTAAAAGAGTTCAATGTTGGGCTTGATATATATATTTTGGTTGACTTCTTAGTCTTGCATTTCTTGTTGCTTGCCATTGAATTGAGCATCATAAAAAATGATGAAAACCCAACTGTTCATCATGCATCAAGGGAATTATTTATTTAAGCTTTATATATATTCATCCCATATCTATTATTTATAAAAAAATTAATGTTTTTTGTTATATTTATTTCTTAACATTTTTTTTTTGTTATGAGGTTTGGTTTTTGCTTGCTTGCATAACTTTGAAATGATGAGAAATTACAAGTATACCCTTGTTTATATAGCTTTTTTTTTTTTTTTGTAAAAAAGACGATTAAAACATATTAGAAAATGACTAAACTATCTGTTTCTTTTTTTCTCTACATTCATATTAATAAGAAAAAAAAAATTTTAGAACCAAATAAAAATGTTTTTCAAATATAGATAAGCAAATATTATTAATCATTTAGCGAAGGCTCTTGGTCTCTAATTAGTATCTGACTTTTTATATAGGGTGTTTCTTTCGAAAAAGGATTTGAGATTAAACCTTACAGCCCACATAAAGTGAGGGCATAAGTGTTTGTTAAAGTCGCTCCACCTTCATGCTCCGATCTTGACTTTTCTTAAATGAAATCATTAATTTTATGAGTGCATATTAGTAATTATTGACTTCTAAAAGGGGTATCCAAGTAATGTGAATATAATTTTATTTATGATTGACTTAAATAAATGTTTTATTTTTTTTCATTTTGATAATAAAAATTAAGGGGAGTTGAAGATGGTGTTATCAATGGTGACTGGCTTAGAGGCAAGAGCCCAGAGGATCCTATTCAAAGGAAAAGAAAGAGAAAATGGAGATCATCTACACATGGTGGGGGTCAAAGACAATGACAAAGTGCTCTTGTTGGAGGACCCTGCCTTCAAAGATAAAAAGAAACTTTTCACTTCCATTGAAAAAATAAACCAAGTCATAGCAAGCCCTTGTCACTCAGCTGCCATTAAGGTCTAGTTTGGAGTATTGATTAAATTAATTAATTAAGACTTCTTTCATTTTTAACTAATATTCATTTATGCATGCATGGCTTGAGGTTATGATGATTCTCCACTGACAAGAAACATGAGATGTCCTTTTCAATGTTTTAGGTTTGGTTTGGTGTGTGATGTGTTGTTGATGTTTGATTAATTTTTTCATGTGGGTGTGATGTTAATTATGTATGTAGAGAGAGATTAGGTGATCTTGTACATGAATGAGATGTTGATTCATGGTTTGTTTGGGTATCTTCTCTTTTAATCACTATGATTTTGACCCTTTTTTTTTTTTTTGGAGATATGTGGATTAATGGGAATGATATTTTAACTTATTATTATATGCAAGATATTTATTTGAACAAACAATGTTGGATAATCTAAACTAAAACAGGGGTGTCCACATGCCTCGATTGCGGCCTGTGGGGCCCGTGCACAAGTGGACGCCACCCACAGTTCGTGCTCACAGTTCTCAGACATGCACTCTCAACTCAAGGATTTGAACTCTCGCCACTTGCGAGGCGTTCTCATGGGGGACCCAAGTGCCAATTGACCCAAAGACCGTTAACTATTGTTTTACCTCCTTGAACAGATAAAAAAATGAACAAAAGTAATTATTTTAGGAGTTAAAAATGAATATTTACCTTTTGCTCTAGAGTGAGAAATATAAAATGATATTATTAAAATTGGAGCTCAATTGAAGGGAAATAAAAATCATCCATCATCTGATTATTCACTCAATCAAAAAAAAAAAAAAATCACTCTTCAAAAGATTTCAAAACTTTTCAATATGCAACTATACTTTAAAAAACAAAAAAACTATTATAGTGAGTGTGAAAATGAAAGATATCTTTTGTTATAGTGGGCTTAAGTACTGATCCACAAACTTCTAATTTTTTTTTAATTTTTTTAAATAAATATGGATAAATTATATATCAAGGATAGGCACATGCAATGAGTTAAGCTTTATAATAATTATGCTTTCGGCCTCTTTGAGTTAGGATTTCTAATATGCTTTTTTATAAGACAAGATGTTTTATTTAAGAGATTCGGTGCTAATAAATTAAATTTTTATTAACATATTATAGTATATAAGACGATCAAAAAATTCATATATATATATATATATATACAGAAATATCATTTGGTAGTGCCGACACCACTTGCCATGATAAATTCCAACCAATTCTGAGGGACCATTAACACGCTATAAAATGTAGGCTTCATGCTTTTAGGGACAAGTTTTGAAAAATATAAAAGAAAAGCCTTGTTGCTGAGGCCCAATGTTCTGACCAAAAGATGATTAATAGAAGCAAACATTTTATGGTATTTTTTAACTTATCTACTTTGACTAATTCATATAGATTAAAAAATATCATTTAATTAAACTTAGTTGATAGTTTAAAATTAATAAAAAAATATATTAACTTTCAAAGATTACTTTTATCTAAAATTTCATTAATATTCTTTAATTTTTATTAAAAACATTTCAAATAATATGGAATTAAATATAACTAATGGGATGATCTGAGATTGAATTTTAGAATCCACCAAACTGAGGGTGTAGGTACTTATTGAACTTTCTTCACAATTATACACGTCTCTGATTTTTCTTAAATAAATTGGGAGGCTTGTCGCACATTTGTCAAAAAAATTATAGTTAAATATATATAATTTAATTATTTATAAATTTATTACTAAATATAGTTGAATATCATTTATTAGAAATTATAAAACTATATTATATATATATATATATATAATTTAAATTTTAAAAGAAATTATTTGATGCTTCATAGGTTTTCTAAATCAACAAGTAAAAAGCAAAAAAAAAAAAAAAAAAATTATAAAATGGATTAAGTACAAATGACGGGAAGGAGCATTTTTTTTCTTTAACAATTTCGATTTTTGATTTCACTTGTAGTTGATTATAATTCCAATCTATCTATATTATTTCAAAAGTTGATTTTTCCCCTATTTATTTTAATGATATAAAATATTATCGGAAAATATACATAAATTTTAATTAAAATTTCAATAATTACTGTACAATATATATTTTTTTATACATGTTCAGACAAGTGATAAATAAAAGTAAATGAAAAATAAATAACAATAAATTTTAGTAAAACAATCCCACTCTTTAATATATTTTAAGGATTTTTTCTTTTGTAATTTTTTCTGAAAATTCAACTACCCAAAAAAAAAAAAAAAAAAAAAAGAAATGAAAAGAAAACCACCAAATTGTGCACATGAGGCTATCATGTGGCTACTATTCTTACCGAATAATTTCTAAAATCTAATGTAATAGTTACAGTTTAAATATAACATTTGTAAAATTAATACATATACATACATACATAAAAAGAGATGAAAATTATAGCTTATTTGGTTTGGCATTATTGGACATATGGCACATAGATCCACAACAATTCTTTTCTTTATATATATGTAGTATGTATTTATGAGGTTTATGCCATATATAATTTTAAGATATATTTTTGGTAAAATTTGCCTTTTTTTTATTGTTTTTAAAGGCAAATGTTTGAGATTCTTGCTCTTGGTGATTTCACGAGGTTTATGC
Organism: Dioscorea dumetorum; assembly: GCA_902712375.1. Classification (NCBI taxonomy): domain Eukaryota; kingdom Viridiplantae; phylum Streptophyta; class Magnoliopsida; order Dioscoreales; family Dioscoreaceae; genus Dioscorea; species Dioscorea dumetorum. Next base: position 4,904,405 of record CACTHL010000739.1, read on the forward strand.
TATATATAATTTTAATATATATTTTTGGTAAAATTTGCCTTTATTTATTGTTTTTATAGGCATATGTTTGAGATTCTTGCTCTTGTGGTTATCATAGAGTTTTATGCTTAATATATGTAAAGCATGTAATCTTTATTCTTTGAATTTATCTTCTTTTATAGTGGTTGTGACGCACACGCAATGATATATCTCAAAAATATCTAATGGATATTAAAAATAAATATTTTTAAAATGATTGGAGAAAATGTATAACTTAAGTGATAATAATAATAATAATAATAATAATAATAATAATAATAATAAATCATGTATATAAATGTGGAATTAAGAGCGTGTTAATTTCCGCGCAAGTAGAAGGAAGTTAGGAAGTGAGGGAAATACCACTTCCCTGAAGTGGTGGAAAATGGTGGAAGTGATATAACTTCCACCATTGTCTATTTTGTAGAAAGTATCTCTTCCATGAAGTGCTCATTTTTCCATTACTTGTGTTTATTTTAGTGTAAGTGGTGTCACTTCTGAAGGGTCTTTGAAAGTGGGGAAAAAACTCACCCCCCCCCCTTCGGTATAAAAAATGCAGAATAAAACTCACTTCACTTTAAAGTATGGGAAGTGATAACTTTTCTACTTTAGAGAAAAAAATCAAAAATAGAAGAAATTAGTCCACTTTTTTCTATTTCTCCCCACTTACACCTAAAATAACACGCGCTAATATACATGCACTATGAATTAAAGTTTGAATTCGTTTGTTCAATACTTACACAAACAATTTACCTAGAACATTTTGATGTTAATAGATAAAAAGTGATTTGTATATAAATTTTAGGGGAAAGTTAAAAAAAAACCCATGTGGTTTTCAATTTTTGCAAATAAAGACATGTGTGTTTTTTTTTACAATTAAAACTTTGTGGTTTTTTTTTTTGCAAATCAAGGAAAAGCCGTCAACGCCGTCTGTGTTTGCTTACGTGGCAGGGAAAAACTGACTTTTCACATAAAAAATTCTTTTTTTTATGTCAAATAGCCAACTAGATAAAATTAGTTTAAGCTTCTAATTAATTTGGACTAATGGGACATAAAGAATTTTTTATGTGAAAAGACGGTTTTGCCCTGCCACGTAAGCAAACACAAACGGCGTTGATGGCTTTTCCTTGATTTGCAAAAACCAGAAAACCACAAAGTTTTAATTATAAAAAAAAACACACATGTCTTTATTTGCAAAAACTGAAAACTACATGGGTTTTTTGTTTAACTTTTCCATAAATTTTAATGGGTTAATTTTTTTGTAGGTCACTAAATTTTGGACTTTTTTCATTAAGGTCACCATGTTTTAATTTGTATCAAAAAGGTTACTAACTTTCGATTTTGTTTCTCCGGGAGGTTACTCGCGAGTGAGCATAACTTTTCTGCTGACGTGGCTACCGGAATTTGCACAGTCAACTTTACTGTGCCACATCACCAGAATGCCACATCAGCTATTACTATGCCACGTCACCAAGTCGTTTGTCCTACTTGGAAATGGCTACCTCGTCCCTTGAAATTTTGAACTAGCTTCGCTTTCTCTATTCTAAAATCTTGACTTTTCTCTCTCTCTCTCTCTCTCTCTCTCTCTCTCTCTCTACATTAACAACCAAACAAGAGCTTCCAAGCTTTGCAGGTGAAGAACTCCAACCACCTTTAAAGTCTAGATCAGTAGTTTTTAGTGGAGCAGTTGCTGTTGATCTGATTATATCATAATCTGTGAGAGTCTAAAGCTTGTTCTCTAATGGCTTCTTCCATCTTGGGAATGTCCAACATGGGGTCTTCTTTCTTGGTTCAGCTCAAAAAGCAAGTTTCTTTCTTTCTCAAAGAGAAGATCAAGACTACTTGCTTGGCTCCCACTGATGTTACTCCTGCTCAACTATAATAAGCTCGCAATCTTATTTTCCCCCTTATGTTTATTTTTTTTTACCAATAAAAAATTGAAAATTTCTTTTCATAGATTGACAGAGGAGATGAAAGTTCATGGGCACCAGATGCCAAAACCATGGGATTTATATCTAGAGCAACATTTGAGATTGATTCCAAGCTTTTGCTGCAGTTTAATGTTAAATACTAAACAGTAATTTAGTGTTTATTGAGTTCAGATATAAAAAGAAAAGGCAAGAAAAAGAATTTTATTCCATCATCCAGTTTATTCACACAACACTCACTCATTGAATAAAGAGATTTTCATTTATATAAACCATCTAAACAACTCTACTTATACATAACTGAAAGTTGATAGATTTCGCGCTTCAAGTTCATAAATTGAACCAATTGGTCAAATTGGAGAGAAACTCAAAAGCTCACAAAATCCTCTTGACATTGTCTCTATATCTTCAAATTGATCAATTGACACCGGATCACCTTTGGGAGGTTGGTGGTGGCGCGGCGGGAGAAGTTGCGTTGAAGACCAGAAGGAGGAGTTGATGGCTTGCGTTCCATAGGGCCGGAGAAGGGTGCAGCGCGGGGATCGATGGGGCCAAATAAGAACCCATGATCGATGGGGCCAAAGAGGAAGCCACGCTCAGCAAATTGGCCGGAAAAGAGGGTCGGACGAGAAGGGGGGGACTAGTTGAAGAGGAACGGAAGAGAAGGACGTTGAGCTCTCGAAGGCTATCACCGCCGCCGCTGCCAACCGTTTGGGGATTCAATGAGTTAGGGTTAGGGTTTTCTCACTTAGATGATGTGGCAAAAATCCCATTAATAGCTGATGTGGCACAGCAAGGTTGACTGTGCAAATTCCGGTAGCCACGTCAGCAGAAAGGTTATGCTCACTCGCGAGTAACCTCCCGGAGAAACAAAATCGAAAGTTAATAACTTTTTTGATACAAATTAAAACATGGTAACCTTAATGAAAAAAGTCCAAAACTTAGTGACCTACAAAAAATTTAATCCAAATTTTAATTGTGTGTGCCGTGGACCACTGAAAACTCTGATTTTAAAAATAAAATAGAATATATAAAATATTAATAATTTAGATATGGTCACTTGAGTTGATATTTAAGATTTATTTTCTACTAAATTATTTTAAAAATAATAAAATACAATTTTTTTTAATATTAATAATATTATTAAGACATATTAAATAAATTTTAAGTAATTACTTAAAATTATTGTGCATTTTGATAAAGACTTGAGAAAATGGGACTTTTTTCTGTGAATTTCTTTAGATTTAGAATTCCTTAATAATGAAGAAGAAGAAAAAAAAGCCCACATTATAGTCATTATAACATATTCATAAATATAAAAATAAAATTAGGGGTAAAAGCGGAAACAAGAAAAAATAAAAACTTTGATATTGCTTCTAGGTCCTTATAATAATAATAATATTATAAATTTGCTTCTAAAAAGCTTTTAGCATGGAGGCAAGCATCCGATTCCGAAGAAGCTCTCACTCTCACTTTCCCATGCCCTTCTATTCCCACGCTTTCACTTTCCACTCCTCGAGGTTTTTCGGCCGGTTTGGCTAACTGCCCACATCTTCGATCTTTATAACCAACCACCACCCACTTTTTCACTTTTTTTTTTGGGCAGTATTTTTCAGTGAGGATTGATCTGTTAGTTTGCTGAGGAGAAGAGAGGATTTTTGATGTGGATTCAGGTTGGTTTCAGGTGCATTTGATTTGGGATTGGATGTGGTGAGTTTGGATGAGTATAATGGAGCCTTCCCAGGGGTTCTTTGCTTCTATTTGGAGATTTCTGTACTTCTTGCCTTTTTTCATTGGATTGCTGATTTTGGGAATTGTTAAAGGTGAGTTCTTTGGTTTTAATGGGGTTTTGTGTTATCTTGGTTTGTGAATTTGAATGATGAGTAGTTTCTTTAATTTCTTTATTTAACTGATTTTCTGTTGAATGCGAAGTATATTGGTGTTTGGTCAGAGAGAATGATGAAAAAAGTCTTATTTTTAGTATTCCTTGTATATGTATGTTTCTTTTTTGTATGAAGATGGAAGGCCTTGAATTGGTTTGTGATAAACAAGATTGAATTTTTAGTACAGTTTAATTGCCAGATTTTAGTGACTACTGCTGATAGAGTTTTGGAAAGAATTTGAACTTGCTTTTGTTGGTTCATTGATCCATATCAAGAAATTCGGCAGTTAAACGAAGTTGATTATTTATCAAAAAATATATATATTTTTTGATTATTTTGTTTTGAGCTTGTTTCCAAAGTCAAAAACGTATATTCTGAGTTGCTCCTTTTTTAATGGCTGTACCATACACTGGTTTTTTTAATTAGATGTACAACTTCTTTTGCATGTATGATATCTTCTTTGCTTGATAGATCTTTTCCACTTTGCCCTTTATATTGTATGTTATTGTTTGTTTGGTATCTTTGACATCTCGAGGATCCATAGTGAACATTGTTCCATACTTGGGAATTATTTTGATGTACAGTATTAGGCTGGTTTCTGGGAGCAACTTTGTAATGATTTATCTGAAATCTCTAACACACCCATGTCAACCCTCAATAATGGATGGTAGATTGGGGATGTAGAGGATGTAGCACTGGCATGATGTCCATAACTTGGAAGCAGTAGTGTCAGCACTTGTTTGTGATGCACGCTGTGTTTATGCTGAGCTATTTCCCAAGCTCGTCAAATGTCTCTCCTGTATTATTGTGCTCATTAAACAGGCTGGATACCAACTTGACATTCTATAGCCTCCTAAACATCGCTTGCAGTAGCTTTCAGAGTTTAACTTTCCATTCCTTGAATTCCATTCTTTGTGTAAACTTATTCTACTCCGATGATTTGGCATGCTTTCTTTTTGTTTTAATGCATTCTCAAATTATAATAAATTAAAGTCCTTAGAATTCCTATAAGTTTTAGCGTGAAAATTAGATTCAACCCTCTGAATTGTTATGTTCCATTATATCTGCCAAAAGGATTCTGAGAGACGCACTCATCTTCAGTCTTCTAACATATTGTTGTGTCATGCTTGCTTCATATTTCTGCATATATAAGCAGATAGAGTTCATGCTTGAAGAAATATTTGATTTTGGACAACTATTGTAATTTTCTAAAGATATTGAAACTTTTTCTTTCTTAGTTTAGATCAATTTATGCATATTTACATCATTGAATAGCCTATAATGGATTTTCACATATAATTCTAAACCTTGCTTATATTTGGTGGGAAGTTGCTTGAATTTGAATTACTGTTTGTAGGACTACTGGAATGTCGTATGCAACGTTTTCATTTTGTTTCTTTTTATTTTCATCAGGTGCTTTACTTTGCCCATTGATATGCCTTATAATGACCATTGGAAATTCTGCTATCATTTTGGGTCTCTGGCCAGCACATGCCATCTGGACATACTACTGTATACTAAGGTAGCCTTTGGATCTTTACCATCAGATGCTTGCTTCTTTGTTCCCTATTGCATCTTCAAAATGTAGTTCTCATAATTGGCTTTGGTTTTTTTGAAGGCAGTGCCAAACAGCTAGGGCCTATACTGAAGATTGTTCTTTGTATTGGAATATCTTTAATCCTTGTCTTGTGGCCACTAGTTGGCATATTGAGCAGTGTATTAGCAGGGGTGGGATATGGTTTTCTTGCACCAATTATAGCTACATTTGAGGCTGTAGGAGAAGGAAAGACAAATATGTTTTTCCATTGTTTCTGGGTACACTATATATTTGCGTTAGTGCCTGTTAGTTTGCATGTTTGTGTAATCTCCGTTCAGTCTACTTCCCTTACAACTGATGATATTGTTTCAATGTTGTAGGATGGGACATGGGATACTGTCAAAGGAAGTTTCACAGTGGTCAGAGACCTGAAAGATGTGGCTTTTTATTCATATTTCTCAGTTATGGATGATCTTCGACTTCAAGATCCTCCCAATGGAGAACCGCATGAATTAAGGTTTACCAATTAAAAATAAATTATTGCGCAATGTACTTGAATTTCGCAAATGATTGTAAAATCTTTCAGGTTGTTTGATGTTTTGCCTGCCATTATTGTTGGTGTGATCGGTATCATTATTGACCTGCCAATAATCACCCTAATTGCACTATTCAAGAGTCCTTATATGCTTTTCAAGGGATGGAAAAGATTGTTCCAAGATCTTATAGGCCGAGAAGGACCATTTCTGGAGACGGCATGTGTACCATTTGCTGGTCTTGCTATTATTCTTTGGCCAGCTGCAGTCGTAGGAGCAGTTGCAGCTTCAAGCATATCGAGTTTGTTTTTAGGTGGTTATGCAGCTGTCGTAACATACCAGGTCTGTCTCCTGCCTCATAGCATGCTTAGCAGACCTATAGATATTTTTGTGCTGAAATACAAATTTTGTGTTAAGTCTTATATGAGAAGTTGTCAACTTGACCATTAATTGTGCTTTAAGATCTGTCTTAAATCACCTGTATCAGCTTGTGCGAATCTTGATGTGAAATCCATGGAGGCAAGTTTAAGTCCACCAATAATTTAGCATAAAATGTATAGTGTAGTCATTTGTTCACCATATACAAAGAAAATTTAGCAACATTTGCACCTACTGAGTCTTGCATGTCTTGAAACTTGGAGTCCTGAATGCTATTAGGAGTCATCAATTCAGAAGGGGCTGGCGTATGTCTTTGCTTCTTTGTCTATCTTCGATGAGTACAGCAATGATGTTCTTGACATGCCTGCAGGATCTTACTTCCCAAGGTGCTATGGATGACTCTTTCATTTAATCAATGGTTTCTTCAGTTAGAATTTGACTAAGCCATGTATTTTTGGTTTGATAGGCCTCAGTACCGGAAACAGGAATTATTACATTCTGGCTCTTTATCGAGGCCCACATCCTTCAATAAGGAAAAGCAAGACGCAAAAAAACCACTTCGAAAAACAATGTCATTGAAGAACAAAGTGCTTGAATATAAGCCAATTAAGGTATGAAATTGCACATTGTTCTTCCATATTTGTTCTGACAGTACTTGTTTATTCTAATTTTGACCCAATTGAACTTCTCTCTGGATATGCTTCTTATATCTTGGTCTCTGTGTTCCTGTGCATGTTTTGATGCTTAAAATGAGCGTAGTGGATTTAATAAAATTTAATATGATTTGTGACAACATAAGAAGAAAAAATTGTATATGGATGTGTGGTGTGGAACTTGTTGCATGGTCTCCCATTGCATATTCCTGAATTATATGGTCCGAACTCTACCAAATAGCCCTTCAATCTTGTTAACACTGCATGCTGGAAGATGTGAGATAGCAATTGGTTCTAATTAATGTACCTTTATATCTGACAATAAACATGTTTGACAAGGATAAGTTACGGAATTATTGACGCAGACTGAACAATTCTTTTGCTTAATAGTTACTCGAGCTACTGCTTATAGAGTGCAAGAGACATGGTGAGGCTCTTATTGCTGAAGGAGTAATAACTGCTAAAGATATTGAAGAATCAAAGTCCAACAAAGACGGAAGTAGAATTGTTGCCATTGGTTTGCCAGCATATTGCATCCTTCAAGCCCTTCTGCGATCTATTAAGGCCAACTCTGATGGTTTGCTGCTAAGTGAGTTCGATCGACAGAAAAGATTCGAAATGATCCCTAGTTTATCTTTCTGCTTAATGTACCTGAGGCAGTGATTCATCTACTGATTTTTATAATTCCAGGTGATAACACAGAGTTAACATTAGACAATAAACCTAAAGACACCTTCTTTGAATGGTTCTTAGAACCCCTGCTGATCCTCAAGGATCAAATCAGGTCTGTGAATCTGTCGGAAGAGGAAGAAAACTATCTTTGCAAGCTGGTCTTGTTAGTTGGAGATCCTAAACGGGTTGGTGATATTAATGTTGGAGTGATACTACAAAACGATCGGAGGCAAGCAGAGATCAGTGCATTTGCTCGCAGGTAACTCGATATATCCATGTTAATGAGACATTGCCACGTTGTTTATATATAAATGAATTCTACCATTTTGTTTCGACCTTGTTAGGTTGCAAGGGATCACCAAGTCTATCTCAAGGTATCCGACATATAAACGCCGTTTTGATGGCCTTGTGAAAACTCTGGCTGAGGAGCTAGAAAAGAAGATTGGTGGTAGCCTATCCAGCAATGGTTCTCGGTCGACACAAAGATCGATAAGTGGTCTTGGCCGGCTTTTTAGCCAAAAATCATTCGGAAGAAAAACAAGCAACAGGGGTGTTGATGATCAAGGAGAAGTCTGTCCTTGTTCTTCATCAAGTGTGTGAGTTCAATGAAGCGTATGCAGTATGAGAAGATATATACTGTTGTTACATTGTAGCATTCTACCAAGAATGAATTTATACAAGTAATCCTTTGAAATGTTTTTATGTTCACTAATTTCAGGTTGCATGCCTTGACCTAGTCTCGTCCCTGTTTTTGAAATATATACTTCTTGAAAAGTTGGTAATTGCATATATATACAGGATTTTGTTTGTATATTTCTTTAGAAAAGGTTGGTTGCTAATATGCCTTTATAAAAGTATATTTGCTCATTGTATACAGACCCACAAAACATTCTTATTAGTTATACATATAATTTTTACAGAGATATAAGATTTTCTTTTTTTTGTTATGTTCATAAACCATAAATATTAGCATATTTACTGAAGATCAACAGAATCAATTAAATATTTTGAAAAACAAGTTATACGTAATGAGAAAATGAAGGGAGAGCAATGAGCAATTAAGGTAAAATAAATAAATAAATATATATATATATATATCCTACTTGAGGGGTTAAATTTCCCTTTCTCATGATGATCTACCCCCATATAGCACCTGGCCCTGTGACATAGAATCACATTTTAAGAAGTAAAAGACAATAAATTTAGGCAAGAATTCATTCAAAAAACCAGTAAATGTGTACCATCCTAAATTACTTTCTTGACCTTTCTTGGGTTAAAAAGCTCTCTGTAGATATTGCAACAGGGCGTTCCTTGTTTGTAATAACCATCAAATCAACATGGTAGGGGAAAACAACTACAGAACATGAAATGCATTGTTTAGCTGTAACACTGAATCACCATGTTATTCCATCAAAATGCAAAACGGCACAAAAAGATGCTTTGCCAAAATCAATGCTTCAGCCTTCAACAAAAAAAATGATCGGTAAAGGCTCTTGAGCTTCATCACTCGTCGGGCTGAGTTTCCAACACCATATCAACTGGTTGACTTTCCGAGTCTTCAGGCTGACTTTGCGAAGCTGTAAGCTTCACCTTTCTGTAGCTACTTGAGCTTCTAAGTATGCTGCTGAGGGGCATGCTCTTCCTAGCTATGTTTGAAGATCTGAAAGTAATAATGGAACCACAAATAAGTTCAGTAGATGAAACTGCTGATGAATCACAAAGATTGTATTGCCAAAAGACACGATCTAGATGCATATTGTCCATGTAAAGAGAATTAATGAGCAATTGAGCGATAAAATGAAACTAAAGCATTGTGAAAATTTGAAAAGAATGGATTAGCGAATGCATTTGGTGAAATGATTTGATGGTTTCTAAGCATAAAACAACATCGGCAATGGCAACATCCCACATGCAGGTAGGCTCTTATCTTTCCTCAGGGAACAAGAAGCCAAGTGAACATCCTGGTCGTATACTTGAAACATCCATTAAGAAAATATCAGTATTCAACAAGAACAAGCATGTAGAAAAGGGAAAGTATAGTATAAACATAGAGATGCTTGATTTCATTTCATATATGTGAATCTATGTCTTGGCACCATAAACATATGAACATTTGAATGTTCTGTACTTATCATCTGGGATTTTACACTAGAGACTATGCACAATGAACCCATAGATTTAATTAGATTTCAATTGGCTCAATCATTTTCAGTACAAACAGTATTATTTTGTTATATATTCATAAAAGATGATTTAATGCCAATAAGAACAAATTAATTGAGTTCTTCTTGATCCACACAACAAGGGAGATGATTAATATTAGCATCATAATCCCACGTGACATTGGTAGATAAAAAGCTTCCTAATTAATGACTTCAAAAGCAACTCAATGGATATGCAATATTTGTCAATGTGCATAGCATGTGAAATGGAAGATCCCATGTGGGAGCATGAGTGCTAAATGGCTTCAAAAGCAACTCAAAATAGAAATTCCCAATTTGACAATAAAATGCAAAGTCTTGTATATGACAGCAGAAACCAGGGATAGAAATTAAAGGCTGTCTTTAAGGAACAAATGTCCACACTGAGGTCTAGTCTTGCAGGTAAGAAGAGGGGTAATCAATCTAGTGGTCATGATTCATCCTTTCAATTCTTTATCACATACATGACTTAGCATCGGAGGTAATTAGACTTAATGCAATTAAATGACAAACAGTTTGAAAGACACCCCAGCCAATCAAATCATCCATTTCATTGTCTGTAGCAATAGTGAAAGATTTGAAATACTCCTATATTCATTCCTCTTTCTTAACGAATTCTTCAACCATTGGTGACAATAAATAAAGTAGGAGATATTCATTGGAGGCCTGCCAGCACCACCCGCTCTCCTTTGGCAAGTTTTAAGACTTCTGACCTCTTTGACAAAAGACAATTTCCCTTCTCCTCCATGGAACATGTAGTTGACTCAACCTGAAAGCTGCTCACAAGCTTTCATAACCCATCTCAAAAGGCAAGAAAAGTTCAGCTTTCTCCCCAAGCCATATACACTGACAGTTAGTTTTTGGTTCAGGAGCTGAGCTAAGCTATGGCATGACTTGTGTTGAGATACAGCCCTTCAAGGCTCTCATTCCTTTACCTTTTGAAACTGATGTGGCATCTAAAGTTGCAAATCTGGACATAACCCAAAAGCAACCATCCCCCATTCATAAGAAATATTTCAAATTTCCAATACTCAAAAGATATTATCCTCTTGATTCTTTTAAGAGAAATTTCACTTTTCATATTACTATCTTCTGTTGATAGTTCAATTAGCATTTGGCAACCTTTCTTCTAATAGAGATCAAGTTGTAATAAGTTCTATCTTGACTACGCTTACGTTAATCCTAGTTTCTAAAACATTTTCTGCTACATCTACTACATAAAATTTGAATTTCTCACTCTTTCGACATCCAATTAATTCTTTATTAAACATTTGCCTACATGGCAATATAACCTTAAAATATTTTTCTTACTGAATATTTCAATTAGTCAAATGGTAATTCTTGTGGTTCACATTCATCATCTTATTTGCTAGTAACATAGACATGTTGAGCTTGGCTCTAGCTTTCAAATAAATGGCTTAAATTGATAATCAGTTTTCTTCTTGTTAACCCAATAACTACATCTAATCTAAAATAATGAAACATCAATATAAAGGTACTAAAACAATAGCAATGTAGATGACATTTTCTATTGTGAGTTTATAGAATAGAGCTTGCCAGCAATTATAAATTTGGAAGTCCTGAAACGTATGTTGTGTCAATAAGAAAAGCCAGGTTTTTCTAGTTTCACTTGCATGATACATATGTACTGGTTTTCACACATTGTGTATAAGAGAACAACCAGTAGTTGCTGGAACAGGAAGGAAGTCCAAAATGACTGATTTTGGCCTAATTCGCCTGTTAGAGCCATGATGATCAGGTTTATAAACCATTTTTACATTTTACCTATGGGTCTGCGTAAGGCTTTTTCCTATGTCAGGAAGGTTGTATATATCAAAATGATAATTTGAGCAGACTAAGACATCAAAATGTAGCTTTAAGAGTAGACAAGAAGTAATATTTTAATATTGAAGCACCACAAAATTACACACCCACAAAATCAATGAGCATCTCTTACACAAACACTTATAATTTGCAGCATATATTTCAGAGAAAAGTAATAAATAATTAAGGCAAGGAAAAGTTACAGAAATAATCATGTAAGAACAGGTTGATAGGATATCTATGAGTTAACTTACTGTGACAAATTGAAGCCATCTGCATCACTTTCCTTGATATTCTTATCATAGGCGGCAGAAACTGCTCCTGCAATTAATTACAAACGTATTACACTTAAAATTGAGCATGCAGAATTTGCCAATTCACATAAAATTGTTTGGAAAATAAAATCGGAAAGTTTGGTATCTTCAAACAAAAGTTTCCAAATGCCATTAACCAAGATGATTTTCTAAATCAACAGTATCACACCAATAACGAGTTGTTAGCAACCAAATTTTTAGTAACAGAAGTCACCATCAATGAGAAATAGCCAGTATCTACTTCAAAGAGGGATGAGGCTATTACTTTCGAAACTGAGGCAAAAAATTAACATGGTCTAAAAGGATAAATAAACGAAAGAAAAGAACACAGATACCTGGCGTGTTCATATAGTCCCCATCTGAATCAGCAGAAGTAAATGAATTATCTTCTAAGGTCGATTTTCTAGTTCTAAATTCAAAGGCATCATCATCTGAACTCCCACTTACAGTGTCATCGAAGATAGTGCTAGAAGTAGTTTGCACACCATTTTTCTGCCTCGAATTTCCCATAAGCTTCTCAAATCTTTTACTTGGAATTTTCCTAACTGCAACTTTATATCGCTTCTTCTGGTAAGAAGTGTCCTCTTCTGTGCTATCATCTGATGCCTCCCGATCTGCCACACCTTCTTTGAGAGAAATATCAGAATCCACACCAGGGCGAGTCTGCTTAGCAGGGGCAGATAGAATGCCAGCACTGCCAGTTTTTGGCTTTGTGAAATCATTGCCTTCTGAATATGGGAGAGATTTGGCATTACTGCCAGAGACAGGCAGCTTTCGTGGAGGATGCTCTTCATGCACATTCTGCTCATCCCTGGTCAACAAGTCATGAACCCTGCCAGAGCGAGGTTCCTTCAACTTCTTTTCAATCTTCTTATTATGCAAGTTGCTTGGAGATCCTATTTTAGGAGAGTTGTTACCATGTGAAACCTCAGTTTTTTCCGGATCCTCTTTAGTTTTCTCATGATCTGCCTTATTGCTTTTGTGGCCCTTCTCTGACAATTGTTCTGCCAGATCAGCCAAATCATGTAGGGCAAAATTGGTTTCCTCTAGTTTGCTTTGATGCAAATGGCACTCATTTGACGTTAAACTATCCACCTTGTTGGAAGAATCTTTCATATGACTGTTCAACTTTCTTTTCCTTGTACTTTTTTCCTTATGAGGTTTCTTAGTTTCTGTCCCCGTAGGTGCAAGCTCTTGTGGTTCAGCAAATTCATTTTGGCTCACCTTAGGAACAAAATGTTTAATGAAATCGACCACACCATTCTCGAGAGTTTCACCATCTATTTCAGAGGGCACATTGTTAAGAGCTTCTTCAACAGAATTCTTAAGAGAACCATCCTGAATAAGCCCATGATTTGCATTATGGGAAATATCACAGGGAGCTTCACTACTGAAGTCATTATGAGCATCTAGCAGTGATCCCTTTGTTGTTTCGTCCATTGTCTTTTCTGCAAAACAAAAAGGGAAAGACCGATCTCGTCAGATGGACAATTATTATAGGCATCAACTACTGAGATCTAAGCATGGTACACATTATTCCTGTTTCCATCTGAGAGAACTTCTGTGGTTTCAATACCTGAACCCTCAGATGTATGTTAGTTCTCCAGAATATGACTAAGGTTTAAACTACGGGATGAGAGACTGCAAAGTTCTGTTTTACCTGATTTCTTTTTCTGCAGATGTGAGCTTCTACCGTGAACTTCTGCCAGAGTTTCAAGAGAAACAGCTTCTCCAATAACAGTTGCAATTTTAAAATCTTTAACGAGGCTGTTTTGGGTTGCTCCCAACGTTTCTTCATCATTGGCTTCAGCAGTATCCTTCCCCAAAGATGGAACATATTCATCTACAGTGGCCTCATGATTAGATAAATCCATCTTAGATGATTTCTTCTTGCTACCACGTGGTTTTTTTTCTTTATGTACAAGGGGTGCTGAATCATTTCTTGAAGCTGCAGTTTCATTAGGAATTGCTCTTTTGAACACTTCAACTTGACCATTTTGCTGGTCCTTCAAGCTATTCTCTTCAAGGGCTTGAGCATCAGGAGCTATTGGAGTTTGGAACTGTTTAGGTTGTTGATCGGGTAACTCAGTTTTCTTCCTCTGATTCGACCTTCTAACTTTAGCGTGTGACAGATCCTCAGAACCTTGCTTTAGATAATTTCTATCATCAGCAATTTCTTCACCTGTATGCAATTTCTTTCTTTGGTCATTATCACTTTTTCTAACTACTGCAAGAGTTTTCTCTTCACCAACTTCACTGGGAGCATCAATCTTGTTTAGTTCCTTCTTCGTTTTTGTCTTTTTCTTTCTGTGGCTTGACTTGGTTGCAGGTTCAGTTATATCTTCCATATGGAGGCTGTGTCCATCCCTTTCGCTATGGGAAGTTGCTGCATTGGATTTCTCATTCAGATTTGCGTGTGCGCTATTTGATGGGCCTGTAGGTTTATCTTCAATTGCAGGTTCACAGTGTGGATGGCCAGGCAATATACTCTTTGACAAATCCTGCCGAACGCAATCTGCACCCTCAAGCTTGGTAGGCATAGAACTATTTTTATCGTTATAATTTTCTCCAGCTGCTTCTTCAGGTGAAGCATCAATCTTGTTAGGTTCTTTTTTACTTTTGGTCTTTTTCTTGGTGTGGCTCGACTTGGTCAAAAGTTCAGATTTCACTTCTGCATGGTCGCTAGAACCATCGAACTCCATATGTGCAGTTGTTGCATTAGATTTATCATTCAGATTTGCATGACCACTATCTGATGGATCTGTAGGCTTCTCTTTAATAATGGGTTCACTGCTGAGTGGCTGGACAGGCAATCTAACTTCTGGCAATCCCCCCTTTGTGCAATAATTGTCATCAAGCTTAGTAGACGAGGGACCAGTAGGAACCATGCCTGAAAAATCTTGAACAGAGACTGAATGATTAGTATCTACAGGAAAAGCTACAGAGACTTGATGTTGTAAGGAAGCAGCAGCATCATTAATATCTAACAACTCATGAGCCAAACTAGTTTCAGCACTTGTCTTTCCCATCTTGGAAGGTGAGTTACTGTCAACAGCTTTGGAAGGGACAACAGGCTCAACTTCATTGTAAAGTTTGGACGCTAGCTTTTTCTTTTTCTTTTCCCTGTTATCAGTTTTCTCAGTTAATGGATGGCTACTATGCGGCGCTTCACTAACTGGCGCTTCATCAGCTAAACCAGTTTTTGTACTCTTCTTTTCCATTTTGGGAGGTGACTTACTGTCAGCAGGATTGGAGGGAACTGCAGATTCAGCTTCACTGTGAAGCTTAGATGATCGCTTTTTCTTCTTTCTTTCCCTGTTATCAGGGTTTTCAGTTGATGGGAGGTTACAATGAAGTGCTTCATCAGCTGATGCTTCTAAAGAAGTAGGGATTTCTTTGTGTTGGTCTGGTAAACTAGCTTTTGAAGTATTGACTAATGGCTTTTTGCTATAGTGAGAAGCTTCCAAGTTATTAATTGGTGGGGAATCATCAAAAGGCTTGCCAGAAGATTCATCCTTTCCCTCAAGTTTTTTCTTTTCCACAGGGATATTCTCTGCCTGATCATTCTGCAAAAGCTTTTTCCTTTTCTTAGTGTTTATTTTCTTCGCAGCAATACTAGAAGTAAGCTCACCATCAATACTGACACCAGAATTACCACATTCTTCCTCTCTTGCATCATTCTCTGGTTGGTCAACTAAAAGGCCAATTGTGCGTGGAGCATTTGGAACAACCACCTCATTTATCTCATTGACTGGCTCTGCGCTAACTGGTACATTGTGACCTGGCCTTTGCTCAAAATCCGGAAGAGGCATTTCACATTCACCATGTTTATCTTTTAATCGTAATTCCATGTGGTCTGACTCGACATCTTTATCATTTGGTAGTGTCAGTTTTTCTGGCACATTATCCTTATCAGCCAGAATCAGATGATCAGGCAAACTGCTAGAATTAGGTTCTGTTTGCAATTGATCATGATTCCTTGGTAGCCCATTATTCACAGCAACAATGCACTTAGCATTTCCAGCTTGGTGTTGTACAACACTGGCCGGTGTTGCATCGACAATGAGAAACCAAGCTCCATTAATCCCATTAAAAGCACTTCTTACTAGCATCAAGTCTGACAAGTTGTAGACAGTTTGTTCACGCCTTACCTTCAAGGATAAGAATAACCAATAAAATACATTAAATACAAAAACAAAACCTTCCGGATATAATTAGAAAAAACAAGGTTTGACATATGAAATATAAATATTAGACAAACATTTGAAGCAGAACACTATTCTAGTTTCATGCCATAGATTAACTTCAGGATAGAGACAACAAAGCGACACACCAGAAGTTTATTATACAAATTTACTCCATTCAAAATTGAAATGAAGTTAAGTTGATGCAGCAGGTACAAGGTATTTAAATTCAAAGAATGCATCCAAGACTCAGTAAGAAGGAAAAACAAAATAAACAAAGATCAAAGTACAGGAAAAGACCTGTCTTCACATTGAAAACATCCTAAATAAGCAAGCCTATTCGACATGCAACATAAATTCTTTCAGCAGACATCAAAAAAGTTGCCACAATAGCCACAATAATCACAATCATCACAATACCAGCATTGTAAATAAGCCAGTGAACCTATTTGATGTGTCACATAAATTCTTTTGGCAGAGATAAAAATTCAGACACAATAATCACAACACAAGCATCATTAAAAAAAAAGAACAAAAACGTAAGTATGCATACAGATGCGAAAAGAGAATGGAGCATAATAGTTAATCCCCAACACCATCACCATGAAAATCAAAACAGCAACTTTGAGCATACCTTAATTGCTCGAACAGTGATCTCTCCAATGTCCGGAAAGCAAAGCACGTGCTCAATCCTTACTTTTCCTGCTCAGCCAAATCAAAGATCAGTTCCGGAACATCCAGACTTCCACACAAGGAGAATCAATCAACGTAAATCAGGAGGCACAAAACCAAACGACGAAACACACCACCAAATCACACACAGCGAACAACAATATGCATAAAGGATTCATCTTTATTTAAAAAGAGCACGCAAAAACATGATTAGAAAACAACGATCGATGAGGGAAGGGTTTACGCTTGAGATCGGCGACAGTGTCGTCCCAGAAGATGCCCATGGCGAGATGAGTGTCGAGGTTGGTCTCAATAAAGATGGGATGGGGGGGAATGGGAAGAGGGGGGGAGGCAGAGGAGGGCATCTCTGCCGCCATGGGAGGAGAAGGGGAAGGGGGGAAAAGCGAGGGATGTGGATCGGTGGAGGGCTTTTGGAAGGGTTTTGTTGGGGGACTCCACGAGGCTTCGGAGCTGTGTTTTCTTTATTACCCAAAGAAATTTCCTTTTTTAATCATATTACAACGGTAATTATTTTAAAAATTGGTCTTTTTTTGGTTGGGGGCTAATTCTTATTTTACACAATTATTTTCTCAATTAAAATTCATTTTATTTATTAGTGTACAATTTTTTTTCATGAGTGAATGAAAATGTGTCACCATGGTGATAACCATATATGCTAATCTTAATTGATTCTATAATAATAATAATAATAGAAATAGAAATTAAAAATTAAAATTAAAAATTTGTATTTTTAAAAGCATGTCTGGAAATTTGAGGATGGTAACTGTTGCGATATTGCAACAAAGATAAATGTAATAATAACAAAGTGTTTGGCAAAAATATTAGGATGGTAAGAGTTAAGATATGAGAGCTTAAAATTATATTGTAGAAAAGAAATTATATAAAGTAGAACAAAAACTTGACTGAAGCGATAAGAATCAGGGCAAAATTTTAAAAACAAAATTTTAATTTTCTAAATAATTATCTTTATATACTATGATTACTTAATTTTAAATCAATCATTACATCTAATTAACTAATTAATGAGAGCAATCCGACAACACCAATACCAAACAAAAAACATTGTCATCCCATGGCTTATCCTTGCATCATATATGCAAGGGCATGTTCCAAACAAACTTGCACAGTGGGAAATGAATCACTAACTTTGAAAACAGCCTTGGAAAAATCATTGTGAACCAGTACAATTACAGCTTATTTATGTAATTAGAACATCCAGCTGAAGAAATTCAAGTCGAATTCTCTAGATTTGATAACAGTGGTAAATTATTGCTATGAGGGAAGCAAAAATAAAAACAGAAAGAAATCACCTTCTTTGCACTCCAGTAGATAAAAATGGCACAATAAAAGAAGATAGCACAAGACACCCAATTGGCCTCCTGGTCCCCAAATAAAGAGTGCTGAGATTAAATTTCTAATCCAGCTGAGCTATCACTGCATCGGTAACTTCCTGGGTGGTGCTACTTCCACCCAAGTCTTTGGTCCGGTACTTGCCTTCTAGGATCACACGCTTGACAGCGGTTTCTAATCGGTCAGCGAATGATGGGAACTGTAGATGCCGGAGCATCATGGCAGATGACAACAGCAAAGCAACAGGATTTGCCTTCTTCTGCTCCACAATCTTATCATTTCCTACATTTCCTGCTGAAGCTCCTTGCTCAAATATGGCGTGATCTTGCCCGACATTGCCTTAAAAAAAAGGAGCTCAGTCAGGAATAGAATGACCAAAAATTGAAGCATTTCACAATTAATCTAGTAGTTTTATAAATTTGTGGTGGAAACCCAAGTAGAAGGCTGATAACTTTTGACAGAAGTCATGACCCATAAAATAATTCCGCTTGCAGCGATCAATACATTCACATATACACTGTCTAAGAAAGTATTAGGGTAAAAGATCTCTCTTTTTCTAAGAACCCAATCAAACCATACTGCACTGGTGAAGCACATCACAGGGGTCACATATGCAACGATTAATTATCAAGTTTTGATGGCTTTGCAAGTCATGTGGATGGTGGAAAACATTAAACCCTTATAGTGCACTAGCCCAAAGTACTTTGCAATAAGTTACTAAACAAAGTTGTCAGGCACTAATGAAGTGTATCAGTCAAATGTTTAAGGATGACCCTCAGGTCATGGCATTGCATTAGTAATTAATAATTTACTAAATGCAAATTGTATTTCACATAAGAATCTAATGACTTGGTAATAGATAAGTATTGTAAATTCAAATCATAGAATATATAGATACCTCCTGGCATGACACCAGTTCCTCCGGCGATACCTGCAGCTGTGTTTGCTACCAGATTACCATAGAGGTTTGGTGTGACCTGCAAATATATGTAAGCGTTCACACACCAAGAAACATGAAAATGACTTTGGGGAAAATTAAGGAAACTCAGAGTTTGCAAGGAAATAGCATTGGTGGCATTCAGCTTAGGCATTACCAGATTAGACTCTACCTTTTGATGCATAAAACAAAGATGTGCAATGCAAACAGGTTTCTGACAACTGCTGGTATAACAGTCTTACCAACAATCGAAACTTTCTCACATGAGATAAAAAAAAGAAGCACGAGTTCGATTTGTGTATTTTGATACAATTAACATGTCCTTCATTTAAAAAAAAATGCATTGCTGGGCAATAGATCAGGCATAACAAAAGACCTGACTCAAGTAAGCAATTTAAGAGAATATTGTTACTAAAACTGCAAGGATTTATGACACAGACAAAAGCAATAAATTTAATAGCTTTAGAGTTATGACAACTGATATATTACACACTTAGTACAGGACTTTAATGTCAGCATGGCCATTCCAAGTAACTCGTGCAATTGTTTACTCATGTAATTTCATCAAAAGCACGTCATAGTATGTATACCTAGTCGCAGAGTAAACCCGCGTTGAAGGCATACTGTGCACTCTCCTCACAAAGCTACCCTTAAGAAAGGAAATTTCACCAACAAACCAACTAAAAACCCCAATAATGCTAGGTTCCCTTAAAGGCACTCTAATAGAGAGAATAGTAGAGACAAGCAATATACAAATTCTAGCCAATGTTAGAAGAATGCAGTATCATAGAAGACAAGTCAACATCTCTAACTCAATTAACAAGAGTTACGTCACACCAAGTGTTAAGGCATGATATCCACCCTAAGTTGAGAGGGTTGATATATAAGTTCCTCTCAAGTGAAATCTGTCACGCATGGCGCAACAAGGACCAACAAGGCGCGACTTGGACCAAGCATGCCTGCTGTAAGGGGCTCCAGCTCCAAGGCGGATGAGGGCGTCCGCGAGGTCGTGGCCAAGTCCTACCGGCGTGTGTGAGGCCGTGGACATGCGTAAAACCAAGCAGCGTGGGTGTGCGCTACCAAGGCTGAAGCCCAACACTTAGCCATTTTCAGGCTGAGTTGGGGATGGGCTATGTTAACCTCGGGATGGCTTATAGCTGATCCATGCAGGCTGTTCCGGAATTGGGCAGGTGAATCCGGAATCAGGCAGGCTGATCCGGAATCAGGCGGGCTGATCCGGAATCAGGGAGGCAGATCCGGAATCAGACAGGCGAATCCGGATCTGATCCAGGCGTGGCCGGGTGGGCTGCGTGCCAAGGCAGATATCAGCCTCAACTTAACCTCGGAAGCTGGCAGTGTTGATCAGCCGGGCTGATGCAGAGGCAGCACTGTAGCCAGGGGATAAGGGTTGGAACAGTGAGTCGGTTACTGTAGCTGGCACTGTGGTGCTTGTTTTGACATGACCATTGACTTTCTCCCTACCCTTAGATTAAGCATGGGGATGATATCTCTTGCATGAGATTGACTACATAAGCCTAGTTCCTCCTCTTGTGAAGAGGACTCTTGGAAGCCCTAAGCTCTTGGAACTCTTGGAGAGTTCTTAGCCGAGTGAGCTTGGTGAGAGCCCTAGCTTTGCTTTAGCTTGGAAAGCCTTGGAAACCCTTGCTTTGGGGAGCTTGGGAGCTTGGTTGTAGGCCTTGGCCATGATGATGATTCTTTCTCATTTATAGAGAGTTTTGAATTTCTATCTTACTCTTGGTCTTCTCTTGTGTGTGTGAGCTTGTATGCTTGCTTTATTGCATGTTAACAGGCTATCCGCTGCGTGAAATCCGGATTTGGATTGTCCGGTACCAGGAGAGGCTGGCTTGTGCCGGGGGCGACAAGCGCCGCACAGCCGCGCGGGGCGATTCCGGATTTGGAATTCTGATTCCGAAATCTGGGGCTGTGACACCTGCCATGATCGAGTATTATAGGGGTTCTCTCCCATACTTACAAAATTCTAAGTGTTGTAAAATAAACTATCATGTAAACTTGTAAGAATATAGAAGAGTGTGGGTTATGCTAGAGTTTTTCCACGAGCCTGGAAGCGAGTACAAAATTGTAGGACATGGGAGAGACTTAGATATTTTTGTAGGAGTTTGTAGAAAAGTATGGAGTACTCTAGATGGTCATTTGTGAAAGTCAGATGGGATCGATCACCACCATCCATTAGGGAGGTGAAGGACTATAAATAAGCCTTAGGGGCAACCTTGAGAACCATCCAAGAGTTGGCGCACATTGTAAGAGTGTAAGAGCATTCCACTTAATAAGAGGCTTTCTTCAAGTTCCCTAAGTTCCCAAGTTCCATATTTCACATTTTGGGTGATCAAGGCAAGTTGCTAAGGCAAGGAAACCAAAGCAAGCAAAAAAACGCTGGCTTGATGAAGGAGAATCGATCAAGTACCCCATGGTCCATCAGTGGGAAGTCTGAGTTTGTGACAGATGGACCTTTGAACAAATTAACTTACATATCACTAACATGCAACAAGTCATAAGTCTCATGCAATTAATACCTAATCAAATGCTAGGCTTTATTCTTCATTAAATTGTATTAAGTACTAAAAAGAATAGTGGCATCTTTCTTCAAACAAGAGAGCTAGTATTTAGGTCAAATTTTTTAGTTTGGCTGGAGCTGCACAACAAGAGAAGAATCAAGAAAAGAAAGAAGAGAAGGAAATTCTCAAAATTATGAGGACAACAAAAAAACAAGTTAGCAAATTAGATGGCAAATGAAATGCAGTTTGGATTTAATTTCAGCTAAAGAACCTACTCTGGAAACATGAATTCCCAAATATCACCTATATATGTTCAATACCAAAAAAAAGGGGGCAAAATCAGCAGAGTGCTCAAATTGGACTACAAGTAACTGTTTAAATTTCCCACACTACACAATCAATTGTTGATGGATCCTATATATCTCAATAACATGGCTGTTCAAATAATGATAATAGTTCACTTAAGCCCATGCAATGTACATCAAGCATTTAGATAAGCTAAGAACAAACAATCTTTCAGATTGATATTCTGACCAGACCAAAATAAGCTGCATTTACAAATTAACCCATGACAAAAGTTTGCCTGGCCTTGACTAGTAGCGCATTTTTCTTTCTAGAATTGGACCATATTACAATCTTTCATATGTCCAAAGAGACACAAAACCTAAATCAGTAGCTACCATAATATGGACACCTAGAAGAAGGAAAATACACAAGGAATAATAAATAATCATCTCTTTAGAA
The DNA here is from genome assembly GCA_902712375.1 of Dioscorea dumetorum. Classification (NCBI taxonomy): domain Eukaryota; kingdom Viridiplantae; phylum Streptophyta; class Magnoliopsida; order Dioscoreales; family Dioscoreaceae; genus Dioscorea; species Dioscorea dumetorum. Next base: position 4,926,788 of record CACTHL010000739.1, read on the forward strand.
CACCATGATGAAGAATTGATTGAGAGAAGAAAAATCAATTCATTATAAGGTTTTCTAGTTTAGTGCAAACAAAAAAAAAATGGCAGTACAATTCTAAATTGCAAAACATAGACATGGATACATTTAGTCAAATGTATTCCCTGCAAACAATGCCATCCTTTAACAAAAAGATAGAAGATCAAAAGAGAAGGTCACAAGGTGATACCGATTTTCAAGATTGAATCTTATTAGAAATGCTGCCCACGCATCATTTTCATGAATCTCATTAAATTTTTATAAGTTGATTGTCCTCAATCTTTTAATATCAATTGATTACCTAGATTTTGGTTGTCCTTGTGCATGCTTTGCATACCACTGAAAATTCATCAACTAACCATGAAGTTCAGTAACAAACCATTGTATTATATTTTTTTTAGAATTCTCTGGTCAACTGATGAATAACATGTATATCATACAACAACTACCTAGCAATACTTGGAGCATCAAAAGAGAACAACAAAATCTGGTAGTGAAAATATTCTCGCCTCTAACACTAATAATAAGCATATACATGCAATGCTAGAAATGTAGTGCTTGTACTGTGGACTGTGATGGCATTAAATTAATTATACCAATGACAACATAGAAAAAAAAACATGAGTCTTGAAGATCACCATTCAGCTAAGAGTCACCAAATAACATATAATCAAATGTTGTTAAAAAATAAATAATTAAACAATTAAAAAATAATACAGCTCAATTAGAAAGAGACAACACAAGAATTAAGAAGGGAATAGACCAAGTATATGAAAGCCTATGCATGAATTAACACAAATGCATGCATTGGAATTAACCATTTAAAATAACAGAGCTATGAGCATTTACCATGACATCAAATTGCTCGGGTTTTGAAACAAGCTGCATGCAGCAGTTATCCACAATAATCTCATTGTACTTGATTCCAGGGTATTTTGTTGCAACCTCACGGCAAGATTCTAGGAACAGGCCATCAGCAAGCTTCATGATATTGGCCTTATGCACTGCCGTTACTTTCTTTCTATTGTTCAGATATGCATACTCAAAAGCATACTTTGCGATACGCTCTGAACAGAACTTTGTTATCACCTAGGAAAATCATATGAGTGAGGAACGAATCTAGACAAAAAATAATAAACATTCAATCAACAAGTACTTTAAGAGACTGACTAGAGCAACAGAGCAAACTTGGAAGTAACTACAACCAATTGATGTATCCACATGGAACCTCTATATGACAGAAAGGAGGCTGCAGCTGCCACATCAATCATCTCCGTACTAGGACACAAAAAACATTGAACAACAGCATGAAAAATAGAAGTTTCAAAATGAATAGCCATATCATGACAATTTCGTGCTAAATAGACAGCATTTGCTTATCATCTCAAAGATATATCACCTGATGATAAAAGAGAGAAAAAAAAGGAATCAATGGTTCACTCTCAGGAGAACCCTTTCCCTCATCACGTACTAATTAATTTTTACCCGAATTGAGCCATAAGACTATCCATTTAGTCACTAGACCTAACTCTAAATTGAGAATCAATTCTGCACTCTTCCAAAAACCGAAACAATATATTTTGTAACGATTCAGTAAGGATAAATTCCAAACTCTACCTAAAAAAAATGAAAATTCCAAATTTCTTATTACATCAATGAAAATATAAGATCCAATTCGAGAGAAGGAACTAAGGCGATAGCACCAATATCAAAAGTGACAAAAATTGAATAAATAAAACAATAAATTTGAGACTAATCTAAAACAATGATATCACAAACAGGTCCAAACCACAATATTAAAAGAATAAAAAGTTCAAAACATGCTCAATTACAGAAGTATCACTACCTTCAGACTTTCAACGACGCCAGGAACCACCTCATGCTCCAAACCCGAGTACTCACCCTCCGTGTTCTCCCTGATCACAACGATATCCACGTTCTCATGCCTCGTCGGCAATCCGGGAAGATTGAAGCAATTAACCAGCGACGCATAGAGATCAAGCTCCTTCCTCAATTGCACGTTGAGAGAGCTCACACCACCACCTACAGGCGTCGCAAGGCCACCTTTGAGGCAAACCTTGTTCCTCCGAATCGACTCGATAACCTCCGGCGGGACACTGGTCATATCCCCATGAACCTCGTACGTCTCAAAGTACACAGGTGCATGCATCGCATCCATCACTTGCTGCACGGCGCCGGTGACCAGAGGGCCGATCCCATCGCCAGGAAGCAAGGTCACCGCTCTCGGCGCTCCGTCGCCGGGGCGCGGCATGTAGGTAACGGATCGGCTAGATTCGGGAAACCCTAACCCTAGGGAGGGGCTGGGAGATAATTGCGACGCCCGGAGGAGATGGCGTAGGGTTGGGAACGAACGCCTCGCCATGGCTAGGGTTTCGAATTGGAGCTCGGCGGCAACGTTGAAGAATGAGGTTTTCACGAGAAGGCGACCCCGGGGAGGAAGAATGGGGTTCGATCGAAGCTGGCAAGCGATGCTTTGAGATTCGGGTTCAATCCAAGCGAATCAGCTGACCGGGTCCGACCACGTGTGATAAAATAGCTCACCGTGTGAGCATATTTTCTTTTTTAAAAAAAAAAGAATATTTTGTTTAAATTTTAATCTCCAAGAAGAAATCAAATCATGGGCTTCATCCAGTGGGTATAGGACCATGGTATACAAATGATAAATTGGAAGTACATATCATAATATAAATAAAAAAGTATTTAATGAGAGCGAAAAATATAATTTCAAAAATTCAGAGGGATATATGGGTAAAAAAAATTAATTTTTAAAGAATATAAATATGACAAAATCACTTTTTTTTTAAAAAAGAAAATAATTAATTAATTAAATAAAAAGGTTATAAACGCACATTGATAAAAAAACCCAAACAAGAAATTTCCTTGCTGTTCGTTCTCTCTCTCTGTCTCGCTCTGTATCTCATCCCTATCTCTATATCCCTCCAACTTCCCCACAAGCGTTGAATTGCTGCCTGGGAGCTGGAGGAAGGTGCGGCCGGGGTGATCCATCTCGGGACGGATCGTCATGGCCTCTGACAACCAAGGTATGGCGTCTTTCTTGCTTGATTTATTCGGTTCATGAAGCCTTGAATTTGATTTTTCATGCTCTGAGTTTTCGGTTTGGTTGATTGGTTTGAAGTTTGGATTTTTGAGTTTCTCCATGCTTAGTATAATAGGTGATTGGTTGTTGAACTGTTATTGATTCAACTGAGTTAAAGACGTGTTGTAATCGAAAATTTGCAACGATTTTGCTCTGTTATGATGAGGGAGATTTTTTTTTTCATCAGTTAAGTAAGAAATCTGAGAGGTTATTGGATAATTGGTTCAAAATTCAAAAATTGGGATTATTGGTGAGACAATTTTGATTTTGCCCTAAAACTTTCATGATGCATATTTTCTGGATTAGAAAGTCAAATCTCAAGCTTGGGGAAATTTATTATGGTTTGTCGGCGGATATGTTCAAGAATTTGAGATCGGAGAAGGCTAATTTTACTTTGCTGGACTCTTTCTTCTTTCTGGGAAATAACTGTTGATAGGACTGAATAGCATAGCATGGTGTTTTTCTTTTGGCTGCATGGGGGGAGTTTATGTCGATGTTCAAATTAATTGATCTTTTTCAATGTTTTTGACTTCCTTTTTTTTTTTTTTTTGGTGAACACTATAAGCTAAGAATCTAGACAGTTGCATCTTTTTTCTAGAAGAAATTCCTAAATTCAATTCCTGAAATGAACAAAATCATTTTGGAATTGTTAGCCATTCTAATGTCAATAAAATCCCCACTCTCTCTAGAGAACAAGATTTTTTTTACTACCTTTGCTATCCAACAATTGAGATCTGCATTTTGCACTGTTTATAAACACAGGCTTGTGCTCGGTACAGGTTCATGTAATGATAGTTCAGCACATAAACTCTATGGAACTCAACATTTATTTCTGCAGCCACTATGTCTTGCTTGTAGATGTGTTTTTCCTGTGTGTGTTTTAATTGTCTGTTCTCTGTAGCAAGCAAAAGTTCTCATTGGATAAATGGCAGTGGTAACGGATGGTTGGTTGGATCAGGTTGACTATTTTGTATCTCTTTGTACACTAGTTTTAGGCCAAGAATCTTTTCAAGAAGCTAAGATTTACTATACATTGACCCTTTTTTTTTGTGGCAATGAGGTGGCCCTTAACTTGTCATAGGTTGGAATCTCATGTGCAAGCAAATTATTTTTGCAACCATACTAAATTATTTGATGACTATGTCATAGGTTGAACCAATCTCTTCTATTGCTTAATATTAATATATCAAATATATTATCTTTAATAGTATATTTTTTAATTTAATAAGTTTTTAGATTTTAAAAAATACATAAATACAGACTTCTTTTTGTAATCCATTTGGCTCACTCTTTAAAGTCTAATTTCCAGTTCTTTACTAGTGATTTAAAAACAAATTATTTGAAAATTTTTTAAAAATACAATACAGTTAATATAAATTTAGGATTTGATTTGTTTTAAGTAGTGTTTATTTAAATAATTAGCTAATTAGATAATCATATGGTCTTTTTGTTTAATTTTTATTTAAATATTTATAACATAAAATATAAAACACAAACACATATATATAATATTTAAATTAAACATTTAATATTTCAGGGCCGGGCGGGCAGGATATTCCCGGTCTCCGGCCCCGATTCCCGAAAATTTTCCCCATCCCTGGCCTCGATAGGGCGGGGAATCAGGGTCTTTGTTGAGGTTAGGGTCCATTGACAGCCCTATGTTCCTGTGTAATCCTTTGAAAATGCCCTAAAAGGATGAACATCTAGATTGTCCACTAGTATGAGTGCTGCCTGCTCTCTTTTTAATTTCACCATATTTCAGTAGTGGATATTCTGGATTTTGCTTTTCACAACTTCAATAGTTCTTTCATTATAATTCCATTTCTACTCTTTTGAATATATGTACACACAAAATACAATGATGATGAAAATTGATCAATTTGCTTACTACATAATAATACATGCAATTAATAATCAAAAAACTTTTGTGTCTTTGTGATCCTTTAGCCACCAGTTCGGAACTCATTCTTATTCTCATCCATTAATGTTTTGAAGCATATTTCGATCGATTAATTTCTTAAAAAGGCTTGTAATTGGACTTTTGTTTCTTTGATATGCTTGAGTATAGGTCTTCAAATGCTCATTTAGTTTCAAAATTGGGTACTTACTTGTGCCCCTCTTATGTCTTTGAATGGTGATTGCATGCAAATGTCAAAGTATGTAATTGATATTTTATGCATGATTTTTCTTCATGATTTAATTATTTTATAGGTGTTTCACCACCTCCTAAACCTTGGGAGCGGGCAGGGACCTCATCTGGTCCTGCGCCTTTCAAGCCACCATCACCTGGAAGCACAAGTGATGTTGTTGAGGCGTCTGGGACTGCAAAACCTGGGGAAATTGTTTCCAACATTGAGGCAAATGCTACCAGAAACACTCTTGGGAGGCCTGTACCTCCAAGACCATGGGAACAAAATTATGGAAGCAATTATGGAGGTATTGACTTTAAACACCTGTTACATTTGATTTGCAAATCTTTTGTTTTGATCAACCAGATTCTAATCCTTGTTGGAAACGGGCAGGCTATGGTACCGTAAATAATGCAGGTTACCGCCCTGGGATGTACAGTTCATATGGTGGGTTTGGAGGGCCTAGTAGTGGATATGGATATGGCAATAGCATGTACAATGGATATAGGGGTTCTGGGATGTATGGAGGCATGTATAACAGTGGGTATGGTGGCCCCATGGGTTCTTATGGTATGGGCACGAGCATGGGCATGGGCATGGGCATGGGCATGGGTGGGCCATATGGCAATCAGGATCCAAATAACCCGTTCGGTCCTCCATCATCACCTCCCAGCTTCTGGATGTCCTTTCTTCGTGCGGTGAGACAAAAGTTCACTTTCATGATAAGCTTTAAGTTGTTAATTAATATGAGCAATTTTAGCAAATTTCACCAACTTCATGGTAGATCATTCAGATAGCAATCATTTTAGTTCTATGTTTATATTAGTATATGTAGGTAGGTTATTTGACATATACAGCTAATAATAAAAAGTTGCCCTTGAGTTTCCTGAGTACTGAATCATTTTATAAACTTGGTTTTCTGTTGTTTCAAAAATTGATGGGGGTGCTCTAGTTGCTTTCTCGTATTTCTTGCTAGTTGGAAATTCAAAAGCATGTTGTTTTTTAACACATGATTGCAGATGTCTGGTGTGGTGGAATTCTTTGGTCGAATATCCGTTCTTATTGATCAGAATACTCATGCATTCCACATGTTCATGTCAGCCATGCTAGAGGTTATCCCTATCAGAATGCTCATTTACTTATGTTTGCAAATTGAGCAATTTATTCAGTTAAAAATTTTCATTTCAGCTCTTTGACCGGTCTGGCTTGCTGTATGGTGAGCTTATAAGGTTTGTTCTTAGGCTACTGGGCTTCATGACAAGGCGTAAGAAAAACAATCAAGTTGGACACAAAGACGTTCCTGGTCTCCCTGGTGCCCCAGAGAAGAAATACATTGAAGGCCCGAAAGACACTAATGTTTCATGGGACGGAGTCTGGGGTGGTGGCAAATAAACAACCAACTGAAGAAGATTGGGAAGCTCAATGATGGTAATACATGTCCTTGCCACATGATATTGTGGTTTCAAGGCTGGTTCAGAGGAGAAGATCAAGGATCCTAGAAATGATCCAGTTTAATCATAAATTAAGAGTTGTCATACCAAACGTTGTCAAAAAATTAAAACCTTGTAAATGTTGTAGTTGGCCCTATTGCTTTCAGTTGAAAAACCATTTTCAATTTGCTCTAGAAAGATTTGAACAAAGACTTCGTATTCTATAATGCATTGTTTTATTTTTCGTTGTGGTTTCATGAACTATATATATCATAGTAAATCTGTTATGAGCCTTATTCTGTTTTTTTAAATCACAAATATCTTATGGCTCATGTTTCACATTGCAGTGACAGAGTGATCATCTGGGAATGTAATTTTGTATGATTGCGGATATTTGTGCTCATCTTATGTACTGTTTTGCTAGCATACCTGTATTATTTCGAATTGTGTCAAATAATCATGTCTAATATGTTGGTGTCAAATATGTTGGGAGTTGCAACCACTCTTTGGATGAAGAGCTCAAGCAATGCTTGACGATGAATTTAGATATAAGATATTTCTTTCATCAGTTGTGTACCACTGTATTCTATATAGCTGTCAACTCAGGGAGGATCTGATGTATTTGTAGTCAGGATTCAAGTGCCAAAGCTCAGTGGCAATGTGAATGGATTGGCTTACCATTATGCTCAGTAAACAAAAGTGGGAAACATTAATCTTTCATCTATGAATGTGGCTAAACGTTCATTTATCAATTATTCTTCAAATTGCTTTGAAACTGAAGATATTCCTGCATATGCTTAATGCTTGAGGAAATCTAATAGTAGTCATTTGGCATTGCCATTACAAAGTTTGTCTGAGCTTGTGACAAAATCCACAAAGAATTTTAATGATTGCAAATAGAATACATCTTTCTCATCATTCTAGGGTTTTTTTACTGAGAAACAGCCTCAAAGTTTTCCCGCTTATCATGGTTGTGATGGTGGCGGCAGCGAATCACAACTTGAGACAGAAATTTTGAGCTGCTAGCTCACGTATTGCTTTTGAAGAAGATTAGCACAGAATGTCAAGTCAAAATGCTCCTCAGGAGGATCTCCAATGCAATCAAATACTGCATCTGCAGTTAGAAAGTCCTCTTCTGCTGTGTAACTGAGGAACCAAAAGTAAAACGCAGAAGATTAGAAACCAAATACGGGAATTCATCAAGATAATCTAAAATAAATAGCAATATGTATATATATAAAATCAAATGACTACCTACTCCGTTGAGTTAATCTTTCAATTGACTCACCAAACTGTAAAAATGTGCCTGTGCTCAATAGTGAATACTTTTGATATGTGAAGAAAGTGGACTACTTTCACCATAGCCTGGATATTATGCTTCACAAGCTAAAAACTCTTGTTTTGTAAAGAGGCTGTCGATGGCTCAATATGCTGTTTATAAAGGAAGTATTCTTACCTGCTCTTGGTTACTATGCACTTCATGCCAGCGGCTTTGGCTGCTGAAAGACCGATTGCACTGTCCTCCACCACCACACAGCTGAAAAGTTTGGGGAAATCGATAAAATATCTTGTTTCATTAGAAGAGTTTAAACAAGTGCATGTTACTTGAAATAAGTCACGGTGGCAAACTTACTTGCAACCAAAGATATCGAACAAGGTGGAAGTTTTTTATATAGAGAAAGAAGTCCACAATTTTGTCTCTGGTGAGATGGTTATACAAGAAGATTGTGCTCGTTGTTTCCGCATAAATCTTTGTATTATGCAAGCTATGCATGTGTATAACAAATAACATAGCAACTGACAAAGAACAAAAATTCAAAGGCTTTTTGTACGGAAAAAAAACCGAGGCTCGTGAAAGAAAATTGGTTCAATAAAATCCTAATAATTCCATGATGGTAATATTTACTGACACATATTGCATATTTCAGATTAAGGCAAGAAAAAGACCTTGATGGCTCAACTCCAAGTGTACTGGCTGCTAATAAATAAATGGCCTGCAAAAGAAATTAATATCAAATTTTAGCATAAATGTCAATCCAAATCAATATGTTAAGGCTCCAAATGAACATAAAAAAGGCGGGAAAAATGAACATCCCACCAATTTTTCCTAATATGTAAACGAGTGCTAATGAAGTTATTAGATACATTATCACAGACCACAAAATTTTATTTTTGTAGCAAAGATAAACCTTGAGGTAAGAAATTACCGGATCAGGTTTCTTACGAGGAACCACATCACCTGCAAATATATCGATCTTGTTTGCTCTCTCAGGGCCCAACAAGAAAGAAACTACAGCAGAGACCTGCCATCATCACGATTTATGGTTGTAAGAACATTTGTCTTAATGCATCACAAGAATGAGGAAACAAACATGGGCGATTGTTCTGAATATCAATAAACTATTTTAACTTCGCAAAGAAAGAAAATAATGTGATCTTGATGTCAGTAAGTTTAACTTCAACTATAAGCACATTCAATCCGATGGCACATGCATGAGTTTTGGAACCTGCTAATGCATACCGCCTTCTCATTAGATGTACTGCAAACAGCTACTTTGACCCCTTTAGCTAATGCCTCATCAATCAGCCTACATAATTCAATTGTAAAAAAAATGTGAACATGATATACTGGAAAAAAAATTAAGCGTATATAATAGGAAAGACTCGAGTGGCTTTCAATGGTTCCCACACTTGGAATCTAGTAAAGTTTTCATTTTCTCACACACAAGAATATAGTAAAATTTTCATTTAAGGAAGCTTTATGCAACATGCTACAAATATTCCTGATCTGACTAAACATAACTATTGATCATGTGAGAAAGAGAGTTTTTTCAGATTTTTTCTCACTATGAATTAAACCTGTCACTGAAGCATTATTGGTTTGTGCCTATTTAATAGGCTTGCATACATTAGCCACTGAAGATAATGCACAACTGCACAACTAAGCAACTTATCCTCATAATCTAGTGTCAGAGAAAAAAAAATCAAATTCTCTGTGACATTTTAGGCAAAAAAAAGGGGAGGAACTGCAAATTATTTATTGTAACAATAGACAAAGTGATATGAAGCAATGATAGGTTGCAGTGAGATGGATCATTATCCATTTCAACGGACAGTTACGGAAATCGGTGGCAACATAGGCTAGAATTCTCAGTTGACATGTATCCTCAAATATTATCGGTTTTAGTTGGTTTTCTCACCAGTTTCATAGTAACTTTAAACAGGAAACATGCAAGTAACTATTCCACATATCAAGAGTCAATTGAACTAAAAGCAGGAAATACTCACCTTGCAACACCAGGTCGAAGGGGAAGCTGTTTTTTCTCAATAAGGGCCATAAACAATTCTGTCTTTCTTTTATGAAGAGAGGCTACGAAGTCTTTCCTTTCTTCTTCCGTCTTTGGAGCCTTCTCCGGCCAACTTGTCTTGTTAAAATATGCTGTCATTCTAAAGAACAATGAGGCATCAGAACCCACATTGCAGTCAAATAGAGCATAATAGGAATCAAGAATTAGTCATTGAATCTTCTAGATTGTTCTCCCGGTTTTTATCAACACATATAGCGACAATCAGAACAAGGGAAAAAGCATTTTCCTGTATTACAGTAACTGTGGAAAACTATAACAGTGAGAAGTCCCACTAGATATGGATCTTCCAAAAATAAGAGCACACTAACCCGCAATTAACTGGCACTTTCATCATCTCATCCAAATATTTCAATTCAATCTGTTAAACAATCAGCACATACATACCTTTCCTTCCCACCACCAATCTTGAGCAGTTCCCCATACAAGACTACATCCCAAGTGACACCTAACTCTTTCTGTGTATGCATAAAAGTACCAAAAAAAAAGGGAAAGAAAAGAAAAAAGACTCGATAGTCAATCATAAAAGGAAGAAAAAAAAAATTAAGGAAGCAAATTTAAACATTACTAATTGAACAACTAGTGACTAAATTCTGAATCACCAATCACCAGTAAAACAGCAGTGGAATGCAATAAGACTAGACAATCAATGATAATTCCAGTGATTAGATTCATAACAGACGCATTAGATACAAGAAGCATTTTCTTAGCTATTAGACATCAATATCATCAAACTAAAAGAGGGAAAAAACATTTTGAATATAATTACCGATAAACCAAAACAATACCAACAATCAAACTATGCTCAAATATAAAATTGAATGAACCAAACCTCAAGAAAAATAAAACAAAATAAAAAAATTATGATTAAAATCACTCCATGACCTAAAAAAGCCCACATCAATACCAATAATCAAACAATATCCGATGACAAAACTAAATGAGACAGCCCTAAACCCCAAACCGAGTAACAGCAAGAACCACCACCTCAGCGAAGGTATCATTGAAGGAGACACGATGACCATCCTTCTCAGTATCAACAAGCACGCCATCACAATCAAAGAGCAGCGCGGCAGGGAGAGTTGATGGAGCAGCAGAAGACGATGATGCCAAGCAAACCACCATCCTCTTCCTACTTGCAGAAATCACTCCATTACCACACCTCCTCTCCAAGAGAGCACTCTTGAATCTCAGGTTCAGCTCAGAAGTAGGAAAAGAAGCAAGCTTTGAGCAAAGGAACGAAAAACGATGGCTTATTTTGGGTAAGATCCCCCAAGAAGCAGCTGGATTGGAGGTCATGGCCATGCTTCTCCTCCTTCTCCTCCTTTCTTTCAAATTAATTCTTTTTATATATATATATATATATATATTTATATATATACACTAACGGTCAATATTTGGAGTCTTATCTTGAGAACCCGCCACAAATGCACTGTGTGAGGCTAGAAGGGACTCCAAAAGGGAATTTATGATTAATGTTTTAAAATGAATGCTATTTATATCCTAATCATAATTTTGATTTCATGTTTGAAAAATTAATCAGACAGTCATGTGGCAAAATAGTCAAGAAAAAATTTATGTGAACTTAAAATGGGTTGGGTTGTTTTGTTTTATGTATTTATTTATTTATTTGCAACAGTCCTCCAAAAATTAATGATAGACAGTGAGAAAAACAAAGACATTTTTAATGGGTTAAAAATCAAATATAGTAAACCTTAGGGATTTTTCTGCAAAACTGACAAATAATTAAATTAGCATTATTCAATTAACCAATACATGCTCCAGAACATAAAAATTAATAACTTTTTAAAAAAATCCAGACAATTAAACCTATTTTGAGGGGTAACAACCCTCTTTAGCAATAACATTGCTTAAACAACACCCCCAAGCAATCAATCATATATCTTAAATGACATAGAAATCAAGATGCAAGGCCAAACATAATTATAACAACAAACCTCAGATAAATCATAAACACAAGCTGATTGAATGATTCAAAACAAAACCAGCTTGGTGGCATCACAAAGCACATTTTGATGTATACATCTTGGGAAAATTTCAGATAGATGATACATTGCACCGAATCTTTTCTCCCATTTGATTTCTCAAGCTCATGTTCACTCGTCTCCGATGACCAGTTTCTAGCCTGAACAAAGGGTGATTATGGATTAAAGATAACAAGTTTTACACATCATACCAAAAGGCTTATGAATTTGGATTAATGTCGAAGTTCTTGAATGGCATTGTTGGGGAAAAAGAAGGCAAATGAGTTACCTATCGGAACTCAGAGATTCCAAACACACGGGCGGTATGATCGTTTGAAACTGAGACAAGGGAGTTCCCATCAGCTGAAACTGCAAGGGCTTGGACGACATCAAGATGACCACTGAAAGTCCTCACACAATCCCCAGAGAGGACGTTCCAGATTCGCACCTTCCCGTCCACACAGCCAGTAGCAATGTATTGAGTTGTTCCCAGCCATATCAGGCATGTTACACCTTCCTGCTCAGATCCGACGGGTATTTGTAAGAATGAGAAGTTATGGAAAAAAGAGAGACTACTTGTGAATTGGTATACGGACTTCATGATCGCATGTGCAGCGTGGGGATGAACGTTGCAGATCCCAAATAATGAGCTTCTGATCGAGGCTTCCTGTTGCAGCCCAAGGGTAGCTGTGTGGAAGATTTTCAAGTTAGTTCATCAATATTTAATAATTTTGATTTAACTGAAGTTTGACATTTGTTGGGGCAAAGATTAAACAAGACAAATAACACAGAATAAAATTTGAATAATTGCAGCAAACTAGAACCTATGATCATTCCGTAAATCTGATCTGTTAATCTTCTTTAGTTGTTGGCCATTCACATTTATCACTGGCATTGAAATGGTGGCAGAGCATGTTGATAGAGCACAGGAGAAGGAGAAATAGTGTTCATAACTCCACAAATTTCAACAAATATTCAAAGATAGGCATATTAAGAGGCAAGATCAGATTAAATACAGTAAATAGAACAAAACTTATAAAAGTAGAAGCAAAAAGAATCTGATAAATGTGAGGAAATCTTACTGTTATTATAATGGTACAATAGGGCATGCTATACATTTCTGAGTATAATTAAAGACCAAAACTTAAATAACTTACACGAAAACTATAGTAGTCAACTAGATAGAAGAGTTGTCACAGCTACAAACATAAAACTCAACAAAAAAAAAAAATGGCACATTTATTATGACAACCACAAACCATACCTTGATGAAAGGGAAATGCACTCAATAGAGTCAGAGTGAGCGAGCAATGAGCTGATCACCTATGGATGAAATTCCAGCACATTAGAATTTATCAGTACGCTCTCTGACACTTATGAGATTATTAAGAGCATACAGCTATCATAAAATTCTTACAGCAACCATTCCCTGATAACTATGCAACAACAACAGATGTTCCATCAGAAACATGCATCAATTTGAATTATGTTATTGTGACACATATCTTAGCTACTAGCACAACCTCTAATTTTTTCCTGCAATAGAGAATTGATAAAGAATGCATTAAAAAAAAAAACAAACTACTACATTATAACATACAATAAATTGACCTACTGAAACATACCAACCTCTAAGGCTAAAGGGTACTAGGTCTATTTAATGCTTAAGTGAAAAAGAAATTACAACATCAACAACAAAGAAGCATATGACAACTTGTGAAACTTTTAAAACGAAATATCAATCTGATTTGAAAAATAAAAGCTGGATTTTTTTAACTATTTTTAGAATTACTATTATTTTTGTGGATAAGTTAAAGAATGATCATATGAACTAAACATTGCAGAAGAGAACAGAGCACCAACCTTTCCAGAGGTTATATTCACCATGTGGACTGAGCTATCTTTTGCACCAGTAATAGCCAAAGAAGAGTCAGATGTTACGGACAGGCATGTCAATCCATCAGTATGATAGGGATGACCTACAAAATAAATGATCTTAAATTAAGAATGAACCATGTAACATATACGTTCTTGGATTAATCAGATGCAAAAAAAAATTGAATAATGATCTGGGAACAACTACAGTCATATTAATCACTTCAGAACAGATTAATCATGTTAAAACAAGAAAACCTGAAGTACAAAGTATAAACACCAAGCTGACATAGATCATCAAACATAGATTAGTGACAAGTACATACCACCAATCTAACAATCAATTGTGCCTTGAAAAACTAATATTCTATTATGCAGCAAAGGATTGGAACAGAAAATACACATTAGTACTACAAAATTCATTATTCCTGAAGATATCTTCAACTAGTAAGAAAAAACTTCAAGATGACAAGAAATAGTCCATTCATAATCTTGGTGTTTTTCTATATAGAGATTCAGAAAGGTTTTCCTTGATCCTATTAAAAGAGGCCATGAATGTATCTCGAAGGGATTTGATGTCATTCATGAACCACTAAAATTTACGTTTGTCCTCCATATAAAGGAGATTTAAAAGATACGAGTATATATAATGAAAAAAAACGAAACTTCTTAGAAAAGTCTAGAAAGTTTAAACAGCATTCAAGGAGATGCTTAAACAATATAGAGATACCAAAAGTCAGAGATAATTATCGGTTAACTAAGATATAGGAGAAAACATAAATGGAAAGCTATGGGCAATTTCTTGGTGCTGCTATCCTCATTTATAAACATCATGCAGCATATGATAAATAACTGAGAAAACCAACCTTAAAATTTATGATTTTCTTGAAGAAGAGCGAAAGAGAGAAGCAAAATTCTTAATATTTGATTGCATTGTGAGTTCTACATAAGGCACACCAAGCTCCTCAGCAAAGTCACTCAGCTCACCAAAAGAGAATATTATTGAAAAGATCAATGTTTCTGTCGGTCTTGAACAATACATAAAATACTATTCATAAAAAGTATAAAACACCAAATGACACAATTAGGATGTTACACATCACTTAGTGAAAGAATATGGATCAAAAATCATAGATGGCACATGGATGTACAAATACATGCAGTATTTTTTGGTGAAGAAAGGAGGGATGCAACATGAGGAGACAGAACAGTTACCTCTAACAACATGAATGCTCTGCCCAGTTTTTGGGTTCCATATCCTCAGTGACTGATCATCAGAACCAGTGCAAATAGTTTTACCTTCAAGAACCCAAGAGTTGGAAATGAATCAGCAGACCACAACATACAAATACTATGACAAGCACAAGATTGCAACTACTAATCCAGACTACCATCTGGGGTGAAATCACCACACGTCACTGTGCTACTATGACCAGAAAACATATTGAGATAAGCATTTTTTTCAGCATTCCACATCCACACGTTAGAATCTTCAGATCCTGCTAAAATTAAATATCCTCTTGGGTGCCATTTGATCCACTGGGAAATGCAAGAAAAACATCTGGTTATGCATGAAACACAAAGAAGAAAGCAAATAAAATATTAAATTCAAAGAACTGCAAAACAACATTGTTCTTGAGCCCTCACCTCAACACTACCTTGAGGGCCTTCAAGTGTGCATTTGAGATTGCCCAAAGATGTGTCCCAGACTTGAATAATCCCATCAAAACTTCCAGATGCAAGGTACCTCCCATCATAACTGAATCCCAATGTAGAAACGGTATCCTTATGACCTATACAAGTAAGTAGTCATAGCAGAAAATTTTGAAGATGGTTAGGTCTGAACCTTACTTCTAAATAACAACAAATGCAAAACACATAGGGCAAACTTTTACTGTTTCTGAGATAATTACCAAGGTTCATAAAAAATAACATCCATTAGAGTACCCAACACCCAACACCCAACACACTTATCACAAGCATGACTTCATGGCAAAGACAGCTCGTGTAAAATTAGATTCTCAAGTGTGGACTCTAAGTGAATAATTAATTCCAAAATAATTGTAATGCTATAAGAAATTTGTCCAGCTAAATAAGTGCCGTTTCAGAGAAGAACTTGCTGACATAGCTTGTTCCAAAACCAAATCATACATAACAATCTCAGATATCAGGGTTAAGGGGTAGTGGCTCAATTATTACATCGATCCCAGGTTCCCTAACACAGGTTGAACTCTAACTGGGTTAGATTGATTTACAAGTTCCCTAATAAATTAATAATTGATGAATTAACAATTCGAAAGAACTCCTATGGATCTTGAGAGAACAATTATGACTCTTCAATTGTCTAAACATCTTTACCACCAAGATTGTGAATCTTTGTAGTGAATCTTATGTGATGAATTGTCAAGAGATCATGAAGTCATGATCTCCTTCAAATCCAAATGCTTGATTGTATTTCATAATAGAATGCAGCATGCCCAGCTACAAATTAAGCCATAATGTCTTCATTTACACACCCCAATAGAAGTTCACTTGGAAGACTCAATTGAACTCCAGCAGGTGAATCACAAGGGTTTGTATGATTTTAATCACAAATGCAGATAAACACAGCAAACATTTTGAGAGGCATCTAAACGCAAACATACTGACGATAAAAGTAAAGCATCTGTAGTGCTCCTCTCACATACATGAAAGTCGGAAAGAAGCAAATGGTATACATTCCTTAAATCAACAGAATGTCTTTAATACAAATAACAGCACATTTTGCAGGCAGTTTATGATTCACAATGGCAAGTAATAATGGAGAAGCAATTCTATTGAAGATGCTGTAACAAACTGATTCATCATAAACAGGAAAACACTCAAGAGTTTATAGTTCATATTATTCCAGAGGAAAAGGTTACAGCCACTCCTTGTGATCTTTTCTAAGCATTTCATTAAACAGTTGAACAGCTAATCCTCTAAAACAGATGAAAGGTGTGCGCTCACACACACTGACACACATGTATGCACATATAGAGATACATTGTACTAAAGGCCCAGAATCAGGCTGCAAAATTTACAAGGCATACAAAACTAACCTTGTAGTTCTAAATTCAAGTCTGCAGAACCAATCCTCCACAAAAAGCCCCTATCATCTTTGCCTCCTGTAGCAACAAGAGCTGCATCTGTTGGACTGCATGCGACAGCATAAAGCTCATCTACATCAACATAAATGAGCCATCATTAGAGGAATAAGAAAACAGGAGATGTTATGATTAATCAAGTTGTTATGTAATAATCAAACACAAAAACCAGACAAAATTTTAGAAAGCTGAAACATACTTCTTAATCAATGAAGACCGCCATCAAAACATAAGACAAAAATATTTCAGGCCTGCTAAGCACTTTGTGATCTGTGCTTGATATTTTTTTTTTTGACACATGAGCAAAATCAGATTGTAGTGACATAGCCAGCCCAACAGAACATTGTGTGCCTTATCCAATTGCACAGTTAAAATTATGCCTGTGAAATCATCAAACATGGCCTTCAATTGATACAGCCAGCCCAACAGAACATTGTCTACCTTGGCCAGTTGCACAGTTGGAATTAGGCATGCAACATCATCAAATAACCTCACCTTCATTTGGTATAAGTTTTTTCCATAAGGTGTTTTAAACCATCATTTCCTGATCACAGTTAAAAACTAACCATGCACTAATCACAGCGTTAAAACTCATCACACACTACTCACATGGTTAAGAACTTATTCATTATAAAACAGGTACATGACATGGGATTTGGATCAATACTAACCTATACTTACTGAGAATTTGCAGTATCTTATTTGTTGGTAAAAGGAAAAAAACTGAGTTACAATCTAAACATTTCTAGGGGCATTCTCGGATCTAGAGAGTAGAGTCTGTTTGTGTCATTTAGATTTACCTTTCCAAATAAAAATTATGCATAAACAAAGACATTCTATATGGCAGCAATAGTTCTAAATTATCAGCACTAACTTGGTTTCTTACAACAACAAACCTGAGTGGCCTGTGAATGTGTGCACAGAATCATCAGCTTCTTCTGCAACCAAAGAGTAGAAAAGAAAACTTATTGTTTAACTACAGCATAAAAAGATGTATCATAACACAGCTCCTGAATTTCTATGATTTGGGTGGTAAGGGTTAAAAGTTGGACAAATCATTAGAAATGCCATGAAACTAGACCAATCAGAATAAAATTCTTGAATACACACAATTTATGGATTCTATTATTTCATCAAGGATAATAAATAAACTTATTTGGATACACAAACATATTTCCAAAAGTTGTTCTTTTTTGAACTTCAAAATCATGATTTTACAAGGAAAAGTAAAAAAGTTGTTAGGACATGGTCTTTGGTAATAATAATTATGGCATAGAAAAGATAACATAGCTGAGGAAAATCATCAAACAAGATATTTTTAATATAATTCAAATCCTCTCAATTCAATAATTATATGGATTCAATCATTTCCACAAAACTATCCAAAAAATAAATTAATTAATTAAATAACTTATAAGCAAAACCAATCAAAGCATACAATGGATATTAAAAATAGAAACATTTCCTCGTGCGAAATTTGCACATAATGCCCTCTAGATTTCGGTTAAAGGTGAACAAATTATCTCCCGGGAGATCAACCGGATTCAGTCATTTCCTCAAATTAAAAAATAGTCGGGAAAAAAACAAAATGTCTTAAATTCTAATCAAAACCAGTCAAATAATGAATTAAAAATCAAAATGAAAACACTTTCTCATAGAAAGCCAAACTCACCCATAATGCCAACAAATCACCGATAAAGGCGACAAACAATTTACAGAGAAAAACATAGAAAAACAACCATACCATGATCAACATCCGAATCCAAATCATCGTCCCGATCTGGAAGTTCTGTTTAAAGATGAGAAAAAAAAACACATGAGAAATCAAATGAAAACAAGAGAGAAAGAAACGGAAAAACCAGGAGACAACGAAGGGACCTTCATCATCGACGGGGATAACCTGGACGACGTCGTCCTCGTCCAAGAATACCTCTCCGTGCTCGGATTCCTCGTCGTCGTGCGGATTCATTTGATCACGAGAGAGAGAGAGAGAGAGAGAGAGAGAGAGAGAGAGAGAGATCGGTGTGGGGTTTTACAAGGTTTTGCAGGGCTTCATGGCCCTGGGAGAGGAAGGCACTTGCCGTAGCCGCCAGGGCTTTTTTTGCTTATAAGCCCCTGAAACTTTATCTATGGCAAAATATTTATTTTTTTCAGTAAATTCCAAAAATATCATAAAATAATTAAATTAGTTTATATATTCACAAGAAAAATCCAAATATCTGAACATGTATGATTGCTCTTACTTTTTTTTGCCTAATTTTTTTAATGTATTTTCTTTGAACAGTTTTTCTTTTTTTTTTTTTAAAAATGTGACATGCAGAGTTATGAAAAATAACTCACGGATCATGTTGCATCCCCACCCCATATGCACCCACAATATAAAGATAAAGGTGCATGCGAGATAATAACTCATGCACTCATGATAAAAATAACAAAAGAAAAAATATCAAACTTCTTTTTTTCCTATGAATATATATATATATAAATCTCCAAATCAGTTTTGGGGTAAAACATTGGAGACTTTATAGAAGCAGCAGATTTCTTTTAGTAGATTTTTTTTTTCTTTTGTATTTTGGCATACAAATAACATTGATTTTATCTGAGATGATAATTTTTAAAGGCACTCTTCAAATAACATTTCTATGTTCAAAACATCTTTAAAACTCTTCCCTGCATTTGTAAAACACTGAAGTTTGACCCTTGCTTTCACAATTACAAATACAATATAGAAGACATGGACAAAAATTTCCAAGAAATTTTTTAATAAAAAATATGTACAACAAGAAAAGAACAGTCAGCAAAAGTTTCGCCGTGCCAATTGTGTCATGCTGCGATGAACAAATCGAATAGAATTAATTCAAATCATTTTTGTTTCGCTCGGAAACAGCTGTGTATTTCCATAGAATTGCTCCAACAAGATTGTTCAAGGAATGAGAAGCCATTGCTGCGACAATGCTCGATGAATTAATAGTAGCCAAGCCATAGGCAAAGCCTACAAATGTCGCCCTGCCAATTCACAAAAGACAAGGAATGAATTTCAAACAGTCATTTAAATGATGAATTTTTCATCATATCAATCTGAACAGGACCAAGTTGGTGTACCAGACGGCAAAGGAATATCTCCGACCATTGCCCAAGTGAAGGCATCCAAAAATCACACCAACTGCCAACGCACTTCTCAAGTCGAGCCCGAAGATTGGCAGCAATGCCCCACGAAAAAGTAGCTCCTGAAAGTGTTTTAGTTCTAGTTCTAGTCATTTTGATATTTTCGGTCAATAACTGAAACCTCAATCATATGCCATTTCCTTAGTTCACTTATCACACCCGCATGCACCACATTGAAAAATCGATTCATGAAAAGGTTTGATCTGTGATGCCATTATTTACCTCACTGATTCCGGGGAGAAATGCCACAATGATGTAATCCAAAGGTTGAAGGGAGCCGAGGACCTGAATTTTAGAATCAGATAAATTTAGAAGTTCATATGACCAATCAAACATTGAAGTTGTTTTCATAAAGTTGAGAAAAGCTATGCAATCAGTAATTAACATCACAATCAAATAAGCAATGATTGTTTGAAGAGGAAATGATCGAACTCTGAATCGTATGTGATCATCATAGACAGGAAGTAATTAAAAGGTGTGTGTTAAAATGTACTTGTTGATTAGCAGCTTCACTGGACTCTGAAAAATCAGGCCACGTCTTCAGAAGTATGTATCGACAAGATGATATCAATATAACCAATCCGATTATCCATTTGACATGCCATGCTTCGAAAGAAACTGAAGTAGAAGTAATCAGTAAACTAAATTCATATACTCGAAGAGAATAAAGAAGTATTGACTATGAAGCAAGTCCAAGACAATGAGGATGGTCGCAAACACAATATTAAACAAATAAGTTAAACTAATTGATGGAAACAATACTACCAATAGTTAAAATATAACACTAAATATAAAGTTGAAGAATGAGAATGTGCACCTCTGGCATTTATTTGATAAAAAGAACAGCAATTAAGTACTATATATATATTAAATATGATATTCTTAAGATTCTTCATTAACTTACAAAAAGAAGACAATGTCAACCCAATAAACTCACAAAAAGAACTTTTGCCGAAAAACTTACAGGATACTGCTGTTGCATCAAAAACAGGTGCTCCCTCTGTGAATGCAATATGGGAAACCTGAAGTCACCATGAAAGAGTAGACATATGAAAATGTTACAGAAACAGTGAACCAAGTGGATAGTTTTTCTAATCAGTATATTTTATAGAAGAAAAGATGTAAGATATGCAAATTTCAGAAATCAAGTTATATGGTGAATGAGCACAAACCTGTCTAACTACGGCACCCAAACCAAGCAAACAACCAGATGTAAAGACACATGCTTGAAGCACGGCACTCCTGCTTGAGCTTGCAACTGGAACATTCTCATTCAGGCTACCCCTAGATGGCTCAAGATTGACGTCAGAACTCCTTCGATCTTGTACACAAGACTCCTCTGGTAATTCTGAGTTGTCCTTTGACGGAACACGATTACTTTGCAAAGTTCTTGTTTTTGATTTCTTTGAGAGAAATTTAGCTTTCTTATCAGAATTTCGCAAAGCAGATACTATAGAATGAGGTCTTGAAATCTAGAAGAACAAAGAAACAGTTTACTTTTAGCATCTCAATCAACGGAATTTGAAATAAGAACACAAATATCGGGAGGCACTTGCATTGTATACGTCAGCTGATCGAGCGTTCCTTGCAGAGAATAGAGTGCTGGATTGATAACCTGATCAATTAAACCATCTACTTAAGATCACAGAAAACAAAATATCAGAATACCAACTGACAATTTACGGCAGACATGCCAAAAAGAAATAAGAAGCAGTTGAAACAAAAAATTTTAGTATAAGTGTAGTTGATTTCAGAGAATTCTTTTGCTTGGCAATATATTTCATAACTTATCTTCACCCTTTTAAAAGGTTTCTCTTCAAACAAGTCAAAGAGAAGTGTAAAGTTACGATTGACAATGAAGAACAGGCATTTGTGGATCATATGCCAAACATGAGTTTAGGAGTATTTTCTGATAAACAAACTCATTATAGCATATATTTGGGTAAAACCACATCTTGTCTTCCCTACAAGCAAATGCTGACAGAATTGTTGCATATATCTCTGTAAAATCTTAAACAAATTTGAGTCAAATCACACTGAAACATAATATCGTAATTCACAGTGCATATGAACAATCAAGTTTATTTTTTGTACCATGGATTCTTGGAATCCTTGGCAAAGAATTTGTGCTTGATCTGGCACATATTTATGATTACCAATCAATATATCACGCTGAAGCTTAGTTCTTTCTTCACAAAGACTCAAATAAGAACTTTCAAAAGAAAGAATGTTTCTCGGAAAAATAATCAATTCACTGATTTTTCAAGTTGAAAATAAAGACGATATTATGCAAGCAACCAAAAAATACTCATGATTTTTCAGATACAACAACCAATTAATTTCTCAGAAAGAATTCAGCCCATTCAAAACATCACAGAAATTAGTAAAAGCTGTGGACCTAATCAAGTTCAATGAACAAACCTCGAGAAAGGAACAAATGGTTGGAATCAAGAGAAGCAGCTGAACCTGGTGGAGATGCATTTACAGCCAACATTGCTGCCACTCTAACCATGAACAATTGTCAAGCTAAAATTTGTATGCTGTTAAAAGTACAAGTAAAACAAACAAAGACATCATCCAAAAAGAAACAAATAATAATAAAGGGCAAAGAGATGCATGATGTTTTTGCAATGCTACTCCAAATAATTGATTAGGATTTGTGTGGTAAGAGCTGAACTTTATATATATATATATATATATATATATATATATATATATAAAAAAAAGAAAGAAAAAAAATGATTAAGTGCAGACCAGCTTCCTCACAAACTGATTTCTTGCAGGAGTTATGGGGGAAGAAGATGGGGAAGAGTGTTTTGTGGATTGAGTGGGCATGGACCAAGTACAAAATAAGATATTTTTTGTCTTGTTTTGGTCTGATTAACAGACAGAGTGTTCAAGTTTTTTGAGGTGTTAGGAATCTTGGATGAGATCAGAAGAAAATCTAAGCTGGAGTCTACCTGGCATGGTTTATAAAAGTGGGCTTTGTTTTACTGGATGGCATATTTGTTCTCTTGCCTGCCATAAAAATTCAGGTAATTATTATTTTCTAATATGTATTTTTTTAATTGTATTTTATAAATAATAATAATAATAATCAAGAGGTACATATAAAAGATATTTAATTATTCTTTACTAATGATGGTGAAGTGTGCTTAATGTTTTTTCTTAAAAAAATTAGATAAATCATAATATTTTTTAAGAATACAAGAACATCATATGTGATAAATTAGAAAACAAAACAAACAAAAACAAAATCACATAATCCACCTAAAATGAAGAGAAAGTTGATACAAAAATAAAAAATATTATTTTACAAATAATACTAATGGCATCCATAAAAACATTTGAAAGAGTGATTATCCATCTTAAATAATATTGAAGACTATGAAAGATTTTAACTTCGAAGCTAGATTTTGATTAATTTTGAGATAGAATGGTGAAAGCAAGTAAAAATATGTGTCTCTCAAACTCAAAGTTTTAAGGGAATAATTTTTCTACTTAAAAATTAATCTGATGTTTCTATAACGTTGTGTAGCATTCCACTGCTACGAGGTCCACAGCCTGCTAAAGGTTTGGGTTGGGCTACGTGGTAAGTCAGTAGAACTACATAAATGGGCCCTTAAGGCCCAAGGCCCATTAAACAACCACCCCATTCGTCTGGGTATAAACCGACAACCACCCTCTTCTAAACCCCACGCGTCTCTGCTCTCTGTCTCTTCACTCGCATCTCCTTCCTTTCTCCAACCTCATCTTTGCCCTAATTCACCCTTCGGGAGTACTTCCTTTGCAGTTCCGCTTGAATTCACTCTTTCTAGCGTCTCAAGCCTCCCGGAAAACATCTCTTTCTAGGTTTCTTTTCCTCTTTTTACTCCCAAATTTCGTTCTTTTTTTTTACTGAAAGTTCCATTTTTTTTCATGCGTATGACTTCATGTTGTTTTTGCGTTTTTTTTTTCTTCATATATATGTGGTTTTTTGTGTGTTATTGTGGCTATTTTTGATTTTTGGATCAAAGAGTGAGGTGGGCGGCATTCTCCGCTGCATGGACTTCATTCTCCTTGGCTGTGTCTTTGTGTGTTTGCGATGAAGTTACTTATCATCAAAACAGAACATTTTCGTGGAGGATTCATCCATAAAATGGAACGTTGATAGAAATTATTAGTTTTTGCTGAGCTGACCATTCGCGCTGATGCTGTTTGAATCGATTTAGGGGTTTTCATAGTGACTGATATTTGTGAGGATAAAAGGAGCGATTTTTATGGTAGGTTTTTTTTTTCTTTGTGGTCTTCCAAATTTGTCTAGTTATGGATTTGACCTTGGAAAATGTTGTAATTGTCTGCATACCCCTGATAATTTGATCGTTTTGTTTGGAGAATTTTGTGTGTATTGCAATCTTTGAGCTTTAATTCTAGGTTTGCAGTTCTATTTGCTGTCTACTTTGTGATAGATTTTGAACTTAAAAGGAAAAGAAGAGAGATTTTCTTTTTCCATTTTCCTGCTGAAATTTGATTATTTCTTCATTATTTTTTGTACAAATTTAGTGTATAATTTTCAATTTTCATTATGTCCCTGGCATTTGTTGAATTTTCAATTATGCCAATCCTGCATTAGAAAGATAGTATTGAGGTTCGATTCTTACAAGCAACTTCATCATTGTGCAAATTCTTGCAAAACAATACGTTGCTCAAGTTTCAAATTTTATCATCATGGAATTTGCTCATTTTCTAATGCTAGCTCTAGCATAAGATCTCCACTGCTTCAGTACTTAAAATTGCACCCTTTTTTTTATTTTAAATTTTCAATTTGAAAGTACAAGTACAAATAATGCGTAGCTGTCCTGTAATTTTGGGAATTTTCACTTCGGAAATTTGTTTACTGGACACTTGGACTTGTCAATGCATAACGATTTGCAATCAATTTTTTGGTTTATTAAATTCAGGAGTGATTATGGACGTTGACTGACATGAATTGTATTGTATTCTTTAGTCTAACATGAACTGGCCCATGTTGTTGAATCTTGATGATGTTCCATATCTTTTGAAGCTTCATGTACTAGGAAGATTTGATTATTTCTTTTAAATGATTTTTACATATATATTTATATATATTACACCAGCTATACTTGCTTGTATATCTTGGAAAATAATGTACTTTTTCCCATACCACCACAAACCTATAAAGTAATATGCACAATCTTTGTTACAGACTATCTCTTTCTATCTATGTTTCTTAATTTAACTATTGAAAATGATGAAAATTACATTTATTGATGTGATATCCAAATCATAGAAACGAATTCTTTGACATTTGAGGGTTTTAGATGCTAGGTATTTTCAAATTTTCATTTCCATTCAATTAGTAACTGGACTGGTACAGAAAACTTGAGTTAGAGGGATACAAGCAAGTTCTAAAATTTTTGGTGGCATAGAACCAAATACATTAATTTTTAACAGTGTATGTTCAATCATGAATATATATATATATATATATATGAAAATGCATTTTTAATTTTCTTCTGGAGATGTGAAATAGGGCTGTATGTTTTGATAGAGTGCTAAAAGCATGCTGCAGTGTGAGGCTAACAAGTGTATATAACTATTTTACAGGTAAGAGTTAAATTGGTTACTGCACATTCAGGTGGTGATGGCTAATGCAGAAACCATGCCTGGAAATGTGTTGAATGACCCTGTACAGCAGTCTACCAAACCTCGGATCCTCTTGGCTGCTTCAGGAAGTGTTGCTGCCATCAAATTCGAAAGCCTGTGCCGAAGCTTCCTAGAATGGGCAGAAGTTAGAGCCGTAGCTACCAAATCATCTTTGCATTTTCTGGACAAAGCATCACTGCCAAAGGATGTTGTTCTCTACACAGATGACGAGGAATGGTCCAGTTGGAAAAAAATAGGAGACGGAGTGCTGCATATTGAGCTTCGGAAATGGGCAGATATAATGGTCATTGCGCCTCTATCGGCCAATACTCTGGCCAAGGTAAATATTTATCTTGATTTGATTAGCAATTCAGTATGTTTAACAATTTATACGGTTTGTGATTTGCTTGAACTTCAGTCCCATTCTATTCTGACTGATTGTTCTTTCACTGTGACACCTTTTGCTTCTTTTCTAGATTGCAGGTGGATTGTGCGACAACCTGCTGACATGCATCGTTCGAGCATGGGACTACAACAAGCCTCTATTTGTCGCTCCAGCAATGAACACCTTCATGTATAACAACCCTTTCACGAAACGTCATCTTGAAGTAATTTCTGAGCTCGGTATATCAATGATACCTCCGATCACGAAGAGGTTGGCTTGTGGCGATTATGGAAATGGTGCCATGGCGGAGCCTACAGTGATCTATACAACTGTGAGACTCTCTTTCGAGCCCCGATCAGCAAATGGTGGCAGCTAACCCATTCTGTCTTTTGATCAGTCTAAGTTTTTGGACATATAGCGCTTAAATTCTTACAAATCGTGTGTTCCGTGCTGCCTCTAACAGAACTTGATGATAACATTCACCGAAGTGATTTTTTGCGGTAATTACTCGGTGGAAACAACCTTGTGTGTTTGTCTAATACTGAAAACTTGTGAAAGTGATTGTGTCTTGTGGGTATTAACATGAATAAATATGTTTGACCATTGTTTTTGAGCAATTGGCCGGATTCATTTTTTGGTTATAATCAATTTTCTATAGTGATTGGTCAAAAGAGGAATTTATCAAACTCTTGGAATTGGATTCCAAGCAACACTGCCACCTTTTTGTGTTCTAGATGATCACAAACTCTTTATTTGAAGAAGTTTTGGATAAGATCAATATATTGAATGATCGAATGAATGAATGCCTAAGAGTTTAGAGCTGGTCACCAACCATTTTTTAAAGTGTCATACAAGGCTACAAGCAAAAGAATGATTCCAAGGACATACCTTCTAAGCTTTATCTACAGGAGCACAATGCTTGCAAGGAGCATCCAAGGGGCACAATTTGGACATATGCTTAAGAACCACCCTTATTTCACAATGCATTTTAATTTTTAAAATTTTTTAGTATCAAACTCTTAAAAAGATTGGGAAACAAGTTATAAGGTTGTACATATTAGGGTTTTTAAAATTATGCATATACCCTCCTAAAGTTTATTCTTTAATAACTATTTCTTATATCCTTTCAATATAAATTTCAAAAGATCCACCATTTAGTATATAGCTATAAAGGTTACATTCAGAATTTATTTTTTTTACTACTTTTGGAGTCACAACTCGCAACCATTTATAAAAAATATATATATATATTTTTTTAATAAGAGTATAAATTCCTTCAACTAGACTTTGGATACTTGTTTTAAAAAATTGAAAACAACCTTCTTTCTCAAGTTGCCCACACATTTGAATAACTAGAAAACCAAGGAAACCAAAAAAGTTAGCAAGTTCCATTCCATATTTCTTCAATTCACAGAACAAAATACTTCACTTTTCCTTCAAAATTATTATTTTTTCTCTATTTTTTGAAGATGAAAAGAGAGGGGAGGTTGCATGGCAAGGTTAGAGCTCATGCCAAGCTCTTGCAACAATTCAATCCAAAACTCAAGCTTGAAGAGGTTGCTAACATCTCCGGCTATCCTCCGGTCACCGGACAACACATCCCGGTAATCTCTAAGCCAACAAACCACTCCAAATACACCGGAAAATGCCGAAAACCCAGGTGCTTGGAATGCCACTCTCACCCTGTGACCAAGTCTAGAGACAAGGCCAAAGGTGCTTATAAGCTCAAGTCATGCAATGTTTTGATGAATCATAAGCTTGTTTCATGGAGAATCATTGCAGGCAATGGAAATGCCTTTAAGTAATCAGGGATTTCAGCAAGTGAAATGCTGAGGCAATTGTTAGGTGATGATGTTTGTGATGATGTGAATTATGAGAATGATGAGAATTTTGATGAGTTTGGTGAAAGACATGAAGGAGAAGGAGAAGGAGAAGGAGAAGAGGTTGTGTTGGATGAGGATGGAGTTGATGAAGATGGTGATTGGGAGTTGTGTGAAGTTGGATTTGTTTTGGAGTTGTTGGATGGAGGGGATTGGTGTGTGGTGACAGAGGCTTGATTTGTTCCAACAAGTTCATAGTTGGTTTGTTTGTTGTTGCAAATTAAGCTTGTCATTTGTTGGTTGTAATTAAGCATGTATGTATGTTGATTATTGTGATAATAAAAATGAAATTTATTATAGTTAGTGGTTGCACAAAGCTTTAGCCGAAACCAAAATTGTATAATATTTTATAGTTCGTTTCACTATTTTTTTTCTTGAATAATGAATTATGATGTGCGTTAGTTTATTTGTTTATTTTTAAAAAACTCTACAAATTCACTTATTGTGAATAACAAAAATATTTAAAGCGACTAAGAGTAGTACACATTTTGTATTTTTTTTTCTGCACATATATAATATTTGCAAATAGGGTAATTTTGTTATTTTATAAATGGGATAAAATGGTTTGCAAAAAAAAAAAGTAGAACTAGGGGGATCTTATGGAAATGAAAAAAAACAATATGTATTTAAAATAAATCAATAAACCCATTTACCTCCAAGCAAGAATCAGAATTCTCATAAAAAAAAAAATTACTACAATTTGTGATGAGGAATTAATAAAGCTGAACCAAAATCTCATGTTTTGATTTCATCTGAATATACCAGCAATGAGAAATTCTGGAAGATGTTTCAGATGTTATGCATAACTTACAGGCGCAAGAAGATGACACACAAATTGAGTTTCATGATTTTTAGCAACTCAAAAAAGAAAACCAGTACACAATCTTATATATAATTTTTAGCTATCTTTAAGATTTCAATGTTTGTTTTTTCTTATTTCCTCGCTTTGACGAGCTAGCTTCAGCCTCTTGTTCTTCGGCCTTCTGTTCCGCCTCTAGCAAGGCCAACTGCAGCACAGAAGATAAGAAATAAGATTAAGTAATCAAATATTAGTAAAATGATGTTTTACTGATGTGAGAGTAATAGTAAGAAGGTTGTAAGCAGTTTATATTCACCTCGTCGAGGATTGGCTTGAGTTCCCTGAAACGAGCCTCAGCTAAATCAAATCCATCTTTGCGAAGTTCCTGGTACAAAAATATTATTGATACTAAATGTTTCGACGAAGTCAATGTTCTAGGAAATTAATGAAGCTATAATGATTCCTTAATAAGAATTCAGCAACCGAACTTATCTGGTTCCTTCTCTGACATGATTCTATTCATAAAATATTATGTTGCATGCACATTTCAATGAACAAAGGAAGAAGCATCGATAATGAAGGTTGCGTATGTTATTTCAGTCAAACACTTTTGAAATCTATGTTGTCAGATAGTACACTCAAAATATTAATTGTTTTTCAACATATAGTCATACGACCAAAAGAGCTCCTCCGATTTACATTTCCATATATTTCTGTTTCCACTTGAGAACCATCAGAATCTCATCATTAAAACAAATTTCCCGCTATTGTTTTGGATCCTCAATTTTTTTCATTATAGGGAAAAAACACTAGAAGAGTTAACCTCCCAGAGACTCCCACACATTAAGACTGAAAAGCAATTAAAAAGATAAACAAATAAAAAGAAAATGGAGACAACTTCAACTTTGTCGAAAATGCATTTAGGACATTTCTTCACTATACACAGAAGCGCACAAACATACAAGCTAACCTAGTTCTTTTGTTTCATTTAAGCATGCACATAAATACACTTCTGAAGCAATATTTCAGAGGCTAGAGCTGACCTTTCCAGTATGCTGAGTATGCTCATAAGCCGCCATTTGCCAATAACTGTTTGTTCTTTTGTAGAAGTCCCTCAATGCTTCCCCAGGCTAATACAAAGGGACAAAAACCATCAACTCAATCAATGAAGTACCAATGCCAAAAAAGTACTGGCTCAGTTGCAAAATATTAAGGTGAAGTCATAGATTATCTGAAAATAAGAACATGCCACGTATATACCACGTTAGATGCAAACAAAAGTAATTTCCTAAGAAGTTTTGAATTCAGAAACAACAAATTCAATTAAAATGTGCATGGCATCCAGATATTCAGTTAATATCACGTAAGCAGATAAGTGAACAGTAATGAAAGGAGGTAGACAGTTGAGAACAGAAACTACCAGAGGAGTCCTTTGGGAATCAGAAAGTCCGAGTGTGACTCTTATCTGCTCTATCCTGGCACGTTTTTCTTTTCTCCGGAGATTCTTTTTCTCCCCTTTTAAAAATGAAACAGCATCTCCCATGTCTAATCTGCCTTCACCATCATCCTCAGACTTTACGGTTCATAAACATAAGAAAGATTAAAAAATCAGAGTGGATTTGTTGATTAATTAAGAGCAAATACAAAAGCAACATAACAATAAAATCATAGTAACAAAAGAGCCAATCAATGAGAGAAACTTATAGGAGATTTCATGATCTTAAAGTTAACTTGGAAAACATTATTGATGATATATGTAACACCAAAATCTTCTTCACATTGCCTCAAATTATTGCTATCTATTTTAGGTTCTTATCTTCAACATAACAAGGGATTCAAACCCTACACAGCCCATTATATTACAGATATACCCTTTGTTAGTCAATGCTAGCTTGGCCAACTACACAATATTCCAAGGAGGAAAGCAACTCTACCAGTTGCCTTCTTGATTTCAGCCAATATTCAACATTAAGAAAAAGGATAAAAGAAAAAAAATTTAAATACAATACATATAGTCAATGAGTCAAATCGAGAACTTACATCCATATCATCATTTTCATCATCATCAGTATCTTCAATATCACCTCCACTATCACTTCCTTCTTCACTGTCATCCTCCTCAGAAACTTCAAGCCACTCAGGTTCAGAAGCCTACATTATAAAATAAAAAAATAATTAAGAAAAATTCGAACTATCTTACAAAAATTGATCGAACACATAATAAGAGAATGAAAATATGCATCATTATGATGAAGTGAACTTAGGCTAAATATCATAAAGGCATAATTCAACAACTTGTCTTTTCACAAATCTAAAAGTCCTGGTTACTGAAACCAAATTGGATGATTGTTCTTCTTATTGATCAACATCATGGATGGACAAAACTCAATGCCATTAAAATCAAATCTATTTCAATGGCCTAATTTGTATTTCTTAACATAAATTTATTGAAACCCATTTGGTACTGTATGCTTGTCATAGAGTTCAATATTGAACTTAACCACTGTTATGCTAAAGACCCAGTATACAATTTGCGTGAATTCACCCATTGTTGACCATTTCTGATTAAGAAAAAAGAATGCAAAAGGGATTGCATTCTTGCTTAGGACTTCAGAAGCTTTTCATTTTGTTCGCAAACAACTGACACGTGGAAAAAATATTTAAACATATGCTTTGGGTCTGCAGATACTTCACACATGGCCAAAAAAAAAAAACATATATTTGACTTCGTGCTTGATGAATTTTAACAAGGTATGCTTCATGACTAGTTCTACACGTAGGAGAACAATATTTCCAGATAAAGGCTAAATTTGAAGAAAAAAAGGCATTTTCAAATGCTAGACAAGGAAAACAAGAACTAGACAAGTTTAACAGAACCATTAATCTTAGGGGAGATGTTTACAGTATAAGTGACAAACCGGTATAATGCATTTCCACTCATCTAGTTTGCTCAAGTTAAGAGAATATAGATCATCAAGTGTAATTTCTTGATCTCTGACTTCCATCATGCCACCATACATGTATAGTGTATCTCTTCCCACAACCATGCAAGAGTTGATGCGCCCACAAGGCTTCACTGCCTAAAAATTCCACACAACAGCTATCAGAAGAAAAAACAATAGGTGCGTGCATACTGAACTAAATCTGAAAGAGTTTGCAAAACCAACCTCAGAGCAAGTAGATGACTGCTGATCAGTAATAACATTAAGACCTTGGACATCTGACATCTTGGATGAATTAATATTGTTCAAGCTAAGAGAGTTTGAAATGTGATTTGAAATTTCCTTAATGCCACACTGTATATCAGGATCTTCTTCATAATCCTCCATAAAATCATCTCCATCATTTGCCATGAACATATCTAAATCATCATTAGTGTCATTAGCAGGAAGAGAGGAAGCCTTTAATGTGTCCTGTTTCTTGGAACCCTTTGACTAAAACATACACAAAAAGGAAAACACATCAAGGAAAAGTACCTTTTTTCCTGATTGGACCCTCTTGAAAAAGTGCAAACTAAATGTAGAATAGTGGCATGGCACAAAAAATATCATCAAAATATCCATATGTCAACATGACAGTTGAGTTATTATTATAATTATAATTATAATTATAATTATTATATTAAAATCCAACAATTTTAAGGTGTAATAAACCAGTAACTAAAATCATGTAAAAGCTTGCAATGAAAACATTATGAAAAATTTGAAACAACTAACTGTTTGAGATATTAAAATCTACAAGCCAAAATTTATAAATAACAATAGATTAGACAAAAAATACAATAAAAAATAGCATCTATATTATTTTGTCAACCAGGTCATAAAATTAGATTAGCACATTATGCTAATACATACTTGTCTGGATTTTCCAATGAACTTCACTATCATATTTCACTTTGAGGTTAAGAGAATTTCAAGTACTGTATTTCATTCCCATAAACCCTAAAAAATGTCCATGTATTTAAAAAAAATAGTGGATTAAAATAATTGAAAGGGATAAGAAGATAGTATGAAGAGCTACTCATTTTTTGATCAGCAGTTATTACTAACTGGGCACCTCATACCTACAGGAGCTAAAGGAGTTACTAAAAAAATCTTGACTGAGAAAGGCACAATTGATGTGACTATTTAACAAAGAATCGTTGAATCTAATAAGACAGTCAAAAGTAGTATAAGAATGAAAATGATACCTTTTCTTTACTAGGCTTGTCCTTCCTCAACTCCAAAGGATACCTAGAACAAAAATTTGGTATGACTCAACTAACTGAATGCACAACAAAGGTTCATGAATGATCATCTTACAAACTAAACTCAGTTTGACCAAGATTAAAAAATCTAGCAACTTTTGAAGTAATTTCAGGTGACAGCAGGGTAAAACAAATGTCTTGGGAAAAAATAAAAGGTCAAGACCAAATTTATCCAAAAGATTCATCAGACATGCTCAAATCTTAGAGCTAAGCACAATTTCCAAAATACTTGCCAAGCGAACAAGGCCACCCTTTATTACAGATATCCTCCTCAAGATGACAAGATTCACATGAATAATGACTGCATTCACCACCAATTTCATGCAAAATTACCACCTTTTGCTTCAAAGAAAAGACATGTATAATTATGTCATCATAGTCTGGTCACTAGGACACAGTATCAACAGTGTCATTTTGTGTTCCTTCTTCAAAGAACTCCATTTTTTGTTAGAGTACAATCATCAAAACACAAAGACCACGCGCGCGCGCACACACACTGACACAAAAGAAAAAGAGTACTAGCATCAATTTTTTTGACAGCCATTAAGAAATGTTAATGGTATTGCCAAGTACACATGATATTCACAATATGTAAAACAATGTAAACTGAAAACCACTGATGTTAACAATTAAATTTTTAAGTGTGTCGTTCATAAAAAAATTTAGATAGATTTATTTGCAAACCACGGACATCATTATCTCAATTTCACTGCATACTATTCCCGGTGAGTTGTGAAACTGGTATTAATTGTATAAAGAAACCAAAAAAAAAGGACACCGGATCCTATTTTCACTGGGGGTAATGGATTGCAGATATGACCAATAAATACTCCAGAAATCAAGTGTAGCCAATGTTTGATGTTAGCACTAAATTTCAAGAATGCAAGAAAATATAGATGGTTTTTCTCATTCTACCCTAAACCAATCTCGTGCGATCACATTAAAATAGATCACATCTGTCAAGTTCTTCAAATATATGGCCACTCAAAGTCTTAAATTAAGCATGAACTTCATTGAATAAAGACATACTGATTTCATAAAAATGCTAACATATGAAACAGGAGAATGTGTGATTAAGGGAAAAAATGATATTTCAATTCAGATGCATTATCAGATAATGTCTAAACGCAGATTCTTTTTTTGCTACCTCTGGGTATATATACACTTCTTTCATAAAGAACAATGTAAAAGCAACTGCATTATGGCATGGGCAAGGTAAAATAATACTACCTCACAAGAAAACCATAACATAGAAACATTGCATTGAATCAACTTCACACAAATTGGCTATCTAGAGAAAAAATAAATAAATAAATAATTCCCCATCCAAGATGGAGAAGATAGATCATACCAACGATGACTATCTAATTGGAAACCATATAGCTCATTCATGAACAAGCTCATTAAAACATCACCTGCATCAAAGAAGCACAAAAAGATAACTAAAAAACAGCACAATGGAATAAAGAAAGTCAAAAACCCAAATCTAGTGTCTGTAAAGAACTATAATAAATTATCTGAAACAAGAATATGACAAGGCAGTCAATGGAAACAATACAATAATATTACTGAAAACATCAAATGTATAAAGAAAACTAACCTTCAACCTCCATGTCTACCACACCACCAAAGAGCACTGCCCGCTTCTTGTGCACACACATAGAGAACCCAGCACGAGGGCCAGGAGGCATTCCCACTTTTCTTAACCTATACAAACAACAAAAAAGAGTCTTATAAGAATATAACAATAATAAAAGCAGAAAAAAAACAAAGAAAAAGAAAATGAAAACAAGAAATGTAATCCCAAAAAAAGGGGAGCATACTAGCTGATGAACTGGATTTGTAAAGAAAAAATATCCACAAAACCAATGGTAGCTCATAGAGAATCATCCGAAAGAGATGAATATGGGTATAATAGTTGCTTCTAATAATTCTGCTTGAATAAACATCAAATGCACTAATAATTTAAAATGTTAGATGACATGGATGACCCCTTACATTACGTTTTCTATACGTCTACATCCTATGTTGTTACATGAAGGTAATTCCTCCAAAACATGAACTTCACAGGAGGAAGCTGTAAAACTACAGCGGTCAACAACTAATGCATATCTCAGTGACAATTTTGATACCTCACTTAAATATGACCAGTTTCAGGAGTCACCTCATCGCTAGGGGAAAAGAGTATGGGGCTGGAAATCATATTATGGCACAACTACCTAGAGCAACAACATAGAATCTTCATTTTCATGTACGCATGACTTGACAAAAAAGTAAGCAGGTTTGAGCAAGGTATAAATGGATTTAGATACTGATCAGGTTTAGGCATTTAGCCACTCAACCAAACCATCAGATGGGCAACATTCAGTTGAACAAGCTTAAACCATCAAATGGGAAACATTTAGTTGAACAAGCGTAATTATGATTTGCTTGACCCATTTAATTGGTTACGTTAGTAACTCAAATTGCAAAGCCATTTAATTATTAACTTTAGTGGATCGAGCCAGTCTATCTTCCTTTGGAATCTTTTGTCTTATTGCTATCTGTTTCTAGTTTCTAAATAGATACTTCAGTGCTTAGATCCAATATTATTATGAGCAACTCTAATGGAAAACCGTAAATCTATAATTCATTTATGCCAATTTAAACATCTGCAGAAGTTTAAGAACACAGATCAAGGGAACAGCTTAGCAGATGCATAAGTGAAACAGTCATGCAGTAAGAAAAAACCTTGCTCCACTCCCAAGACCGAGGATCAAGAGACCACATATCTGAATGAACGATTCCTTTCTCAGAGCCACTTTTATCTGTTGCAGCCTCTTTTGAATAGCCACCATACAAGAATATCTGTATGACAACATAATTAAACAAGAACACTGACATATTCTAGATAAAAGATACAAAAACTAACAGATGACACACACACACACACCAACACACACACACAAAGCATGAAAAATAAAAAATAAAAAAAGAATTAACAGAAACACAATGCTTGTGCAGTCACATGTGAAGAGAGAAACTATAGAATATACTGCTACAATAAGCAAACCAGGCTGATGCTTTTCAGAAAGACTAATAAAGCATTATATTACCATGAAAGTAAAAACTAATGGAACATCACAATTGACTGAATTTACATGCAAGTAAGTAAGTTCAGTGTTTGTGTTAGAAGCTCAATGTCAAGGAATAAGATGGTCTTGTCAAAATGTGCAACTTAACACAATTGAGAGAATTGCATGTGGTACAAACTGGAAGAATCTGTTGAATAGTAAAACATTAATCTAATAATTGCATAGCTGTTAAAACTTAAAAGACCGAATAAAGTGCACAATATATATATTGCAAATAAAGTGAAAAAACAGTGTATTTAAAACTGTTCTGAAATCAATCTAAAAACACAATAAGACCAAAAGGCAGCAATAAAGGAACTCCCTAGCCGTCAAATAAGTGATGCACTAATATAAGGACCAACTGGGGGTACTTCACTAAGTCATCACTCAAGTGTTGCAAACAGATGCCACTGGTGAATTATATAGCAAGAGAGACGAATATAAAGTTATTCAAGAAACAGTGGAGTGATAAAGTAAGAAAGAGAACAATTAAGTGCTAAAAAAAGGGACAAGTCAACACTCAAGTGTTGCATAGAGATGCCACAGATGAAATATAAAGCAAAAGAGAGGAAAATAAAGCTATTCAAGAAACAGTATAGTGATTCAATAAAAAAGAGAACAAACAGATCTGAGCTGACTTACCTCATCCTGGAAAACAGCTAGCTGAAAACCACTCCTTGGGCTTGGCCACATGGCTCCAAGTCGGGGTTTTATTTCTTGCCACTACAATAAAAGGCATGCATAGTACGTATTAATTAAATTAGATAGTTTAACACATGATCTAATGAGATACAAAAAGTGTGTTAATCTACCATATAAAACACACAAAACAACAAATACAGATACATCAGCTAGTGAACATATCAACAGAGAAGCAATCTGGCTCACCTTAAATTGATCAAGATCAAAAACATGTAGATCATTAAAGTACCTGCAAAAGAAAAGGTTCATATTTCCAGGTAAATTTCAAAAGAGAGATGATTTGGAACTATAATGATTGGAACTATTTTCAGTTAAAGGACTCTCAGAAAGAAAACATTTTCATATTAAAAAAGATGATGCAGAATGCACACTGATGACACGCCTGAGGCCCCAGGGCAATCAAGCAGTAAGGATGTAGAAGTAGAAATATATCATAGATACACATATTTGTATTAATGACAACTTCTTGTTGGTAAAGTCTAGTATCAGCCAAAAATATTAAATGAATTGCCACACTTCTTGCTAAAGACAATGGAAAATTTTCAAAAGCATCCACAATATGTTAATACAGAAAAGTATTGTAATTTAACCAGAAACACATAAATATGTCCTAAGTGACTACATCTCACAATTCTGAAGAAGTATATAAACTTGAACATTGAACGTAAAGTAATATGAATTTGAGTATGTTACAAACCACAGATACTATTGAACAATTAACATCTTCGAACAATTAGCATAACACACTGTTATAGGGCTACTGAACAAAATGATTTTAAATAATTAATACACAAATGTAAAGGATATAACATGTAGACTTGTGGAGAGAACATTCAAAAACTTAGTATAAACCATAAGACCTTAAATAGCAATTGAAGTCAACAACCTCACTTCTCTAAGAGTATCATAGAAGCCGCCAAAAACAATAATTTTATGCTTATACAAAACCTGCATATAAAAGACAGCCAAAAGTGAGAATAGAACAAACAAATAGTTAACACAGAAAAAAAACATAAAGCATAAATATGGGCATCTACACAAATGCAAATACTCACATAGATATGTGGATATAGTCCTTCACAAATTTAACCAGAGAAAATGGAAAAAAACAACTATGATATGTCTAATCATTTCAGAGGGACCAAACTAGCAGATTAGAATAAATCACTTGAATTAAATATGTATAGTGCTCAAACTGATCTATACAGAGGATTAGACTTCAACACCAAGCTTAAATGATCTTGATTTTACATAACCAACCCAATATTTCGCTTCACAACCACAACTTGAACAACCAACGTGGACCCTCAGAATTTATAATCCAAAGTATCAAATCTATTCATCTGGCAAAGCATTACATCCTTGATCATTAAAATAGATTTTCCAATACGAAAAGCACCATAAAATAGAAAACTAAAAATTGCTCAAATCATTGCTAGTTCAATATGCTCAAAGCAATAAAAAGATGCTCATGTGGCATTTGATTAAGGGTTGGAAAAATTGGGCTTGATTTTACTTTTTCAACTGTTTTTGGAGGGAAAACTTTTATCAAGAGTCAACCAAATTTTTTGAGTAATACTAAAAACAAGTATTTTAAGATTAAAATTATACTTTTATGACGGATAAAAGGTATTTACATTAACGTGTGAGGATGAATTTGTGAACAAGGTTTATTCAAGGAAAAAGAAGGTGGCAACTGAGGGGAGCTAATTTGACAAAGGGGTTGTTGACAGATTATTGACAGATTATTGACAGACTGTTGACAGGGCGGCTGAGATCTTGGCTTGATTCTATTATATTTGATCCAGTATTTTTAGACTTTAAATAATATTATGTTTCCAATTTACATATATCTTTTTACATGATTAGGACTTCTAGTTATGATTAATGTTTGTTATTTTTCAAGTCTATTTAAGGGACTGTTATTAATAAGAGATTCAAGCAAATTTTCATCACAAATTAGTGTTGGGACCGAAACTCTCAACCATGGTTGCATGCATAGGTTCTCAAAGAACAGGGAAAAACATGGCTAAAGAAAAAGAAATAGGATTTCCCGTAACTCAACCCGTGGCTAGATCCTATGCTAGGGCTCTTAATATCAATATAAATGAAAACCATGTTTCCATACTAATGGAGCATAACTCTGTGTCTTTCATGTGTTAAGAACATTTGTATGGTTAGTATCCAAGTTGTTATGTATTCCAACAGCTTCCTTTCACTTAAACATGCTTGCAGTATTTCTCATAGTTGATTGTGATTTTTAGTTTCCTCTTTTAAGATATAAGAATATTGCTTTTAACTGACATCTTAACATCTATAGAACTGAATAACAAAAAAATAAAAAACAACCTGCCCTGCAACAAATATTGCAGAAATAATGATCCTGAGATGATTCAGTATACACAACAAATATATAATAAGAAAAATGAAGCAAACCATGCGGTGGCCTGAGCGAGCACTTGGACAACCTTTTTGGAGTAGTTGCTCCCATTGATTTGTCCTCAAATCTAACATCCAAAAATCCTGTGAAAAGCAATTTGGGGGAAGATCATTTCAAATGGCAGTTAACCTCAAAACAACATTAGTATTAAATACCATACAGTAGGTTCAAACTGATCACCAAGAAAGCTATCAAAATCAAGAAAATTATAGAAAACATAGTGGGTATGTTAGTAGTATCAAGAAACAGCCTTGTGATTTCCTGCTAAAATTCAAATAGTGAAAACATATCCTTTTATAATGAAGTAATTGTTTCAAGTTCCACAACCTACAATTCAAAATAGATACTTTCCAAGAATCAGCCAGGATAGGAGAAGATAACTTGCATTAGAAGAGTTACCTTGTAATGATGGAACCTCTCTTGATTTGGAGAAGTAAATTCACCGCCTAATAAAGCAAATATACAATATAATCTTTTAGTATCTAATCTTGGAATCAAGACCATCAAGTGCTACCATGATTACCAAATATATAGATGTAATTCTTCCAAGCAACAGCTTGGTGAGCACTACGTGGAGGCGGACTATTCGGGCTTGATATTGACTTCCACTCATTCTTTTCCATGTCATAACGGTAAAGATCACCATAAACATATGTCTGCAATGACAAAACAAATTAAACATTTCATATCTACTATCTAAACATCGGGTCAATTTAAAACAGCAGTCAGTATGGACATGAATCCAGCAATATAACCAAACAATAGGTATAAGAATGATACAAAAACCAACTCGCTTGCTCTAAACTCACAATATTTACAAACCCTCATTAAGTAATCAAAACGAAAAAACACTGCATAAATATGTTGAAAAGATGCAGTAAATTTTCTCAATTCCTTGAAACATCACCAGTTCACCACCAAGATTACTCCAGAAATGCATCTATTACACATCAACCAAGCATTATAAGTGACCATATGCTTGACGGACTTAAAAAAGAAAAATAAAAATAAAAAAAGAGAAATCAAATCTTGTCTACGCATTATGACTGTCATTGTCCACAACAAGTAAACAAATTCACAAATGAATTGAAAATTGAGTACAGAAAAATAAGGAGGTACAACAGTTTTTACCAAGTAAAGAAATAAAAGCACCAAAATACTTCCAGAGAGGGGCTCTTTCATATAGTAAGCTTAAAAAAAGTAAGCTCCTTACCTTTTTCCCATTGTAGAATTCACCTCCATATAGAATCAACTCTGATTCTTTCAGCGGGTTAATGGTCAGCTGAAAAGGAAAAAGGTATGGGTCAAAAATACTTGCACAACTTTCCTAATTGTAACAAATCAAAATAAATTCAACAATATCACAAGAGACATGAAAATATACAGAATACATCTACGAATCATCCATCAACCATATAACTTCAAAGGAAGAAAAAGATAGCTTGTTAACTTGTCATAAGCAAACATATACATAAGTTGGATATAATGAAATAACAAAATAGCTCAGCATAAGAGTGAAAACAACAAAAGGTCTAGTATAAGACAAACAAATTTCTTCATATGACCAGTTGCCAAAAAAAACATTGATTTTTGACATAGTCATTGGCCCATTTCAAATTTGCAAAAAACTACAACTGACCACTGCAGATAGACTTTGTAAGCTATTTGTTAAGGATGCATTTATGAACAAAGTTCATTCCAGGAAAAAGAAGGTGACAGCTGATGGAGCTAATTTGGCAAAGGGACCACTGACAGACTGTTGACTTAGATCTTGACTTGATTCTATTATATTTGATTCAATATTTTCAAACTTCAAGAATATTATATTTCTTATTTAAGTATGATCTGCTTTAAACTTTCACCTAATTATGCTCCTAATTAGAGTTAATGTCAAACCTGTTTAAGGCGTTGTTGTTAATGAGAGCTTCAAGCAAAATTTAACACAAAATAGTGTTAAACCAAGACTCTGTCAAGGACAAGTCTTGGCATACTCTCACTCTTATCTGGCAGCAAAGGTTCTCTAGGAATAGGGAAAAACACAGCTAAACAAAAAAAAAAGAGAAAGAAAGTAGGCTTTCCCGTGTCTCAACCCATGGCCAGATCCTATGCTAAGGTTCCTAATAGCGGCATGCAAATTTTCATTTACCAACTAGTGTTCAAGACATTTTTCCCAATGTAGTAGCCAATCTATTCATCAAATGCAGTAAGCTTAACCGTCTATTTCAGGCTCTTCCCTTAAATCTACTGGTTGACATGAGCATGAGACACCTTTTAGTGATCAAATGCTAGTGCTATCTAAGTATGAGCAAGTACATCAACATGCCCTTGTTTCATCAGCCAAGGCAATCTAGCAAACCAACTGTCATTCTCAGACCAGCTAGTAGTGCTCATAATTGAAGACGATAATTTTCATGAACAACCATCAGCAATACCTCCATAAAAACATCTAGAACATTCAATCCCTAAGAAACCAGTGTTTCTAACATCATTATGCATTTGAACCCATCAAGTTCACGAATGTAGGGCACAAACTCATTTGCTCCTGAGCCGTTTTAGGAGGCCCACATGATACATCATGTGCATAGGTTTGATATTGGTATCTACCCAGTTGGTGATAAGATTTTTATGAGTGGTGCTACCATCTAGAAATAGGTCTCCGAACCATTTTAACATGATAAATTTTAAAAGTATGTTTCTGATCATACTCCCTATATATCTATATTTATATATATATTTGGATTCTATAATTAAGTAATTCAAGCTCAAACAAGACAAACTGGCTTAAAACATACTAGAATTTTTCAAATCAACATTCAAGAATTCATTCCCTGCAGAACTCAACTCAATTAATAGCTAATATGCGATTACTTCGCCTCATAAATCACACAAGAAAATAGAAGACAAGAATCCTTAATCCTGTAACCAAAGATCTCAATTTTTTTTTACAAGAAAAACACCAAACAAGCAATAAAACAACAAATTCCAAATCAATATACCGAACAGTTAGATCGAGGAGAAGGGCGAGGAACATTCTCCTCAACATGAACTTCCTTCTTCTTAGCCTCCTCCTTCTGTATATTCCTCTGCAACCAAACACCCAGTCATTGAAAAAGATTTTAAAAATCTAAAAAAACAAACCAAAGATCTCCAATCAGGTTTTTGTAAAAGAAACCACGCGATCAAAATCTTACGAGGATAGCATCGATGTCATCCTCCTCAGAGACCTTCTTGCTCTCCCTTCTGACTCTCTTCTCTTCAGCCTTGGCCGTCTTCCTCTCCGTCTTCTCCTTCCCCCTCCCCGGTTTCTTCGACTTCTTCCCCATTCTACTTCTTATTACCTCCCCGCGTTCCCGCCGCCGGAAAAGATGAAGAACGGCTCGACAGCGAAACCACGTCACTGGGGAACTCTGTTTCTTGGGTTTAGTTACAATTTAAAACCTCTTTTTTTCTCGGAAGGACTTCCATGTAAATGTACCCACACTTTGAAACCCTAATAAATTTCTCAAGGACAACCTTATAATTTTATAAGTAAATATACAAAATATATAAATATAATCTCATAATTTTTTTTTTCACATGTACAGAATTAAGTTAAAAGTAGGGTTATAAAAAGAATGTTTTCCCATAAAGTTCCCAAAATTATTATTTTTATAATAGATCGGAAGCTATTTGAATGTTTTTTATTGCTAGAGGAGTCCCATCGCAAACTGGCTGGCCTTGCTTTTGCTATCATCCCTCTTGCCAAATTTGGGAGAAGCATGGGATGCTTTTGAGAGTGTTTAGAATTCTATAGAACATGAAGGATAGAGGCAAAGAAACTAACTAGAAGAATAGCAAAAGAGGATTTAGGGGAGTATGTTTTTTTTTTTTTTTTTTTTTTTTTTTCTGATTTCTTTAACTCTTGATAAGACCTTAGTAGCTATGATACTATGGTGAATGTTCTTTTTTATTTTGGTTATACTTTGTTTTGTTGTATTTCAATTTATAACAAAATTTACTATAAATTTTAATGCTGTAAAATCAGTTAAATGTAAATTAAGTTTTTACATCGATC
Source organism: Dioscorea dumetorum (assembly GCA_902712375.1). Classification (NCBI taxonomy): domain Eukaryota; kingdom Viridiplantae; phylum Streptophyta; class Magnoliopsida; order Dioscoreales; family Dioscoreaceae; genus Dioscorea; species Dioscorea dumetorum. Next base: position 4,970,260 of record CACTHL010000739.1, read on the forward strand.
CAAATAATCATTTACATATAAAATCACTTATGTTATAGTTACTTACAACAATTTGCATATAACAAATAGGCCCTATATTGAGCATGATGTTACTAGTGAGAGAATGTTGGTTTGATTTTGTTTGTAGTATTTTGAGCAATGATAATTCTTGATGGTCTTAATATTATATTTATCTATTGGGTTGCGTATATGCAAAACACTCGAAAAAAAAAATTAAAGTAAAAGTTAAGAGTTATATTTTACTTATATATCTATTAAATTTCGTTATAAGTAAATTTGGGAATTTTATAAAAAATTAGAGCAAAGATGAAATATAAATGTCTTTTACAAAATTTTAAATTAATTATTGACTTTAAAGTGGACTGAAGTCCTTTTGGTTCCGAACAAATATTGTTTTTGCCCGTTTGGTCCCTCTAAAAGTTTTTGAGTATATTTAACTCTCTTTACTTTTGTAATTAGAAAATTATAGTTCTCTCATACATTAAAATTTCAGTGAAAATAAGTATAATAATATTTTTTAAAATAAAATTACCTTTTAATCCCTAAACAAGCACAGTCTCAGCGCGGGGGGTTTTGGTTTTTTACTGGACCAAAATACCCTTTTACATTTTGGATAATTACTAACATGCCCTACATTATACTAACATGTCATTTTAATTTTGGTTTGTATTAAGAAGTTTTAATGAAAAAGTTTTAGCATTTATGGCTATAACTTAATTATAATAAATAAAAATATTATTAAAAATTATGTTTAGCATGTATGTATTTTAATATTTAAAGGGTATTTTCGTAATCTTAATATATAACTTTACCTTACTTTACATTCAAACCAAGCACAACATGGTTTAAAAACCTTCCTTTACTATACCCTTGTCCCAAATAAAGTATGGTTTACAACTTTAGATACCCTACCTTACCATACTTTATAAAACCATCCAAAACCTTCAAACAAGCAAAGCATAAAAACACTAATTTTACTAAATAAATAAATTTGTCTCATGGAATATAGGAGTGCAGTATTTTTGTCATTAAAAAGGAACCATTTTGGCCTTTTTACCTAGTAAAACTTTTTTCCTCATATTGATCCAAATTTTACTTCAGATAATATATTCGCATTTATTTTATTCTGAATAATATTATTTATTAACATTTAATGTTTTCAATATATTACTTAAAAAAATTTATTTCAATTATTTATTCCAAATAATGATTAATATGTTTTAACAATTAATGTTATAATATTAATTACCTATTACATTTTAATTAATTATATTCCCAAAAAGATTATGTTTTCCATGTCATTATTGGCAAAATAATTCATGCTCCATAATATATCTAATAAGAAAGCACTTCATATCAAAATTAGTAATTAAATACATTTTTATATAAATAATTTTTTTAAAATTTTTTATATCTTTTGAAAAACATGGGTAAACCACTATGAGCCAATAATTATTTATCTTTTCATGCTCCGTTTTTAATATCTGTTACAGAGTAATATTTAATTTTAAATATCTACAATAAATACCACAAATTACTAAAAAAAGAGCATGATTTTTTTTTTTCTAATTTTTGTATTTTTATATTTTTTTAAATCCAAAATATTCCCACTTTCTTATCACCACGCTTTGCTCCATAAAACCGATGACCCTGACGACATTTCTCCCCACTTTTTTTTCTTCTATTATTTTTCCCTCCTCAAATAAATAAATAAATAGATAAATAAATAAATAATAAAGAGTTTTAAATGTTGAGGTGGTTGAGACCAACATTTCTCCCGCCAATTTATCCCCTCCAAATCCCCAAACTGCCCTTCATTCCCATGTCATCCCTTCCTTGCCCATCAACCGTTTGTAGAAATGCCTCAACCAAACTCCAACCACCATCTCCTTCAACCCCCTCCTCAGCATACATCCACCTCCCCTTCTGCCGCAAACGCTGCCATTACTGTGACTTTCCCATCATTGCCCTTGGCTCTTCTCACTCTAACACCACCACCGACGACCCTCGAATCACCAACTACACCAACCTCCTCCTTCGAGAAATCAACGCCACCGAAACCGATACAACCACTCCCTCCGTCCCCCTCCAAACCATCTTCTTCGGTGGTGGCACGCCTTCGCTTGTTCCCCCTCACCTTGTCTCGAACATCCTCAATACGCTTCGCTGTAAATTTGGCATTGCACGTAATGCTGAGGTATCGATCGAGATGGATCCGGGCACGTTTGATGCTCGCAAGTTGAATAAACTTGTGGAGCTTGGAGTGAACCGGGTGTCGCTCGGTGTGCAAGCATTGCAAGAAGAATTGTTACGGGTGTGCGGCCGAGCACATGGTGTTAGAGAGGTTTATGAGGCGATAGATGTCGTCACTGGTTGTTCCGGATTGCAGAATTGGAGCATGGACCTTATATCTTCGTTGCCGCACCAGACCGAGGCAATGTGGGCAGAGAGCTTGAAATGCGCTGTCAGTGCTCGGCCAACGCATGTTTCGGTCTATGATCTTCAGGTGGAGCAAGGCACCAAGTTCGGAAAGCTGTGAGTTTATTACGATGATATGATAATCATGTTTCTCCTTGTCAAATTCACTACTCAATCAAGTGATTTCTTTATGAAAACAGATATAAACCCGGTGAGTTCCCACTCCCCTCGGACAATCAGTCGGCGAACTTGTACAAGATGGCTTCAGAAACACTTAGAGATGCCGGTTACTCACACTATGAGATCAGCAGTTATTGCAAGAGCGGCTATGAATGCAAGCACAATCAAACATACTGGCAGGACAAACCATTCTTTGGTTTCGGCCTGGGATCGGCTAGCTACATTGATGGTAACCGATTTTCAAGGCCGAGAGGAATGAACGAATACACGGAGTATGTACGAAAATTAGAAGATGGAATGATAAAACACGAAAGAATTAGCAGTGAAGCTAAAGACATGGCCATGGATATCGTAATGCTTTCGCTTCGAACCGCAATGGGTTTAGATGTTGAAAGCTTTAGTAGAATGTTTGGTGAGTGTCTTGCAGTGTCATTGTGCAGAGCATTTGAGCCATATGTGGAGAGTGGGCATGTAGTGTTTATGGATGAGGAGAGAGTGAAGGTGAGTAATAGGAGCAGAGTTGCATTCATTAGGCTTAGTGATCCTGATGGTTTTTTGTTGTCCAATGAGCTGATCTCCATTGCATTCAGGGTAGTATCTCCATGAGCTCATAAACCTTTCATTGTAGTTTTTTAGGAGTTATTATTAACTCATATGATGATGTTATTTTGTGAATTATTTTTATTGTGAAATGTTATAAATTTTGAGTTTATTGTTGGTTCTTTTTTTTTTTTTTTTTTTTTTGGGGTGTTGCAAAGAATAGCCAATATTTTATGATATTACAAGCAATTTGACAGACTGGTTTGTGCATTTTTTTTAATAAAACTCCCTAAATAGTATTGAATTTATGCAAAAGTCCTCTGTTTTATGATAGTTTTACAATAAACACCTTAGTTACAGAAAATAAAGTTGAGTTATTGTCCTGATTTTACAAACTAGACCTTGTATGTCAAGAAATTATAACTAGTGCTGATTTCAAGTTTGCATAGAACACCTTTGGTTATTCAAATCACACATTAGTCCTTGACAGTGTTTTTCCATGAACCACGCCAGAATTTGTGAGATAATTGTAGAAGGTCCCCGAGGCAAATTTACATAAAACACCCCCACAATACTGGACAACGGTCATGTTTCCATACTGAAAAGTCCCTAGAAACTCCAAAGAGCACTTGTTTTGTAAAATCACAGATGAACCGGATTAATCCTAATATATCCAAAACAAACACACTTTATTTTCTTAAATCACAGACCGATCCTGATATTTCACATAATTACTGTAAGTTTTTGAATTAGGGAATAGTCCATGTAAGTAACTTTATACAACACACCCTACAACTTTGGAGATTACAGATTAGTCTTAAAATTTTACAGCAAATACTACACATCACACAACTAATCCTTGGTGAACACTTAATATTTATTTATAACTTCAGAAACACACATTGCAGTACCACTGATTATTTTCCAATACTAATGCCAGAATAAGTATAATATCACAAATAATAATAGTACAATGCTAAAGTACAATATATGGTGAGGATATTCCTTTTGATTGTCTACGTTCTTGTACCTCCAAGTAACTGAAAGGTCAAGAGTGCAGGAACAGCGAACAAACTTCAGGTGTTAACCATTAACCATTAAAAACAACAGGTTGTATCAATGTTGGCCTTTCACTTTAAGACCACCTTGAGGATCATCCAGAAAAAAAAATAGTGTCTGCTTCAAGATGATGGCAATCTAGTATGAGGTATGGACATCAGTTAGGCGCACGCATAGGGATGGTGATAGACTGTAACTGTATGAATAACCAAGTGGCAATTATGCAATTGGCAGGTGAAAACCAATAACAAAATTCAGAGTTTTGGGGTGGAGGAAAAGAGAATAAATTTTTGAACGAAAAATCTGACAAGAATTCAAGTTCTGTTGATACCAAAACCCTAGAAAGATGCATCACATATTGTCTAGGCTGAGATCCTAGAGATTTGTAACAAAGAAAGAGGCATTACCTAACTAGGAAGGTTTTGTTTTGCGCCCTGCTTTTGGAATGCGTTTCAAATCCTGTATCCCCTTCTTCATTTCTCTGCAGTTATTGAAATATATATATATGTATATATATATATATATATAAATGCAATATTCAAGAAAATTAGCACCAATTAAAATCATGATCCAGACCTCTGGTGCAAGAAAACCAAAAGATAGAATACAGGCAGCAACATCAGTGTCAGCACACAAATTGCCAGGTAAAATACACTTGACTGCTTCTGCACAGAGGAAATAATTTATTGGTTATCAGTAACCCCTTGTCAGGAGGAAGAAAAGCAGTACAAAGCAATGCTTAAATATGGAACTTTGTGTGATCAAGTAATTTTTTAATGCGCAATACTTGGGTCAACCTGGTCTCTACAATAACAGAAAATCTACTTTCTTCAATATTAAGTTCAATAGCAATTGTAGGGCATTACCTTGCCTCCTCTGGAGAAAGGTTTTTGCTTCCCATTACATGTGTGAGCATCACAAAATTGCCGGAGGAACAGTTCTGTAAATTCAATAAAATCAAGTTGACTACAAAATCAGAGGAAGACAACTGCAATTGGTTAGCAAGTCCCTGACTACAAAGCAAAATTTACCATGAAGACGGCTTGCTGAACGACCTTGACTGGCAGGAAAACAACTATCAGCAAGTCCCTGAATCAAGGATTGAAAAGTGAGTCAGAGAACAACCAACAAAATAAGTTTGCACAATTTGACTGCATATTTTATATTACGAACAACCGGTGGGGGTCTTTCCAAAGCCAACCATGTAAAACTCAGGCTGGTTTGTGGCCTGGCCTATTCACATGCCTATTTGTGGCTTCTAAAAAAGGACAGGTATTCCTGAATAATTTCAGCAGACATTTAAGTTAGATTAATAAGAGTTCCATTGAGGACCAACTGGTAGTAAAATGTGGCTGAAAATGATGACCAAGGTTTGAGACTTTGAGTGCTCGTTTCCTTGCACAACTTGTCTAAAGCTGATTCTTGATCACGTAAATCAAAATGAAAGCAACACAACATGAATAGCTATCAAAACTTCTTTCTTTTCTTGATATTCAAATTTATATTCAACCCTTAATCCACCAAAGATGTATTATTTTTCTTCCCTTGACATCTCAATCTTGAATATGAAAAATGCCGCCTCCTCCCCTTTTCCTAAATTTCAACGTCAGACTTTCACAATTAGCAAAGAAGTTTATGCTGTTCCATTATTATAAAATAGGCATGAATACCAGGATGACACTCAAAGTTGGTGTTTCACCAAAGCAGATTGCCATCGGTGGAATTTTTACAGTTACCATTGCTGCAATTAATATTTCCACAAAAGATGAGAAAAATCATAGGATCTAATTTCTCTTTCCTTTATGTACTTTTTCCAAGATTAGGTTTTTAGTTTTTGGCTTGCTAATAAACCTAAAAACTACATCAACACAAGTCATAAAAGCTGAACTATCACATATCTGCACAATGGAAAGAGTTGAAAGACAAAAAGTTTCAAATGATCTTGAAGCAATCCACCCATAATCTTATAAAAAAATGTACCAAATAAAAACCAAGACATCGCCAAAGAAAATATAGTAAGCAAAAGAAACAGTATGTATATATGTACGTACACATATACGATACAACCTCACATTGATGGTGATTCCTTGCAACAGCAGCAGGATTGCATTTCTTGGCCTTCTTCAACTCACTCATCTGGTCACAATGGAGAGCTCCGCATAAATCTGCCAAGCATCGACCATGAGTCTGCATTGAAAATATTTATTGTGTTTAGTTCAATATAAGTTGCACCGAAAAAAAAAGCTTACACTGTGGATTTGAAATGGCATACCATCAACCTTCTATGTTAATTAGTGCTCAAGAATTAAAAAGAAGATAATGTATCTAATGGAATAAATATAAGAATACAATTGATTTTTGATGTAAGATAAAGAAGTAATGTCAGACACAATTAAAATGGTAAAGAACTTGAGTTGAATGTTTTTGCCAAAAAAAAAGCAAGAAAGAAGTAGCTAAAGTTCAAGAACGAACAATGCTTGAGATGTTCAAGAAGTCAAGTAGATATTACTATGAGTCTATGGCAAAGATAGAATGTTACTAAAAAAAAACATATATTTACTTTTTGATGTAATTTATGACTCAAGGTGGAAAGACCTTAATTTCAATACTTATCCAAGAACTTATACACCCGCTTCAAAAACCTTTTGCACCTTAAAGTAAATAGTCAAAGTATAACTCTAAGATTTAGTTACAATTCCTAAAATTCATTACAGAATGAATCAACTAAAATAATATAGCCTTTCTAGATAAAATGCTAGTGCAGAACAAAACCAAAATGACAAAGAGATTGATTCATAGAACCAGTCTTTGGTAGATATTCTTTGGCATCAGTAATCACCAGAACTAATGTGCATTGCTCTACCTTTTGACAAATACAACTATTTAAAATTCTCAAAAGTAAATTCTCAAAAGTAAGGCATCAAGTTCATTATTAATAAATTTGTAATTAATCCGAAACATGAGAAGCAAAAGTATATTTGGTACTGTAAGTTCAAGTGACAGATACATTATTTAGCAAAACATAGTGTCTGTTTTCAAAGTGCTGATCAAGAAACTTCTCTGCACGAAAGCTTTTCTTACAGAACCCACACCGCCATTCATTTGTGTCCACATGAACCTTGTGCTGTTCTTGTTCTCGGAACATGTCATTATCAGGATGAAGCCTACACTGGCTCGGAAGTTGATACTCTTCTTGATCAACAAAGGGCATTAAATACTGCATCATCAATACGACAGCAGAGACGTTGAACAATAAAATTTAGAAAAACTGTCATAATGGAAAACCAAAATCATACTTTGGCCATACCTCTTCAATGATCTGCCAGGCTACCCTACTCCTTTCTCTAGAACAATGCACTTCATGATTATGTGAAATTTCTTGTGTCAAAGTTCTGAACATTACATCAAACTAAATTTCAATGACAAATTTAAATCAGATATAACTAAATGGTTAAGCACATGATAATTGTCATTTTGTACTTAAAAGTGATGATATTCCTTAAGGAAACCGTATAATTCCAGGAAACACACTACCTGGCCCCAGAGGCTTCTTCAAACCCCTAAAGAACAAGAGCAGAAAAAGTAATATGTGAGAGAAAAAAAAAAGCCCGAAGAATGTTAGAACATTAAGCGAGAGAAAACATGTCACCACAGTAACAAAACCATAAATAAAGCATAAAATTACTCATTATTTGTTCAAATAGTAATGATCCTATGCAGCAGGATTAAACAATAATAGATGATATATGGTATCTTTATAATGATAATATATCATCTTCATTAAGCCACAAAAAAGGAGGGAACAAATAAAAAAAGAAACGCTTGCCCCTTAGAGATGTATTTCTCTCAACAATAAACAAGGCACAAGCACTATATGGCTGTCTAGAAAGAAGAAAATTAAGGTACTCATGAAGATAAGGAAAATTTCTTCATAATAATTTATGTCAGAAGCCGATTGAGCAATTAAACTTGCCATGTGAAATTGGGAAGAAAATTTACTTTAAATAAACTTTAAAACCATTTACTTTCCATAGTGCAGTTGAGCAGATTGTTTCATAAATTTTTCTTAAGAATCTTTCTCAAGAGTAGAACAAAGTCTAAACAGAAAGGGAGAATGTGAATATCTTTACAGATAACTATTCAGGTGAATTGGACATGCATTTTCCTTCTAAAGTAGCTAGTGTGAAATGTTGTTATTCTTCATGCAAAAGCCTACAAATTCACTTTGAAGTTTGATTTTTACCACCCTTCCTGATTTTAAGCAAAACATTTCAAAAATGTTATCATTAAACAATCTCAAGGCCTAAAAATATTTTGGCATGACAAACAATGTTTAATGAGAAAGAAGCCTTTCAATTGGAGAAAGAAAAAAAAAATATGAAGAACAACATTAATTATTTGAAGTACATAACCTTCTGCATGGTACCTCTTCAAAATATTTTGAGTAGATAGTTTGTTATACTCGTTTATCAAATGATTAATTAAATAAATTACAAGGCCACATTTTCATTTTACATTGTTACTGCAAACTTTACTTCTACAACATATAGTGCCATTATTCAACAAAACATTTCTTATAGTTACAGGTTTAGTCCTCCAATAAACTATAGAGTTACAGAATATTTGTCTCCATCATCGATGAAATCATTTTCTTTAAGGATTATGATAGTACATTTATAAATTTGCAAGGAAGGATTTGAAATAATCAATATACTTAGAAAACTAAATAAAAACCAAAAGATGAAGCTTAAATTAAAAATCAGGATCCATATTCTATAATTGCACAAAGCTTAATAAAAAAAGTATAGGAGCTCGACTAGAAGCACTTCTTAATCAACCCCAATGGTTTGCCAAAAGGCATCAACTGGAGGTGACAAAACAAAAGTAACTAAGCATATTGATGTCTTTGAAACAAATGGAAAGATGCAATGCTACTTCATCATTTCAAGACCTAGCCTCATTCGCGTACTGATATTCGTTTAAACAAACAAAAAATATATACAAGACTAAATTTGGCAAACTTCTTTCGAACTTTGCACATGTTTAATTAACTTACTAAGTCCTCCTTTTGCACGGTTTAGGGTCATCTACCAGCTTGACAAATAACACCTCTAAAACTAGTCTAAAATTGATGAGTCTTCCAGCACATAAGGTAAAAGAAAATAGAGATGCATATCCATGAAAAGATTGACTCCATTGAAATTTTCCTTAGGTCTAACCATCCAAGTCAATATATGCACACAATTCGGTCATCCCCAATTCTTACCAATGGTTACATAAGGTTGTTTTCTCCAAAAAGTAACTCATCCAATATCCATGAACTTATTTATACTAAAATAAAAATTATTTTCAACGAAATATAAGATCCCTTATCAAAACTAGATGCCCCAAACACAAAGAAGAAGCTTTCTTGATACTGAGTACGTCAATAGCTAAAACCCTAACATCAATACCAAAGATCTCTCAAAAAATCAATAAAATCCAATCCAATCCATTCCTCTTCCGAATCTGAGCGATTCCCGTAGTTTAAACCCTGAAATCTATATTAGTCACCACAGGCATCAATCCAATCCCCACTGCAAAAGTCCAACAATCAATAACCGCAAAATCCATGAACAATCAACAGGCAACACTCCCTAAAGTCCCCTAATTTCCTAAAATTCAGGAAAATTCCATTAATCCAAGTCCAGAACTGGTCACTGACACTGCCAAAGAATTCGCTCCCATGTTTCACAGAAATCACAAGGAATAACCTCGCAAAACAGTGAAATATCACTTCCCGACCGCAATCAAACACTTTCTTGAATCATTGACGTGTTAGGACAGCAAACCCGGATTCAAGAAACAGAAAAAGAAGAGCACAAGAAGAAAAGGGAGGATTACCTGAGAATCTCGAGAAAGGCAGAGCACGGAAGAAAAGAAGAGATGGAAGAAGAAGGCGATCTTCAGCATCTGCCGCCCCATTCTCTCTGGGAGGAGAAAGAGCAGAGTAAAACCAGAAGGGTTTCAAATTCGCTGCTTGCTTGCTTGCTTGCTCTTCTGATTATTTGCGTTTATGCCCCTGTGGGAGTAGGGATGGGTGATGCAACTCTCCGAACCCTCTAAACCCCACTCCTCCAAATCCGGGTCTTTTGAAGTAGTGAGTTTTTTTTAAAACTAAAATACTCTTATCTTTTGAATATATTATATATATATTCTATTTAAAATACTTGCTGACCCTAAACTGTTCCCCATCAAAATAATTTGCAATTTTGATTAATTTGCTAACCTTGGTGATTATAGTTCTTATCTCACAATAATGTTATTCTAATTAGGGTAATTAACAATTTAATTTTGTAAAATAGAAGATGTTTCTTGTTTAAAATTAATCATAAAAAATATTTTTAAAAAGGCAAATTGGTCAATATACATTATACTCTCCCTCACCTTTCCATCTAACCAAATAAAAATTTTGAATTACCCCTCCTTACCCCTCCAACGAACCAAACATAATATTTTTACAAACCCTCCATCATCTTCCCTCCTAACTTCCCCCTCACTAACTCCTCCTTTGAACCAAACAATATCTAAATGTATTAAGCTTATTTGAGCGTATATGGCCAATCACAAAATAAAATAAAATATTAACGTAGACTTAAAAGTTTTATTTATTTATTTATTTATTACAAAATGGACAAACCACTAAAAGTCTTGGGACCAAGTAAATATATAGGCCAACCAAATCAAAAAGAATGTGCACAGATGTAAAGTTAATATCTTGACACGCATTGCATGTGCCCTTACCTAGTGAAAGTACATAGTTAATTTTTCATACGTGCTCTTTTGGGACTGACTTTGGGTCTCCTCTTATATATGAACAACTCTTTGCCAGTGGGCTTGGAGGTCTTTGATTGAATTAAAATAAATAAAGTGCCTTATTCCCATTACAACATAAATAAAATAAATGTCTTTAATCAAGTGAATCTTGAGATGATTTGTTAATCCCATCAAGGTGTTGTAAGTTAGTAATCATTCAAATTCTCATACAAGCACATTCACAACAAACCAAATACTCAAGACCAATAGACACGAATTTGTAACTTGGTTCAGCACACCACTTGTTTAAGTCTGGGGACCCAAGTTCGGAGATAAAATCTATTAAAAAGGGAGAATAAACATAAGTACAACACTCTCACCTATTCTCGCAAAAGATGTGCAAGCAACCTCTCTAGATTGTCCGATACGTACTCTATCACTCCGGTGGCTCATCCTAAATCTTTATAGCAAGATCTCTTATATAGATGCTCTCCATGTTCCAAACATAGCGACCTCCCTCTTCTGGAATCTTCGACGCTTCATAACTTGGACATCTTCCAAACTTAACACCTCCAGTTGTAACCGAACAACATGGCCTGCTTGTCGATCCTGATTGATAGCTCTCATTACAATGCTATCTCGTGACGTCCCCAACCCTTTTGGTTGTGGCAATCCAAGTGGTATGCAATTAAATCCTCCCGATCTCAACTTACCATCAATTAGCTTGCCCTTTCGCCATTCTATCAGTGATATCCTCTCAAGAGTCTGTATGGTGCGTCTTCAACATACCAAAGATAATCTTTAAAAGATCTTCAAGTTTTCTTCCGAACTTGATCTCCAAGTTATTTAAGTTTAGCCTTGACAATCTTCAAGCTTGATCTTCATTCATCCAAGTTTAATTCTTCACAATCATCTTGTTATCAAATTTAATCTCCCATTCATTCAAATTTAGTTTTTTACAATTTTTCAAACTTAATCTTTATTCATCCAAGCTTGGTTTTCAATCTTTTTTCACATATGATGATGTCTTTTAAATATATCCACTCATAATTAGATTCTCTCCAAATCAGATATTGTCTTCATTTGTCTTTATATTCATATGGTCATTAGATCTCGCTTACCTGCTTGCTCTTGTCTTCATTAAGCTTGTTACCATATTGTGCTTCAATAAGACCTTGGCTTTCAAATAGTTGATATTTCACGAGTGATTCACTTACGAAAGATAGACGTGCATTCTTTTATATTTGTTTGAACGTGGACATTACTTGTATTTTAAGAGATACTCCAAATTAATTTTCTTGCTAAATATAACTCAGAAGATAATCTCTCATCTTCAAATTAATGCCATGTCATATGACGCCTTATCATCATATCATCCCATCATAATTATCGCGCCATCACCAATGCGGATGTCAATATAGAGTTTCATCTCTAACATGATTAGTTAAATAATTTCAAGTTAAATTGTTCATGTCACCAAGACATTCAAATGCCTTTTCTTTTAAGCACTAATCAATCCCAATCCCAATTTTATTTTAAAAGAAAAGGTTAAGCTTCTTTCAATGAGGGCATATAATAATGACCGTATTAATAATTATTTACATCACCATTAACAAATAATTAATTAATCTCACTTTAATTAATTAGTCAACTAAGAGCTGATTTAATTAAACACAAATTATTTAAGGATTAGTTCTAATGACAAGTTTATGAGGATGGTAACCACAATAATTGGTTTCTTTCTTAAGCAAAAAATTGTATTATTTAATTAAAATGATAATTAATTGTTTATAATTAGGAGAAATGTATTAAAACAAAGATACAAACTCAAGAAAATCTTCTTGTATTAGGTTAAACTAATGAAAGGGAATATATTGATGAAAATTTTAGTCTGTATTTTATTATGGTCGGTTATACGTTAATATTTATAATGATCATTTTCACATATTTACTCATACATAAAAAGCCATTGGGAATATATTATTTTTAATTAATGAATTTTCAATATTATTTTTTAAATTTTATTCTTGGAATTTCATGGAGAAATCTTGGCTTTTTTAACAAAAAAAATTTGGATTAATCACTCATGAGTTAAATATTTAAAAAACAATCACCGAGTAGTGGCAAATAAATATATATTCCGAGATAGGTAAGTTAAAACTTTATTTTCGTTTTTATATAATCTAATGAATATATTTCAATTTTATGCTTACGCACAACAACGGCCTTATTAATAATACATAAATAAATATTTTAAATATATATATTTAGTATGAATTTTTGCAATTGTTTCTTTGTGCTCATGCATATATTAGTAAATTAAGATATAAATTATTGGTCATCATAATATGAAGATTATGATAATATTTGTCATTGAATTTTAAGTTCGGTGAGTGAATGATTTGTAAAAAGTATATATAGCGAAGGAAAAAATAATACCGGATAAATATCAACTTTTTAGTTCTACTTTCTCATAAGTTCAATGTTTTTTTTAGATAAAATGGATAAATCACATCAGAAATATACATTAAAAAATTAATTTTTCTCTACTCACAAGTTCAATGTTATTATTAAATATATTCCACTTTGGATATTAATTAAAAATACCCCGAATTATAAAATCCATATAACTTACAACCCGGAATATTTTAGTCTTTGTTAGGTTTTCCTAAACCTCGAGTCCGTTGTAATAAAGACATTGAATTTTTTTAGTTGATCCAAAGATTAAAGTTAAAAACTTAATTTAGCTGGAAAATGACCCATAGAATTAGTTTCTCATTTATACATTAACAAATTAACGAAAACACTCAATTAGGTTCATTATTTCTAAAGAAAAAAAATTCAATATAAGAAGTGTTTTTTTTTTTTACAAAATAGATAAATCACGTATTAGAGGCGTGCTCATTATCAGTAATTGATTATTCGACCCATGTGCACTCACATTGTTGAGATGAAGATTGGATTAAACCTCAGTCTCACGACCAAAGATTTTTTTAACGCTACTGTATTTGTCGCATTTCGAACCTGAACAATAAAAATCTTTATTCAACCCCTTACGGAATAGTGTCGGTACTATTAGACCAAAGCCCTTTAGAAAGAAGTGATGTTTTTTAATTAATTTTTTTTTCATATTTAATTGGAGGAAATAATATTATTAAAAAATATGACTTTTATTTTGTTCTCTATATTGCATGCATTGTTTCCCTTCAAATTTTTGTTCATCTAAAATGTGACATATAAATAATGTCAATTAAGTTCAAAACAAATAAAATATAATCAACTTTTCAAGCCTTTAGATCACTATGTCTGTTTTTATTGGTAGAAATAAACGAAAAATAAAAGGAAAAATACAACAAGATTCAAACCTATCTTCTTATTTTTGTTTTGAATGAAATAAAAGAAATGATAATAAGATGGTGAAAGCTTTCATTTTCAATCAATCCAAACAGAAATCTTAGTGTTTCTCTTTATGCATGAGCTGTTTGCAATGGAGGCATGATTTTTATAATATATATATATATGAAATAAAATATATTAATAAATAAATAAATATGAGAACACCCTTATCCTATACCACCCCTAATCGAACATGTCTATTAACATGTATTACCAATAAATTTTTCCAAAATTTAATTAATTAAGTTAGTAACTTAGTATATTTGTTAATTATAATGATTCAATTTTTTCGGGGAAACTTAAATAAAAAAATTATCTTAAACCTTAATCAAATTATCGAAGCTAAAATTTTGATTTAATGGCGAAGTTTGCATGCAAGCGATTGCCGGTTAGAACAAGAAAACAAAAAGAGTCATCTCATTAGAGATCAAGGCTTAATTAATTAGGACAAAACCTTAATTAAGCTTTTTATTGTTGACTTGTATATATACCTTCTCTTTCATTGAGATTAAATCTACCTTAATTTATTGAATTTTTGGCTTATAAATATCATCATTGAAGCATCAATAAATTGTTCAAAAACGAGAAATGGAGGACGAATCATCTTATGAATGTGACTCCGATGATGATTTAAGCTCGGAATATGAAGAAGGAGAGGAAGATCTTCAAAAGAAGGTGCCGCTTTTTTTTTATTTAGAAGTTGTTAAGAAAAAAATATTATTTTGAAAATTTTTTTTATGAATACATCTCTTTTTGTTTTTAAACAAAATCTAATCTCCTTCACATTTTTCCTCTCAAAATTATTAGATTTGTTTTTCTAATGAATTTCTTATAGAAAAAAAAAGCCCATAATGCTTCTATCAATTATGCATGGCTTAGAAATTAACTTGTAAAATTTATTTGAATATTAATTATATTAATTATATTTTTTTTATGGGCAGGTGGAGTTGCACTTGGAGATTAAAAAAAATGCCTACGATCGATATATGAATATGTTAATGAAGAAAGCACTTCAAGAAATAGTCGATGAAGATAAAAGGGACGACGATGATCACCAAAGTGAAGAGAGTGATGCATGAGCTTAATTTATAATGAAATTTCATGGACATGTTGAGATCTTCATTTAGCTCATTATATATAAACATTCTGAACGTTATATGTTAAATATTAATTAATATGCCAACTTAAGTTTACTAAAAAATAATTACTCCCATTTAAGTTTTTTCTAAACCATACAATCAAATAAGATACCTAGCAACATGGATAACAGTTCTTTTTCTCAAGTAATTTTATTAGTTAAATTAATGAACTTAGTTTTATTTGAGGATTGAAACAATACATTAGTGAAATATTGGATAAATATTGGGAAAAAAAAAAATCAAATTTAGTTTGTTAAAATTTATTTTTAATCAGAGGCATACTTACATCTCACATAGAGTAGATTATTGAATGGATGAATGAGTTTTACTCAGGAGTAAAATCATTGCTGCTTATTGAAATTTTAAAAATTATTTTATCATTTTAATTTTTAAAATATATGAATTTATTTATTTTGGTCCCTTCATCCAACAGCCACAGATTTACTGAGACGGGAGTAAATTTTGTTTTAAAGCATTGCATTCAACTGTTGAATAAATAACATATGTGACTAACATTTATGATTTATTTTTTATTTTAATCTTCAAATTTTAATTTGAATCAAAATAGTCACTTAATTTCAGTTGTGATTAATCAAGTGGTCATCAGAGATATTTTAACCTTTTTTTTTTTTAATATGAATAATGATAATTCTCTATTAACCACTGACATATAATTACTAATTGGGGGATGATTTGTCATGTGTATATTAATAGAGAAAATTCGGTATTTATATCATTAAAAACATGTTCAAATTTATTCAGTGATCAATCCGTGAAACAAAATTGAAGTTAAGTAACTATTTTGATTCAAATTGAAGTTTGGACCCCAAAATGAAAAAAGACAATAGTCTAGTGCCTTGTTAAAAAATTTACCCAAAATTGAGCACAAACCACAAAGCAAAGCTAAGACTTTTTATTTATTCAAATTTCACCCAGCTTATGATGAGTAAAAATTTAGGGTGTATGGGTGGAGGGGATTAATTCCGGATATACCCGTGTCCCTGATTATTGCAGTTTTCACATTTATCTAAATAGAATTTATATTAATCTATAGAATTTATACAAAATATATATATTTCTTTAAATACTTGTAAATAATTTAATAAAAAGTTGATTGTAAATTCTTAGTTAACAAGGGTGTGTATAACAATGTTGCAAGTTATGAAAAAAGGAGGGGGCATATCATAAATTGTATTAATTTTATTATAGCGGGGCCTTTGTGAAACTTTACTTGCCCTGGTACTGTGCTGCTCAAGCGGTTCACTGCTCTTCTTCGATCGATTTCCATGGAATCCACGAATTCGAAGTTGAATTCTCTCCAATCCATCTGTTACCAGCGCGGTTCTCTCCGTCTTCTCGATCAGGTTTTCATTCGTTGCTCCTTTTTTTTTCCTTGTTTTTATTGGTTTTGAGTTGTTGGAGTTTAATCGGACTGCTAACTTTTGTTGTTGTCGTTGTTATGTTTGTGTTAATGCCGCTCAGAGAAGGCTTCCACTGGAAACTGTCTACTTGGACATCAGAAGTGCCACAGATGGGTGGTAATTATCCAAATATTTGTTTTTTTAATGATTAATTGTTAGTCATCTTTGAAGAAGCGAGCTTGTTCGATTTATGTGTGTTTCCATAGAGGAGATGTGTGTTTGATGTGTATTTTTTTTATTGGAGGCTAAATGGAAGTTTTCATTAAGAATAGTTAGCTATGATGTTCCAAAGTATATCATTTGAGTTTTGTTTGACATTACAAATACTAATGTAATGTTTAGAGTTTTGTTGATTTACTTGTGTTTTGATGGTAATTCGCAGGGTTATTGTAACTGAAAAATGTCATTTTTCTGAGTTTGAAGTGATCAAGTATTGCGTTAAGATCTTTGTTATCTTACAGATATTAGAGGGAAAGTTAGAAATTGTTCATTATTCCTAACTTGTATTCTCTCTAATTCAAGTTGATGTTCATGCTTTTTAGGCCTTTTTGCCCCAAAACAAGTTATGTTTGTGGCACAATTTTCTTTTTTAAAAAATATCTTTAGATGCAAAAGTTACTTGATTATTGATTAGCTTGTTTTCTTATGCTGTGTGGAAGTCATTTGCAATTTTAGTCAGGTTATATGATTCTCATTCTGTAAACATGTCAATTCAGTATGTGCTTTTAATATATATATTTCTTGGTATCTTTTATGAACTTCTTGTTTTTCAGGAATGCAATAAAGGATATGGTGGTTCGTGGTGCACCCGCAATCGCCATTGCAGCAGCACTGTCCCTAGCTGTGGAAACATTTAACCTTGATTTCAGTGGGACATCAATAGATGCTGCTTCTTTCCTTACCAAGAAGCTTGCATATCTTGTCTCAAGGTAGGGTTTTTTTATTTTTTGTGTGTTATTTGAAAACCAAAGTTGTGTTGCTGATTAAGTTGCAGATTAAGTAATCTTGCAAATTTAGTTCTCTTATTTGCTTAAACTGAGACATGGATTTTTTTGTAAGCCGCCCAACTGCCGTAAATCTTTCTGATGCTGCTACTAAGCTTCAAAAACTCATTTTAAAAGTTGCTGAGACAGCTGATGAGCCAAAAGCTGTTTTTGAGGTGAGAATATTTCGAGCTTCGTAGTGTTACTGTCAGCCCATTTATCTGTTCTGTTTTCTAACTTGGGAGTATCTCATTGTCCATGAATAAAAAAGAAAATCAAGGTTAATTAAATTCTATTTCTGTTTGATCAAAACCAAATGAAAGACCTTCTTATGTCAATTTTAAGTGGGAAATTTGGGAGAAAAACTCACAAATGCATTTAATTAGTGAAACCATGGCCCTTTCGTTTTTTTTGTTTTTAATTACAAACCTTACTCAGTCCCAAACATGACTGTGCTTTGAGTGGAAGACACTGAGGAAAAGACCTTTCTGAGCAAGTTTTAATTTGGAAAATATTTTCTAGTAAATGATTTAAAAATATTGTCCTAGAAATGAATTAAAAAGTGAAATAGCAATTTAATGGTCAGTCCACATAAATTTCCAGCCCGACAAATTTTCACTGGATTTTCATTATATACAGCTAGTGCTCTAATTGATTTGTTTCACAATATGTTAGAAGGGTTACTCAAAAATTATTCTAGTTATTATCAAATAAAAGAATCATGCTGCAGCCATAAATTGGTTTGCTTGTTTTATCAATATATATATTGAAGCAGAAGTATCTTCCTGCACAAATTGGATCTTTACAACCATGTACTGATTTCCATTGATCTTTCTGGCTTTGTAAAAAAATTTTCAAGCCTTATCATTGAAATATTTTTGGATTAATTTCATTTTGTTAAACACCATGAAGTTGGTGCTGAATTTAGCTAGCCGATACACGAGCTGATTAGATCCTCCATTTCGCATAATGTTCCAAAACAGATAGCACTTCTGCAGAAACTTATTCTTGTTAATTAGACCATTGGATTTCACTTGATTTTCTTTCACATTTTCTTCCTAATTTTTCACTTCCAGGCATACATTGATGCTGCTGAAAGAATGCTAACTGATGATGTCAACGACAACAAAGCAATTGGGTTTCATGGAGCAAGATTTCTTCAATCCCAGCTAAAAGATTCGGAGAGGCTGTCTATTTTAACACATTGCAACACCGGCAGGTTCGGATATTTTTTTTTACACAAGTCTAAGTTGTCTAGCATATTTGATGCCAAAATCGGATTAGATGATTGCATTTTTTTCTCTTGCTTCCCTTACAGTCTAGCTACTGCTGGTTATGGAACTGCCCTTGGGGTTATTCGTTCTCTTCATGCTGAAGGATTATTAGTGACGGCCTTCTGCACTGAAACCCGACCATTTAACCAGGAAAGTATTTGTCCTTTCTTAGTTTATGGTCTTTTATGCCTGTAAATTTTGCTTCACCAACTTTTTCTACATTATTGTCCATATCAAAGAAAACAAGTTCCTCTAGCTTTATTTTGCTTTTGCACATTTCTTTCTCTAGATTGTCATTCATATTGTCTTTTGGATGATATTCAGTAGTCGGTTTGTATTTTGTTGTTGTCCATGACTTGATGCAAATCATCTAATTGCAGGGGTCCAGACTCACGGCATTTGAATTAGTACATGACCTGATTCCTGCGACTCTCATAACTGATTCTGCTGCAGCTGCATTAATGAAGTCTGGGCGTGTTAATGCAGTCATTGTTGGTGCTGATCGTGTTGCTGCAAATGGTAATGATTGAATACATATATTCAGTGTTCACTAAAATCACTTCAACGCTGATACCAATTTTTGTCTGAATTGATTTCAAGGTGATACGGCTAATAAAATTGGAACCTACAGCCTTGCCATTTCTGCATCTTTCCACAAAATCCCATTTTATGTTGCAGCTCCGGTAACTTCAATTGATCTTTCACTTTCATCCGGGGCAGACATCATTGTTGAGGAAAGGTCTCCGAAGGAGTTGTTGAATGCAGATGGTGGTCTCGGGAAGCAAGTTGCCGCACCTGGAATTTCTGTCTGGAATCCAGCATTTGATGTTACTCCTGCAAATCTGATAACTGGTATAATTACCGAAAAGGTTCGTCTATCTTTTTATCTCCTCCCATCAATTTGTTACCTCCAAATCTTCGATTGCTTCATCATTGTAAAACAATATTTAGGTGGTGATGTACTAATAATGTTCTTCTTATGTTCGTCTTTTTTATCAGGGTGTTATTACAAAAGTTTCTGCAGATGCTTTTGATATCAAAGGTTTCATCGAAAAGGTTAAATAGATGCCGGAGAGTTCGAGTTGTGTTTGATTATAGAATCTCATGTATAATAATTTTCAAGGATTGTTTTGAGAAGTGATATAATAAGCCTGTTTCTTGAACATCAATGTGTGCTTGTTTTTCATGAGACCTTGAAATCAAAGGCTTGCTCATGAAATATTTGAACTCTTTTTAAGGCAAATTTATAAATAAAAAAAAATTGGCACAAATTTTGTGATCACGTTAGAGAATTCTATTTTTTATAAATATATTTATGCATGTTATTCAAATATTTATATAAATGAATTAGATGTCTTAAAAGAATTGCCAAATCAAACTGATGATTATATGAAAAAGTTGGGTCTTTTTATTTATCAGAATCAAATATCACTACATAAAATCTAAATTGTGTCATTAAAAAAAAATGATATGTTTTTTCTTTACTTCTAGACAAATCATTACTCTTTCTATTATTTCCCCTCTTTAATCCTTTCCTTCAAAATTCTCTCTCAATCCAAAACTTTTCCTCTAAAAATAGGTCTTCTTAAAAAGTTATTAATAAATCAAAATAATAAAAAAATACTATTATCAATATTTGTGGTTTGCATAAACAATAAATACATTTATTTATTTTGAGTGGTGGAAGTGATGATGGCCCTCAAAGCTCCCACTACTTGTCCACAAAACCATTGAGATGGACTTGTCTTTGAGAGGATAAACAACAACAACAACAACAACAACAACAACAGCACTTAATCAAGAAACACTTGGAATGGAATATAAAAAAAATGAATAAATAAAACACTTGGAGTGGAATCCTTCTCATGCATTTGTGATTCTTGTGAGAGAGAATTCCTCATCCTCACACCAATCCATTGAAACAAAACAAAGCTCAATGGGAATAAAGAGACATGTCTAAACGTTAAGGGATGAGAGTGGGCCTCTCACATGTCCCATGATGCTTTCATTTAATGGTCTTTTTATTTCTAGTGGAAGCATAGATGCATGAATGGGCACATTTTTTACAAGTTACATTGTTTGGTTGTTGGTGTTAAAGTAACTAATACATTAATCAATTAATATTAAGTTTACATCCTCAAATTTTTATCACTTTAGTGGATTCATTTCGGTGTAAATAGAGGAAATTTAAAAATGGGAGAAATGTCATTTCTCTGAAATGCTGAAAATGATATGACTTCCATCACTTCTTATGATCATTCATTTTGCATGAAATGTTATTTTTATAAAATGCTCATTTTCTCACCCTCGGGAATTTATTTTGGTGTAAGTGGTGTCACTTCTGAGAGGTTTTATAAGTAGGAGAATGAGTTTTTATAGGGGGCTCACTTCCCCACTTCAATATAAAAAATAATAAAATGAGTTTTAAAAAAAAAACATTAAAATTGGAGAAAATCAATCCACTTTTCTCAACTTCCCCGAAATAAATACCCCTTAAGTGTTTAAGCGTTTATAACTCACAGGTGAGAGGATGAGGTTTTAACTCTCTCTCCTGATATACGATGGAGACTATCTGCTTTAATTTTTAATTAAATCAAATACTAATAATATGTTTATTTATATATGAAAAGTATTCATTATTGACACATTAATATATACAGCCAATTCCTTTTCTTGTCACTCTACTATGTCTTATTTATTTATTTATTTATTCAATGTAATCTTTTAATTAATACATAAGCAAAAGAAGAAGCACTTGTTTATAGAGTAAAAAAAAATGGGAATTATGCTTTTGTCACTTCTTACTAATCCCTAATTAATTGTTAATTATAACTATGGATCACACTTAGAGATCATTCCTTTGTCCTCATTACATTAGCCTTTTGATTTATAATTTTTCAAACCATCGATTTAATTATTTAATAAACAAACTAAGCACAATATGGAATTTGTGATTAATTAAAACTTTTGATTAGGAGAGAAATTAGATCTTAATGACAACATTAATTAATGTAGGCATTCAATATATTTCAATTGTCAATATAATTATGGTTTCATGACTTTGTACAATGCTTTAAAAAAAAATTAAATGCACCTTGAATTGTGTTAGTTGTTGCTGGTTTTTTGAAGGGGATCCACAAAGTACATTGACAATGATTTAAAATTATGTCCCCTTTGTTTTGCATTATGTTCAATTTCTTATATTTAATGAACTAGATGTGTTTTTTCTCTTTCAATGCTCAATATCAATAATTAATTTTCTAAATTTTGTAATTTTGTTTATTACGCATAATAAAAATAACATTCGAAATCTCTAAATTCTTTCAATTCTTTTAATTTTTAAATATTTTAGAAAATAGAAACACAAGCAAAATGAAGAGTGTACATTTTTCATGAAGCATCTCTTCACCCTATGTTTATTTGAGGAGAAATTTACTAAAAACTCCTTGTATGGTTTTTATTTTATTTCTTTTGATTTATTCATTTATTATTATTATTTTTTCTTAGTTTTCTTGGTATCATGTCTTGTGCTTTTAATATTTTAATAGAATACTAAAAATATCGTGAGAGAATAAGATGAGGGACGATTTTATATATTTTTATTTTTAAAAAATATTATAAATTATAAATTATATTTTTTTTAAAAAAAAATAATTGAAAGAGTTAGAAGGAAATGCTACTATACTTTTATTATACTGCTTTGTAAATTATCATTATTTTTAATGAAAATAAAATACTAATAAATTGCAACCAAATTCATGCCCCTCCTTATTTATTTATTTATTTATTTATTTTATTTATTTATTTTGTTTGCGGTGGCTTGATGATGATGTTACTTAACTTTGAGTGGCACGCCAAAACAGACCATGTGGATTAGATGAAGGTTTGACAAATGAGTTACTTAGGGTTGGTGTGCTCACATGGCCTATAAATTATTTCTATTAATGTAATAATTTAGGGGTACAAATAAATAAAAAAAAATTTTAATTAAAGACATGTCATGACCCCTAACTCTTGATACCATATTAACTATTAGAGAAAGTGATAGCTAAAATATCATATTAAAAATAAAGAATATCAATTAAGCTATTGTTATAAAAGAAAATTTTATGAATAATATATTTATATAAAATAATATTCTAACATATTTAACAAGTTTTAAATCTTATATGTAATCACTTTTATAAACCATTAGGTGGTGTTATTTTAGTTTAAATATAATGTTGTTTTTATTAATAAATAAAACTAGGTTTGTATTAACAATGAATCAACTTTATATGGAAGCAATTTCTTTTTTATATGTGATTGGGTGAAGTGCTTATTATTTATATTTAAATAAGTCTCCAATAAAATATAAATAAATAAATAATGAAGGTCTATTTCAGTGTGACAAGGGTAGTTAACAGTCACTGAATCTTATGACTTAATCAAGCATCATATAAAGTCCATGACCAATTGTTTTAATGTTTCTTTCAGTGCCTGTGCCTCATCTCTTTCTCTTACATTTTTTATTTATTAAAGATCTATTTATATACAGAAAATAATAATAATAATAATATAAATAAATAAATAAATAAAATCATTTTCATACAAAAATGTGAAAAACTTTATTATTTTCCTGTAATAAATAAAAGGTGTTCTGTGAAAATAAGTACAAATAAATATTAAGATTTAAATTAAATAAATATTATTCATTTAGTCTTAAAATTAAAATTGTTATAAAAAATGGCAGTCACACTCAAATTATTTTTATACTTTGGAGGGGAGTTAAATAAGACATTTAATTTTTATTTTTAAAAATTTAAAAGGATCTTTAAAACTACTCTTATTGTTGGTCTTATTGATTTAAATACAAATACATTTATTTTAATTAATAAATTTGATAAAATTTTCCATTTGATAATTGATGACAAGACAAACCCCAACTTTTATTTAACCTAACTAAATATTTTTTATTTAAAAATGTGGCATCCATGAAAGTGCACTAGTTAGGTAATTTAATTACTTTCTAAAAATAAATTCATTTATTATGTCACTCTGTAAGGGAGATATTACTGTTTTATTTATAGGGACCCACACTAAAACTAGTTAAAAATAATGATGAACAATACTGGAATCTTAATGTACAGTGTGTGATAGGGCTACAAATGAACTAAGCCGTTCATGAGCTACTCGAAGCTCGGTTCGGAAAAAGCTCGTTCATTAACTAAATGAGCTGAGCTCAAGCCGAGCTCGAGCCAGAATTTTGAGCTCGAAATTATAAACGAGCCGAGCTCGAGCCACATACTGTTCGGCTCGTTAAGGCTCGCGAGCCTTATAACAAACTTGCTCTATCAAGCAAGCTCGCAAGCCTCCTAACGAGCATAAGTACTATTTATTTTGATTTGTATTGGATAAATTTATGGTGTTTTGATTTGAATTGGAGATCAATCTCAACTTTATCAGCTTAACGAGCTCAAACTCAAGCTTAATATGATTTAATGAGCTTACAAAGCTCATTAACGAGCCGAGCTCGAGCATGAGCTCGAGTTCGGTTCGTTTATAGCATAAATGAGTTTTTTCCGAGCCGAGCTCGAGCCGAACTCGAGCTTAATTTTATTATTTCGAGCCAAGCTCGAGCTTACAATTTTGGGCTCGAACCGAGCTCGAGCCGAGCTCGAGCCAGTAATTAATTCTGTCGAGCCGAGCTCAAACACTTCAAAGCTCGGCTCCGCTTGATTGCAGGCCTGGTGTGTGAATTACTCATGAACAAAAGTGCGAGAGTAGGGTTTCGAACTTTAAGTTACTATTGGACTACCTATGGTTTTTTAAAAAAATTTATTATAAAACTCATTTAATGAAAATTTTGTAATAGTTTGAATATAGATAAATATTATGAAAAAAAGCATACTTATCCTCCACTAATGAAGTCCTTAATGATGTCCATTCGATCGTTTTATTTGGGTCCATGTAAATAAAAAAGGGCCCCACTTGTAATGATACATGGTCAGGTCCGGTCCAATCAATGTCTACTTCCAAATTGAGTAGCCGCTTTCGCTTGGTAAAGATATTGGTTCAGTTTCCTTTGCTTGGATTCCTACTTTATAAATAATAATAATAATTAAATTTTAATTATTTTATTAATATATAAAAATTATACACAATTATACATTATAAATAAATTTCACCAGTTGGAGCGGATTAAAATCTATTTAAGGGCCGTTTGGTTCGAAAGTGAATTGTTGAAGTGGTGGAAGTTTGGAAGTGGCACTTCGGTGGAAGTGAACAGTTTAGCTGGAACTATCCACTTATGTGTGTTTGGTTCAAGCTAGACTTCAGATACCACTTCCTGTGTTTGGATGGTTGAAATGGGGATATGATCATCACTTCGGTGAGGAGATAAAATTGTCATTTCATGTTTTTTACATTTATTTAATTAACATGGTCAAATCTGTAGATCATTTAATAATTTAACTTATTCTTTAGATGCCAATTTTTTTTTAAAGAAACAAGAATAATTATTTATTTTTAATCAAAACCTTTATTATATATAATAATAATAATAATAATAATAATAATAATAATAATTCCATATATTATAAAGCTCTCGATCATTTTAATGTTCTTCCATAAAAATGCCATTTTTGTGAATTTTTTTTTCATTTCAAACCACCTTCCAAGGGTGGAGTACTTGCTACATTTATCATTCCAATTATTTACATAAATTATAATATCAGCCCTGTTATTATTTTATTATTTTATTTTAATCACATTTATATCACATTTTATTTTTATTATTTATCACTTTGTCACATTATTTTATTTTATTTGATTTTGTTTGTTTTATAATCTATTCAGACAAGGACAGCGCGGTGGCTAACAAGCATCCACGATGACACGTTTTCTATAGTGAAAACCAATCCCAAGGCAAAACAATCATATAATGATTATCCTTGAATTATAAAAGTAACCAATTAATGACTAAAAATAAATTTTCAAGGGATTAATGTAAATTAATTTCATTAGTGGGGGACCAACCCGTTAATTTCAGAGAACAAAAACAACACGTGTTCAGGTGACGTGGCATCCTAAGAGCGAAGCGTGCGCTGCTGACGTGGACTCTCTGGAATCGTCTACGGTGTGCCACGTCATTCTAACGGTGACGGAGACGTTGTGCGTGCGCCCCGCGTTGGATTCCTTGTGCTGTGGGACCGTTAGAGATGAAATGACTAAAATAGCCCTGTGTATTCTATTGATTTACCAGACGTGCCATGGAGATGTGTTAGGTTATATATATTTTTTATTTATTTATTTATTTATAAAAATTCAAAACCAATAATTTTTTCTTAAAAATATTTGACTCATAATCACATTATATATTAGCTGAAAATAATTTAAATATCAAATTTTAGTTCACTATTATTTAGGCCGGTGAGCCACTGATAAATTTAACTTAAAAATTATCTAATAAACTCAGTTTATTTACAAACATTGTGTATTAAAAAATAATAAAATTATGAAAACTTAAATGCTTGACTAGATTTAATACCAATTGTTGGCATTATTTAATTTCACTGAATAAATATGATTAATCAAATTTTTGGAAAAACAAAAAGAAATCTGAATGTTGTTAATCTTAATAGTTGGTTTTGATTTCCATTTCTTAAGATCTAAATTGTTTGACGGCTAATTTGGTGAGTAAAATTTTTGGTAGGCCACCAAACTTTGGTTAATTATTAAAAAAGTGTTCCAACTTTAATTTGAATAAAAAAATTACTCATCTTTAATTTTTTTTCACCGGGAGCTACCCGAGGGATTTCGGCAACTTAGTGGTGACGTGGAGGCTGGAATTCCTCTATCAGCGCTGACATGGCAATCGCACCGCGTGACTCACCGATACACGTCATGTTAATCCGCCACGTCAGCAAAGCCTTTCCACATGGAATGACACGTGTCACGAAAGGCCCTTACATCCCCTTCAAAAGCTTTGCTGACGTGGCGGACTAAAATGATGTGTATCGGTGAGTCACGCGGTGCGATTGCCATGTCAGCGCTGATGGAGGAATTCCGGCCTCCACGTCATCACTGAGTTGCCGAAATCCCTCAGGTAGCCTCCCAGTGAAAGAAAATTAAAGATGGGTAACATTTTTGATTCAAATTGAAGTTTGGACACCGTTTTGATAATTGACAAAAGTTTAGTGGTTTACCAAAAATTTTACTCGCTAATTGGTATTTGTGATATTCTTGGTTGCAATTCTAAATTCAAGACTGTTAATAAATGATTTTTGATGTGTTGGTTGAACAAACTCCATTTTAAAGTAAGACATAACTTTCAAGTCATGTCCCTCACCAATAAATTCAATCATATTAATTTGAAATTTCCAAAATTATTAAAACTCTGTTTTTTCACAAAAAAAAAAAATGAACAAATCATGTAATCGATATGCATAAACATAAAATTAATCTTTCATTATATATGTTCTTTTATCCTCGATGAATTATGATTTGAACCGGTGTTTGTGGCAAGACACATACTGTATTTTACGCAAAAAATTATATACATATCCTTGGTCATTTCTGTTTTGTTGAATGGTGCAAGTGAATATATAAAAGCAAGTAATTGTTTTAATTACAAATAAAACAGAATATTAAATTTTATTTAATAAACAACATATGGGTGGGAAAAAACAGACAAACAGGAATATCATGTTGTAAGCATGCACAGGATTGATAATTCTTAAAACATATCATAAAAATTTGATATTTTGGAAACATATGGTGTGTAGATGGTGTGTTTGGATGACTGCAATGATTACCCAGGAATGATAATCATTGTTTATGCATTCGGTTCACTTTATTTGGATACTATTTTATGGAGATAATGATTCCATCATGCTAGAAATCATTATATTCACCAGGAGAATAACCTCAAATTTGAGGAGAATGAGTCATTACCTCGGTGGAGGTAATGATTTCCACCAGAGTAGAATCATTATTTCCACAAAATACCTCCCAAACACGGTAATGAGAATGCGTAAGCAATGATTACCCCAGCTGGAATAATCATTGCCCCCATCCAAACGGTCCCTTAAATTGGGGGAATAACCCGTTCCCCTATAAAATTACCGTTTTACCCTCAACAATTCAAAAAATTATTTGATTAAACAATAATTATACCAATTAACCATATAATTGAAATGGTATTTAAATAATTTAAATAATTAATTATAAAAAATAAAACATGACATTTAAAAATGAAAATAATTTAATTATTAATCAAATTAAAAATATTTATTTAACTTAATTAATTCTTAATGAGGATATTAATAATTAAAAACATTTATGTTTTATTAAACAAATATAAATAAACTTTCATTGATAGAAAGGTAGAAAGGTAATTATCTCACATCTCTTTTACTTACGTTTTACATTCTCAATGCTCAATCCTTCCAACTAAACACAGTTTTTATTCTCATTCCCCTCCTCATTACCCCATTCCCATTACTCTCTCCATTACACCATTATTATTTCCATTTCTATTCCACAAACCAAATGCACCCACCAAAAAAATAAATCTCATTGTGACTTTCAAGTGCACCCTGATAATCTCAATTTCTTTATTCAAAAGGGTTTACGTTTTTATTTTCTCCCCTTGAATCTTACTGATGTCGTCATGATAGTTGATTTTTTATTCACATGTTATTTATTTAAATAAATTTAAATAATTTTTTTTAAAATTACACACAAATTCTAAAATTTTGGTCATTTAACCATATATTTCCAAATTGGTTCTAAAACACACTTTTTATATTTTATTTTTTTGTCATTCAGGCCATCATTTTTATAGAGCTACATTTATATATTATTAGGCAATATATAAAGTTGGCTAAAGTCAACTAATACATTAAATGTTTTTTCATAAATATGAAATAAATTTAATAAACATTTGTCCTCTCATTTGACATAGAAATAATTTTTTTTATCCTTAAAAAAAAAACAACAAGAGAGGGTGGGGCTATTTCATATATATATATATATATATATATATATATATGGACATAATAACTTTATCTATTAAGTGATATGGAACTAAATCAAGTGTTGCAACATTACTCCTCTGATCCGTCCTCATCAAGTTAGGCACGCTTTACTCAACAATATTTCTCTTGGAGTTTTTTCTCAGTCAAACCTTCTACTGGTTAGCCCTTTGCTCAGTCTCACATTATCCTCTTAACGAAAGTATCAAATGTTGCACATAGTGAGGGACCCACAATCCCAAAAAGACCGGTCTAATAGGGCGGGACTATCTCTTACATATATACATATAGACAATCTATCTATTAGGCGATAATTTATACCATCTTTTCAACGAAAGCACAAAATGTTGCACATAACGAAAGACCCACAATCCCAAAAAAACCGATTTTATAGGGTGGAACCATCACTCACATATATATACATGACACTCCATCTATTAGGCGATGTAGAACCAAATCAAAGATTTCAACAGTGGAAATGTATAATACTGTTTATATATATATATATATATATATATATATTTAATATCTTAAACTTTAATCCTAATTTTCATAAATCATAGTTTTTTAACTGTATAAACAGTGAAAAATCAAGAGCCTTGTTTAGTTTAATAATCACATAAGTGAAACGTTAAAAAGAGTTGGAAAACTTACAATTTCAAGGAGTCTCCGACGTGCGGTGACTATCACCGGAGGCCGGTCGGCCGGTCTCCGGCGACCGGCGGCTGCGCCACCCGCCTCCGACGTCCAGCGGTCCGCCCCTATGCGGTAGTAATGAATTACCTCAAAAATTCTGCGGTTCAAAGAGTAATTTACCATGAAAATATTCTTCTTTTTTGTAAATTTCAAATTTAACCTTCACACGATTCTAATAATGTCTAGAACCAACCAAACCAAAGGGGCATTTTGGTCATCAAGAAAACGTCCAAGTCACAAGGACTCGCCGTAAATACACGAAGACAAAAGAGCCGTTGTCTAACGGCGCCGTCAAGTAAACTTTTACACGCTTTCTAAAAAGTTAACGTTTTGCAGAAAACCCCCTACATTTATGTATATAATAAAGTGCTCCCCGTCGTCAGCGCCCTCCGAAATCTCCAAAGAAAAAAGTAGAAGAAGAATTGGAAACGAAGAAAGCGTGGTTTATTTCTTTCTTAATCTCTTTCTCGATTCGATTCGTCTTGGTTGATTCGATGGAGACGATGGAGGGTGGGAGCAGCGTCGGAGTGGCGGAGGGTGGCGCTGGCGGTGGGATTGCGATGGAGTTCCCCGCCGGGGAGGCGTCCGGGAGGGTGCCTAGGAGGATACGGAGGCGGTTGATGGAGAGTAAGGGCAGTGGACCTTCCAGCGTTGAGGAGATCGAGGCCAAGCTCCGGGAGGCTGATCTCCGGCGTCAGGTAGTGCGGCGTTCTTGTTTGGTGGGTTATTGTTGAGTCTCTAGGGACGGTGGTGCTGGATTTTTAGGGTATTGGTGGTTTATTTGGGAATTGGGGGTTGGGAATTTGGAGGGTTTTTTTTGGGGAGGGTTTTGGGGTGTTGTGTTTTCGGTCTTCGGATTTTGAATTGAGGTTTTTGATTTTGTTTGTCGTTGATCTTGCGGATGATACTTCTCTTGCGAATTTCGAAAAACTTTTGAACTTTTTAGCCTATTTTAATGTTATTTGATTTTTAAATTGCGGGTTTTTAGTCTTTTTCTCCCCTTAATCAAGTGTTTTATGAATTTTGGGGCAAGTTTTAACTAAAATGAATGTGCTTTGAAGTTCTTTCTATCGAGTTCTCACTTCTCATTTTCTTTTGGAATTTCTTCTTTTTTTGTTTTTCAAGTCCCTTTTTGAACTTTCAGTTTGGTAGAATTTTTATTTTTATTTTTTTTAATTGAAAGCAAACTTGACGTTCTGCGGACTTCTTCTATAACTATCTTCCTGCTTCTCGGCGATGATTGAAATTTCTTAGGTTAGTTACTCTTGCTTTTTTTTTAATTCTTGTTTCGATTTGGATCAGCTTAAGAGTTCAGGGTGGTTCTCATTCATTAGATGTCTTTTAGTGATTAGCTTTGTTTTATTTGAGTGAACTTGCATGCGTTGTTTTTGTGCATATACTGAACTATAAATTCTGAACAATTACAGTTTATTATATTCCTTTAAGAAGTGGTTGCTTTTATTTGTATGCTTGAAAACTAAGGCTTTGGTAATTCTTGGTGCATGATATATTGTGAAGGAAAAATAACTCATTTATCCGTGTTTTCTTCTTGTTTTTAGTTTACCTTGAATTTTCATTTAACAACTGTAATTTGTTTGTTCTGATTTGTTGGCGGCTTTGATTTGGGCTGACTTGCTTTTGGTGTTCCGATCATGTGAGCTTTGATGATTGCTTTTTAATGGCCTTTCTATTACAAGTCTTGGGTTAACTATCTTTTGTTCCACTAGTGGATTTGCTGAATGTTCCTTTGATTTCTCACCCGTGTTTTGTTCTTAAACTTCTTTCTGATTCCTCTTGCTTTTGTAGTGTGGGGGATTGACAAGTTATTAAGTGTGTAAGATTCTTGGAACAATAAATAATTGAACATGCTTCTTCTGCAGCAATTTCATGAGTGGCTATCAAGCAAAGCGAGGCCGAAGTCAAGGAGCCCATCATGGTCCTCGCAAGAGGAGGATCTTGGACAGCGTTTGGAGGCAAAGCTTTATGCAGCTGAGCAGAAAAGGTATTTAGTTGGCTCATTTAGTGCTGCTTCGTTGGCTCTTACTGGTTATCTTCGACGTTTTTACTTAAATGTCATTTGTAAGTATCACATATATTCCTCTGTAACTCAGGTTTATCAGAGGTTATAATCACTGATAAAGTTGACACTGGTGCAGTTTCTTGTGGCTTCAATTATTAATAACTGATGATAGAAAACTCCTTTATACAACAGGTTGAGTCTTTTGGCAAAAGCGCAAATGCGTTTGGCACGGTTAGATAAACTTCGTCAAGCTGCTAAAACTTGTGTGGAGAAGCATTTTGAGACGGAGCGGGAAAAGCTGGGCACAAAAGTTGAATCTCGTGTTCAGCAGGCAGAGGAAAACCGCAAGCGTCTTCTTAAGGCTCATATGCAAAGACAGGCGGCTGCTCAGGAGAGAAAAGCCAGGTCTGTCTTGCAAAGAATAACCAGAGAAAACAAGTATAAAGAATGTGTCCGTTCTGCAATTCTCCAGAAACGTGCAGCGGCTGAGAAGAAGCGCTTGGGATTTTTGGAAGCAGAGAAAAGTAGGGTGCATGCTAGAGTAATGCAAGTACACAGAGTAGCAAAATCTGTTTGCCATCAAAGGGAAAGTGAGAGAAGAAGATTAAAAGAGCAACTTGAAAATCGGCTTCAGAGGGTATGCCAATTTGTACCTATTAACACTTGTATTATCTCCCTTAAAAATGTTTTGATTATTGTTTACTGAGGGCGTATATTTTGTTCATTTACATGTGGTTTCTTTATAGTTTTTAATTCTTAAATGCACTGTGGTATTAATGTAACCTGTTTAGGTAGAGTTCTAAGGTTTTGGTAACTGTTTAATAAGTTGGACTTTTTCCCAATAAATTATAACTTATCCGTTTTTGACTTACATTTCACACATGTAACAATGTAATAAGTAATTTGTTGGTCTTTTTTTGTGACTATAATGATAAACAGGCAAGGCGACAGAGAGCTGAGTATCTGAGACAGAGAGGAAGTTCTCAGGGTTCCCCTTGTATTAATGTGAGCAAACATGGGGAATTTCTTTCGAGAAAACTGGCAAGGTAGTCTCTTTTTTTATTAGTATGTCAGGTTGTCATTTATCTTATTGTGGAGCACTTGATTTCTCATATTTTGTGCTTTGTCCAGATGTTGGAGATGCTTTGTCAGATCAAGAAAGACCACCTTTACATTGGCTAAAGCATATGATGCCCTTGAACTTAATGAGAGTACCTTGAAGGCTATGCCATTTGAACAGCTTGCATTACGAATTGAATCGGCTTCAGCTCTTCAGACAGTTAGATTGTTACTTGATCGTCTGGAGTGTCGTTTTCTGCTGTCTCAAACTTCTTCATCTAGTCCAGAAAACATCGATCATCTGCTTAAACGCCTTGCTTCTCCAAACAGGAAGGGGGCTTCTGGCAAAGCTACAAGGACCAGAGTGCCAACAAAGAAAGCTGTGTGCCGAGAATCTAGAAGTACTTTGGCATCTAGCTTGTCAAGGTATCCTGTGAGGGTAGTATTATGTGCTTACATGATCCTAGGTCATCCAAGTGCTGTTTTTAGTGAACAAGGGGATCGGGAGCATGCCTTAATAGAGTCAGCAGCAAAGTTTGTTCAGGAATTTGAATTGCTTATTAAAATCATATTGGATGGCCCTAACAAATCTCTCTCATTAAGGAAGCCATCACGAGATATCATGTCTGATGACGTTGATAACCATCAAGATTCTTCCTCCCATATGGTTAGCCGACTGAACTTCAGAAACCAGCTAAAGGCATTCGATGCAGGATGGCGTTCTTATCTGTATTGCTTTGTGGTATGGAAGGTTAAGGATGCAAGGTCACTAGAGGATGATCTCGTTAGAGCAGCTTGCCAACTTGAGCTTTCAATGATTCAAACGTGCAAGCTTACTTCAGAGGGCCAGACATGTGAACTCAGTCATGATATGAGGGCTATTCAGATGCAGGTTTAATATATCTGCCAATTTTATCTATTTATTTTCTCTTCTCCCCTTCCATGTGTGAGCATGGTTTTTTATTAGATTATAACTTTTTAAACAGTTATAGGTTGACTTATTTCTCTTTAGTTCTAGATCGCCATAGGCCATGTCACTTTGGGTTATTTGAATATGTTACCTATATTTTTACATTTTGGTGTTCAACTTTTCGCTGTATTTTTTTCCCCATTTGTTTTGACATTGAACTTTAACATGGATGCAAGTGGAACTATTGCATTTCTTTGGTGAAGGGAGCCTAAACAGGACAGGAGAAACCACGAAAATGTTTGGATGGAAACTATTAGCATTAATTTCATATTAAAGGCTCTTTTCTTCATGATCTTTCTGTTTATGTTCAGTTGCTGGAGACCTTTCTCATACCAACCGTTCTACTTTATAAAATATGGCCCAAAGGCATCACTTACTAGCTATAGTTTTTTGACGTACTACTTGTTTTTCCATTCTTCTGCTAAGTCTGCCTAGACTTTTCTGCTTATTTAGTTGTTTATTGGGTTTCTGTTTATTATGCTATCCTTACAAGTATCAAGTAGTATAGCATCTTGTTTTGTTTTATCTTTTTGTCGGATGCAGTAATATTAAACCATTTTTATGTTACACCAGCTATCATTTTTGTTTGACTAGTTACATAAATACCAGGTTATTAAAGATCAGCAACTGCTGAGGGAGAAAGTACAACACCTGAGTGGTAATGCAGGCATTGAACGGATGGAATGTGCTCTAACAGATACGAGGTCAAAATATTTTGAAGCAAAGGAGAACGGCAGTCCTCCAGCTTCACATATTCCTCATATTTCATCTCCTTCTTCTTTAACAACAACTTCGGAGTCTGTTCGAGAGCAGAGTTCTTTAAAGTCTAGACCAGTAGCTCGTTCCTTGTTCAATAGTAACTCTGTCACCCCTAAAGCTGCTGCAGACACACCACGTT
Source organism: Dioscorea dumetorum (assembly GCA_902712375.1). Taxonomy (NCBI): domain Eukaryota; kingdom Viridiplantae; phylum Streptophyta; class Magnoliopsida; order Dioscoreales; family Dioscoreaceae; genus Dioscorea; species Dioscorea dumetorum. The sequence continues at coordinate 5,005,124 of CACTHL010000739.1, forward strand.
TAGATGCAGAATTGAGCTTACCACTGAGGAAGCAATCAGCCACAGATAATGAAGTTCTTGTGAATGAGATCATTCATGCATCACATGGAGGTATTGAGGGTTACTCTTATATGAGTGACAGGGATGAATTGAATATCAGGGTAAGTTGGTCATTGGCAGGCTACTATGATATATGAATTATGAATTGCATTTTTAGTTAAATTTTGGAAAGATAGAACACATTTTTTAGCACAAATCTCATGAAGGTCTGTTTGTATGGAGTATCATATACTGTTTTCCCATAAAGTTGCATTGCCCTTGGTTTGTATGATTTTTAATTCAAGGATTGTCATTGTCATCAGGAAGTTATCCAGTTGATATGTGCTTTGCCTTTCTTTTATTTAGTGTTGCAAGAATTTCTATGGTTGCTTTTAGTACTGGTATTGAATTCATGTATCTCTGGAATTACTTCATTGTTATGTCTTTATGACAGGCAAAAGTTAAAGAGACAATGGAGAAGGCGTTTTGGGATGGAATTATGGAGGCACTGGATAAAGAAGAACCTGATTATGGTCGGGTTGTATCCCTTGTGAAGGAAGTAAGAGATGAACTATGTGAGATGTCTCCACAGAGTTGGAAGCAAGAGATTTTAGAAAGTATTGATCTTGAAATCCTCTCTCAGGTAACCTGGAATAAGTTCAATTGACAGTTTTTATTTAAGAGTATTTCTTTCGGCGTTTCAGTATTTGATTGCATCACTGTATAAATTTTCATTTTCGTCCCACCTTGTACCTGTTTGATATTATAATAGTCATCAAAGAACAAGGGCTGACATCTGTTCTTATCATTAAGGTTCTTGAGTCATGCGTTCAAGACACAGATTACCTAGGAAGGATTCTGGAGTATGCACTACGCATGCTGCAGAAGTTGTCGGCTCCAGCTGCTGAAGATGAGATGAAGAAGACCCACAAGGAATTATTAAGTGAACTGGCAGCTATTCCTCATTCTGGTGGCAAATCAAACAGTTCTTTTATTATTACCACAGTCAAGGGTCTACGTTTCGTTCTAGATGAGATACAGGTTTCTTTCTTTCCTTCTGCTCATCTAGTGGAGGACAGAGGCATATTCGTCTTTGATTTCTTATTGTAATTCTTCTCTGAGTTACTGCTATTTGCATCTCCATGTATTTGTTATGTTTATGTCATTGCTGAATAGAAGTTAATTGCCATAATCTCCCGTTTTCATGTTGAAGTGAATTTTTTTTTTTGCTTTATTAAATTTTATCACAGTTTCCAGTAAGAACTTTTACTAATTATGATTTTTTATTTTTTGATGATTTTATTTTTAATGTGTCTGTTGTAGTTAACAAAATAGCATTTCTCATAATTCTCTCTTTATTTATATGCGGTAGCAGGGCAGCTGCTTTCATTACCATAACTAGTGTTTTCTTCCTGACAGGTGCTGAAAAAAGAAATTAGCAAAGCACGCATACTGATGATGGAACCAATCATAAAGGGGTCTGCAGGATTGGAGTACTTGCAGAAGGCATTTTCAGACCGTTATGGGCCACCTGATACTGCAAATGCTCTCCCATTGACAGTTCAGTGGATCACGCCAGTAAAGAGCAATCTTGAAGAATGGGAGGAACATAGCGATTCTATTTCTGCTCTGTCAACAACCAATGTTAGTTTCTCTCTCAAATTGTCGTTTTTTTTAAAGCATATGCCAACTCCTTTATGTCGGTATGATGTTTTTGAAAAATCTGGCCTCAGATGATTCTGCTTTTTATTATTCTTTCTGCAGGGAGCTGCCTTGGTTACCTCCCTTCGAACAGGTGGTAGCATTCCACTGGTCTCAAAACAGGGCATGTCCAAGTCTCAACCTTTTGTTGCTGATGCAACTGGTGGGTAGTGGATGATTAATTATAATGCTAATGCCTGTTTTAGTTATATGATTTTGGTCTGGCATATTTAGAAGTTCAGGTGTTGCTAGTTATACCATTTTGGTCTTCTCATCTGTGACAACAATATTAAATAATTTCTGGGAGCATGAATGTCGCCTCAAAGAGTTACATATATTTTTTTTTTTTTTTGCCAAAATCCTTGTATATTCTTTTCAGTAAAGACATGCTACTGGCGTGCGCAGGTGCTGCTGGTGAACAACCTGGTTGCAGTGGAGATAGGATTGATATTTTGTTGAGGCTCGGCTTGCTAAAGCTTGTAAGCAGGATACAAGGATTGAACCTAGATACATTGCCTGAGACTCTGGAGTTGAATTTCAAGAGACTGAGATCTGTTCAGAGCCAACTTCAAAAGATTATTGTCATCGCAACAAGGTGATATACTTTCATTCTTTTTCCCTTCTTTCAGAAATTTAACATATGTCATGAAAGAGCAGCAAACTTGACATCGATCTTTATGCCATTTTTCTTGGAGTGCAGCATGTTGGTTCTGAGGCAAGTTCTTGTTAGTGAGAAGGCAGTCTCCTCTTCAGACCTCGAAAGCACAATCTCCAATTCAGTCGAGAAGCTCTTCGAGCTTCTGGACAATGCCACAGACGCTGGCATTGAGGAGATAATTGATTCAATAGTGGGCTCATCCACAGAAGACCCGAAAATCCAAGGGCGAAGAGAGATGATGGCTGGAATGCTGATGAAGAGTTTGCAAAACGATGATCCCGTATTCATTAAGGTCTCCAAATCAATCTACCTGGCTGCACGAGGGCTCGCATTTGGCGGGACTGGAATGCAAGGGCGTAAACTTGCAGATGCTGTCCTTCGTCGTGTTGGGGCCGCTAGGCTCCTTGACAGATTGTTGGAAGCGGCAGAAGTGTTGATTGTGGTGGCGACGGTATCGTGCCGTGTTCATGGACCATGGTACAGAAGCATGGTGTGAAATAGAAGTAAGATAGAAGCAGCTCATTGGATTCATGTGGTACATGTAGATAACTTTGAAACACTTTCACTAGTTTGTATATACTGCTACGTTTGTGCCATTGAGACCTGTCCATAAATTTGTTAACTGTATATTCTAAATAAAGTGTAGCGATTTGTTGTGTGGTGTTGTCTGGTTGTGTATTCTATAGGTAAAATTCCGAGATAGTCCCTCTTTTATAGTCATTTTGCCTTTTTGTTTTTTTAAACTAAGTTGATGTTTTTATTTTTTCAATTGGATAAATTAAGTCTCTCTGGCTGACGTCCTCAATTTGTCTGTCAGATTTACTTGACGTCGTTTAAAATATTAAAGATATTATTAAAATTTATTAAAATTATTTTTTAAAATTATACAAAATATTAAAATATTATAAAAGCCATAAAATATAATAAATTATAAAAACTAAAAAAATTATATAATTAGAAAAAAATGATGAATACAAGTTCAAAGACTTGCTAGATACATGCCATATGTTGCCACTTCGTTTTCATATTACGAAATTACCCAAACCTGAAACATTAAACTAACTCCCAGTTCTATCTTAATCCTTACGGACACTCTTCTTTTCATTTGCCTTTCACCACCTCAAACCGCTACCACCATATTGTAGGCTTCACAAGTGACTTGCGATAGAGAAGATAGTGTTGAAGAGTTAATCTAGGGTTTTTGGGTTGGGGCAATTTCAAACCAGTACTATGAATTTTTATAATTATTTTTTTTTTAAATTTTTTTACTTTTTTATTTATATATAATTTTATAAAAATTTATAATTTATTATAATTTGTATTGTTTTATAATTTTTTAATAATTTCTTGTTAATATTTTAAGTTACGTTAGCAGAATCTAACACAAAAATTGACGGGTTTAATTTACCTAATTAAAAATGCAGAATCAAACTAATTAATTTTACAATAAAAAGACCAAAAAAACAAAGTGATGGTAATAGAGGAATAATCTCGGAGATTTTACCTTCTAACAAAGTTCTGTAAAATCAATTAGGGTGAGTATCCTGGGAATTATAGCTAATTACAATCTATGATTTCTCTAATAATAATAACATGTGTTTGTCACCTTTGTCAAAAACAAAAAATCAGAAGACTAATTTTTAGAGGACTGGAACTCAAACTCTTTTAAAATTCAAATCAGACGTAATGCTGGAAGAAATTTTAAGTAAATGAAAAAAACTTATCCAAAATTAACTTGATTAATATTCAGTATTTATACTAATCAAAATTAAATATTCAAAATTTATTTAATATTACTAATTATAAGAATTTTAAATAATGAATCTCTTTATTTAAAGATAAATTTTTTTAAAAAAAATCCACGTTGCAAGCTTTATAGCAAGCTATATGCAATCATTTGTATTATATATTTTTCTTCTTATATATAACAGAACAGAAAATAATATCCTAAATTAAAAACCATACAGAACTTGTAAATCATAAACTTTCTGCACAGCTTGATCATCAGTTGCAAATGCTTTTACTTATATATTTATATATATATAATTCCTTTTTAATTTTTAAATTTTACATTTAGTGATATATTACTTATTTTGCTTTCAATTAATTTTTTTCTATAATAATAGCATAATCTGATGCCAGTGAATATGTAAGTGATTAAAACTCCTACCCAATGTAAAAAAACTATATGAGTTTTGTTTATTCATACACTCAAAAGAATATGTAGGTAATTACTTCAATTAGTAAATGAATTAAGTACACCACATTTATTTTTTTTAAATTTATTTGAATTATTTTGAGTTTTTTTTTGCTTCTTTTAGTTTATTAGGATTATTTTTAGTTATTTTTATTTTATTTTCTTTTAAAAACATACTTGATGATTTTATTTTTATTCAATTATTTTATTAATGTTATAATAAAGCAAGGTTTCATTGGTCAGAGTGATTGCTTGTTTTTTAATTTACCCAAGTTCAATACTTACCCATTACATTCAATATGCAATTTTTAAATTTAATAATAACATATTTTTTAATAAAATTAAAACCTTTGATGCTCTACCAAAAAAATTCACTCCTAGCAAAATTTTAAAATATTTTTTTATTATTATCTTTATTACTGATAAATGTGCACAAGCTGAGAACAATTTTCATTTATTATCATCCACACATGACAAGAAAATGCTCTTAAAAAAAAAAAAAAATCCTTTCATGAGCCACTCTTTACTTTTTCCCTCCATCTTCAGTTGATCCACAAAATGAAGTAAAATAAAAATAAACCTTATATATGCATCTGCCACTTCTGTTTTAAAAAGAAGGAACCATCAATGAAAATGACCAAAAATAAAGAAGCAACTAAAGTAAAAAAAAAATTCATTTCAGTGCAAGTAGAGGGGAGTAGATTGACTTTCTCCACTTCTTATGTTTTTTTTTTTTTTTTTGAAATAAAAAAAAATTATCATTTCTCTCATCTTAGCAAAAAGTAGTTTTTAAAATTAAAACTTATATCAGTATTTTATACATCAAAGTGAAAGAAATGAGCTTTTATAAAAATAGTACTTCATGAAGGTGATACTCTTCTGCAAAATGAAAATAAGAGTGGTGGAAGTGATATCCTCTACCACTTTAAAAAAGTGACACTTTCCCAATTTCTTGACTTCACTCATTTACACCCAAATGAACGCCGGAAGTAGCAAAAAAAACCAAAACCTAAAATGGCTCATATCCTAGCATGCAAGATTTCCAATTATGGAACAGAATCTGAGTTTTGTATTTTCCCAACTTGAATGCTTTGGCGACCTAAAATTAAACCAAAACAAAAGCAAATAGAAGTTGTCTTCCATAATTTTGTCTCTAAGAATTTTGTAGTCCTAGAGACGTAATTTAAAATGGTTTTGTAATACCAAAAAGCACTTGATTTTGAATTTTTTTTTTACCCAAATTTTATTTTTGGACATAAAAAGAGCTTTTATAGTAGAATGCCCAAACACAAAACAAACTAATTCACCAGAAAAAACATTTGCAAGAGAAGGAGTATAGAAAACCATCATTTTGTAAGCAAATGACTACAGCGAAAAGCACTCTTCTTATCTGCAACTTCAAATTAAAGAAATTGATGTGTTTAAATTTTGACGACGTCTACATAAATTTAGCAATATAATTTGAATTTCACATTTAAACAAATTTGGGGAAGTCTTCTTCCCATATTATATATATTGCTGCCATTGCCCAGTAGCTATTCATAAGGATATCAAGTATGCTAGTAAGTTTATGCTATTCGTATCTAAGATTATGTTATATTTCGGTGTCTATAAACATTGCTTGTTGTGGGTCCATATATATTTAAATGCTCATTTACATAATAAATAAAATTTAAGAATATTAATAAATTTTTTTTCAAACAAGCCTACTTGTTATCAATAATTTATGTGTAGTATAATTACAATCTAACAGTCAATTTGGAGAAGTCAGGGAGCCTTCTGAAAATACAGCAGATTTCAGGGAGGAATGTGCATAAAATCCAACCAATTTACTAAATAAACCCAACGTCGAACAAAGGAGCGGCGCGAAACACTGCGACGGCGGGGAAGATGCCGCCGTCAAAGGGGAAGAAGCCTTTGAGGTCTCTTCCATCAGAGCGCTCCCCCTTTTCGGCCTCTCCTACTCCCTCGACGCCCTCTCGAGATCCAAAGACCGAGGTCGGCGCCGACGACGAGCAGCTTCTCCCTCTCATCCTCTCCTCCGCCGCTGCTAAGTTCTCCAACCTCATCTCAGACTCCGCCTTTTGTGCCAGAGTCTGCGAGACCGAGACCTCTCTCTCCAAGGGCGGTAATCACGCGAGGATTTGGCTCTCGGAGGCTGCCATGGTCTCGTCCTCACTCTCCCCTGGTTCCCTCGTCTCTGTACGTACTCCTATTCTATTTGAAGTCGATTTATCTATTTTCGAGACCTCTCTCTCCAAGAAACATTTCGTGTGAATGCATTGCTAGAATTTCAGTAAAAAAAGTTCAATTTAGTGTTTCTTCCATTCACTTTGATTCTTGGTTACTTTTCAGCTATCATTGCATAGAGTTATTTTCTTTTCTTTGCTGATGAATTCTAGCAATTTCCCATACTACATCTTGTAATTTAGAATGAGCGGATCATTCATTGATGCAAGACTGCTTGCTTATTATAATAGCACACATTCAGTGTTATTTTTATTTAGAATTTATTTTGTTATTTCTCTTTTGTTGAGTTACAATTATACGGTGAAGTTGTGTTTTGATGTCAAGGTTTGTTGTGGATTAAACTATTTTCTTAAGAGGATTCTGTTTATAGGTTTCACTTGCCACTTCAGACAAGACGTCCTTGAAAGATGCCCCACTGGAGAGATTAGCTGAGCAGTGTGCTAGACATTTCGGAGTTGAAACTGGGGACAAGATATCTGATGGAGCAGGAAATTTCTTTGCAATTGCAACTGTATTCCCTTCTCGCAAGGTATGACATGGGAATGTTGATTTTGGATTCTGAATCAGCAAATTGCAGCAGACCTTCCATTCAGATTTGTTATTGTTAATTTGAAATAATTATTTCCTTTGATCTGTAGCTCAGTAATACTTTCCCAGATTTATATTACAATTATATGCTGATAATCGGCAAATACTGTTTCCAATGTAATAATTGATGGACTGATTTTATATCTAGTGATTTGTAATTTGGTCCAGTAATTTCTAAGGTCTGTATTGTGCTTTTGCAGCTTCTGAAAAATGGAGCAAGATTGTCATGGGGTCTGTCATGCACCATGGGCTTCCCTTCTATGGGCAGGGTGATATTTGTTTTCCCTATTAGTGGTTCTTCTTCATCGCGCAATCAAAATATGAATAATTCTATTGCTCATCTCCCTATGTGCAAATGCAAGAACCTCTACCTAAATTTGGTCTTGCCAAAGAGTGTTGTGATCAATTGTGGATATGGTAAATCTCCCTTAGGCACTTCAACAGACAAACTGACATCACCAAAGACTCCAGCCTCTAGACCAAAACTTTCTTCTCCTGGTGCCACTCCAGTCCAATCAAGGAAATTCTCAGACTATGTATCAAATATTGATTCTCCCACATGTCAGGACATCTCTGGTATTAGATTGGCATTGGCAGATGAAAAAGTTAATGAACTGCTACAGATATATGCTGGAAGGTGGCTTCATGGCCGTAGTCTATTAAATGGGAACTTTGTGACAGTACCGATATGTGGGAAACTCTGCTTGTTTCAGGTAGTTGGTGTGGGTGGGCCACAGACAGACTGTTCTAATCCAGATCATATGTCTGAGAGGAAATGCAATTTACTGCCTCTTGAGATTGACAGTGGGAATTCTTTAAATTATGCGGACACTATGTTCCTGGTAGATGCTAAAACAACGGTCCATCTCTCTGATCCAATCGCTTCTGTGAAAAATAATCCAACTAGGACAGGTCCATCAGCGGTTGAAATTACTTGTAGATCCATTTGTGAGAGGCAAGCTGGTGATATTCCTAGGCTGGGTGGCTTATCTAAGGAAATTACAGCTTTGAATGAGATCATCATGTTCTCATTGGGAAACAATTATTCTTTGCCAAGGTTGATTTTATTGCATTTACATTGATACTACTGCCTAAAACCTGTTATTTCTTACTTTTTGGGGGATATGCACGCGTGCAGGCACAATTTAGGGGTTGAATTGTGTTAAGTGGGTTGTTATGGCTATTTTGAATGTTGACATTAAAAAAAAGGAAAGCACGCCCACATAAATATTTGCATGATTATACAATTATGAAACATGTTTCATTCTACTGTATTAAGAAGTTGGATTTAGCAATTGTTACTACTTACTATAGTTAACTCTCAATCTTTTACCTACTGACTAATTGCAGACTCTTTCAGGAGGCACTTCTTTGTTTCTTGGGCTCCACATTCATTTTAACTTTAGTTAAGAATGCGTTATTTATAGATTATCAGTCATGATTTTTAATTCACGTCCTTACTCACCTCCTTTGGTAGATTTGCAAATGTTGTAATATTTGGTTTCCATTTTCTCTTTCATCTGTTTTTAGTTAATACATGGTGATGCATTTGTCTCTCTTAATCTTTGAATTATGTGAATCTGCCTTACGGAAACACAACATCTGTTTCTTAATCATAGTCAATTAACATTTATGCAGAAACTGTAGTACCCAAAATTATTCTAGCAAGTTATATTTATATCGTTTATATTTTTCTTGTTTAGTTATACTTAATTCCTTCACAGGTATAAAGGGGTGCTGCTTTATGGTCCACCTGGCACAGGGAAAACATCTTTGGCCACTTATTGTGCTCATGGTGTTGGTACAAGTCTTTTTTCTATTAATGGACCTGAGATTATCAGTCAATACTTTGGAGAAAGTGAGCAAGCTCTACATGATGTTTTTGAATCAGCTAGACAAGCAGCTCCTTCAGTGGTTAGATTCTTTGCTTCAGCATTTTTTCTTCTCATCTTAAAATCGACTTTCATAATTCACATTAGAAGGAAGTTGCACTGCATGATTTTCATACCTTGCTGTTAATTTGTTTCCTCAATTGATTGATGACTTGTAATTTTCAGCTCACTTTTTTTTTTTCAACTTATTATATCTGTTAAGGAAACTGTCTGACATTAAAAGGCTGTGAATATGTTGTGTAAGCATGTGGTAGTCCCTTTTTGAGCATCTTTAGGTCCATGCTGAGTAACCTCGAATTTGTTTTGGATCTGCAAATTGTGTTTGTTTCTTTTGAAATAAATTTATGGGTATAAAAATTTAATTTCGTTGGCTTCAGAGACTGTGGAAGAGAAAGTAGTTCACTTTTCCTGGTCTATCCCAGTTGGTTAGCAACATGATTATATTCATGTTGTCTGTGAATCTGCTGAAATGATTAGTATGGTGTTCCCTTCTCTTTATGCTTGTAGTCGGCATAGCTTGCACCATTCTTCTTGCTGTGAGACATTTAGTTTGTTCTTTATTGAAATGGATTTTTATAATCATTTGCTATACTGTGGCTTATTGTCTATATGGGAAGGACCTGAGCTTGCAGTTATTTGGAAACACAAATTTGCTTGCTTTCTGCATTTAAGTTAATAATATTGTTGTTTTCAAGGTATTTATTGATGAGTTGGATGCTATTGCTCCAGCACGAAAAGATGGAGGTGAAGGATTATCAGTTAGAATGGTGGCAACATTATTAAAATTGCTTGATGAGATAGATAATAGTGAAAAGATACTTCTAATTGCTGCCACAAATCGCCCTGACAGTATTGATCCTGCTTTAAGAAGACCTGGAAGATTTGATCGAGAAATTGAAATAGGTAATTACTCTTATTGCTACCTTCTGTTACTGGTTTAGGAAGCTAAATCTATCCATCAACCTAAGGTAATCTGACAATCTAATCTTCAGCATGTCAAAGGTAACTTAAGAAGGTATGCGGTTGCTAGCAAAAATAAATGTGTGCCCGTAACTATCAGAGTAGCTCAGTGGTAGTTATTGGGAAGGATCCTGATTTTTTTTCTTTTAATCCTTCTCCTAAGAAAATTGTGCAGTAGATGACATTTGCGAATGAGAAGTTAAGGAGTGGTGTATTTTATATTGTAAGGACTATGATTTTCACATTATTTTGTCTAGTTGGTGGTAGCTGAGGCGTTAGATCTTTGAGTTCAATTAGTACGTGTAGGTTTTCTAACACTTGATTGAAAAGAAGATAATAATGAAAGTAAAGTTTAGTTGTGCGCATTTCACTTGTCAGTTATTGCTGCTAACGAAGTTGCTGTTTTTGAGTTTATAGCTGATGGAGGGGTGTTAATTCAAGCATAGCTGGCCATATAGCAACATCTCAATTTTCCAGGATTAATTTTTGAGGTGAGGATAAACAGAAGATAGTCACTAAGTTCGGATTAGGTATATATCTGCTTTGGGTAAATTATGCAGGCATGGATTTGACAAAACTTGAAAGACTGTATAACACTATTTGGTTTTGAATAGGAGTTTGTTTGCTTGGTGAAATTGATATGAACTTCAAGAGATCTGTTTGGAAAGAACTGCCTTAATTTAGTAGATGAGAAAAAACAAATGTGCTTCTTGTGCTTATAACTTCTGACTACATCGTTTAGAACTTTTTGAAGAAAAGGTTAAGTTAGATAATCTAACTATATGGAAATTTTGTTGCTATGGACCCTTATATTATGATGAGTCCACTTCTTGCAACCGAGATAGGTAACAAATAAAAGCTGTGAGAGTGTAATGCTTAATTGGTTTGTGAGCCCCAATCTCTCTCATGGTAAATCCTTGTTCTCATCTTTTTATTACTCACTTGAGGTTATTTGCTTTTGCTCAGAGTATTCCAATGAAGTGTGTGTATTTTAAAGTTCGGGGGATTTTGAATTGCTTGAGTTACCCAAGAAGAATTTATGCACAATAATATAGATCAGGGGGAAAAATTTTATGGTTCCAGAATTTTCAGAAACAGTTATACTGATATGGAAAACATTTTGGGATCTTTTTCAACAAAGTGTTCATGCCTAAATACATCATTTATGATAACCTCAGTATATGAGGTTGAGAACTTTCGGATATGGTGTTTCATACATTTATATAATAGCTCTTTGTCGCACCAAGAATTTTCTTGTTAAAATTTTAACTAATCATCCAAAATCATCTCTAATGTGTTCTACGTTTTCCCTTTAAAATTACACGGGAGCTCTTCGGATGAAGGTTTAAATTGTAGAATTGATTTTTGCTATCAATGACAGATCTTAAATTTGGTCTTCATGACTTTTCAGGAGTGCCATCTCCAGAACAGCGTCTAGACATACTTCGGACTCTTCTCAGTGACATAGATCACTCTCTTAGCAGCAAAGAAATTCAAACACTTGCCATGGCTACACATGGATTTGTGGCTGCTGATCTTGCTGCCCTTTGCAATGAAGCTGCAATGACTGCTCTTCGTCGCTTTATCAAGTTTGGAAGTTCAGATGAGCATGTTGGTGCATTGTCGTCATTGCTTGCGGAATTGTCTGTTTCCGTGAAGCCTGTCTCTTGCCTTGATTCTGAAAAGGCTCTGGAAATTCATGACATATCCCAAAAAGCATTAGAAGAACCTGATCAGCTGGTAGAAATTATGCTTAAAGTGTCAATTGATGATTTTGAGAAAGCCAAAATGAAAGTGAGGCCTAGTGCAATGCGTGAGGTACTTCTTTTTACTTGTTAATTTTCACGTACAGTTGATATTTATTTAGATTCTGCAGTTGAGATACAACTCTTGTTTGTGTGGACCTTTTATTTTATCAATAAAAATATGTATCTGTAAGGAGCCATTTGTTGAAGAAATCGTCAGTTGTCATTATGCTAGTCTCATCCATGTTGGCTCAATGCATAAAATCTCAAGTTCCCAGTCTTTTGCCAATAATTTATGATAGTGGTGTATACTGAACGTAATGTCATGTCACACATCGTATGTGTGTATTGGGAAGGTTGTTAGGTAGTGTTTTGAGAATCACTAGCTTAGGCCAGAGCCTCTCCAAATATTTTGGGCTCAGTATGCACAAGCCTAACCCTCATCAAGACCATTATTGTATAGATATTTTGTGGAATTCCTTGCAGGCCAAATTTTCAATATCTATTCCTAAATGTAACTAATCTCTAATGTACTGTATCTCTCATTTAACAATCCATGAATCAATAACAAATGAATAAAGAGAAAGCTCATAAAGATAGAGCCACTTGAGATATAGCATATTATTTTCCTTCTATTCTTTATAAATTTATCTTAACAGGTATAAAACAGCAAGATAATCTACGTCACATAGGCATCTTCTGGTGCTTCATAGAGGACTCTCCATATATCTGGATACAAGATTTACTCATAGGGTTTGCTGCATTTTGATTACTTACTGTTTTGCCTGATTAGGTAATGCTCGAGTTTCCAAAGGTTTCCTGGGAAGATGTGGGTGGCCAAACTGAAGTTAAGAAACAGTTAATTGAGGCTATTCAATGGCCACAAATATGTCCAGATGCTTTCAGAAGAATAGGAATACGCCCACCAAGGGGTCTATTAATGATTGGTCCACCTGGTTGTAGTAAAACATTGATGGCTCGAGCTGCTGCTTCAGAAGCAAAACTTAATTTTCTCGCAGTCAAGGGACCTGAGCTCTTCAGCAAATGGGTTGGGGAATCCGAGAAGGCTGTGAAATCCTTGTTTGCAAAGGCTAGAGCTAATGCTCCAGCAATTATATTTTTTGATGAAATAGATGGCCTTGCAATAACTCGTGGTCAGGATGGTGATGGCACTTCTGTTGCTGATAGAGTGCTAAGTCAGTTGCTTGTAGAAATGGATGGTGAGCTTGAAATTTATTGTTAATTTTGCCCTTAAGAACTAGACATGCTAACCATGCTCACTCAAACCACAGTGGCACCAACAGTATGAATTTGTTGTCTTATTTCAGTTTTATTGTGAAATTACTTTAATTGGATCACATGGTACCAGTTTCTATATTAATGCCATCCTGTGATATGACCATTAAAAAAATCTTATATCTTGTTTTGATACTTGGTGATGGATCTGGCTGCCTACAATTATCTCTCATGGACCCAAAGTTAGAAACCTACTGACTTGATGGACATGCTCAATTTTGCCACATTATCTGATTCCCTTGTCTAAGGCGTTTTCATGAGTTTAAGCAATGTTTTGACAGCCATGTTGCTTAATGTTAGATGGTTCAAATTTGATTATGCCATTCCTTTAGTCATATTTATTTCCTTCCTATATGTGCACATCTCCCTGCTAAGATGTAGATGTAGTTCTGCTTATATTCTACTATCAATATGTGCACATGCTAATGTATTGTTTTGCGTGAATTTGGCTAGTAATCATAATTTTTTTATATTCTTTTGTGTGTGCTAGAAATAAATATTCCATGTCTCATGTCCTCATACTTTTTCTTCAAATATTTCAGTATTCAACACCTATATTTATCTCAGGATGTCTTTTTGTCCATGTCCACATCACTGTTGTAAATGGATAAGTTGGTGTGCTGCAAATCTCTTCTCCCGCTTTATTCTTTTTCTTTTTTTTTAAAACATTTTGGATATGTCGAGGCCTGATATTTCTTTCTATTGTGGTAGCATTTGTGAGAGAATTTTGGTGGTAGTGTTGGACATTTCTATATTGGATACTTCTTTAATTGAAAGACTTCTTGTATGTGATTGTTGATGTTGTTTTGTAGGATACATGAGTTAGCTCATTGACATGATTTATATATCAACATGGTTTATCCCACATAATATGGTTGATGTAGGTTTGGACCAAAGAGTTGCTGTTACTGTTATTGCAGCTACTAATCGTCCTGACAAGATTGATCACGCCCTTCTGAGACCAGGTTCAGCCTAGAATGTATTGAGTACTATATAATTATTATGTTTGGGTATAAATTTCTAAAACTACAGCAACCAATTGATCCTATATATATATAGACACTGGAATCAACTTTTATACACCCTAGCAAATACATCCTGACAAATAGAATATTTTGGGCCCAGGACGTTTTGACAGGCTGTTAGATGTCCAGCCACCAAATGAAGCCGATCGTAAAGAAATATTCTGCATTCATATGCGAAGCATGCCTTGCACTTCTGATGTCTGTAAAGAGGAGCTTGCTCAGCTCACTGAAGGCTATACTGGGGCAGATATCAAATTGATATGCAGAGAAGCTGCTATCGCTGCATTAGAGGTATGTTCATTTGTTCTTTTAATATCTTTTTTTTTCACTAAATTAAGTTGCAATAAGCACATATCTTATAAAAAGTCGGAGACCATTGGAGTTCGGTGAAGTCTGGCCTGAAAAATATGCATTGGTTTGTAAAGTCATGGCTATATGTAGAAAATGATATCAATATTATGACCAGCAAACCTTAGTTCATCAATATGGCAATTGTCAGAAGGAAGTCCCAGTTTCCGTTGCCACTCTTTTCACTCTTTTGGTGCATTTATCTGCCAATAATTTGGACCTAGAGTGAATATGAATATCACGGGACTCTCTCGGCTGTTCTCTAAGCACCAATAATTAACAAATTTGGCGACCTATATTACAGACCTTCTGTTGTTACTGTATATTTTTCACAAATGATACGACATATGTTGGAACAGCTCTTTTGGGCACGTTTAAGTGATTGATATTATTATTATTATGGTAGAATATAATTGCTTCAATTTCTGTATTGTACGATTCTGTAAACTTCTTCCCACAAATTAGTGAAGTAGGCAGGGTCCTGTTGTATAGAATAAGAAAGGGCCGGTCAATCTTTAAAAATTTTGATTTTGATTTTATTTTACTTGAACAAATACTAAACCTCTTTTTGAACATGATCAGGAGAGCTTGGAGGCAGTTGAAGTATCTATGGCGCATTTTAAAATTGGAATAGGAAGGGTACAACCATCAAATCTCCAATTTTACCAAGAACTAGCAGCACAGTTTCGGAGGGTAGTTGACAACAGAGCTATCAAGGATGAGTGACACTGTTTAGATAACAGGAAATGTAACAATCCAACTCCATTGAACATTATCATCCTTTTGATTTGATAAGTTTTCCTAATTTATGATATTGTCGCAGGAAAGGTTGAAGATGTTGAAAATGAAAAAGAATTGTTAGCTATTCTTGGAAGAACTCGATACCAGGAAGCTTGGCATTTATTCTGTGAAAGGCTTGGTATGCATTTATTGTCCTTTATATTCTCAAATATACCTCAGTGCCAGTTTCACCTTTACATGGCACTGGTTGTTTGTTTCTAGTTTCCCCTGTGAGTACATTTTGAATTTCATTGCATGCGATGAGCTGACACAGGAATAATTATCGAGGTTTTGTTCATTTTCCATTTGGAGTACATTCTCTAATTTGTCATGTGATATGGAGCTGATAAAGGAGTAGTCCGGTTCGTGATCTAGGTTTCGTTGAATTTCCTTTTTGAGTACATTATGAATTTTGTTGCATTCTGTATTTTAGGTTTCGTGCATTTTAGTGGAACTAAAACTGGCCTGCGAGTCGGACTATTATTGCATGTGAAATACGCCGAAACGCAACTACTTTGTTTGGATTTGTTACTTTGTTTTATTCTGACATGGAATGCAGTGACTTCTAATTCGATGCTTTCGCTTGTGTGTTTTTCTTGTTAGAAATGTACACACTCGATGCAAGATTCTCTTATGAAGATGCTACGCAAGGAATTATCGGTGGTCGAGCTAGAAAATGATAGTCATTTACAATGTTTGTCGGCAATGCAGCCGATTTATAGAATCTGCGATGCTGCCTATTTTGGAATTATAAATGTATGATTTAAAATATTAGATCGATCAATGTATCTCTTTTTTGTGTTTTTTGAATATCTTTTTGTATTTTGGTTAAGTGTTTTTTTTTTCTTTTTCTTTTTGAGCTTAGAATTTATTGTTTTATTTATTTTTTATTTTTATTTTTGTGTTTCAGTGTATCCCTTAATTTGTAAAGTCCTTTTTTTTTGGTTTTGTATGAGAACACAAAGTTAGGAACAAAATTATTTATAAAGAAATTTACTTTTTTTTAAAGACTTGCAAATTATAACATTTCCTCACCAATTAATCAGGACACCTAAAATCTTCAAGAATTGATTATAAATAAATGAATTCCTAAAATCTTCAAATTTAATAAATCATAAATAAATCATAACATAAAATCTTCAAGAATTAATTATAAATAAATGAATTTCCAAAATTTTCAACGGCCTTAATCACGCTATAAATAAATGCAATTGAATGCAGACAAAGGCAGTTAATTTGTTTGATAAATATTTATAAATGCGCAAGCTCATTGGTTCATGCATCTCAAGTCTATATAAACCCATGAAATGCAGCTTTGTTAAACAACATCAAAGCCTTTCTCCTTCACCATCCAAAAAAAAAAAAAAAAAAAAAAAAAAAAAAGAAAAAATCCTCATTTTTGAGGAGTTATTGTATATATAATGTCTTCCATTCTAGCAAGAAAAAGGAGGGCATGGCCTTTCAGAAGGATTGTTGGAGCTCTGGTTTTCAACAATTCTATCGGTGAATTATAATCAACTTCATCCAAAGATCATATGTCGCTTTGGTTTTCTTTATTCTTGTCTCATGTTAGAGATGGAGATGAAGAACCAAAGTTGTATATTTTTGTATGATTTATTATAGAAAATAGATATCGGTATCACCAAATAAGAAGAGTGATTTGATCGGATCAGGCTAGTGTGATTATGATTGTAATTTTTTTTCTTTTTTTTTTTTTTTTTTTTTATTTAGAGTTGTTTAATGTGAGAAATATAAAATAAATATATATCAATAAAGAATGGGTTTGATTTTGTTGATGTTATTTTAAGTGTGCATGTCTCAATTTTAGTTTATTAGCTTTTATAATTTTTTTTAATGGTTTAATTCCATCGTGATAACTTATATATATATATATATATATATATATATATATATATATATATATATATATATATATAGACATGCATGAAATTAATATATTTAGTGGATGGCAAATCATAGACTGAAAATTTTAATTTATTAATTAATTTTATACTAATATATATATATATATATATGTCAAAATAAGAATTATAAAAAGTTTTAATATTTATTTTTATTTAATTTTTGTAAAATCGAAGGCACATTTAATGAATTTAAAAGAATATGTTTTATTGTATAAAATATGAAAATGAATTTAAAGGAATTTAAGCATGTATTAAAATATGAGCATATGTTTTATTGTAAGGAGAACATAAAAGAATTTAAAAGAATGAAATTGAATTTTCACCTTTTCAAAGGGATTTTTAAGAATTGTATTATATCAAAAGCTCACTTTGGTCTCCCTCTCTAACAAAAAAAAAAAATCAATTAAATTGAAGCGAAATTGTTTTATAATTTTTACTTTTAAAAATAATTTAGAAATGATTTAGCATAAGTTAGAATAATTTTTTGGACATGTTTAAATGATATATGTATGTATGCATATATGCACATATTGTTTGACATTTACATAACATTTTATTTGTTTTTATTTTTTGCATTAATAAGATTATTATTTTAATACCTTTTAAATTTCATATTATGAGTTCATAGAAAAATAGTTATTTGATCCATAATTTATGGGTTTTTATTTTTATTTTTTTTCAGTGAGAGTACATTCTTGCTTCTCTCATATACCACATGGAGTTGATAAATGAATAATTATCGACCTCGTGATTTAGGTTTTGTTTAATTTCTTTTTTAAGTGCATTTTGAATTTTGTCGTATGCTAATTATTTGATAGAAGAACCATTATCAGGCTTGGATTTATGTCTTGTTTATGTTGGCAAACTAAAAACTAGTTTAGGACCATTATTAAATATGAATACTTCAAAGTGTTCAAACTTTATTTCGATCAGTACATCTCTATGTGCAAAGAATTTATTTGTGTTGTTTATTTATATTTATATTTATATTTATATTTGTGAATGCTGAATATTATTTGTTACATATCTGTTTGTACATTTATTACTTATAAAAATAATATGTTTACTAATATTTACTCTTATTATTTGACCCTATGATAAAATACCTTAATTTGTAAGTTTGTTTTTTTTTTTTGAAGTATAAGAACACAAATTTAGAAACAAAATCATGTAATAAGAAAATTAATGCCTTTATAAAGATTTACAAATTATAATAATTCCTCAATAATTAATCATTAATCAAGACAACAACTCGGCTTAATTATGTAGAAAGTAACTTAAAAATCTTTAAATTTTAATTGTAAATGAATTAATACCTAAAATATTCAAGATTTGAATCATTGATTATCAATAACTGAATACCAAAAATATTCAATGCACTTAATTATGTCAAATTAATGCTCATAATTAAATTGGTGCATGGTCATTGGTTCTTGTATCTCAAGTCTATATAAACCCATGAAATGCAGCTTTGTGAGATCACAACAAAATCTTTCTTTCTTTTTTAAAAAAAAAAATTTTTTTCTTTTCATTTTTGAGGAGTTCCATGCATAGATAATGTATTTCATTCTAGCAAAGGCAAGGAGGGCATGGCTTTTTCTTCTTTTATTTTATTTTTTCTTTTAAGTTTTTTTTCATGGTAGATAAGTTGTGATCAGAGATTTTATCGAAGGATTGCTTGAGCTGATGCTTTTCGTCTTAGTTTTAAGCAATTCTTTCGATTAAGAACAATCAAACTCATCCAAAGAACATATGTGGCTTTGGTATGATTGTTCTAAAAAATTTATATAGCTTTGGTTTTCGTTTTTCTTATCTCATGTTAGAGATAGAGATGAAGAACCAAATTATATATTTTTGTTACATTTTTTTATACGATTAATTGCAAGAAGATAGTGAGAATCACCGAAGAAGAAAAGTCATTTGAAGCGACAAAAAGCTAGTGCGACTATCATTGTAATTTTTTTTTAAAAATTTTTTATTTTATACGAATTTTCTTGTTATCATAAATAAATGTACTTATATCAATTATGAAAGAGTTAGATTTTGTGGATGTTATTTTAATTGTTTGATTGATTGCGATGATTAATATATATATATATATACACACACACACATTAAAAAAAACTAATAAAGATAATATGAGTATATGTTTTATTGTAATCGTAACATAAAAAGAAATTTAGAAAAGGAGTTTTATATGACATTTTTCTTCTCAAAATAGCCTTTAATCCCATGTGAATTAATTTTGTTTATTTATTTATTTATATTTATCTTTTGTTATTATTATTATTATTATTTTGCAAATAATCCCCCACCTTATACCTTTATTAATTATGACTTGAAATCTTAATTACATTCAAGAAGAACCCTCTATAGTATCTTATTTCATTTCAAATAGCTCCCTTTGTGACATCCTCATTAAAAAAAACCAAGAAAAAAAAAATACTCCAACTATCTTTTTTTTTTTTTTGTAATAATTACAAAGTAAAAATATTTAACATTAATATTTGAACATTTTTACAAAGTATAAATATTTTTAAAGATATTTAAAATTAAAATTTTTTAGTGCATTCTCAATTTTGCCACATGTTAAGGATTTAATTTGGGTATAGTTTTCTGTTCTTTATTTAAGTTATGTTCATTTCAACAAACAAAAAACTAGCTTAGAGTTATTATTAAGTACCAAATATTCAATAATATGATATATATATAATTTTATTTGAATTTGTAAGTTTTGTTTGTTCTATGATATATGTGCAGTTTAACGATTTTTGACTCATAAAGAAGCCACATAAGGATTGTCGGAAACTAAGCTACAAAATAACAGTCATTTGCGATAGTTGTCCGTAATTACTCTCTAGATCTCACAAGCAACTGATTTATAGATTTATGTTGCTTATTTTAGAATATTTATCATTGTATAATCTAAGAGATTCAATTATTAGTGTGTCGCTTTGTGCTTTTTATAAATATGAGTTTGTCATATGTTTTTTCAGAGCTTAAAATTTATTGGTTTATTTTTTATTTATTTATTTTTATGTTTATGTTGATTATATTGATACTCTTATTTATTTATGTATAGAAATAGAAAAATACCGTGTGCAACAAGTGTTAGAGAAATTGAGGTTTGGATGACAAGCAAAAACACAAAAATTTACGTTTTGGATTCTAAACTTAAAATATTTTGGATGAAGAATGTGTTTATTGTTACACTTGAAGAAAAGAAGATTTTTGAAGTATATATTTTATATATGTCATTGAACACTTAAAGACTACTTATATTATTTTAGAGTTTTAGAAATTCACACTTCTTCTTAAACATAAAATATGCATGAGAACTAGTATAACTATTTTTATTATACCAAGAGATACAATTTAATTTTTCAAACTCCTTTGTTGTTTTAACTACTATGGCAACTATAGGATATGGAAAGATGGCATTTAAAAATTTGTTGTAATATTAAAAATATTATAACAACATGAGCTTACGTTTTGACAATGTACAAAGAGCCTATGACATTACCGTACTTGACGTATTTAACTCGATTCAATTGAGTATAAAGATGTTATATAATTTTTAGTTTCCTGCATATTTATTTACTTCATAGTGAATACAGCTGGTATTGCTAGACCTAAGGCTCTTTAAAATTTTCAAGTGATAAGGCATAAATTACAACCTTTTTCAAGTTCATGAACAAAGGCAATAAATATACCTTATATATATATTTGGTCTTCCCTTTTTTTTTTTGTTTTATTTGTTTTTTTAAGTATAGTTTAAATTTGATGACATGATATAAGTTAATAGTAATGAATATATGTCTGATTAATATTTTTAGGTCTATACATATGACAAACAAAAAATCACTTAATTAACCAGTGATCTTTTGTATGAGATTAGTCAGATATTTTAACCATTAGGCTATTGTCATAAGGTTGATTCTTTATTTATCAATTACCTCTTTTGCTTTAATGTTTTAATTTGTGATTTAAAACCTTCATGATTTTGTTTTAATTGTTAGGTATACACACTCAACATGAGATTTTCCTCCTATGAGATGTTAGAAAAAGATTGTCGGAGATTGAATGACAATATTTGTTAGTTTTCGACTTATGTAGCCCCCTTGAATGATTATTTCCACCAATATATGTTTGGGCCTTATACAAATATGTTCTTGTTAATCATTTTTGCAACTTAGAATTATGTTATAGGAAAACGTTTTTGAATTTTGATTATTATTCATGAGCACATATTTTTTTTTTTATATTTATGAAAATAATAAATTTACACTTATTCATATTCTTATGATACAACTTATAACAAAACAATTGAATCTCTAAAATTTTTTGTTTTTAATTATTTCCCTTATAAGCACAAAAAAGCTACACTCAAAATTATGAATAAAAGAAATTAAGCTCATTATTTCTTAGATTTGCAAATTGTACTCATTCCTCCCAATTAATCAAGATAATAATTGATTTTGTACATGCCAAACATTCCATCACCATAAAATCTTCAAGATTTAATTATGAATAAATTATTACCTTAAAAATTTTGGGATTTAATTGTATTAAATTGGTGCTCATAAATGTGCAAGCTCATTGGTTCATGCATTCTAATGCCTAATTATTACAAAATTTTCTATATAAGACCCATGAAATGAACTTTTATGAAAACAATTCAAGCTCTCTCTCCTTGAAAAAACACTCCTAAGATTTTTTTGTCATCTTTTTGAGGTTTTTGTGAATAAATTATGTGTTACATCCTACCAAGGAAAAAGACAGCATGGCTTTTTATTCTTTTTTTTTTTTTTTTTTTAGCTTATTTTCATGGTAGATAAGTTGTGATCAGAGATTATATCCGGGGATTATCGGTACCGAGTCTTAATGTCCTCTCCTGTAATAATTTTAGTGGTTGAGGATAATTAGTCTCATCATCCAAAAGAGTATATGTCCTTTTGGTATAATTGTTATAAAATGATATATGATTTTGGTTTTCTTTTCTCGTCTTATATTAGAGATAGAGATTAAGAAGAAAGTTGTATATTTTTCATTATGATTGTTTTGGAAACAACATCGGTGTCACAAAATAGGAAGAATAATTTGATGGCATAAATACTCTTGTTGTATATTGATTGTAATTTTTTTTTTATTTTATTAATAGTTGTTTGTGGATATGTCTTTGTAGTCATACAATTGTTTATTGTAGAAAAGATAAATACAAATGTTATCAATTTTGAATGATTTAAATTTTATCCATATTATTCAAAATGTATTTAATCTTATTTATGTAATTTTTGTTAATGGTTTAATTTGATTGTCATAATTAAAAATATTTATACATTAAAAATACAGAGAATAATTAATAAAGATGACATATTAGCATATGTTTGATCAAGAAATCATTAAGCAACATTTTAATTTTTATTAAAATTTTGTCATAATTTCTTTTACAAACTTTAATACATACTTTATGCATATACGTACAATATATAGATTCATTGCAATGAGAGTCTAGATTAAGCATATATATATATATATATATATATATATATGATTTATCTGTTTTTAAATATATTTTCAATGCATTTTTTTTTTATATAAAAGTGGCAAATGTCTTTCCACATAACGACAAATACGATAGTGCACCAGTTAAGTTGTTTGATCGATCTTTAAAAATTTATTAACTCTGTCTAATATTGCAGGGATAATTAGAGTCATAAATATATATCTATTATAAATGAATTAGATTTTGTCAATATTATTTTAAATGTGTTTATTGTCATTGATAGCTTATTAGTGTTCACCATCTTTTTTTGTTTATTTAAAGGTTTAAGTTGATTGTGATGATTAAAATATATATATACATGTATTATTATATATTTAAAAATTCAATAAATCAAGTTCATGCTAGTTACCACTTCATAATAGAAGGATGGTATTGAGAGCGTCTTGAGATCAACTTTCTTTTCAACAGTTCAATGAGTGACTTGTCTATTTTTTAATAAAAATAATATATATATATATATATATATATATAAAGTTGACAAATTCTAACACCAATGAAGTCTTTGTAGTGAATTATATATTATTTTATTTAACGTTTCTTACATCATGTGTGATCAATTGGTGATATGTGATTTGCATCCTAAGTTAAAATTAATAACTAATATTATATGTTTATTTAACATAAAACTGAACAACGTAATTTTGTATATATTTTTTTTAAAAAAAATACTGTTATTTATTTATTTATAAAAAAATAAAATGTAATATTTTTTAAGAAATGGACAACTTTATTACAATTTACAATGCTTGGTGTTTTTGATTCAATTTCAAATATTGAGCTTTTTTTTTGTATGAAACTTTATGAGGTTAAAAGTTGGTGTTGCCAGACCAAGGGTTTTTTCTCAATTAAATAAAACTTTTAATTAAGTACAAAAACAAAATATAAAAATTTTACCCATTTAAAATACGACGGGCCGATTCATTTTTTAATAACTGAAACAATATATCAAAAGATGATCACTTTGGTCTCCATCTTTAATAAAAATGTATCTTCCATTTAATTTTAATTGAGGGGGTAAAGATGTTATGCAATTTTTATTTTGAGTAATATGAATAATTACTTAAATATTTGAATTCTCTCAGTAAAAATAGCTTGTATTTCCTGACCTTTTGTTCTCATTAAATATTTTTTCATAAATCATGTGGCATATATTTTTAATTTCATAATTTGATTGTGAATTGATGTAAAAATAATTACTTAATCCATAATTTTGGTTTTATTTATTTTCTGAGGATGGTCTAATGCAGCATGATATGAGTTCATAGAGAAATAGTTATTTGGTCTTCGTTTTTTATTTTATTTTTTTTACTATAATTTGAATTTCATGGCACCAATGAATAGTTATCTAGCCCGTACGTACGTTTATTTAAATACGCCCTTGTCAATCATTTTTGCAACTTAGATTTATGTTATGCGAAAACGTTTTTAAGTGTTGATAATCATTGGATACATATTTTTTTTTAAAAAATTTATAAAAATAATATCTTTAGTTCTATTCATTCATATAAAAAAATTATAACTTATATCAAAACAACTGAATCTCTAAGTTGTTTTTTTTTTCTTTTTATTCTTTTATCTATAAGCACAAAAAAGTTACAATCAAAATTATGAATAAAAGAAAGCTCATTATTTCTTAGATTTGCAAATTGTGCTCATTCCTCCCAATTAAGTAAGATAATAATTGATTTTGTACATGCCAAACATTATTCCATCACCATAAAATCTTCAAGATTTGATTATGAATAAATTCATACTTAAAAAAATTTTGGGATTCAATTATAATAAATTGGTGCTCATAAATGTGCAAGCTCATTGGTGCATGCATTAGAATTAATGCTTAATTATTACAAAATTTTCTATATAAACCCATTGGTGCATGCACTTTTGTCAAAACAAGTCAAGCTCTTTCTCCTTTCACCCTAAAAAAAAGAATATCTTAGATTTTTGGTTTTTTTTTTATATATTTATGAGTAAATTATGTGTTGCATTCTACTAAGGAAAAAGAGAGCATGGCTTTTTATTCTTTTATTTTCTCTTTTGTTTTAGTTTATTTTCATAGCAGGTAAGTTGTGATCAGATATTATACCCAAAGATTATTGGTTCTGAGTCTTAATGTCTTCTCCTGCGATAATTTTAGTGGCTAAAAACCGTCAATCTAATGAGGAGTACATATATATGTCACTTTGGTATAATTGTTCTAAAATAATATATATGTGATTTTGGTTTTCTTTTATTATCATGTATTAAAAATATATGATGAAGAACCAAAATTATATATTTTCTATTCTGAATGTTTGGAAGAGACATGGGTATCACCGAATAGGAAAATAATTTATTGGGACAAAGGCTAGTGTGACTATTATTGTAATTTCTTCTCTTTTGTTTTTTTTATAAATTTTATTGATAGTTGTTTGTGTATTTATTTTATAGTTATATAATTGTTTGTTGTCAAGAAAATAAAATAAATGTTTATCAATTTTGAATGAGTTAGATTTTGTTGATATTATTCAAAGTATATTTAGTTTTATTTATGCTCTTTAATTTTCTTAATGTTTTTAATTTGATTGCGATGATTAAAAATATATATACATAAAATATAGAGAATAATTAATAAAGATGATATATATATTAGCAAATGCTTAATCAAGAAATGATTTCTTGATGCCTTACCTTTAAAACATGAATGAAATTAATCAGAAAGCAACATCCATAATGTTTATTAAAAATTTTGTCATAATTAATTTTTACAAAATTTAATATATACTTTATTTCTATGTTTGTCAATATTAATTACGCAATAAATTTTTTTTTTGTACATTTATGAAAATTAATAAATCCTATTTGCTCTTGTTATATAACGTATAACAAAAGACCTTAATTTGTGAAAATTATTTTTGGTATAAAACACATAAAATTATATACAAAATTGATGTATAAAAAGAAACTTCATTGTTTATATTGATTTGCAAATTATAACCATTCCTCACTAATTAATCAAGAAGATAATTTGGTTTCATGGATGCCAACCATTCCATTCATTATTGTGTACAAAATAAAATCTTCAATATTTGATAATAAACACATTAATACCTTACAATCTTCATTTTCCTTGATTATATATAATAAATTAATGCTCATAAATGCTTTCCAAAATAATTAATTTGTTTCTTAAAAATTTTCAAGGTGCATGCTCTTTGATTCATGCATCTCATTTCTTATTTTTTGCAAAGTTTTGTTCTCTTTTTTTATTTTTAAAATAAAAATGATTATATATATATATATATATATATATATATATATATATATATATATATATATATATATATATATATATATATTGGATAAAACCACACAAATAAAATATTATCTACTTTAACAAATTTGCGTCATGTGTTATCAATTTGTGACATAGAATTATATTTAGTAAATAAATTAAAATAACTACTATTAAATAATATTTATGTTGACTCAATATAAAAATTGAATAACATTGGTCAAACGTGATATATCACCTTTTCCTCCATAAAATTTTTTTTAATTATTGAACTTTTAATCCTTTCAAATGATGATAACCATGGGAAGAAAAATTAAAAAAAAAGGAAAAATTATTAGAGACAGTGGATGTGAAAAAATGAAAGTGATTGAAGTGGAAATATGAAGTATGATTTTTCAAATCATGTACGTAAAAAACAAAATCAAAGATATGATGATCAATTTTTTGAATTTGTTTTTGGAAAGATAAGATGAAACTTTAATCCAATAAAAAACTTTTTTTTTTTTTAATTTTCATGTCTTCAAATTTTGTTACACCATACCTTCAAAGTATGATACGTCCATTCATTCTTTAATAATTGAATGTCATCAAAAGCTCACTTTAGTCTCCATCTCTAGCAAAAGATATATACATAATCTTAAAATATGAATAAAGATGTAGTGTGACTTTTATTTAAAAATAAAAAACCATAAATAATTTTTAATATTTAATTTTCTATATGATGTGAAAATAAAAATGATGATAATACACACAAAAAAATTTATGTGGAGAAAATCTTGTCCTTGCAAAGTTATAATAACTGTTTTTATATGGCATGAGACGCAAA
This sequence comes from Dioscorea dumetorum, assembly GCA_902712375.1. Taxonomy (NCBI): domain Eukaryota; kingdom Viridiplantae; phylum Streptophyta; class Magnoliopsida; order Dioscoreales; family Dioscoreaceae; genus Dioscorea; species Dioscorea dumetorum. Next base: position 5,032,173 of record CACTHL010000739.1, read on the forward strand.
TTTTGAATTTCTACTTTTTGATATTTAATATTTTTATTTTTATTTTTCAAAAAAAAATTGTATTTTGCAAGAAAAGAATTAAGTGAATTAATGGCAATATCAAAATGAGATTTTATTCTTTTCCTTTTGTACAAATATTAAAATGACAAAAAGAAAAAGCGAAATAGGAAAAACAAAGGTAAAGTGAGCACTAAACCAAATATATCCTTTATTGATGGCCATTATTTCTTTATATATATATATATATATATATATATATATATATATATATATATATATATATATAGTAATCATATATTTTGCCATTTAGCAAATTAATTTGGAAATTTTAAAATAATAATAATAATAATAATAATAATAATAATAAAGTACAAACAATGATTAGGATATACATTCACAACATTTCTATTCCAAATGTTTAATAATTTTATAATAATACACCACTAAATGTAGTTATATATAATATACAGTAAAATATTGGTAAATAAATATTTAATAAGTAATAATTTTAATTAAAGAATATTTTTTGGTCCCCACTCAGATATGCTAAATTAATAATTGCACTAAATGCATATGATAATAATTTTTTAAAAACTTTTTGAGATCCAATAAAAATATAAATTAATAATTTATCAAATACATGGAAAACTACTACAAACAATGATTAGTTTATACATTCACAACTTTTTTATTTATTCCAAATGTTTAATTTATTTTTTAATTTTTACAAAATACACCACTAAATGTAGTTATATTTTTATTATGTTACAGCAATAATCTTGATAAGATTTTTAATGTGAATTAATTTTTAGATAATTTTGATAAAACACAACTATATTTTGAATCTTGCCCACTCATGAGTCGTATAGCCTTAAATTAATAATTGCACTAAATGCATATGATAATAATTTTTTAAAAACTTTTTGAGATCCAATAAAAATATAAATTAATAATTTATCAAATACATGGAAAACTCATCTACATTAATAATATATAACATTCTCATTAATTTTATAGACTACTAAATTTATTTATTACAAATAATCTTTATAAAATAATAATTTTTTTTTTAAGATGATTTGTTTATGTTTTACCATACTTTAAAATCTCCGAACTGAAGTTTAATCTTATTACCGTATTTTAATTATACTTTACAAAATGCACACAATATTTGCTATATTTTTTTTATGTTACAACAAGTAATTTTTTAAGATTTTTAATGCCGGCATAGATTGAATGTAATTTTGTTCTCCAGAGTGTATAAAATATAAAACCTCATTTAAATTAATAAATAGTTAAGTACTTTTACAAAGATAAATTAATAAATTATAAATTATCTTACCACTCCAAACTTTAGAAACTTATTTGTAAATTTTTTTAATAAATTTTTTTAATTAGAATCTAAATAGGATATTAGTTTATAGAGATTTTACCATAACTTTAAAACCTGGGCCAGCTATGAAGGTTAATAGAACTGACCGATTTTAAATGTAATTATGTTTTTTGCACACATAAAAATTTGAATTCAAAACTATTTACTCAAGTGACCTAACCCTCTACCACTTGAATAAACCCCCTTAGTCGGGCATCAATAATTTGGCAGGTTTCTCAAAAGTAATATTTTGACATAATTATAAATAAAAATATAATATTTTAAATAATTACTATTGTGTCAAGAAAAATTGTTCCACCACATGAAAAAAAAACCTAAACTAGTCATGGACCACTCTTTAGCATTTAGGATTAGTATAAGTGTTTTTTTTTTTAATAATAAAAATAATAATAAAGGCCAAAACAAGCAATATTGTCAAGCCACTGAAGTCCTTTGTACTAAAACCCTAACCCTAACCCTAACCCTAACCCTAACAAGTTGTACTTAAAACGAAAAGGAGGAAGACTAAACAATGCACATAGGGTTGCCCTAAAAAGAGTCATATATGATTGGATGCCCTTTGGTATCAAATGCCCCATTACTTTAATTCAATAATTCTTTTTTTTTTTTTTTTTTTTGGTCTTTGAAATGTCTGATCTTGCACTATCTCTTGCTGGTTGAGAATTCACATAACAAGCTCATCACTTTCTCAACTACAAAAGCTATTTCAAGTTAAAAATAAATTATAAAAAGGAAAAAAAAAAAAAAAGAAGCTTAAACATGACCTTTATTTGAAAGTAATCCAATACTTTATAATTATATATCAAAGCAACAATTATGTTGGTGGTTCAAAGAAGTAGCTTATAATTCTGACTACTTTTTTGTGAATCTTACTCAGATTGCACCAAATTAAAGAAAGTTGGGATGATTGAGACTTGTTTCAATTTCTCTCATATTCTTTGCAGGTTGTGTATGTTTTTAGTTCATGAACACTCATTAATTTGAAATTTCTTATGAAGTTTTCTTCTTTTGTGCTTTTCATTGTGTACTCCAAATTAAGTCCACTTGATGATGTTTTTTTTTTTTTATAGAAATTTAATTTAAAGTATGAGTGATGGAGGATACTATATATATTATTCTTTTGAGTATATGGATATGCTACTTTTTCTAACTTTGAATATCAAGTTTTTTTTTAAAAAAAAATCATTATCTAAAATGATGCTCTAATTTTAAGGGTTTTTTTTTTTTTTTTAATTTTGAGTCTTTTAATAGTGTAAAGGATAATTTATTATAATCGATATGAAAACTTTTAATTTCTAAGAAGAAATCTCATGATAGCATCATTGACAAACATAAGCAAAAGTTAATAATATAATGGTTTGTTTAATCCTTTAGTTAATTGCATCATCTTCAAAATGGGAAACCTTGTTATTCATAATGTAAAAGTTAATAATAGAGAAAGTGCTCTTGTTTTTGGACTAATAACCCACCAAAGTTCCTTCATGATCACTTCTTAGACAACTTGGTATTTCTTACGTAAATTAAAAACAAAAACTTTTAGACAGCTTTCTATTTGCATTTGTTTATTGTCATTTGACAACATTTATATGTATATATATTTCTATTTGAGCATAACCGAAAATCCCATATCCAAAAAGAAAATAATAACATGAAGGACTCCCATCTCAAATATAAAACAGAGCCTTGACTTCCCCACTCTACCATCACTAAATTCTACATATACCAGTAAGGATGAATGATCTTCCATAACAATTATTTTCCAGGTGTCACTACACTCATCTGCAACTGGAGATGTAATATCCAAATTTGGAAAGTATTCAAAGTAAGAAACCGATAAGATTCTAAACAAAAATTATGCTATATTTGGGACTTAGAGACTCCTATATATAAAAGACATGTTCTAAAATTTAGGATGAGCCATCAGAGTGAGAGACCAAAGTGAATGGGTGAGAAAGCGGGTATCGGGCAATCTATAAAATGTTTTTGTATATTTTTATAAGATGAGTAAGGGTGTTGTACTCATGTTTATTCTCTTCTTTTAGTGGATTTTATCTTCGAGCATGGCCCTTAGATATAGACAAGGGGTGTACTAAACTAGGTTACTAATTTCTTGTGTTTCTTTTTTCTTCATTGCTTGCATCGTATGTTTATGTTGCATGAGAGTCTGAGTGAATTATTAACTCACACACGCCACCGGAGCTAACAAAAAAAATAACGCAAAAAAGAAAAACTTGGAAAAGAAAGCATTGAGCCGACAACAAAATCAAATCTATCACAAAGAAATCAATAATTAAGGTTACATCATTTAGATTTGGTATAGTACAAATATATGTAGGATAAGGGACACAGAGAAACATCCCATGGAATTCGTATAAAAGAATGAGAAAGACTATTTTTCTTTTTTTTTACAAGATACAATTTACTGAAATTAAATAAAAATGGAAATGAGAATTTAATGATGTAAGAAGTGGTTTCTTACAAGTTTTAAACTGTACATCAGAGACCCATCATCCAAGTATGGCACCAAATACAACATATAATATTGAAAAAAAAAAGCTTTTATTTTTTTAAATAATAGTAATGAATTACTTTTAAAGATTGAAGCTATAAAGCAAATTGATCATCCTTTAAAAGTATTGGATGTCTAGTAGGATGCCTTATGAATCTTGTTATAAATGATCACATGTGTGTTTAAACCCATAAGTTTCTTTGCCCCCTTCCCCTAATATTGTGTGTGTGTGTGTGTGTGTGTGTGTGTGTGAAGGAGAGAGAGAGAGAGAGAGATGAAGGGAAGAGGAGATGGTGATGTTGAAGGAGGTGATCATGAAAGGCAAGGTACAAGTTATTCATATTAATAGTTTTCAACCAAGTGTGTGTGTATCATCACTTGATTACTTGTATGTTATATTTGAGATTTACGAACATCAGATGTATGTAATTGTTTGTACCGTGTATTAAAATTTTTTTTTAAAAGCTAAATAATAAAACTAAAAGGTTTATTTAGGGATGAAAAATTGAATTTAAGATAATTCAGAAACCAAGTTTATTTAATGATGATAAAACTAATGAGTTTATTTTTCCACTCATTCTCTTAGTTATTCATGTGAAGTTTATGTAGACAATGTGATTGTAATAAAAATATTGATATCTACAACCCAGAGTATAAATTTAGTATTTATTCATTTATGGAAAAAACATGAACAAATCATGAATCACACTTTAGGCTTTTGATTGAGGAGGGGAATGAAATGGTTAAACTAAATAAAATGCATATTTATTACGTTGGGTGTATATATCATTTATTTAAAATTTTAATTAAAAATTAATTGAAAAAAAAAATGATAACTTGAGTTGGGTGAAATAATAAATTTGAGGAAAATAATGCATGATTCACGTACAAGGAAAATAGAGGGCGGATCTTGCACTTTTAACAAAGTTTGTGGGGGTAGTTGTCCGAGGCATGGAGGAGGACTAGGATTCCACTAATTATTATTTTATTCATTGGAAACTTTATATATATATATATATATATAATATTATTCACTTGGTCTTTGTTTTTTCAAGAAAAGATTCCATATAATCTATGTACTTTTTTTTTTTTTAAATTTTTATATTTGAAAATAAAGTCATAGACAATTGCACTTCATCAATTCTTCATAGATCAAAAGAACTTATTTGATAATCATAAATAATAAAATAAAAAAGTTGTCATCATGTCCGTGAATATTAAAACCAAAAGTTTATTCTACTTATTATTTGGTTAAAAACAAGCTACTATTTAAACGGTAGAATTTATAAAATCAAACTGGAGTCACACGCACTCATCTAAATCATAAAGGATTCAAAATTAAGCTCTATTGGACTAACTCAATCGTTAAGGAATTCATTGTTATGCAAGAGGTCGGATCTTAAATTTCACGAAATATATGATGAGTAAAAATTCTCTATGTATTAGTGGTGGGAGATCTTTCAATGCCTAAAATATCATAAGATTTCCAGTGTGGGAGTGATTGAGCGGGTTTCTAACTCAATCTCTATACCATCGAGTGAAAATGAACGGTCAGATATTCAATTCTAGATTGCAAGCACATCCCAACTACTACTCGTATTTTTTTTTCAAAGAGAAATCACTCTGAAATCAGTCAAATTTTAAATCAATTTTCCCAGTTGATTTTATTTAAAGCATGTCCTATATTCACATGACTTGAATCTAAACATACGAAATTTTTTTCTAATAAAATAATAATATAAGAAAAAAAGACATACCTTTCACCAAAATGACTGCATGCAGGCACAGTGTGGTCAGCAACTGCACACATTGTAGCTGCGGTGATCGGCTCCGGCATGCTTGCACTTGCTTGGAGTGTTGCTCAGTTAGGGTGGATCTTCGGCCCTCTCGTTCTCCTCGGCTTCTCTTGTGTCACCTACTACACCTCTACACTCCTCGCCGACTGCTATCGCTATCCGGACCCTATCACCGGAACTATCAACCATGCCTACATGGACGCCGTCCGGGCATACTTAGGTATATATACACATACACCATATGAAACCATTACAATGCCAACTATTTATATAAAATAATGTTACCGTATAAATTTCTCAATTCACTAACAATCATTCATGACTCAAAAAGGTCCTAGAGAAGTTTCCTTGTGCGGTTGTGCACAGTATGTGAATCTATGGGGGACTATGGTTGGATACACAATTACAGCCAGTACCAGCATGATGTAAGTCATCTCATATTGACATTTTCAATCTTGATGTATAGAATTGGATGAAAAAAGAACTCAGATATATATATATATATACATGTTTGCAATTGAAGTGCTGTGAAGAGAGTGAACTGCTTTCATAGACATGGAGATCATGCAACATGTGGTTCAACTGGGACAGTATTCATGCTGATCTTCGGCATGGTGCAATTAGTGTTATCTCAGTTTCCGAGTTTGGAGAACATTACCTGGCTCTCTGTCGTTGCCGTGGTCACGTCTTTCGCGTACTCATTCATCAGTCTCGGCTTGTGCATTGCCCAATGGGTCTCCCATGGAGACTTCAGAGGAGGACTTGCAGGCACTCATGGCAGCCACAAGCTGATCAATGTGCTCTTAGCTCTAGGGAATGTAGCATTTGCTTATACTTTCGCCGACGTTTTCATTGAGATTCAGGTAAAATAAAATGAATTCTTTTGATCTACACTGCAGAAATTCAAGTTTGAAATTTTGGTTGCAGAATACATTGAAATCACCTCCTCCGGAGAATAAGACAATGAAGAAGGCAACATTTTATGGTATCGGTCTGACAACTATCTTCTACATGGCACTTGGTTCCACAGGATATGCTGCATTCGGAAATGCTGCTCCAGGGAACATTCTCACTGGCGGATTTCACGAGCCATTTTGGCTAGTTGATCTTGCTAATATCTGTGTCATCATCCATCTTGTTGGAGCATATCAGGTATAAACTTAAATCCATAATCTAATACAGAGAAGTAGAGCTGAAACTATGGTTTATTTCAGGTTTATGCACAGCCAATCTTTGCACGATTTGAGGAGACAGTTGCTGCTCGATGGCCTAATGCTAAGTTCATCCACAGGATATACACAATCCGAGTGCCATTCACTGATAAGAGCTACCTGAGCTACACTCTGTTGAAGCTGGTATTTCGATCAGCTTTGATCATGCTGACCACCTTGGTTTCATTGCTGCTGCCATTGTTTAATGCCATACTGGGAATCATTGGAGCTCTTAGCTTCTGGCCCCTCAGTGTTTATTTTCCGGTAAGAATGCATGTCTCGCAGAATAAGATCAGCAGAAGAAGTTCCAAATGGGTCATGCTTCAGGGCCTGAGTATGTTCTGCCTTTTAATTTCTATTGCTGCTGGTATTGGCTCTGTCGCCGACATTGTGCACAACCTGAAGCTCTCCGCGCCATTCAAGACTGTATACTAGTCGAGATCAAAGTATTGAAGTAAACTGCTGATCTTATCAAGTAAAAGTGCAGTCTGCTTGTGTTTGTATTGGAAAGGGAATCTCAGCTATCATTTTTGGTCTTTTAAAAACCAGTTTTGTTCAGGCCATGCTATCAGGATTGAAAAATGAAAAGCTTAGAAGAATCAAAAAGTATGGATTTCTCTAAAAACATTTATAAAATCTAGAACAATATCTTAAAATTTATTATTCTAGAATTGGATCCTACTGGGATCGATACTCAGAAACTAATCTTTTCAAAGGCAACCAAAATTAGCTCTTCAAACTTAATTCATCCATGCTTCAAAATTCAGATAGAAAACCTAATTACATATGTGAAATGAATCCTACAAAGGGTGTTAGGTAGTCTTGCCAGTTGAGGGAACAGTACTAATTTCTTGTCAAATTCATCCAAAAACTGATGAAATCGATGACATTATACATTCAATGTAATGAATATTTTGCAGTTCAAAAGGGAAAAAAAAAATCATGTTAAGCAGCTCTTCATAAGAAGTAGGATTAAAGTGAGCAATGAAATGGTGACCTTGTAAAATTTTTCAGAGGCTTCATTTTTCAATGTGAAAAAAAAGAAGGAAATCTGAAACACACTTGCGTTGTTAGGACAATTTTAGCTTTCAAAGTCTACTATGAATCAATCATGCAAACATAATTTAGGAATTCATACACTGATTAATTTATGTGCAATAAAGAAATATACTGACCAAAGGTTGGTGATTCCTACTTTTGGGAACTGAGAAAGTCAAATGGCATTCATGAAGTTGGTTTTTCTGACAGTTCACAAACGAAGAAAAGAATTAAACCACATCAAAGCTATAACTGATCCAATTCGAACCAAACCGAACATCACCAACACCACCTAATAGTCTAATACACATGCAATTTTCTCTCTTCTATTAATAAGTTAGAAGAATACAGGATGCAGCTAATTGCCACATGTCTATCACTTTCATGTTTGCTTCACTAGATTGACACCAAGAAGAGGGAAGTCAATATTCTCAAAACCTCAGATCACTATAAAAATTTCGGTACAAAAATCATGAAGGTTGGATGCTAAATATATAACAGAATGCGACCAAAGAAATCACAATAACGATTGAAAAACACAGGATGGAAGTTCAGGATCGTAATCTAGAACCATTCTTGACATTTTCCTACCAAGAAAATAATATTAACTCTCTAAAACCTCTTAAACAAAGTCAGTCTGCAGATCTTAGGTGTAACTGGAAGGTGACCAAGGAATGAAGTTCATGATCAGGTCTAAATTAATGAAAGTTTTTGTACATGCTGAACACCCCCATTGATGAACCTAATAAAAATATGATGAAAAATGCATATAAAATTGTAATATGAACATTGCCTACGGCATAAAGCTATGTGGTATTATGCAAGGGCAAAGCTTTTTCCTCTCATCCGAAGGCATACTTTGTTCAATTGTTAACCAAGACTCAAAATCATTAATGTAAAACCTCATTGTTTTCATAGTTTCAAATCATGTTTAAAGATAGATCACAGTTTCACGTAATCCAAACTTGATATAAAAACTAATTCGCTATCAATCAAAAATCATCAATTTTTCAGCAATAACAGTAAGTCACAAGACAAAGCAAACCACAAAGTAAGAACAGTAAAATTGTTTATCAAAGTTTCAAATGAAAATGCTTATCAAAGTATACAACTAAGATCAACATACAATATATAATCAAGCTAGAAATCAAAGACCAACTAAATGCTTCTTAATAAAAATGAAAATTCTCATTATTCTGAATCATGAACATAAGTAAAGAAACAGAGAAATAGAAACCCTAAGAGCGTGTTAATCTTTCTCCGAAAATCATTGACACACAATCGAACACTAAATTGAATTGAAAAGACGATCGAATGAAACAAGAAAAAGATCAAGAAAAGAGCAAGAGGTGATTTTTCACCACCATTTCCAAGAATCCTGAGCTAGGGTTTCGATTGCCCGCCAGAAAGAGAGTTTTTTTTTTTCCAATCAATTTGAAATTTTGAAGCGAAGTTTGCACTTTAGACCTCCGAGTCCTTTGTTTTTCCAAACTTTCTCAATTTTAATCTCCACCCTTGTAAAATAGTAAAATTACTTAACAGCCTCTTGCTTTTTAAGAATATATCATAACGCCCTTCCTTTTTATTTTATTTTATCTGTAAGAGTAATTTTTGATGTGTTTAATTTCTAAAGTTCTGGGAAAATGATTTTTAAGCCCTTTTTTATGACAAAGTTTCTGTCATATATATATATATAGTTTTAATTTAGAAGTCTGGGCATCTTAACATTACATAATACAGTTGAAAAAAAATTGGTTAGTATAAATATTTAAGAACTAAACTTCAGCATTTTCTAGTTAATGACAGGTTTCTGGTTTTTCAATATTTATTACTACCTAAATTTAACTAATTAATTAATTATTGAAAACATTATGGGATACATAATCCTAAAACACATATATATTTTGCTAGAGGGAATATTGAACTAATGAATATATTTAAAAATTTAATTCCTAAAAATTCCAAACCGATGTATAGAGTTAGACAAGCAATGAAAGTATCCAAATTCCCCAAACCATCTGAATAAAAATATTTCATTTACATACAAACTCAATTATTATTAGAATTGATTTTTTTTTTCTTTTGAGTTCCCTTCAGCCTCAAAATTAAAGAAATAAAAACTAAAAATATCTAACAAGTAACACCAACATATATCGAACACAACTTTAATGTTATCATCAAAGCAATCATACATTAGGATAAATGTTCTAACTTGGCCTTGAAATATGAAACTTAATATTTATCCTAATGTGCGTTTTCTATATAGTAGAGGGATGGATCGTTAAGCCACCGTAATTTGCACATGTTTTTTTTCTATTATGATGTTTTTCATCTTTTGTTTAAAAAAAAACATAATTATTTTATGAAAGCTTTCATTGTGTTTTTTTTTTTTTAAATTTCAAATTAAGCCTCTAGGTCCTTGGCAACTGATTCAAAACTAAATAAATAAATAATCTTAGGCCAAATCCACCTCCCACCAATCATAATAGAATAGCACTAAGGTGCAAACATGAACCTTTTCTTGGATCCCTCCAACCTATATATCCACATACAATGAGGCTTATATATATTAAACAAGAAAAACAAAATTGGGTGGTGGACCTTTTTCTCTAGCTCTACTTCTCTGAAGATCAATGGCTAAGACCTTTCTATCATATGAATTCCACTTCATAGCTAGCTATCTAGATATAGATCCTTGGTCAATATAAATATATATATATGTGCAACAAATGAAGATGATCATATCAAGGTCTATATATAATTAATAATTAATAATTAATTAGCCACTAGGAGTCACTCATTCATTAATGGTCATAATTAAAGTTTTTAACAATTAAAAAAAATACTAGAGCCAGTCAATTAGCTTGCATACTATATATATATCTATCTATCACTATCTTTCTCTGCATATATAATATATAAATAGAGCATGAATGAGTTTTCCTAGATTCATAGAGTTGAAAAAATTATTCATATAGCATGATGGCATTCTTATTGGTAAAAAAAATATTATATAATCAATGAGTATTAAGTTTCAAATTTCTTTCTGAACTATCTATATATACTTTGCATTGGCCTTTCTTAATTTTAATGAGATGCATGCATGAATATAATCAAGAACCACAAATTAATCAAAGATCAAGAAGATCACAAATGAAAGGAACACATGTTTATTCTTTAAGCATCCACAGTAATTCTAAATAATCAAAAAGTTACCTGCACTTGCTTTTGTACAAGTCTTAATCAGTTATTGACCACTCAATATTTGAACTTTCCTAAAAAGAAATTTAAACATCACCTCAAAAGACTTTGATTAAACAATAGGGCCATCATTTTGTACTTGTGACTAAGTAACCAACATATGCATTAATGATTTTGATGCCCAAAAATGACCACTCTTATTAATTTCCATGAAATATATATATATATATTTTATTTATGCAGACTGTCTAGTCTAAAAGACATCATTTTGGATGAAGAGAAAAGACAATGGAGACTACTAAACTTTAAAGGCAATAACTAGTGCTCATCATGCTCAACATGTCTTTATTCTCCCTTGGTAATGACAGGAACAAATGCAAAAATTAAACAACATAACTTCCAATGTTGTTATATATAGAGTCTCATCAAAACCATGAAACAACAAACAAGCAATGCATGGGCGCTTTGTTTTTATTATGCATGCAGTGTATCTCAAGTTAGACTTTTAAGATGAGATTTGTATTCCAATTAAGTTCTTACAACTAAATAAAAAGAAAAAAGTTATCAAATATGAACAATTAAAAACACAAAAGAATTGGTGAGTGCTCAAAGGCTTTATTGGCATTCAAACTTGAGAGTCTTATTATACTTAATTATTATCATATATATATATACAAACTAGCTTGGGAGTTGTGCATGGAATGGCTATGGTTTTTAAAGAGTGAGCCACTTTATCACAGTCTCCATGAGTTGGCACTTGGATTCTCTCCCATCTCTTGTCTTTCACTGTCTATGCAAAGAGAGTGAGAGAGTTATAGCACCTTCCAAAGATACTCACTTGTCCTTGAAGCTTAGAACATGGCCTCTCTTTCTCTCTCTCTCTCTCTCTCTCTTTAAACATTTATATTTCTCTTCTTGGTCTTAAAGAGGTGGAGGAAAAAATGCTCTCTGTTTGCTTTGCCTTCTTCTCTGAGGCTCTTCTTTCTCTTTTTGTCTTTTCCTTTGCCTTCCCATGTTCATACACATTTGCTTTAATGCACTAGAATAGCAATTACATGCATTGCTTTTTTATTTCACTGATTTAAAATAAAAGGATCACTACTTAACTCTAGCTATAGGCGCTGGCTATACATCATTCAAACGTTATTCATATTTCATGTGTTTCATTAAATAGCTAGAGATCAAGTTCTACGAACAAGAAGAATATATCTGATGATCTGATGCGCAGGGATTTGAAGTTTGATTCCTTTTTATTTAATTAATTTTTAGAATTAATTAATTAAAAGGCAAAACGAAACTATATATATTCTTCTTCAATTGATCACAGGACTGGTCTTGGTTGGTTGGTCCCCATTCTTTATTTACTTGATTATATATCCTTTAAATTACATTTATTTTACATCTAAAAGGACATGTTTGATTCCCATGGTAGTACATATATTACAAGCGGCTCCTTTAGATTTATATATGCCACTTTGGATTCCAATTATTCGCTGTTAATTAAGGTTATGGGTTTCATTTGCTTAGCTTTGCATGCATGATGATGCCCTTGTTACGTAAGAACTTTGCCACCTTTGAAATGAAAACACAACAATGAAACTCAAATTATAATTGAAGCTGGAGCTAGAAATGATTTGTTAGGCTAAGTAACAAGAAACTCAGTACACAGGTACTTGATTGGTTGATGCAAGTTGGCTTGCTTTCAATTATTCCATCTTTAATTCAAGTTAAAATCATGCAAGTATGTAGTTCATCTACATGAATTAAAGCCATTCACATTGATTGGCTCACATGAAATTAATGGAAAAGGGGGCACAAGGTGAGGGTCCAACAACAAAGTCATAAATTGAGAAAAAGCATGACGTTCCATGGTAAAAGATGAGAAGAAAAGCAAAGGATCCATAGCATGCATGCAACCCACTGAGGTTTTCCAGTCAGTACTCAACAAGATATCTGCATATATATATATATATATGTACAAATTAAGTTATGGGGCCATGCATGCACTACTACAAGCAGTTCAAGTGAGCCTTGAAGGGGAAGTAAATTACATTGTAGCTTATAAACTTTCACTCTCTCATTGATGAACATTTATATATACAAAGCTCTAAAGCAGGAAAAGAGAGAGTTGGAAGAAGAAGCAGCAAAAGAAGGAAAGAGTTCAACTTTGGGAAATGAGAGGGAGATAAAAGAAAGAGATATTCAAGGTCATATGATACAAGAGCACTCTTTCCCATGTGAATGAGGGGGCCATGAACTTCTCTTTTATTATCTTTTGAAGTGGAAGCCTACCCCACAAACACAATCAAAGAACAACAACACACACTATCTCTCTCTCTCTCTCTAATCTCTTTGCTTTGCTTTGCTTTTGAGAGAGAGGTCCTTCTCTTTAGGACTCAAAAGAAAAAAGAGTGAGAGAATATGGAGCATTTGCATGGTCATTGGTCCTATCCTCCATTGTAGGGCTATGAAGGAGAAACGAATAAAGCAGACAAAAGCTACAATGATTCCTCTCTCCACAACATATCTATATACTTGTATATATATATATATATTGTTATTATTATGGTTATCATTGCCACTATAATTACCATATATTCTTATACAATGGTATGGAGAGGGGACATGATCATTCACTCATGCAGGGTGTCTTGTTGTGTTTTTGAGCTCTTGTATTTGTTTCTTGTTTTTTTTTTATTGAATATTATAAGAAGTTTCAGAACATAATAATTCACCCATAATCACTTCACTCTACTTTGTTACTGATCCAAATGCATGTGTACACTCAGTGGATTAAATTTACTACCAAACTTTTTATTTCGTTTACTATATATATATATATATATATGTATATGTAGTACATTCAGTTATTATAATTGTTATATAATTGTTTAAATGATGGATACTTGCAAAAAGTGAGAATCTAAAATTTCATGATAAAGCCTGAGAATCACATTTTTATAATTTTGGAAATTTTATAATTTTTGAATTAATTAAAACTTCTCCACTAATGATATATATATAGTGTAAATTGTATATTAAATTCTGCCATCCTTGTTGTTAGTATTTTCCTACAAACTTATATTGCATCATCAAATAAGTTTTATGCTTTCATTTATTTGCATACTAAAAAACAAACTATTGGGGATGTCAAATTATTCTTAAAAGACAGAACAAAGCTACTTTTATTTTACATGAATTAAAGCAAAGGGAATCCAAAATGAAAGCATCAATGTTTCAATTATGTAACTTATTCCTTGCACTTTATGTATACTCAATGTAAGAAACATATATGGAATTTGATTCCCTTGATCAAATTATAGATGTTGAATAATCAATTTAAAGTCTAAAATTTATTAGCGGAAGAGATACTTTATTTATTTATTTTTTAAATGCTCTTGGTATACTTTAGTATTCGTTTATACTAAATTGTCATAATATATATTTATTAAGTTGGTTTATGCTTAAAATATTTGAACATCCACTTCAATATTAACTTATTTGGCTATGAAATGAGTAAATCTAATTTATTTTTAATTATGTATTTATTTGAAAAACAAAGGCTTTTCTTGATGTATTTCTAGATGAATTTCAAATCATATATTTTTTAACTTTACTAATTAAATTAGTTATTTTTTTGCTTAAAGTATCATCAATTCCAAATTATCAATTGAGATAATTTTACATGTAATTTGACTCATCTAATTTAAGTCATCTTATTCCATATTTATAATAAATTTAAGCATTAAAATTTTGATTTAATGCTTTGAATATATCTATAATCTCAACTAACATCTTGCAATTCTTTATCTCCTCTCAATGAACTTTTTTCAAATTTCTATTTCTCATCTGTATCATCTTCAGTGACCTATTTCTAAAACAGTCCATTTTTTTAAAAACCTAATCTAACATTCTTTTTTTTTTTAATTATAAACCATTTTTTAAATTTTATTTATATTGCTAATTTTTCTTTGTTTTTGAGCTTTTGCTTACCTAATTTAAAATATATTTATATTTATCATAGACCAAACAAACTCTAAAAATTAATTTCTATTAAATAAATTAGAACTCAAATGATGAAATTTAACTTTACACCTATAATCAACCAGCAAAGCAACACTAATGACTAAACTACAAATTTCAAAAAATGATAAAAAGAAACACCCATTCCCTTATCTAATCCCCAATCCATACCCCTCCCTCTCTCTCTCTCTCTCTCTCTCCCACTCTCTTTTCAAACCACCCTTTATTCCCACCTCTGTTCTCCCTACTCAAAGAAAAAGATAAAAACAAAGATAAAAGATAAAAACAAATGAAAAAGAAAATAATAATAATAATACATAAATACACAAACAAGCTCCCCCTCTTCATCTGCCATCTTCTTCACACCAAAAAACAGAGAAACAAAGACTACCAAACCACTACTACTACTACTACTACTACTACTACTACCCTTATCTTCTCCCTTCCCCTTCAATGACAAGTCTTCTCTTCATTCATGCCCATTCTCCACCACCTCACTCCCTTGCACCTTCCTAGATCATTCCCCTTCCTTTTCCTCTTTCTCTTCTCTCATATATCTCCACCATCCTCTTCTAACCACCTTCTATCTCTCCCTTCACTCTTCCACAAATGAAACCTCTTGCTGTTGTTGTTCTTCTTCTCCTTCCTCTCCTCACCTTCCTTCTATCTTCTCCTCTCACTGCTTCAACATCTACCACCACTCTTCTCTCTGATGCCATTGCTTTGTCTTCACTTATATCCACTTTCCACTCTCCCACTTCACCCTTCTTCTCCTCTTGGAACACTTCCAACCTTCACTCTGTCTGTTCTTGGTCTGGTGTTCACTGCAACAATGGCCGTGTCACTTCTCTCAATCTATCCAGCCTCAACATCTCATCAACATCCACCACCCTCTCCATCTCCGGCCTCTCTTCTCTCCTCAACCTTTCTCTTTCCAACAATGCCTTCGACTGCAATATAGAGCTTTCCGACATGCCCAATCTTCTTTATCTCAACATCTCCATGAACCAATTCAATGGCAACCTCAACTGGAACTACTCCTCATTGCAGAACTTGCTAGTGTTTGATGCATATGACAACAATTTCACTTCTCTTTTACCTGTCGGAGTTGCATCATTGACAAAACTCCGCTACTTAGACTTTGGAGGCAACTACTTCTACGGTGTGATTCCGGCGAGCTACGGAACTTTGCGGAGTTTGGAATATCTACAACTTGCAGGCAATGATCTTCGAGGTAGAATCCCCGGTGAGCTCGGTAATTTATCGAGTTTAACCGAGCTCTCCCTCGGCTACTACAACAGTTTTGAAGGTGGCATTCCGTCAGAGCTCGGTAAATTATCGAGTTTAGTTACTCTAGACCTTTCCAAATGCAGCCTTGATGGTGTGGTGCCATGGCATTTGGGAAACTTGATCAATCTCAACACACTCTACCTTCACTCCAATCTCTTATCCGGTAACATCCCTTCTTCCATCGGCAATCTAACGAGCTTATTGTATCTTGATCTTTCGAACAATGCGCTCACCGGAGAAGTCCCCGGAGAGCTTGCTAATCTGCGAGAGCTTCGCCTTCTCAACCTTTTCATGAACCGGCTTCACGGCTCATTGCCGGAGTATCTCGCTGAGATGCCCAATTTGGAAACTCTTGGTCTGTTCATGAACAACTTCACCGGTGTTATCCCGGAGAAACTTGGGTCCAACGGCAAGATTGAGCTCTTGGACCTTTCGTCGAACAAGTTAACTGGTACTGTCCCAGACTCACTCTGTTCATCCAACAAGCTACGAGTGCTCATTCTTTTCAACAACTTCTTGTTTGGCGCCATTCCTGAGAGCTTAGGCAAGTGTTTGAGCTTGTCCAAGGTCAGGCTGGGGCAAAACTATCTCAATGGGAGCATTCCTTATGGCCTTCTTTACTTGCCAGAGCTCTACTTGTTAGAACTTCAGAACAACTACTTGACTGGCCCTTTATCCGAAAACAACAACAATACTGATAGTTCAAGCTTGTTAGCTCAGCTGAACTTATCAAACAATCAACTTTCAGGTGCTATACCTTCCTCAATTTCAATCCTTTCTTATCTGCAAACAATGCTGCTCACTGATAATCGGCTGGAAGGCGCAACGTGCCGGCATCCATCGGCCAATTGCACGAGCTCGTGAAGCTCGATCTCAGCCGGAACTTGCTCTCCGGTTCGATCCCTCCAGAGATCTCCAACTGCTCTCAGCTCACTTACTTAGACCTCAGCCAAAACAACCTCTCCGGCGAAATCCCACTGGAGATATCAACCATTGAGATACTCAATTACTTGAACCTTTCAAGAAACCATTTCAGCCAGTCTATACCGAAAACAATCGCCGGAATGAAGAGCCTGACTTCCGCTGATTTCTCCTTCAATGATTTCTCCGGCAGGCTGCCGGACACAGGCCAATTCTCTTACTTCAATGCCTCTGCATTCGCCGGAAATCCTCGCCTCTGCGGCGACATCCTGAACAACCCCTGCAACCTCTCCGCATTCTCAACAACAACCGGATCAACAACAACGACGACGACGACGACCACAACATCAACAGCAACAAGACACGTCCCGGGGGACTTCAAACTAGTGTTCGCTCTCAGCCTTCTCGTATGCTCACTGATCTTCGCCATTGGGGCCATAATCAAAGCCAGAGCATACAAACAGGGGAACAGCGGAAGCAGCAGCAACAAGGCGGGAGTTTGGAAGCTGACAACATTCCAAAGAGTGGAATTCAGCATCTCCGACGTCCTGGACTGCATGAAAGACTGCAACGTGATCGGCCGCGGCGGCGCAGGGGTGGTGTACATCGGTCGAACACCTACCGGGCATGAATTCGCAGCGAAAAGACTGCTCGGATTCAACACGAGCGGGCACGACCACGGATTCAGGGCAGAGGTGAAGACGCTGGCGAACATCAGGCACAGAAACATAGTGAGATTGCTAGGGTTTTGCTCGAATTCGGAGATGAACGTGCTGGTGTATGAGTACATGGGCAACGGGAGCTTGGGGGAGGTGTTGCATGGGAAAGGAGGGGGGTTCTTGGGGTGGGACAGGAGGTACAGGATAGCGATAGAGGCAGCGCGCGGGTTATGTTACCTTCACCATGACTGCAAGCCGATGATCGTGCATCGAGATGTGAAATCCAATAATATATTGTTGGATTCGGAGTTTGAGGCTCACGTGGCCGACTTTGGGCTCGCCAAGTTCTTGCAGGACGGTGGCGTGTCTGAGTGCATGTCCGCCATTGCTGGTTCTTATGGCTACATTGCTCCTGGTACGTTCCTTCTTTTCTTTTCTATTCTTTTTTATTTTATTTTTTTTTTATTTTATTTGTGTTTTTTTAACATGAAGGATTTGATTGAGTTTGATTATTTTCCTTCTTTTTTTTTTAATTTTTTTAATAGTTTTGGTGATATTTTTTTTTTCATTTAGATTCAATTAATATAGTAGTGAACAGTCAGGTCAAGGGCAAATGCAGAAAACTGAGGTTAAATTAAAAAATTATTTTTTAAGAGTAAAATTTATTTTTTTATATTAAAAAAATTTAAAAAAAAAGTTTTTTTAAGAGCTTAGAATTATAGTGATGAATTTAACCTGGAAAAAATATTTAATTTAATTAGTATTAATTAAATCAAATATTTTAATATTAATTATAGGTGTGTATTAATAATTAGCCAATTATAAAATAGTGTTATAAATAAATTTTACTATTGAGGAAAATATTCAATAATTTATAGTGTAAAAATATAATAATATTAGGCAACCTGATTTTTTTTTTTTTTTTTTTTTGAGAAATTAACGTTTAGACATTTCTTCTTTTTAGCACCATATTATTTATTTATTTTTAGTTTTTTAGTAATTTTCCTAATATATTTAAGTCTATATTTAAAATTATTAAATAATAAATAAAATATATATCAGCAAATGCCAGTGATTTTTGTACACTTGTATGAGAATTGAATGCTTGACGTACACCATGCCAGACAACCTCCCTTCTGTTTTATTACTTATTAACCCCTGCCCTTGATTTTCAAATCTTTGATCATAATTTTTTAAAATTATTTTAAAACCCCTATAAAAATTTTTTTCCCTTTTTTTCCCCTACAATAAATAATTCATGAAATTTTCTACTTTATTTTAGACAATATAGTAAATATACAACCTTCCATGCACCACGTGGTCACAGCTTTATCTGACGCTATATTATTTATTAACCAATTGACTTGATTTTGCACCCCTCATAGAAATTTGGAAAATTCTTTTAAAGTCCCTATAAAACATTTTTGTTTCTTTCTAGTCCTTATTATATATATATATATATATTATTTTATTTTAAAAGAATTGTTTTCTAACATTGGAGAAGAGTGTTGTTCGGACAGTCACTGGACAGTACTTGCAAATAGTAAGTAAGAAGGAGGGGTGTGGGCATAATAAATCAAAATGAATGAGTGTGGGGCCCACAAAGCCAGAGTCTGGTCAGCGGCACGTAGACCCATCAATTCTGATCCCCCTTCTGCTACGGTGCCACCCTCTCACACCGCACAAGACACCCCCTGACAGCCCTTACTTCACTCCAAACCCTAATTTCTCCATTTCTAGGGTTTACCATGTCTTGCATTGAATATATATATATATATATATACACACACACACACACAAATACACAAAATATATGTAATAATATATGTATTTTGAAATGCAGAATACGCGTATACGCTAAAGGTAGATGAAAAGAGCGATGTATACAGCTACGGAGTAGTGCTATTGGAGCTCATCACAGGACGGCGTCCGGTTGGAGGGTTCGGCGATGGAGTCGATATAGTACAATGGGCCAAGAGAACGACCGCATGCAATAAAGACAATGTGGCTAGGATCGTTGATTCGAGGTTGAGCACATTGCCGATTGATGAGGCCATGCACGTGTTTTTCGTCGCGATGCTTTGTGTTCAAGAGAATAGTGTGGAGAGGCCAACGATGAGGGAGGTGGTGCAAATGCTTACTGAGATCCATCGCCACGCCACATTAGGACAATCTCCGTCTTCTTCTTCGTCGTCTTCGGATCATCATAAGATTGATAGTCATTGTTATAAGCTCTTTCCGGACCTTTTAACATGATTAGGGTTTAGAGAATATCATTATTTATATATATAATGTATCATTGATTAATAAGTAATTCTTATGTAATGGTTTGAGTAATTTCTAGGAAGGAATTAATAACATGTAAGAGTGTGTAGTAGTCTAATCTTCTTTCTTTATTATTAAAGTTTAAAAAGAAAAAAAAGAGAGAGATGAATATTATTAAATTAATTACTTTAGGTTTTTGACATGAGTAAAGTGATATATATATATATATAGATTGATGATGTTGTCTAACTCTTTGTGATGCAAAGAAGGCCATATAATGAGTATTGGATGTAACTTTACATTGCACTTTGTCTCAACATCATTTGGATGTTTGATAATTGATCTCATGCATGCATGCTTTTGGTTGTGGGTGGTATGAATGAGTCATCATTTTGGTTTGATTTCCTGCATTGAATATTGTCTCCTTTTCTTTGTTGAATGATAACATTAGTTTTAATCAGATCAATTAGTTTATAATTTGTTTGTGTGTGTCATGGAGTGACTAGAAAAGCTTGTCTTTAATGACTATATATATATTATATTGATTCTTCCATAACAAAAGTATGTCCTTTAATTGGTTTTTGGAGCAAGAAAAGAAAATCATTGGGTTATGTATGTCACAGTAGTACTTGGGTGCAATTTTAATATTGTAATTGTGAAGAGTCTTTTAAATTGGACATTAGTTTGGAGTATTAATTGTCTTTTTTTTTTTACTTATTTTATGATTTTACATTGGAAATATTAATCCTTAGACTAACAAGTGTAAAGTTTTCGTTAGCTCCTTTCAATATTTTACTTATATATATACTCTTGTATCTCACTTTGATGCACTCATTTATTTATTATGAATTAATTTATTTTTTTTTCAAGTATCTCTGTGTGCTAATTATAATATCAATGTTATGTTCAACGGACTTGTTTTTTTGGGTGATATTGACTCATTTTAAATGTGTTATGTGAAATGTGTGATATTGTGTCAACTATAATTAGTTTTTACTAATTATGAATAATATTACTTATACCCATTTCTAGTTTTTTAATGTGGTCACTAATTCTAATATTATATCCAATATAATTATTTCAATAATGGTTTTTATAAAAATCCAGTAATTTAATAAATGTTTTTTTTTTAAAACTCTCAAAGTTTTATTTATCTTGAAAAAATTCCAAGATATATCTCATCCCAAAAAATCCTTGAAGTTAAAATTTCACCAAATCAGTAATTTATTGTTGCAAAAAAATATGAAAAATGGCAAAACTAACTTTAATGAAAAATTTTAAATTTATTAACAATAATATACATTTTTTAAATTTTTTTAGTTATATTATACTAGACTCATTAATCATTATTATTATTATTATTACTATGCTAATTACTTTTTAAGTTTGTAATTGTATTTGTCTTTTAAAAATAAAAATAAATTTTTTTAAGGAAATAACAATTTTGTATTGGTTTCTTTCTTTATTCATAACTCATCAGTGTAAAAGAGGAAAAATAGTAACTCTTTTCCTTGCCTGGGAAGAGATTGAGGCATCAACTCCCTTTTACAAATTACAAGTTTAAAAAATCTTTGAAAAACAATGACAAATAAAATTTAGGTTATACTATCCCTGCAACATGAGAAAAAAAATCAACTTGTAAAACCTAATAAAGTTCAAATGATCAATAACCACTATATATTCCTAAATTGAATTCCCAAATACTCATCATTGGGAAAAAAATCATAGGTAAAAGCAGTGCAAAAGAACATTTGCCACAAAGTCTTAACACAACCATGGTAATACATGATGGCTCTTTTGATTCTGATCAAACAGGATGATTTCCAGCAGAGTTGATCTTTTCCTATATATTGTTTGATCATTCAAAACAAAGTATACTATGTCACACAAGCAGGCATAATATTACCATCATTGAGCTTGCTGATCTTCTTCAACTCATTGTTTCTGTCAGGCGATTCGATGTGTTATCTCACTCTGTCACCAGGGAGACCAGAAAGCTCTTTGCGCTTAACCAGACGGCTAATCCAATACCTTTTTATGAAGCACATTATCCATGACAAATGGTTTGCAAATTCACCACGCAGAAATGCAGCTACTCGGTGTAACTGCAATGGAAAAAACTCAACCGGATGAATCGATGAACTTATAAATGATAGTTAAGGATCATTCTGACTGGAATATACGTCATGGATTGCTTCCACTATAGTGTTTAGTGCTCTGCTGCTCTGATCTAATGCACTTGATGTCCGACCAAAGAAGTTTGCTAAACCAGACAACTGCAAATTCAGTGTGTATAGTGTCAATATTCATATTGATATTTATCAACTTAACCAAAATATCTAATCTATGAGAACATTTTAATGCAATCTAAATCAATGAACTTTTGAAAGATCAGAAACCTCATAAAACTGAAGAAAAAATAAAGTGTCTCTGTGAATTAGGAGAGAGACAAGTCTCTTTAGATAAGAATAGAATTAGGATTCAAGACTTAAAAAAGATAATATTACTCTTATAGTGCAAACATATAATACTACTAGAAAGTATAAAAACAACTTATTTTTTGAGTTCCAGCTAGCAAGATATGAGATCTATGAGAAAGCAACTGGAGCAACACCACATTTTCAGAAACAGCAAAAAAACCAAGTTTATAAAATCACCCAATAGTACAGAAACCTATGGGCAATTTTGGATTACTAATGTAGAAGTCAGTCATTGTATGGTCCACAAGCAGACTCTCTATGTAATTGGTGAAAATTGCTTTAATTGTTCACACTAACTAATAACCAAAGAGCTTATGATGAATTTGAGATTGTCTTACCATCTCAACAAAAAATATCCGGCTGCCCGGTGGTGATGGCCAATCACCATTTGGAACCGTCGTGCCCATTGAGCTTTTATATTGATTGCTAAAAAAGTTGTTGTCAAACATTCTACCATGATTTGCTCCAAATCCATTATTTACACCACCACAGCCTGCACATTCATAAGAAGGGTTACAATCAATCTAGTTGATCAAAAGGAAAGATTTGAAATTAAAAGCAACTGGCATCCAAAATTAATACGGTCATTGTGGTTCCTATAATTTTTTATCCATGGTCTGACAGGCAGAGGTCTCTCAGGAGTGCTTCTATTTACAGAAAAATTTCTCCCTTTGTTAGAAACAATTCCCCAATGTCTTGGAGTAACAGATGGCTCAACAAGGGTTACTTTTGTTGATGTCTTCAAAGGCATCGGACCATCTGAGCTTGCTTCTTATTGCTGATGGCTTGAAAGGCATAGTAGCAGCAGTTGATGATCTTCCTGTTTTCTCCCATGGTTTTGGAGGCCGTGGCATGCCTAAAAAGAATTTGAGTAATGAAGTGAAATCATGAGGAAAAAAAGACATTTGTGCACAATCACATTCCAGGAACATAACCAAAGAGGCATGAGTAAGTAACAAATTTGAAACCTAATGAGCATTTGAAGAACTATACTCAACAAAAATAACAAAGAAACAAGAACCCAATTACACTCAAACAGAGAATGCAAGTTAGTTTACCCAAATGATTTAGACAAGTATGAATGATAAAGTTTTTACAAAATCAGCACACATGTGAGTCTAATTTTTAAACTTCCGCTGCTCATACAAAGATCATGTTGCAAAGCCAATGAGGAAGATCAAATAAATTGAACATCTGCACAAACACGCCCAAACATAACCTTATGAGCCATCTTTAGTTTGAACTGGAACTGTTCATCTTTCTTGATGAATCCCAAAATTTAACTGTCTAATCCACAACATGTGAATCACAAAATTTCTAGGGCAAAGTCATATTAACCAAAGCAAGTAACAAAAAGATTTGATTTTTGGATTGACTAATTTCAAAAGCATTCAAATTATTTCTTCAATTGAAGTACAAACCTCTACATATATATAAAGAATCTAACGAATCAATTAACCAATCTAAACATAAAAAAAAAACTCCCAATGTTCAAAACTTTTTAAGAATCCAACCAATCAATCACACAAATACTCAAATAATCAAAAACAAAAATTTAGATTCGAGGGGTTAAGAACAACACAAATCCAGCAACATACTTCTATAATCGGAGGCCATTATGGATCACTGCTGCAACTTCGTCCACATCCAACCAAAGATCGTGGGAATTCAAATCTTCCTGAGAATTTGAGAGAAAACTATATATATATAGACAATTTTGCTTATAAATCCCTGGGTAATTGTTATTTTACCTAAAAATCACATATTAATATGTACGCATATATATGTTTAACTATTTAAAATTCATGTTAAATATTTAAAATACATGTTTTTAAAAATAAAAATTTCCTAGCTAATAATAATCTTATATATATATATATATATATATATATATATATATATATATATATATATATATATTAATGGAAAACTTTTTCCCGCCAAAACCAAATATATGTTATTATAATAATATTAAAATACTTATAATATAATATACTGAATTAAATCGTTTTATTTTATGATTTTTTAAAATATAAATAATCATCTTATCTTTTAAAATATAGAAATATATTAATTTAACCCATAATATATTTTTACATTTTTTTTAATTTTTTTTATTTCTAATATTAATATATTTTTAAATTTGATAGCTTATCTTATTTTTAAATATAATTAATTGTCTGTTCAAGTTTTCCCTACTCTGGCATTGGTTCAAGGTAAATGTTTGGCATTATTATTATTATTATTATTATTATTATTATTATAGAAAAAGAGTTGTTTGTCACATGTCAAGTAAATAAAAATTTTACCTCCAAATTTTATTTAACATATATAATACTACGTTATTGGAGAATAATTTATGCGTAAAGGATGTATTTATGAGATTAATTTGTTAAATAATTGTTTTAATAGATTGTCTTATTTTAACCTTTTGACATCAGTTAAAAAATTTTATTT
Organism: Dioscorea dumetorum; assembly: GCA_902712375.1. Lineage (NCBI taxonomy): Eukaryota > Viridiplantae > Streptophyta > Magnoliopsida > Dioscoreales > Dioscoreaceae > Dioscorea > Dioscorea dumetorum. The sequence goes on from CACTHL010000739.1 coordinate 5,057,416, forward strand.
TAATGCTGATTTAATTTAATATCTATATTGCTTTATTGTCAATACTTCAAATTAATTTTTTTTTATTGATTGATTTGGCAAGTCTTTTGATGTGCTAGCATCGAACGGACCAGATCCGTCATTTCCTTGAAAAACCAATCTGTACCGTTTATTTCCTAGAGATATACAAAATTTAGGGTTTCTGAACACTCCTTGGTATTTGCCGCTATTTTCAGTCTCGAGGTAATGTCTTGTGCATGCTTGAAAGTCCATTGTTTTCTTGTGATTGAAATTGTTCTGTTTTTGCTTCATTTTGAAAGAAAGCATTCAATTGTTGTTGTTGAATTTTTTGGTAAATTTTTTTGGTGCGATTTGACTGTGATTGTGGGAAGGTTGTGTTCTGGAACATTTGTGCATGTTTATAAAAAAATTGGTAAGAAAAAAATCTCCTGAAAAAGAGTTGAGAGTATGGAATCAAGGCTGGAGTCTCAGAAGGGCTCTGTTTTTCCACCAAGCCCCCTGATTTTTGAAGTTAGTGGGGTTTTGGTGGGGAGAAATACAAGAGAGTCTGAGAATTGGTAGTCTTTTGTGGATGCCATAGGCCTTTGGTGCACTGGAGGTTCTTTTTCTTGCCTTTTTTTTTTTAAAATTTTTGGGTGATATGTAATGCTCGATCTAGTTGTTCTTTAATTGAGATTTAGAAAAAGATCCGATTTTTATTTGTTACTTGTTGTTTGTTAAGAAATTTATTATGTATGTAATTCTATCGCGTTAGCTCAGTCATTTTTGTTTTTGGTTTTGTTGTGGTTTTTGATAGGTTAAGTTTTTTTGAAATTTGCGAGTGTATTTTTTTCAAGAAAGATTTCTTTCATCTGTGCTTTCTGGCAGTTATCGAGTTGATGATTCTGCAAAATAGTGAAATTCAAGTGGATTTTTTTCTGTGAATTTTCTTTCCCTGATCTAATTTTATTATTTTTTATTTTTTTAACTAAACAATTCCATTGTTTCAGTGAAGATTCAAAATTGTATTGATTTCTTTGTTTGTTAACTTGTGTAAAGTTTTGGATTTTCAATGAATGTTGCAATTACGTTCTGATCTGATTATTGTCTTGGAAGGTGATTTGTTTCATTCCAAGTAGTCCGTTGGGGGCAGACATGCCTTTAATTTTGGAAACCTCTGTTTTTTGATCTTTTATGATGTTCACTGGTGGTCCCATTTGCGATCCCACTTGGTGGTTCATTGTGATATGCTGTGCTATGAAGGTTTGCGTAAGTAGAAGCATTTAATGGTTATGCTTACAGAAGCTTGAGGACAACAAAGGAATATGTCTCATCGGAAGTTTGAGCATCCACGACATGGCTCTCTTGGGTTTCTTCCCAGAAAAAGAGCCTCTCGCCATAGAGGAAAAGGTTTCTGGTTTCTTTGATATTCTTCTTAAGTTTTTCATGCATTCCCTTATTATGTTTGTGAAATAACCATTTGTGTCTATTTTTGTTTCTGGTTTCTATGATATTCTGCTTAAGTTTTTCATGTGTACCCTTATTATGTTTGTCAAATAACCATTTATAGTTTATTTAAGAACTTGGCTGAATGTTCGTGTCATTTATGCAATTTGAACATGTTTCATTGTTAATCCTTTGATTGGATAGCATGACTCAGCCTTTGCAATTTTTGATAGTTTGGAGGGGCTATTTCCTGGCCAGATTTATGGCCTTCATTTCAGTTGTGCGTTGGGCTTGTAGGAGATATTTAGGAGAAAGTGGAGGAGAAGAAGAAAATCTTACTAAAAGTGTAATTTATGTCTTCTTCTAGCTACTAGTTTGATAGGAAATTTAGTTTGTATTTAGTATTGTCTGTAAATTCAGATGTGCCATTGTCCATATCTTTAGATTCCTCTGGGCCATCATGGAAAGATGCTGTAGGACATGTAACTGTGTTATTGCAGCAGAGATGCTTGTAAAAGCTGTTGTTAAATTATATGTTGACCGGGTTTGTTATGATATATATTCTTATGCTACAAAAATTAGAATCAATATAATAAGTGGTAGTTCCTATGCTATTTTTCTCACAATATCTTTGGTGCATCTCTTTGACTAGCTTTTGCACCGACTGTTTTGTAATTCAATGATTAATTTTTTACTCATTTAATCGCCCTTTAATTTGCTTAGTGTATATAAATTCGGTTAATGCAGTGAAAGCCTTCCCAAAGAATGACCCAAGCAAGGCTCCCAGGCTTACTGCCTTCATGGGATACAAGGCTGGAATGACTCATGTTGTCAGGGAAGTTGACAAACCTGGTTCGAGTGAGTTTCTTCTTAACTTCACCTTATCATTTTGAAAGTCTGACCAATTTAATTTTTGTAAATTTATCAGTTGAGCTTTACATGTTGAATAGGCAAACTTGAACTCGTTTTAATGAGTCTAGTGTGTCATAAATGGTTGTTTAGGCATAGTTTACAATTATTTTGTCGTTTTTTTTTAATGTAGAACTTCATAAGAAGGAAACTTGCGAGGCAGTAACAGTTATTGAAGTTCCTCCAATGGTGGTTGTTGGTGTTGTTGGCTATGTGAAAACACCTCGAGGTCTTCGATCATTGAACACAGTCTGGGCTCAGCATCTGAGTGAGGAAGTTAAGAGAAGATTTTATAAGAACTGGTGCAAATCCAAGAAGGCAGCATTTTCCAAATACTCAAAGAAGTATGAAAATGAGGATGGGAGAAAGGATATTCAGTCACAGCTTGAGAAGATGAAGAAATATGCCTCTGTTGTCCGTGTTTTGGCACACACTCAGGTGCTGATGTTATCCCTGTTATTTTATTCTTCACTTTTAATGAACTCGTTTGCCTCTTTTATCCATTGACCAATGGCTCCAATGTGTTGTTAAGACGTTGAAAATGAATTATGTTTTCAGATTAAAAAGATAAAAGGCTTAAAACAGAAGAAAGCGCACCTAATGGAGATCCAAGTGAATGGAGGAGATATAGCCCAGAAGGTTGATTATGCTTACAGCTTTTTTGAGAAGCAAATGCCTGTAGATGCTGTCTTTCAGAAAGACGAGATGATCGACGTAATAGGTGTGACAAAGGGTAAGGGCTACGAAGGTGTTGTTACCCGTTGGGGCGTGACACGTCTCCCTCGAAAGACCCATCGAGGCCTCCGTAAGGTGGCCTGCATTGGTGCATGGCATCCAGCTAGGGTTTCATTCACAGTGGCTAGGGCAGGGCAGAATGGATACCACCACCGCACTGAGATGAACAAGAAGATCTATAAGATCGGGAAGGCGGGAGAGGAATCTCATTCTGCCGTCACTGAGTTCGACAGGTTTGAGATTCTCTGATCCATATCTCTATTTAATTCAACTTCTCTATTTTGATCGATGACTTATATAAGTTTGCAGAACTGAGAAGGGAATAACACCGATCGGAGGCTTTCCACATTACGGTGTCGTGAAAGATGACTATCTCATGATCAAAGGATGCTGCATGGGACCGAAAAAGAGGGTCATCACCCTGAGGCAATCACTGCTTAAGCAAACTTCCAGGGTTGCAATGGAGGAGATCAAGCTCAAGTTCATCGATACCTCATCCAAGTTCGGCCATGGCCGGTTCCAGACCACCCAGGAAAAGGCCAAGTTCTATGGAAGACTCAAGACATAAATAGTAAGATAAATCTCAACCAAATATGGGTGAAGCTCAAAATCTGCATTATTATTAATTCGGAAACTCCCGCTTTATTAAATTTTGGATTGTATGTTTTTTATGATAATTGAAACTTAGATTGTTTTGTTTTGTTTTGTTTTGTTTTGTGTTTTTTCCACTCTGATATCAGCCATTGTGTTTTTCCTGTGTTTATTTTCTCATGACATGCTTTTGTTTGAGATGCTTGCCCGTTTGTGCTTGAAATGTTTGTTTTGTTTAGAGGCATTTATTTCAATAAAACAAGTGAAAATATTAGTTAATTGGAAAGTATATATAACCGAGGGAATACATTTAAAATGATAGAACTATTTTGTTAAAGGGCCCTTAATAAAAATGTGTGAAGATTATTTGTCACATATATAATATTTGAATATTTAAAGATGTTAACTCTGTGCTCACTGTTTTTCAATTGTTAAATTGTCTTTTAATTTCGCCACAATTCTCAATTGAATGATAGAATTGATACGTGCGTATTATTTTCTTTTTTCTTGTTTATGGAAATTTCATATATATGAATGCTTGAAAGCTGTGTGAATCATGCAATTATATCTTAAACTCAATTTAAATATATGATAAAATGTATACTACTTTGTTTGTAAACTTCTCATGTTTTTTATTTTGATAATTAAACTAATGAACAATAAAAACTTTCAATTGGATCATTAACATTAGTGTTTCATCCAATTTGGTCTTGCTGTTAATATTGACATGGATTATCACTTCACTTGCTATGTGATATTTATCTATCACGTCCCATCTTTCACTAATTTAGCAAGATTTGTTTTTACTCATATTCTATTAAATCAGTAAAAATTGGCACGAGTAAAATTTAATGAATTATGACTTATGTTTTTTTTTTAAAAAAAAAACAATAAGTTGAAATTGAGAGTATGCTTTTTTTTTATAAAATTAAAAAAAGAAAACTAAAATTGAAGATAATATAATCAATTCAGCGTACCTCACAACAATCATACCCAATTTTTAAAAGTAAAATACTATTATTTATTTCAAATTAAAAAGCATGATAATTATGTGTCATAGTATTCATATGATTCATGGTTATTTATCATCGACACATCTTCTCCAACTTTTATTTATTTGAGGTTATGGTCTTTATTATATGTTAAATTTAAAAAATATTACATCAAAAATTCTTTTTTAATATAAAAATTGAGATATTAGAGAAAATCAATATATGACAATGCATTAACAATCACATAAGATTTTTGAGGTATATCGTTATTGTCTTCACATTATTTTTTATCTTTTATAAATTATAATTGTAATAAATGAAGAATTGTCATTCTTCAAAGAAAATTTTATTTTAAATTATATTTTTCATTTATAATTTGAAAAAAAAATTTAACATGAAAAATAAAATTAGTTTATCGACGACCAAACCATTATACATAGTACTGAAGGCTGCCAAGGTATACATAATCTTATCTTTAACATAAAATTTAACTAAAATAATGAAAAATTTTCTTTTGAAATATTTATTTTGGAATAAAAATTTAAGTAAATTTTAATAATAATTATTATTATTGTTATTAATTTAATAATTTAAACAAATCTCAAGGTAGTGGCCTTTTGAAATTATTTTTTTTTTTTTTTGAAAAACTTTTGAAATTATTAGATTCAATGGCAACAAAAGCAGAGCCAAAACCAAGGATTCTCTGACTTTTGACTTACAAAGTGAAGAAGAATTCTAATGATACAATGTTGCGGAATATAAGCCGCATATAAAATCTTTGGTTTTTGTAAATTCCGGCACAAAGGAGTCAAAGGCCAAAATAATAATCTCACAAACAGGAAGTCTTAAGATATAAAACCATTTTCTCTATTCTACTTTTTAAATCCTTGGTCATTGTTCTCTAATCTCTTTTTTGTTTTTATAATTTGAAGCTCGTATTCATGATGGAGATCTCCAAGCCGTTCATCCTCTGATCTGATCTCCTTCTCTTCTTCGCATCACCTACCTCCATTTTTTTTTCTTGATATTATCTCTTTTTTAAAGACGTAAAGATGAGACTTGAACATATGTCTTTCATTTGAATCATTAGTTTGCACACATATCTTTGAAAATTGAAAAATTACTCCAAAATAGAAGTCATGAAGTTTTGTCAAAATGATTTTCTGAGGAACAATATGCTTTTTGATTTGTTAGGCAATGGGCCAGTAAAAGTGTCAATAATATAATTTATATTTATCCATATGAATTTTCCAAGTTTAGTGAGTGCTGGTTATTTCACTTCAAAGAAAATAGATGGTTGTTTAACAAAAATCCATACTATTGAAGTGTCTAATTTCCTAATTATTCTTTAAAAAAAAAAAAAAATCAGCCTTAATTTCCATTCTTATCTGCTAAAGGTAATTATCCAAATACAAATTATACCAAAATTTGTCTGTAAATTAGCATTTACAAAAATTTTTAATAAAATAAAAAATACCCTTCCTTCCCCTTCATTAAATTTTAAAAACAAATCCAAATAAAAGGAAGGATTTACCTTCACCTTTCTTAACCTTTACTTTCCCTTTTAAGTCATCAATCTAAACACACTATTAAGAAACAAATAATGTGTAAGTCTATATGTTTAAATGAAGAATGAAGAGTAGAATGAATGTGTGTTTAAACTAACTTTATTAAATAATTTTTAAATAAAAATTAAAAAGTAAATGGGTAAAAGCCTACCACGGTTCGAGGAGAGCCCAGCCCATTTGACACCGTGATTTTTATTCCTTCAATTTTAGCCCATTGCCTTGGAATCCCTTACTCTCACTTTTTATAAATAGGACTAATCCAAATAGTTGTTATTAATGGGTAGAATACCTTATTTAGTCGATTGATGATATCGCAATTCATGCAAGCAATAGTTGACTCAATCTGTCCTTTTTGTCCCCCATTATAATTTGACCCCAATTAGTCTTTCTATTGGTGATTTAAAGCAAATTCAGTCCAGTTCATGACGGACGTTTTCTCCTCCATCATAGATAATAATCAAATTATTTAAGAATACCCGATTTAGTCTCTGTATTTTACTCAATTTGTCCCTTTAGTCCCCCTATTGTAATTTAACCCCAATTGGTCATTCTATTGATGATTTGAGACAAATTAGGTTAAGTCCCTGCATTCTCTTCTCCATTATGGATAATAATCTAATTGTTTAATAATATTTAAAACTTTCATGATGCCACATCAGCAACATCAGACGGAGAAAATAATGTTCGTCACAGGCTGGACCTATTTTACTTCAAATCATCAATAGATGGACCAATTAGGATCAAATTATAATGGAGGGACTAAAGAAGCTGATTGAGTCAAATACAAAGACTAAATAGAGTATTCTATAAAACTTTCATAATGCCACATCAGCAACATCAGACAGAGAACAGAATGTCCATCACAGACTTGACATATTTTCCCTCAAATCATTAATAGAGGGACCAATTAGGGTCAAATTATAATGTGGATTAAAACAGTAGATTGAGTAAAATACAGGGACTAAATATGTATTCTACCTTATTAATATAATATTATATTGTGTTTCTCTTCCTCATATTTCTCCCAAACACTTTATTTTTATTTTTGTCTTATTCTTAATCATATTCTTTAATAAATAACCCTTAACGGCATGATGCAATAAGTGCAGAGTTTCCTGCTTTTTTTTTTTCATCGTTAGTTAAATCCTTCTTTATTCCTTGATATCAAGAGTTTTTTAAATCTACAAAAAAAAAAAAAGAAGAAAAATTGGGTGAAATTTTTGAATTTCAGGAGAATGGTGACAAGAAGAGAGAATAATAATACCATCAATTTCTAATTTCTTCTTTTACATTGAATCTATGATTTATTTAATTTTAATTTTTAATGAAAAAACTCCCACCAAGAAATGCCTTGAGCATGCATCACAACAAAACTATCAATTATTTATTAAATTTTATCATTATTTAAATTTTCACTTTAAATGTGAATGATTGCATATGCTGTGTCAAGTTTCAGAAAAAAAATATATATATATGCTTCTGCTTTTTTTTGAACTCCTTCTTTATGTCTTTCTTGTCTTCAGTTAAGGGGCCCTTTTGCTTTTCAGATTGAATTTGACAAAATTTCATCTGATTCATTCATTTCATTCCTTTTTAAATAATTCAAAAAAATACAACAATTGTGAATAGCTATTTAATAACAAAAAAATAGAACAAGCAATCCATGCAACTGAAAAGGAAGAAACATAAAACATAAAAAACGACAGCATTGTATGTTTGATAACAATTATAATTTTTTTTGGTGACGAAAAGTCCCAATCATTTTGTCGCGAAACAATTCATCGTTTACATAACGAAAAAATTATTCTTGGTAGGCTCTCATTTCATTCACAAAACTTAGTTATTATCATGTTCAACATGGTCCCTTAATGCATTACATCCTCTCATTCATTCATTCATTCATTCATTTAATTATTATTTTCTCATTACTTACTGAATATTTCATAATTTTTCTGATGACAACTCAAAGATAATTACAATAATCAATTGGAGGAATTTGAGGAATTTATGTTGAGATTTCATGTCTTCCATCTTATCTTCATATTCACAATCCCATTGGTTGAATTAGAATCATTTTGGACAGATGTTTTGCAGCCTTAACTCTGAATTTTTATAAATAAAAACTTGTGTTGCAGCTTTGTTCATGCTTGAATAATTTTTCTTTTTTCTTTGTTCTTTTTTTCTTTTTTTTACAATAACCAACAAGTCTCATTCATCTACTTTGGATTAAATTTAAAGTGCATATATATAAGATTCCAATGGCTTGCTTTTCCTAAAGCTTTCAAATGACTTAATGTTTCTTGGTTGTTAACTACAATGTGATTGATTAGAGTTGTGATCAGCTGCTATTCTTCATGTTTAAGTCATATGTTCTTATCACAATTTTTCCAAATTTTCATTGCGGAGATCATTCGTTAAAGTTTTGGTTTCCGATCATATATAGTCGAAAGATAAGAGGTCAGTAATTCTTTCACTTCATGGAACTTATGAGCAAGAAAAGAATTGAACATGAATTGAATTCTTTCTCTTTTCCTTTCTTTCATTGTAAGCATGGTCATCTTTATTCCTTGTTCCAATTTCTTTTTTCTTTCGGCTTTCCTTTTTTTTTTTTTTTTTTTTTTACCACTTTACTGAAAGAAACCCGGTATATTTTCCGATCAGAATTTGTAATTGATCAGTGAAATTCTCAGTTAGACCGAAATGAATGGCTTCGACGACAGACCGATGAATTGGAACACGAATCTTAGTCCATCGGAAGCCAGTAATCGAGGAGGTTTAGGTACTACCATGAATGCAATATCGTTTGGTTTCGTCGCGACGGCAATCTTGATTTTGATGTTCCTCATTATGGCAATCTTCGAGTATCTACTCCGGCCGAAACCGGCAAACACAGATCAAGAAATGCAGCAGCAAACAACAGCTCAGCTCAGCTCTCCCGGGAAACTCCGTAATTTAAAAGACGTAAGTAATAGTTCCACATCAGTTAATTTAGTAAATTTGGATTTGAATCGAGCTCAGATAATATATGTTTAGTTTGCATCTGACAGATGATAACTCGGGAATTTTCGGTTATGATGCCGGGACAAAATTATCCAACATATTTAGCTCAACCTGCACCACTTCCTTGTCAGAGAGAAGGAATGCATTGGCCTCATCATTCTTAATAGATTTGAATATTGGAGAACTGCAAGGAAAGAGTGCAATGTTTTTACTTTTCTTGTTTTATAGTTATTTAATTTTTCTTCATTTGAAAGTCTGTGCAAAGAACTGATCAAGATTTCTGATAATGAATAAAAACTTCTTGGGGTTTTTGATGGGAATGTTTTCAAGTGTTTGTAAAGAATTTCTTGGAAGATGATCATTGAAGCAGTTGCTTTAGATGATACATATGCATGATGGAAACAATTGGATTTCCACATTGCCATTTGTTCTAGGTGATTAATTAATATCATTAATTAAACATGGTTTATTGTTTGTTTAAAAAAATTAAACATGATTAATTCAGGAAATTGTCAATATATATATATATATATATATGCTTGTATGAAGTCAACGTTTCCTCATGTTATATATTAATTAATTTAAAAATTTATACAATAATATTTAAAAGATGTATTTGCTTATAGAATTATTATCATAAATATCTAGATAAGTGTTTTGTCTGACCACTTATATATGTATATATTTACATGAAGCAATATTAAACAAAAGGTAAAAACAACCAAATTTATATAATTCAATGACTAAAATAAATATTTTTTGTTAAAAAAAATAATCTTCCAATTTTAGAGTCCGGATTTGATTTTCAAAATAATTCAGGTAAATAACTGAGGGTGATAAATTTATGAAAGTATGTATTTATGTAATTTCAGGGTTTTACTGGGCTTTTCCAAAGAGTTGTGTACAAAAATTAAAATGTTTTATAAGGGTATGGCTACAAATAACCCAATTCCAGGTGTAAACACAAAAGATTTGACCACAAGAATGGTCAACGCGGATTTAATCTTTCGATCGCGGTTCCAGAACATCCGAATTCGAGAATTCTGGCGAACAATCCGAGATCGACGCCAATGGCGAGACCCGCGACGTCGCCGGCGGGCACTGCCACCGGAACCCTAACCATAACCTTAACCGAGCCCTCGTCGTCTTTCTCTTCTTCCTCGCAGCAACCCCCGCCGCAGCGAGAGGAAACGCTAGTTCTTCGTTTGAGGCGGCCGAAGAAGAAGGTCTCATGGAAGGAGGGCACTGTGGATAACGAGTTTCTACAGAAGAAGAGCTCGAAGAAGTGCTGTATTTTTCACAAGCAGAAGTCCTTTGATGAGGATGATAGTGATGAGGAGGACAATGGGGGCCAGGGATCGAATGGCGGCGGGGATAAGGGGCCGGCGGATGGAGCTGGACCGAGTTCGTGCTGTTCTCATGCGGCGGGGGATCATTAGCGATGAGGACACCTTGGTTTGGGTATGAATCTTGGCTTATTTGCGATCTGTATATTGGTTGTCGTTTTTTCCCTATAAAAATTAGGTTATTTTTTTTGTTTATTTGTGATCCCTGATATGATGTGAGTGTCGTTGATGGTTTAATTTGCATGTTATTGCTGTCACAAATTCGGGAAGTTTGTTGAAGAATAACTATTTTATACTTCTTCTTTAAAACCTAAAGCCTGTGGCTTGGATAGGAAAAAAATGATTTTTTTTAGGAATGGATATAGATACAAAGGCTCCAGGATGAAATTTTTTAGTATTCTCAAGAGTATAAGAATGTATTTCTTCATTGGGTGTTCAATTTTGAGTTGGTGGTTTTTTAGGTTGCTATAGCTCAGTATTTTCTTTTATTAGATGCTCTTGTCTGATAATAATACAGCCTATAATTCAGTGTTATTTAGATGTTGTCATTTGCTTGGAATGTTGGTATTAGTCATTCTATCATCATATTGCTTTGGCTATTGGAGGCTACTAGTTACAGATAAATACTGGCATGAGACCAGCATGGTTTTTTGTTTAAACTAAGTTTTAAAGTTTTTGAGAGAAAACAGCTTTTCTGTATGAAGGAAGTATAAGGCTGCTTGTGGTTCATCTTGACTAGATCTCATACTGGCGGGTGTTTTGTACACCAGCCTATGAGTTTGTACTTTGTAGTGTCTGAGAGGATATAAGAATGCAAATGTGGTTTATATCTAGATGTGATGACAGATAATGCATAGGAAAGATAATAAACATGTTTAATTCCTGTGAACTTGTTAAATGATCTGAAGGATAAATATGCTTTTTGTGTGAGGAGATGGTCTCTTATCTCAATAAGCTTATAAATTTGGCATTTTGATAAAATCTTTTCATAGAAGGAATGAAGGAAAGTTGGTCAGCATTTTTCATCATTATTAAGCTGTGAAAGTTAAGAGGACATATGGTAGATGTGTTGTTCCTATTTAGAAGTTTCATCTTTTTTCATTTGCAAAGGTGTGATGAAATTACAGAGGTCAAATCCTGCTTTGCCTTTAATTCCATCTCCTTATTTTCTGTTAGTCAATATTTGTAAATATCAAGTCCACGTATAATTTAATCCATCAACAAGTTGCATTTATCAATTTCAGGTAGACATCTTTCCAACAACAATTTTGGTTGTGATAAGAGAGAGGCCTCGTGGTAGGTGGATTTGACTAATTGAGGGTCTTCATGGTGGAAGTAGTTAGGCTAGATTCATATGTAATAATAATTAAATTTAAATTGGTACTGCTTTTTTTCTACCAATCTTTGTGATTTCTATGAAGGTAGGTTAGTGTGTAAATTGATATATTGTTTAATCCAGCATAACTTGGTAAATTAAAAGCAAAATGCATGTCTGAGTTGTATCATTTGTAAAACTCTCTTTCTTACTATTTTTTTCTTGGGAGAGATAATGTGACTACTCTTGTGTATGTCAAGAATGGATATGGGAAGTAATTACTCTACAATTATTTAGCAGAATTAATTCCATTGAAGTTCCAGCTTCCAATAGGTGGTGTTATCTGCTGAGCACATCTAGATGTAGTTAGTTTTGGAAGCCTAATTTGTCACATCTGCATAGTTAAAGAAGACTTTTAAGTTCATTACCTACATGCTTAACAAGTTTCTCATTGCACAAAGTGATTGTTGGTTTTTGTTGGAGATCTGACTGTTCAGCATTTCTAGAATTGTAAAATCTTTTCGAAAGAGTACCAACCTGTGGACATCAAATTATATAAACAACCACTGAATCTTCACCTATAAAAACGTTTTTGCCTAGCTCATTCTGGATCAGTTTAAATGAAATTAACAGAATATGGGTATGATCTTGACCTGTTTAGAGACAGGTTTTTCTTCGTCTTTATCTGAATGATGTCATAAATTTGGGTTTAGCGGCAAATTTTTTTTATGCTTGGATTTAGCATTATTTTTCTAACTTGAGTAGTTCGTTTCTTTTATTGTGGAAACTTTGAAGTGAAAATTTTAGAAATAAATCTTTGTTATTGGTATGGAATGAGGAACTAAAATTTAGGCATTTTCTTTCTAATCATCCTTATATTACTGTCAGTGGTGTTTGCCCTTGGATCTGATGCTGCGAGAGTCAGACTAGAATTAATAATAATGATTAATGAAGGGTCCAATATGCTGACAGTAATAGTATGAGATAACGGAGTAGCTTTTCCTGCATGAATCATGCCTTTATATATATATGGATTGGTAATCCACTCATATTGCAAGTCATGTCTATTTTGATTGTTCAGTCAATATTTTATCATGTATCATAATTTAATTACCTACCAAATACACATTTTGGTTTGCAACAATGATGACACTGTTCTCCTAGGCACACAGAGCTCTGTTTCTAACTTGAACAAACAATCCAAATGTGATACAACCCACTTTCTGATTCATGCTTTCCCTAATTCTGCTTGAGTGAACTGTTTTCTCTGATTTACTATCAACGAACAACTAACTTACTGACGACTTTATTTTATCCTGATGAATTTACCAAATGTTTCCATGTTGCTGGTGAGTCTTATACAGTTTTTGCTGTATTATATTTGCCGGTAGTTAATTTATTTGATATATAGTTATTTGAAATTCTATGATTTCAATTATACTGAATGACATTATTCACCTTTTTGGAAACTTGCAGATTCTTCCGGAGAACTGTTGACATTGTTGTTACAGAATTTAAAATGGAACTCAACCGACAGAAGTATTCTCCAGTTGTCATGTCAATGCATTTTCTCTCTTAGATGATATTACTTATGTGTGTGTTTTCTTTTCTTCCAAAGTTTGAAATGAATTTGTCTACATGTGGTCTCAAGTCTACATTATCTGAGTTGATTACTGAGTTTCAAATTCTTTTTTTCTACTCTATAAGATGGTCACTGCTCTCCAGTCATGAGGAATGTAAGAAGATTCGCATGTTAGCTTGAAATCTGTATGTTATTAACTCTTGACCAATTTTTATACCTGGTGTGAGCTCTATTAAGAGTTCCTTTTCTTTGGATGTTACGTAGGGTCAATGGCGGAAGGTGTTTAGTTATTTGCATAAGTTTTTTTAAAATATTTGTAGATCTTACATTATATATATTAAATAATCAAATATTGAATATCCAAATTTTAATAGGTGTTTAATTGCAATAAAGATATGTGATAGAACTTTTTTTATTTAAATTTTTGTATGTCACTTCGTAAATTTAATTATTTTTTTAATTCAGTGCTAGACTCGTGGCAGATTTGGTGTGGATCAATGCCTTCCTAAGTGACCGAGGGTGTCCTTGGTCAATTGATTAGGTGTTACTCCGATTATTATTATTATTATTATCAAAATTGCACATGGTAGTTTCAAAGTACTTTTTTTAAGAAAAACAGAAGCGCAAAAAAGAAATAGTTTTGACTCATCTTTTGGAAACAGAGGGAATGATTAATTTTGTTATTTCAAAAACACTTCGGTTGTTGATGAATTTTTTTTACCACAAGTTTTTTAATAAAATTAGGTCATCTGTTATTGTTTTCGGGTTGGATGCATTAAAATTCTTATAATGTACCATGCTTTTATATTAAAATATAATTAAAAGATGACAAATAAATAATATTTTGCCCACTCAGTTAGTAATTTTATACCATCCACTATTTTGATTTAAAATAAAATTTAGATCTCAAAAATAAAATAAAATAAAATTTGGTATTTTGTCAAAAAAATTTACTCCATCATAAATGCTGTCGGAAAAAACATAAATTACCCATTTATTTTACAAGTGCAAAAAACAAAACTCTATAAAAGGTTATAAACCTAAACTTTTCTCCCTCCAATTACACACCTCTCTTTGTTGCCAGTCCAAGTATTACTCCTCTTTGTTTTTTTTTTTACCATAATGTAAAAATCTATATATTCACGTTTAACATGTAAAAAAAAAAGAAAAAAAGAAAAAAAAAAAAAAAAACATGTACCAGGCGACCGACTCCACAAATTCTTCTCTGGAGTCAATCACTCAAACACTGTAGAGACAGGAGGCATCTGTTGCTGATCACAAGAAGCAAAAACCAAATGGCCATTTACCCCCCCACCACCCTTCTTCATTCATCCAAACTCATCTTGATTTTTTTTTTTTTTTTTAATAATTTCATTTTTAATCTCCACAAAAACACATACTCCCTCTTCTCATTCTCATTTCACTCCCTCAAACCAGATCCATATTACATCTTCACCACTTCATCAATGGAAAACAACAACATGAGCAGCAGCTACTCCAAGATGGCAAGGAAACCCAACACCACCAGCAAACCAAAGTCCATGGACTTCTCTGAACTCATCCATGAGAACAACTTCAACTTCAACCAACATGGCCATTTAAAGATCATGGAAGAGGAAGAAGATGAAGACACTGGTGCTGATAGTGGTGAGCAATTTGGAGATATTCTCAGGAGAAATAGATCATCAGTTTCACAAAGGTTCAGGTCTTCAGAGAAAGGTACTGCTACTTCATTGCAAGATGTTGTTAAGAGAGCTTTCTCCATGAGAAGACCTTCTTCAGTTGCTGAGTGTTACTGGAGATTTCATGACATTGGTGATGGAGTCATTGTTCATGAAGATGATGAAGAACAGCAACAGCAACAACAGCAGCAGCAGCAGCAGCAGCAGCAGCAAGAGACCAGGAGGTGCTCATTGAGAAAGGGTAGAAGGTTTTTCAAGGCTTGCAAGAGTTTTCTTAAGTTTTAAAACTTCTTTATTATTATTATTATTATTAATGTTATCTGTGTATGAACTTTGCAGAACTTTGGAGGTTTGGAGTTCTTTTTTTAATAATGGTTTTTATTTTTGCATCAAATAAATGGGGTTTCTTTTTTTTTTTTTAGCTGGAATGATGTAGATCTGTGTGATATTGGTGTCATTTTCGCATCAAAGTATTGTGTGGAAAAAGAGAGCTAGTGGTCCACAGACATAGGACAGGTGAATGAATCAAAAGGGCACAGAGGGTTCTTTGACTGTTAGCAAGCAATGCAGACATGGACTGTATCATTAATAAGTGTCAACCTGTTTATTATTGTTCTACACATGTCTTATCAACTTTCTTTTATTAGTTTATATATATATATATATATATATAACATTAAAAAAATAAATGATTGGGGTTTATTCACATCTATAAGAAAGTTCAACTCTTTCTCACAATATATACTCATCAGACAAAATAATTTATAATTTAAATTTAATCATCAAAATTTATGTGCCAAGCTTGCTATTTTTGAAAATAATGAAAATAGTGGTATTCAGAGTTTAGCTAGTAAAAAACTTAGAAAATAGCAATATATTTTTTGAAAATTCTATATTTGTTTATACATCTCTTTTAATTAATTAATTCATTTATTTATGTGCTAACAAAAAATTCAATAAAAAATTTTATAGAAATTGAAAAAACAATCTGTATTTTTATCAAAATTGAGTTAATTCTTTTTAAAAAATATATATATAAACAAATATGATTCTTGGGAGTGCATATTAACAAGGCAAGCAATTCTCTCTTATGTTACCTAATAAAACTTCCCCACCTGTTACCTTACTTCATATACCTCCAATCAAGTTTTGCTAGATCTCCATTATTATATGTTTTGATATAGCCACCTTTAACAAACAAGGATCAATCTAACTGATAACGACTTAAATCATTTAAATAAGTGATTTTGAGTTCAAATTCTTATAAAATCTTCAGCACCTTATCTCTGCTAATTTAGAGCTCATGGCTCCCAAGAAACCAATGACTAATTAAAAAAAAAAATCTTTAGAATTCACCAAGAGTTGTATCATTTTATCACATTGATAAACATCAACCCCATTTATCAATTGTGAAACAAAAACTTGAGAAGCAACTGATGAAGCTGGCTATTTGGATTGCAAATACTTAGTCAATTACTCTTTACTTATTTGCACTCCAACTCCATGCTAACAAACTCTGCAGTGTGCGCAGTTCATGTAACTTGCTGCACCTTGTCGTCTCTTATTTTTGAAGAAAAAAGCTCGTATCGCCGATCTCTCCGTCAGGCGATATATTTCTACATAAACTTTCTGATATTTAGCAAGCCCATGATTGCTTACCTTGAGGATTGTCGCTCAGGAAGCGCTCTCCAACCGATATCTTGACGGAAGAACCCTTCAGGCCAGCTGATTGCTCCGACAGCATCATAGGCTCTACTTCTTGCTTCTGCTAAATCCTTTCCCTTCGCTGTAACCCCGAGGACACGACCCCCGGTTGCGATGAAGTTACCATCGGAGTCCAGTGCTGTTCCAGCATGGAAAATCTTGACCATTGGAGCAACAAGTTCAGCGTCTTCGAGGTTTTTTATCACGGTTCCCTTCTTATAAGACCCGGGGTAGCCCCTACTCGCCATCACAACTACCATGGCTGATTCGGGTGACCAGTTAAGTGATACGTTGCCTAGTTCGCCTCTACAAGAAGCAAGAAGAACTTGTGCTAAATCAGACTCCAAGCGCATCATCAGCACCTGCAGTTTAAATTCCATAGTGAGATTCTAATCTCCAAATACTGCCAGGAATTCTTTTGGAACACATCGAATGCTAAAGTCATTCAGAGGCTAGCAAATTGAAATAAGGAATCCCTGGACAAGAATGTGACATAATAACCAATATTGTATGCCAATTTATTAAATTTGATGCATGAATGTCTATTGCATGGACCCCATGAAATGTGCGCAATATTTTGACAACTAATGTCTTCGAATCAGGTTCACTCTGTTAAATGTATAGAGCTAGCTGTTTCCTATATAAGATTAATGTATCATACGAAGCATGGTATCCTTTCACAAGTAACAAAAACAAAACAAGATTATATTAAAATACTTGTAAAATGCATGCATGCAAGGAATTCTTGGTTGCTAACCTGACATTCAGGATCTCCAAACCGCACATTGTACTCAATAAGCTTAGGCGAACCAGTTTTCTTCTCAATCATAAGCCCAGCATATAATACACCAACAAATTTACAACCCTCAGCAGCCATCCCTTTCACTGTCGGGTTAATAATTGATTCCATAACCACAGATTGAAGCTCTTTAGTTAACACTGGCGCAGGGGAATAGGCACCCATTCCGCCAGTATTTGGACCGGTATCTCCATCACCAACTCTTTTATGGTCCTGTGCTGATTCGAGAGGCAGGGCTGTTTCACCATCAACTATGGCAAAAAAGGAAGCTTCTTCTCCTTCAAGGAATTCTTCAATGATGATGCAAGAACCTGCAGAACCAAAAGCACCACTCACAAGCATAGAATCTATAGCTTCAAATGCCTCTTCTACAGTCATGGCAACAATGACTCCTTTTCCAGCAGCCAATCCATCAGCCTTGACAACAATTGGTGCTCCTTGCTGCCTTACATATTCTTTTGCTTTGGATGGATCTGTGAAAGTTTGATACTGCCAAAATAGTACCAATGAATAATAAAAAAATTATGGATGCAAAGCAGCAAACACATCAATTGAGTTACTATGGTAGTGAAGAATTTACCTTTTCTTGCCTTTTTTAACTTTAATATGCAAAAAAAAAAAAACAGCGCAAGCCATGAATTAATTATGATGAGGCATGTACTTCAAGTAAATTACCAATTATCAAAATATGAAGTTAGCGCATTAAAGATTAAATTTGTAAGGGAGCCAGGATTTCATTAACTTCATCAGAACAATTATAAGCATTCTCATCTAGGGTTAAAATCCATGGTACTTCCTAATCAAATTAGAAAACTTGTGGTAATCAAACCAAGTCACTCATAGTTGGATCCTTCCAGCAAAATGATAGCCATATTAAAAATTCTTCCAATATTTCTTTCACTGCTCAACTATTCACAGCTCATATTTCATAGTTGGATATTAAGTAGTGGAAGTAAACCAATCATAATAAGGGAAGGACTTGCTTGCAATCGTGACAGCTCAAAATTGTCCATAATTTCTACCATCTTGCATATTTCAACAATCATGACTGGTTAAAGCAAACCTTTGCAGTAGGAATGGCCGTGATTGGTGAAAGAGTAAGCAAACCTTTGCAGTAGGAATGTTATATTTGTCACACAACTTCTTCATAAAATCCTTCGATCCCTCTAATGCTGCAGCCTCTGATGAAGGACCAAATGTTGGGATTCCAGCCTTAAAAAGGTCATTTGCAAGACCAGCAACCAGGGGAGCTTCTGGGCCAATAACCACTAATCCAACCCCCCACTTATGACAAAAGGAGATCACAGCTTCACTGTCAGAAATGTCTAGGTCTGATATACAGGTGGCATTACCCGACTGAGCAATCCCAGCATTGCCAGGGGCACAAAAGACTGCATCACAGGATGGCGACCGCTGCAGGGCATAGCAAAGTGCATGCTCCCTTCCACCACCACCAATGACAAGCACCACCACTCTATCTTCTGCATAATGAGACATGTCAAATGGTTTCTAAACTCTAAATTTTCACAAACATAAGTTCAAATTTTGTGACTTTCACAAACACTTCCTACACAAAAACCACACAATTAGAACTTCATAAGCTATAATGCCTATGAATTACTAATACTAATTTGTCGAGTAAAAGGAATAAAAACTTGAATACCAAACCAATAAAACATTTCAATGAAGCATTCAATTTCTCACCAGAAACCTTCAAGCTGCCATTTCTGTTGTTCAAGTAGCTGAATTTATCTGAATCTGCACCAGAGCTCTTAGAAGCGCTGACAATGAATTCTGATCGAGTACATATAAAAGGCTTCACAACACAAACCGATGCAAAACTCTTCCATGACGAGTGACCCACAAAAGCAACCAAAGAATTCGAACCATTGCAAGATAAAGGATTCCCAGCCAATTTCCTACCAGCTCGGCTTCCCAAGAAGCTCAATGAACCCCCAACATGACAACCAACACAAGCCATCGATCACTCCCTAAAATACCATACATCAACAACCGCACAAAAGTATACATATCTATAATCAAAAGATCACAACTTGTCATCAATCATCAATCAAAATCATACAAAAGAAGGGGAACACTTTTTTGACTGCCTACTATCCAAGAAAGTAGAAAACAACATAACTATTCTACTCTACGCTTCAATCTCCTGATAAACTAACAAAAATAACCATAGATCACTCCCTAAAACACAACACATCAACAAACGCACAAAAGTATATATATATATATATATACACACACACACACAGAAATCAAAAGATGACAACTTGTCATCAATCAAACCCTAGAGCTCAAAACGAAACCAAAATAACTCCTTTCCCCACCTTAAATCCACCAAAAAATGTCTTGAATTCAGAAAACCAGAAACCATAACAACCTTTCCACTCAACCATTCAAACACCACACAAAGAAGCCCCAACAGAAAACCAACCAAACCCATAGAAACAAAACAAAATAAAAAATCTCACATTAGAGTATCCAAAGAAGCTCTCCTTTTCAAAATACCATTTTCATTTTTTCAGAAGAAGGAAGAGAACGACACAATACCAGGAGAAGAAAGCAGTAGAACATCGACGAAACCAATAGAAAAAGCGCAGCATACATACAGGCAGCGCATGGCACAGAGGCGGAGGCAACGAAGGCGATCGAAGCTGCAGGGTCGGAAGATCGCCGGCGGCGGTGAGATCGAGAGTAAGAGAGGTTCTGAAAGGGCTTATGAACAGAAGAAGCACAGGTTCGCATCCTCCGTTGGAGTACATATCCCGAGATTTAACTGCTGCCATCGATGTCGTTGGGGTCTTAATCGGACGGTCAATATTGGAATAGATCGAGATGGTTTTTATTCGATGGGCGTGAGCCCCGCGGTTTTGTATTATTTGTGTGCGCATAATATATTTTTCTTTTCTTTTTTTTTTTTTCATTTTCTCATTTTTTTTTCCCAAACTCAACCATACAATTTGTACTTTACAAGGAATCAGAAAAATTCTCACACCCAAACTTCTAATTCTCATTTTTAAAAGCTTTTCACACCCTATATTCTATATTTATATACCTATTTTAAATATTAATAATTTTTAAATTTAACTTTATCAATAACCAGCTATATGTACATTGATAAAGTGTGCATTATCCTTGGGCTACACTACCGTTAGCAACTATGTATATTCTGCGTGTGTGTGTGTGTGTGTTTTTGTGTATTTAAATTTATTTTTGTAAAAACATTGACATTTAATTTTAAGTTAACTTTTAATTGATACAATTATTTTTTAATTATGATTTTATAAACGCAATTCACAAAAACAGTATGTCATACAATACATCATTTGTATAGAGAAAAAACAGTAAGACTGTGTTTGATTGGGAACATGGAAAATGGGTGAAAAATAACCCGTAGAAAATGAAAAATAGCCGTTTGATTGGCATGATTTTCTAGCTAGAAAATCAAAATTTTTCCTTGTCAAATGTAAAAATTAGCCCTCCCATGTTATTTTTTCACATGACCCTTTATATTTTTCATGGAAAACTTTTCCCATGGTGGAGGTATGAAAAGTTTTCCTTGTTTTGATGAAAAATAGGGTCATGTGACAACATAAGAGGAAAAATTTTCCATGAAAAATTTAGCTGGAAAATGACCTCGTGGAAATTTTTTTTCAAAAAAAAAATGCAATCAAACACAACCTAAGACAAAGACAATTAGGGCCGTGTTTATATATATATATATATATATCAACAATCACACTCATGCACATCCCACACTTACACTAAATTATTAACCATATCATGAAAAAGAATTAAACCCTCAATTTTCTGCATAAGAGACTGCCATACTACTATTTGGTCAATAGGCCAGTGGCATGATTTTTTTATTTTAGATTTCTTTCTCCACTCTATTTGTACTTTGAGGAAATTATCCATGACCTCCTCAAGTAATGAGAGAAAAACAGAAAAATGAAAAAAAAAAATACATTAAAAATAAAAATAAAAAAAAGCTTGATCACATGGTGCTTGGTGTTTGAGTTGTTATACCCATGAATAATAATGTAATGTAATTCAAAGAAAAAAAAAAACCAAAGAATTAAAGTTTGAAAATTGGATGATTTCAGTCCCGCCCAAAGAGCAAATGACTCTGGACGGCTCCACAAGTCAAAAGGTTTGACTATAAATGTCATAGGAATCAAAGAGGAATCATAAAAGTTAGCATTTTTATTACTTATTTTTCTTTCAAATGAAGGTTTGAGAGTTCAATTTCCTCCTATCCGTTCAATAAAATAATTTATTATGAGAATTGTTATATAATAGCTTAATATAACATTGCAAATAAGACAGATGATAAATTATTTATTTTATAAAATAATGATTATTTATTAGTTTTTCAACTGAGCTTCTTTTATATGTTTTCTTAAAATAAAAACTTTTCACTTTTAACAAATTATAAAGAGTTTTACCGTATTTATTTTTATGTTCTAGGAAGAATCTTTACAAAAATTATTTATATAAATCTCATATATGTAGAATGGTATTTTTGTTAAAAAAAAATACCCAAGATAAAAAGAACCCTATTGGAAGATCTAATAATCACAACCAAACGCAGTCTAGAGTTTTTTGGGTACCGCACAAATATGGTGAAGAATGATCAACAGATTAAAGAGTGAGTGAGCCCTCTTTCTATACTCACATGATCTTATTTTCCTGACTCTAGAAACTAGGATGTATACCTTATTTTTTAATATTTTTTTTATTTTTTTCTACTTTTTATCTCCCACTATTTAATTGTTTTGTCATCCATGTCTCTTGATCCATTTTTAGTGAATTTTTTTTATTTTTTATTTCCCAAGTAATGTAGTGGTTTATTTATTTTTTCAAAAAAATTAAAAAAAAACCAAGAAATTACTATCTTTCAATTTCATTTGGATTTGACAGTGTGATCCTTTCATGCTTTGGAAACAAAAAAACAAAAAACAAAAAATCAAACTGCAAATTTTGGTTGTCTATAAAACCCAAGTTTTTGGGTTTCAATTTAAACTTCGTGTATATACTATATATATATATAGCTAGACTAAAAAAAAAAAACGCTCAAATTGAAGAATTCCATCACTATTATCAAGTACAACCTCAATTTTCTCAGCCCACTCTATAGATCCATGTGACACAACACACAACTTCAAAACCGGCTAAGTCCGGTTAAGTAGTTAATCTCTCTTGGCACTCCTATGTAATTTAAGATGGATGTTCCATCTCGACGTTGATGGTTTCTCTCTATTTTGGTCTTCTTTTCATTTCTAATAAATTGCTCGATTATATATAACGAACTCAAAATTAGTCTTACATCTAATATTTGAGGGGATTGCTATGTATATATAAATGATGAGCATTTTTTTTTTCAGGCTGATATTTTGGGGTCCGTTCTCTTCCCTATTTATTAGTATTACTATTTATTATTATTAATTATGATTTATTTAATTTTATTAAAAAAAACAGAATCAGTTTCAGAGCAAAATTGCAAACCAATAAGCAGTGAAGATCATGATCCTCAGTGTGAGGACTTGTCTGTTTTCCATTCCCATCCAATCCAATTCTATCCCACTAACTGCCCCTCACTTCCAACATTTAACTCTTCCAACTGCCTCCATCTTCTTCTCTGTCCTTTCCTCCATTTTCTTAATCCTATTTATGATAAACAACCCTTTCTTCTCTCTGTCTCTCTCTGACCTTTTTCATTCCAGTCATGCATTCAATTCCATTCATTTCAATTCTGGTCTCTTTTCTGCTTTTTCTTGTTGTTGGGCTTCTTGTTCTTCCTCTTTTTATCTGAAAAGTTTGAGCTAGATTTTGCCTGCTTTTGTTTCTTTTTCCTTTTTCCTTTTTCTTTTCCAGAAGTTCAAATTTTGTTTGGATTTTTGTTTTATGTTTTTCTAACAACTGTTCTGGATCTGAAGCTCTCAATCTTGTTTTTTTTTTTTTTTTTCTTGTTTTCTACTTGAGTTTTGGTTGAGATTGAGATTTCTCATTCGTTGAAAGAGAAATCTCAACAAAATCCCCACCTTTCTATCACTAACGTCTCTAGTGGTTTCCCCAAAATCTCTTCTCTTCTGCCATCGAATCCCCTCCAAATCCAATCTTTGCACCTTTCTTCAAACCTAGCAACTCAATTTCAACCAGAATACCTCAAAAAGCTTCAACCTTTGCAATGGGGAATGCAATGGATTGCATGTCGCGCAAGGGTTCAAGGCCCAACGCTTCGTCTCGGAGCAAGAGGAACTCAAAATCCCAGCGCAAGACTTCGGCTGCCGCCGAGGATGAGCAGCTCCACCGCCAAGCTCTGGCCATGGCCATCCAGCAGCACCAGCTTTCTCAGCGCTTTGAGGGCTCCATGTCCCGGAGGATCACCGGCTCCACCAGCTCCCGTCGGCTCACCGATCCCTTCTCCAATGGCAAGCAACAGGTTGGATTTCAATTCATCTTCAAAACCTTTCCATTTTTTCACTTATGTAGTTACTTTCTATATTTCCTGTATGATTTGATCCAAGTGCTTTGTTCATTATTAGATTATCTTAGTTTTGTCTCATACTGAGAAAATAAGAGTGTTTTTGATTGATAGAAAAGATGAATATTTATAGATTGAATTGTAATCACTGCAATTATTATGTTGAATTAGAGCTCACATTCAGAGGATTTCCATATTCTAGTTATTCAAGCTCTGTTTTTAGTGCATGATTAGATCAGTGGACTTGTTGGATTATTAGATCATCTCGGTTTGTCTCTTGTTCAGACATGAGTAGTGTCATCGCTGAGGAATGTGAATGTTTGATTGATGAAAAAGGAGGGTGGGCCTTTGTGCTTTTCTGAGTTTTTATAGTGCTTGAATAGTCATCATTGCAACCTTTATTTGCATCATATGGTACCATCTTTTTTATGCG
Source organism: Dioscorea dumetorum (assembly GCA_902712375.1). Taxonomy (NCBI): domain Eukaryota; kingdom Viridiplantae; phylum Streptophyta; class Magnoliopsida; order Dioscoreales; family Dioscoreaceae; genus Dioscorea; species Dioscorea dumetorum. The sequence continues at coordinate 5,082,002 of CACTHL010000739.1, forward strand.
AATTGCTTGTGAAATAAATTAGATATAATTCATAAATAGCTGTGTCGGAAACTTACCACGTTGAATTGGAATATTTCATTGTCTTGCATGATGAGGTCCATGGGCTTAGTGGATTATTAGATTAATTAACTTTGTCTCTTGTTCAGAGTCTCAGACATGAAATAGTGCAATTGTCCAGGACTGTGTGTGTGTGGGTGTGTGCGGGTGTTTGATGAAAAAGGAGTGTGGGCCTTTGTGCTTTTCTTAGTTTTTATATTTTACACTGTTTCAACAGTAATCATTCTGGCCTTTACTTGGGAAATAAAATAATATCAATTTCAGTATATGCAGTGACTAGATATATATAATTTATGAGGAACTTTGTTAAAAACTCAATGAGTTGATTGTCTGACAATTCCAATTGAACGATTCTTTGAATTGTGTACTAAACATGAATTGAATTACATTGAAAGTCCACCATGGGTTCAATGATGCTGTTTCTGATCATTGTTTTTCCACTAGCTATGATTCATGGAGTTCAATAGACTCACCTTCATGGATGAAAGAAACATCAGTGATGCAAAGTATATTTGCTGATTGTACTGGTAAACTACTACAAAACGTCAGCTGGAAAACATCTAATATTTATCAATTTTTCACTCCATTAAAAACCATGTTCTGATTGGTCTTGAAAACTAAGATGATTTATTCACCTCTTTGTCACATTGATATATTTCTTTCATTTAGGCAAAATTTGTAATGCTTGGCTGAATCACCTCTTTAATTGCACTTTCCAGGTTCCGATTGTTCTTGATAATGTGGAGACGAAGAAACTTGTTCTAGTGCATGGAGAAGGATTTGGAGCTTGGTGTTGGTATAAAACTATTACCATGTTAGAAGAAGCAGGACTAGAGCCAGTAGCATTGGATCTCACAGGGTCCGGAATTGACACGACCGACACAAACATTATAACGTCCTTAGAAGACTACGCAAAACCACTCATAAATTACTTGTACAACCTTCCTGAGGGTGAAAAGGTGCAAATTTTCGACCACTTATCACTAGTGTTAACAAATTTCTATTTTATAATGATAAATGGTCGTTTAAAATTGATCATTATAGTTATACAGGTAATTTTGGTTGGTCATAGCTGTGGAGGTGCAAGTATATCATATGCACTTGAATGTTACCCAAAAAAAATTTCAAAGGCGGTATTTGTTAGCGCAACGATGGTGGCAGATGGACAGAAGCCTTTTGATATATTTGCCGAGGAAGTAAGTCTTTTCTGTTAATAATGAACTTTTTTATAAGATCTCGTGAAACTCTCGAAATTGTATTTGTGTCCCATACCTTTGCACGCCTGTTTCATTATACGTGCGACCCAATCTTATCACGGAAATCTGCTTTATTTGCTCTTAACTCTTTTCTTTTATACCGGCTCATGTTTTTTGGCTTTTGTATAATATGGATTTGCAGTTAGCATCGGCTGAAGCGTTTATGCAAGAGTCTCAATTTTTATTATACGGTAATGGAAGAGACAAACCCCCGACTAGTCTTATGTTCAGCAAACAACAAATCAAAGGGCTCTATTTCAACCAGAGCCCTCCAAAGGTTAGTCTGCAATTCATCCTCCATAATTCAATGTTCTTCTCTCTGTTAAATTTTTTTTTTTTTTTTTCCCACATGATTACTTCTTGCTGGAAATGCATTGAAGCTTTACTCACAATTGTTTGATCTTTTACTAACATTGACAATAATTCTACTTTGAAAACCTTAAATTTGTGGTCTTAATTCATGCTTTACTTTCTGGTATTTGCTCATGCTTTACTAACATTGACAATATCAGTATGATACATCTAAAACAATGCGGTAGCTTATCAGAAGGTCGCAACAAAAATGTTTTCCTATCTAATATCTTGAGTTTCTAATGCTGCTATGAAAATTAAGTACAACTTGCGGGAAACTTCAGTAACAGCAGCAGAATACTGAACAAAAGCATAATTCTCCAATCCCTATATTATTTGCCAAACTCTGAGTAAGTTGATTTTAGTGTATGTGATTACTTCAGTGGAAACAAAAATATTTATTTTGTTTTGCTTCCAGTTTAGTTACAAGTCTACTGACTAAAGTTTTCGTGTTGTCAGATGATAGCTTAATTGAGGGTTTTCTGATATAACAGGACATTGCTCTGGCCGCAGTTTCCATGAGGCCAACACCCCTAGCGCCGATCATGGAGAAGCTTTCTCTCACCCCCGGAAACTACGGGTCTGTTCAACGATACTTTGTTCAAACACTTGATGATCGGATGCTTTCACCGGATGTGCAGGAGAAGCTGGTCAGGGAAAACCCACCTCATGGAGTTTACAAGATCAAAGGAAGTGATCACTGCCCTTTCTTCTCAAAACCGTCGTCGTTGAACAAGATTTTACTTGAAATTACACAACTTTGAGAGTACTGTCATGAAGTTTGCTGAATTAGATGCATTACATTGTAGCTGTAAGATTGTATATACTCAGGTAAATAAGATACCGATGATTTTTAATTTTTAATTTTTAATTTTTGATCAATTTGTATGAATAATATGAGGGTTAGGCAGACTTGGTTATGGTGGGTTGTTATCTGATCGCATGTTTTGTTGTAGCCTGATTAGTGTTATCAAGTTTGCAAGAGATCATCTTGTTCTTGCATATTTCAATTAGCAAAGTCAATTATGGATTTTTTTTCAACATGTTTTTCATATAAATTAGATGTAGATAGTAAATCGAAAGTAGTTTATATTACTTCACTTATTAAAAAATCTCACACGTTATATAATGAAGTACGTATTATTATACTAGTTTATTTAATTGTACAAACTACATTTATTTCATCTGACATGTAAACGTTTTATCTCATATATATATATATATACACCCTCAAATTTCAGAGGAATAAACACACTGTTTTTCCAAGGATATATAAATGAAGTTAATAATAATTTTATTACGGGCATACCAGATGATTAAAACAGAAAGACATTTTATTCACTTATTTTCTGCAGACACATTTTGAGTCAAAATTCAGCCATTATTGAAACAGGCTTAAATGCTATACTACGATAACATGGACCACCTGTGTCACTATAAAGTCTAATCTATAGATATAGAATAAGGGATTCAATAATTAATTTTGCCCAGTAAAGCACACATCAAGTATTAAATATATTTATATTTATAAATAATTAATTTTTTTAACCCCCTCATAAAATTTATATTCATTGATCATTTAAATTTACTATCAATGCCGAGGCACCCTCAGGCCAGGAAGTGAGCCTCGACAACATAGTAGCACCACAATATTTACCCGAAACCAAGGAAAAGAGCATCTGTTATACATTAGATCATGCCAGAAAACATGAAGACCAACACCAGAAATTGAAATCCTATATATATATATATATATATATATATATATATGAATTATCGACATCGAAAATTCAATTTAAAACTGAATTCATGTCCAGTCATCTCTGAGCCACACACAACCTGCTGGCCGGGAATTAAACGGCAGCCAACTCACTGTTGATCAGAAGAAACAGGAACACATATTTCTTGTCTATATATGACAAGAGAAACTAGCTTAGCTCTTTATTTAATGGACATGATACTACTCAGATGATCATATATGGCATCTTCTCGGACATAATTCCATCAGAATGATCACGTACCTGCTTTCCATTTTGAATATATCCACATGCTGATCAAAGATAGTGAATCAGAGAAGATTTAGCTTGAAGAACCAGAAGAGAGACGAACAATAATTGAATCGGTTTTAGTTATCTTCATCCATGTCATAGCACTCAACAAGCTATCTGGTCCTTCAAGAATTTCTTCTCACAAATGTGATGGCGGCTTAATTTGTGCCAAAATAACTCAGCAAACTCTTCGATCTTCCTTAACTTCTGCAAAACATAGATAATCCTTTTTGGCAAATACTTGAAGTGATCGCTGATCTATCACAGGTAGCAAATAATCATCTGGTTTATGATTCGGATCATCCCTATGATTTGCAATCATAAGGACATGGTTATGGCATACTGGGTATTCCCAGCTACCTTTTGCTCTTTTAGCCTTTGTGAATGCACCCAAAAATGATGGAAAGAGTACTGTTCCCACTCCAAAGCAACACGCCACTTCGAGAAAACTGCAAAATGCAGAAGCTAAGTAAAGAAGAATGCTTAACAGCATTTTTAGATAAAGAAAAACTAAAAACCAAACTAACAAGACGGATATTCTTGCTTCGCTTTTAAATCTGTGTTGGAGAAATGCAAAAATCCATTGAACAAGTTTATGTCAGTTGCCTACCCCCCCACCAAAAAAAAAAAGAAGAAGAAGAAAATCAATATGTGCTGAAGAAGAAGAATAACACTCGAAAGACATTTAAATATTCAACGGAAAATAAAAGTTTCCCAACAGTTTGACTGACTTCGATGGTATACCAACCACATATAAATAGAACAGATTCACTATATGCATGATTCGACCAATACCAAAGCATTTCAAACATAATCATATATAAATCAAATCATTGAATTTACCAAATGATAATATAAAAATATACGTGGGATATCTATTGAGAGGGGCTACAAAAAAATAACATATGAGGGCAATGGGAGATGCTAACATGAAACACAGCTATGGCAAACAAAAAGAAAGCCCACAGATACGAATTATTGCAGCATTGAATCTAGTGCTTTAGTAGGACAATTAGACCAATACCAATGCTTTCTTTTAATTTGAACACCACATGAAGATACTCATCTAGCATGCATCTTGCACAAATCATGATGTTTAAACACATGTAACTGCTTGCTGTTTAGAAGCATATAGAAAAACAACAAACCATAAGCTGCTCATTTTGTTGTGCTGCAAATTGCCAACAAACACTCTGTGCTAGTAATATTACTTGATGAAGAATACCATACACCACAGCAGCAGGAGAATACCATTTTATTTGATAAAAGAGAAGATGGATTTATATGCAAAAACTTTTCAACATACCAACCTAAGAATTGGCACACGCTTTATGTATTAATCTTATCTCATGTTGCAATTCCGGAACGACAAATAAACAAATAGCCTAAACTCAACATTATGGAAGGAGGCTGTACCATAGTAAGAATATCAAAAAAGGTACTTGCTAAAAAATAGTTGGCTGAAGATGAAAGACTCTGAAGGGGAAATGGATTGTAAATGATATAAAACCTAAAAGTAAGTTAAGTATTTAGATGCTCCCTTACCATTTTCAAGAATATTATGACGCAGAACCTGACTTCTGAACCCAAACCTGTCTCTGTAGATGACATAGAGTTCATAAATAATTACAGCTAGCTTTTATTGGATAATTAACAAAAAAGAAACACAAGAAATGAATGGAAAATATCTTCATAAATTATAACTAACCTCATGGTAGCCATAACCACTAGGGCCTCTCTTGGAGGGCTTGCCATCCGCTAAATTTTGAACTCCATCTGATTCCTTTGAACCATGAGTAGGTCCACGACGACCGACATGCTTCTGAGAACCTAGATGAATCAAGATGCACACACATATATATCATAAGTTACCAGGATGAGAGTAAGAAGAATGCCTAAATTTTAAAGGTTTCAAAAGCATTTGCGAATTAAGTAAAAAATTCTAACCATTTTCAATGGGAGAAGGACGAGTTCCAGTATTTTTAGTTTCTATGATTCTGATTGAATTAGCTTCAGATTTCATCTCTCCAGAGCCAAGATTCACATCAGACAATGAATTACCACCACGCCCACCACGGATAATCTGAGTTCCCTTGTCACCATCCCCAACCTTTACCACTGCAGCTTGTTGAGATATCGATATGCCTTCCAAAGAATCTGCTAACAGCTCAGAGGAGACAGACATTCCATCACTTCCATGAGATATATCTGAACGACGCCAAACACCACGATCAGGCCTATCCTTGTTTTTCATGCGTTTATCATGTTTTTCATTTGTAAATACAGAATTAAGCAGGTCACCCCCAGCAACTCGATCTTCTGAAAGCCTTTTGCCATCATTGTCAACAGCAAACGCATGTGATGTAGTGAAATTGGAATTTTTTAAAATCAAACGATTATTGGGAGGCCGAGGAGGACGTCTGTCCTCCAAATTCTGTGCCTGCTCAGACATGGATGCAGATATATATGACTGACTTTGGCGCCCTTCCTTACTGGAAAGTATGCTTCTAATGACTTTTCCACTACCATCATGTCGCTGACCATGCTTTGAAGAACTTGAACCTGGGGAATTTCTTGATGAGGTTGCATTTTGCTGCTGAGTTAAACCACCACTCACCTGTAGAAACACATAACCATACCGTTGATATCAAGAAAAATGATTAGACAAAAACTAAACATGTAAAATTAGTGATCAAATACTCACATGAGAAGTATCTTGCTCTTTCACTTTCAGTAGCATAATTCTCTTCCCGCTTTCAACAGACCCAGATGTGATAGAGCTTGTCCCACTTGGGCAATTTGCTATAAATAAAAAATAATTGACCACATTTAAGCCAATGACTGAAGCATAACCTACAGTCTGCATAATTAAACCTTTAAAAAGTTGAAAATGAAATCTTGACACACTAGGAAGTGAGCATCTAAGAGATGAGGTATACCAAACATTATATATAAGTATGCATTAAAAAGAACTCACTCTAATTTCCAGCAGTTGATCCTATTTGATTAGAAGCTATTTCAGAAGTGCATGATTAGTGGAATTAATCATTGAATACAAACCAAAAGCCCCGATTATATGAATAATATCTTAAGATTGGAAAGGATGTAAGGAAACATTTTAAACGTCACATGTTTAGGAAGCTGATCTCACCAATACACTTCCTGACTTGCAAAAGCACAATACTTTCTAACTAAATAAATCATTCTTTTCCATAAAGAAAAATGCAAATATTCATTACTCAAGTAATTTTTTCATCTGAATACCAGTATATCAATTTTTCCATAAAATAAATGTGCATAACTGGAAAACAACAAGTAACTGTCAATCCAGATGAGTATTAATAGAATAAGAGAAAACTATAATCTACAGCTATTACAGCAGATGGATGCTTTTCCAAGCAAAAATAAAAGGCAGATAATTTATGTATTCAGTCAATCATCAGGAGAATGCGAACAAACAACAATTCACACAGCCAACTCATGCAGGAGACAAGCGGTTAGACACATCAAGTAAAAGTCCACTGCTCCTGATATTAAGGTCCTAACACTCTACACATATACATAAAATATTTAAAATCTAATTATCTGGTTTTGCAAACAAGGCAACTTGCAAAAGCTATAAAAACAAGTTTGAATAACACAAAAAGGAAATGTATACATCTCAGATCCTTCATACACTAAACAACAAAAAGTACACTTCAATGCACCAAGATACACTACCCTTAAGTACAATTCTACCACACAAAATCCTAACGAACATCCATCATTAAGAAACCCTGCCACCTTACCAGCTAAACCAAAATACAAACTGGTCCAGAAAAAGGCGAGAATGATTCCGAAACCTACTTATATCAAGCAAAAGTTACCTTTACTAAATACCAAAGATTTCTTATTAGTTAAAATATCTCAACCATTGGATTTACATTCATGGTTGAGATCATCTACATTTATAATAGATGCCAAGAGAGTCTTGTGACTCCCTTGGAAACAAGTGTCCATTGTCAAGGGCATTTTCATAAATGAATATTGACATATCTTGGTGTGACTATTCACTTCAAAAGCAAGTGCTTATAAACTTGGCAGCCTATCACATGCCAAAATTATACTGCCTATAACGCCGTCATCACACATGCCATTTTAATGCCAGCCAATAGAGGAAATTGCTATTGCATCAACAAAATACACCACATAATAATCACCTGGCATCTCACAAACCACACACCACATACCACAAAGACTCAACTCACCCCTTTCAGGAAAAAATTTGGCATGAGACTATGAAAAAATTTGGCATGAGACTATGAAAATAGAAATTCAAAACATTTCAATCTAAAATTAGTATAAAATTTGAGTTGCAAAAAAGGAAAAAATGGCATGTGTGCTTATGTAATAAAAACTAGAAATGGTATTAATATGCAGTTTAAAGATCCAAATCAATGAAAATGTCGGGCCAGTTAAGAATGTGGTTGCTCTAGAATACCATTTTCATCTTCAGTTACTCCAGTTCCACTTGCCAGAGATGTAGAACCTATTCTTTCTGGCAGTTGCTGACTTTCTCTTCTAGGCATCAAAATGAATGCTGATTTGTCCTTTCCACTTGTGGCCTTCGTACCATCCCTTATGACATACTGCAGATCAAGTAAAAAGGATAGCAGGTACAGCAATTTGCTCGAACAATTAATAATAGCGAAGCAGGCAAAACTGAAGTGCAGAAACAGTAAAAAAACTCATGCCCATATTTTGAAGCGTCGATATCACAACACAATTACATAATACTGACAACTGAACCTTATACCATTATTTGCTGTGTCAAACTTAAAGTAAATGTACCAGACAAAAACTACAGAAAGAGGAAAAAAACACGCTAACAAGAGGAGTGAGAGGAAATACAAAATAAGCAAATAAAGGGAAAACTATTACTATTATTACATAAAGCTCCTGCATGTTTGAAACAATACATAATTTCATGTTCTTGCTCATCTTCAGGAGTAATAGCTAATTGGAATATATTAAAATATTTTCAGTTATCAATTAATATCACTGAGTAGACCACATCTACAATGTGAAGCAAGCGTTTTAATGCTCCTGTTGCTAGCCTATTGGAATTGGTAGAAAATGAATTTTATAAGACAAAGTATTTTGTTTTTTTAGCAGTCTTCAGTCTTAAAATGTTTGGTGGTTAGGAACTACCTACACCGTAATCCCAGCATATGCTTCATTTAATTCACCTTCACACCTCTTACTACCAGGGAAAAGAACATAATATTGCTCTCCTAGAAGTAGTCACTCAGACTGTATTGCATATCTTATACGCAAACCTTTGCTAAGGTGGAACTGTATATGGGAAAAATACAGCTCAGATCATACAATCAAACAGCTAAATAAAATTCCACAGTAGTATTGTGGTCCAGTCAAATTCTATCAAACACTTTTTCACAAGGTCTTTTGCGATTTTCTTTGCATCAAATACCTCATAATTGATGATTTAATTCTTAGTAAATGTTGACTATAAATATTTCTCATATTTCAATAAAAGAAAGGAAATCATCATTACCTGAAAAACATATTAGTGTGATGAACATTAAACATTTTCCACTAATTATCTAAAGAGTCTTCAAAGTATACTTCGCATACCTTTTCATTAGTTTTTTTAAAGCTTATGCAACGAATACCAACATATACATTAAAACACAATTAAGCAAACTGGAAGGAAATATAGAGTGATCAAAATGGGATGATAACAGAGTTATCACTCCTTATCACTCAAACAACACCAGCCAGGTACTGGTTACCTCAATTCAGTAAAAGCAGAAGGTTTACAAAAAGAACAATAACAAAAAACTGATAAAATAATCTAGTGCCGATTACTAGTATAATAATCTTATACATCACTAAAAAAGAGCAAGAAGAAAATTATCTCTAAGCTTCAGAAATTCCCATAGTCCATTTAGTTTTTCCATTCACCCAACAGAGAAAATGAAGAATGCAAGACCCCATTAACTCAAAGCATAAGGACACGTAAATAAAGAGAAGCATAATACCATTGATGCAGAAGCCCTCCGCTTTTCAGAACCTCTTTTGGAAGGAGTAGAGCAGTTAACTGAAGCGCCCATGCCTCTTCTGCTAAGCTTTCCATTGATGGAAGCTCTCTGTTGCGATTGAGAAAACAAAATTTAGAATGCAATAAAAAAAGGCCCTTTTCAGCAAAGAAGTTAACAATTTAGAATAGGTACAACAAATTGAGGCTAATCCAATGATTCTCAATGAAATATCTACAGGATGGCATTTATTACTTTAACGAGAAGCTCTATTAAAAAGGTAGGCTTGTAGATATATCCTCAAACTACACAATTGTCATACAAAACAAAATAAAGCATAAGATTTGAATTCCTCAATAGGACTACAGAAAATAACAAAAACAATTATAAAAGAAAAGTTGCTCTTTCTCACGTGCCACCTTCACTTCTTCCTTATGGAATTAGTCTATGAAGCCATGAAAATATTATAAGCAGTTGTGTCGTTCAATACCATACAACTGTAATTAAACAAAAGATCCAAAAAACAAAAAAAAAAAAAAAAAGAACAGGAAACATATTCATTAAATGGGAGCAAGCAAAATGGCCAAAGTATAACCTGCGAGCTATTCTTTGAGGCTCTTTTCTGTCGAACAAAATCCATAAGAGGAGTCACTATGACTGCCTCTTTTGCTCCACCTACGAGTCAGTAAATGGAAAATATTGAAAAACAATATCTCACTGTTCAGTGAAATGTTTCATGATGTTTGTGTGTGCCTTCAGAAGAATAGCAACTGACCAGCTCTTTCTGCTTCTCTCCTTTCTAACTGAATTTCAGCACTTGGAAGATTCTCAGCAGGCTTTGCAAGACGTTCAAGAAACTCCATATATTCAGGATCTATGTATTAGAAATGTGTGAATAATTAAAAAAAATGTGGCAAATTCACTAATCAAAGAATCTTCGCTAAGGTTAAGTTAGATTTGAAAAAAAAAAGGATGAAAAAAATAGAAATAAGTACCCTTGAATATTGTGCCTTCACGACCATCCTTCTTAGACCATGACTTGGGAACACGTTGTGATGGTGCATACTCTACAATAGCCTTAAATTGAGTGCCTGGAATAACTCAACAACCAGTTACACTTTGCAATTCTTGTACCGCGTATACTTAGGCTAATAGGTTGACACAAAATAATCATGCACGAGTTAAAGAAAAAAGGGGAAAAACAAGCGTAACAACAAAGAGAGGCTAGATTCAACACAACAGCACCAAGCATGAGTTTTCTTATCTTTAAATATTCAATAAAAAAAATGAAAATAAACATTATGGAAGGTGCTCTTGTCTACCTACTATCAAATGGTTCTTGTATCAACAAAAGTTCAGAAAACAGTAATCAGAAGTTAGCTTAAAATAAGAGGGCAACCATTACCCTGGAATCACAGACCAACAAGTGCAACATGTAAAAAAACAAAACCAATTTATTCAAGATATAGCTCCTGGACCTATGACTACTCTGAGCAAAACCCCACTAAACACTATGGTCTTCACAACTTAAACTGCAAGTGAGGGTTGAATTAGATCAAAAGTTCCCATCATTATTTAGGACAGCCATAGGGTATGTAAATTACATGAACAAAAAATATATACAAAAAAAAAAGAAAAGAAAACTGGTAGTGAGTTAAAGTAGCAGTCGGCACCCAGATTTTGTTGTTTATGAAACTTATTGATAACAGTGAAGGAAAGAAAATTATTTTTTTGTATGAAATTACCCTTCTCATTGACAAAGGTATGCCCATCAAAATATTCAGCAAACTCGACGACATCTTCTGGCCTATTAAAGTTGATATATGCTTGAGAATAACGCGTATTTTTACGACTGCAAAAAATGGAAAATAAGACATAGATCAACCACTAAGCTCATTGCTTAGAGTCAATGATGAGAAAATAAACAACATGAAGCCAAAATTATGCTCATTCTACCCAAGCATAACTTTTTATTTCCTTCTCGCATTGGGAAGTCGATTATCAAGTAGAAACAGATCTCAAAAAAAAATAATCAAAAAATAAACCAAATAAACATTAGTGACTCGGCCTTAAAGCTAAAGATAAGACCCTAGAGTTCAGATTACAATTTTAGCAGGAAGGATCAGTCAGATTACAATTTACTATGTGTTCTTCCTTTTAAAAACTTCGACAGGCTAGAGTACAGATGCATGTGTCAATGTGGAAGCCCCAAAATGAAGCCTCACAGAATAATTAGGGTTGTTCAAATGCATATATTGTGCATTAGTTAAGATGTGAGCGAAAAGCATACTAAGTTTCATATTGCAATACTTTGTAAGTGAAATAAACCACAAAATATCTGCAAATCTAATTCCAAGATGCAGCAACAACTCTGCATTGTGCTTCCCAAGAGCTTTCCAAGACCAAAGCTTTACATAGAGTTTATAGTAAAAGCCATAAGCTTTTAGGTACATGCTACATCCTAGTTAAATTTAGCTCTAAAAGCTCGTTTCTTTTATGTAAACGAAGCTTCTGATCATAAAAGGCTCTTTCAAATATTCAAAAAGCAACAGCAAGCAAACTCTAGATCTTCATACAAAGAAGTTAACAGAAAAATGGTGTAACTGAATTCCGAAAACAAAAAACCCTTGACAAACAAAATCTTAGTACAAGAAAAAACCAAATTGCCAAATAACTCCACACACCTAATCTCTCTTAAACCAACTATTTCGAAGCAAGTGATTCACATGATAAAATATCACTACTTTTACAAGAACAGGCTACCACTAGGAAGAGTAAACATAGTTTTACAGTGAACAACTACTCAAACCAACCGAACAAATTACCCAACATCACATATCAAACTATCCTACAAAATCAAGTAACATCAACATCCTCCTGCACTACAGGTGCAATCTTTAACCTAAAACACAGATGGCCCAAAATCAAATAGTTCAAAGAAAAAAACACTTGAAAACAACAAACTAGAAATCAAATTTAGGAAGATTGAAAATAAAAAAAGGTAAAAACCCTGACCTAGCTTTCCCGCGACGGAAAGACACCCACGTGTACCGACCGGCGAACCTAGCGTCGATCTGGTCCATGAGCGCCGGCTGAGAGATCGCCGGCGGCAGGTGCCGAAGCACAACCTTCGTCCTCTCAAGCGGATCCTTCATATGTGTCGCCCCCTTCAAACAAACCCTAGATAATCCAAAATAAACACCAAAACTTAAAATTGACCGCAAATCCTTGAAGGAATCACATCGCCTCCTCGTATCAAACCCCAATATGGACGCTTCCGTTAGGGTTTGGGCACCAATTAGGGTTTCGATCAAGCCGAAGGAGTGAAACCAGTGAGAGCCTAAAACAAAGAAACGAGGCGAGAGCGAGAGCGAGAGCGAGAGAGAGAGAGGAAAATTAAGAGGACTCGGATTTAGACGGTCCTTTTAATTAGCATTAAAACTAATAATTAAAGTGCTATTAATTTTTTATTTATAATTTGATTAAAAAATATTTATTTAAAAAAAAAACAATTATCTTGTTATTTGTAGGAATATAATGCATATTTTGCAGGAGATACAAGAAAATCTTTGCGATATTGAGGTGCCATGGATGCGAATATAATTGATGTGCGGTTGAATTTTGATTAAAAATATTTTGTTTTAAAAATAATAAGACTGTTTTATAATATAATGAAGGGAAAATGACATAAAGTTTCCTAACAAATTTTAAAAAAATCTCCGGTTTTTTTATAAATTTTCAATAAATTTCTAATTTTTCAAAAACATACCTAGACAAACTTTAAGATGGAAGAACCCGCCTTGTCGGACATACAACAATTTTTAGTGATCATCTGGAAAAAAAAATTTATTCTCTCGAGAAATAATGAATTAACATCCTGCACGATCATGTGTAAATGATATCAAAAGGCCTTGGTGAAGCAGTAAAACTAATAGTGAGAGACATAAACAATACTTTGGTAATTTTACTTTAGTATAGTTATCAGCATATGTTTAAGTTTAGTGAGTTTGATGGTTTTTATAACTCACTCGGTTGAGATACAAGAACAAAATGGTTTATGCACTTTTGATAATCATAAGCAGAAAAATTCTTAATGATCAATTCATTCGTGTTCGATTAAGCTACATATCAGGCTTAGGGATTGGCTCGATGTCACACTTAAAAGAATTTAAAATAAGCTTCATTTTGAATATAGCCAGGGCTAAAATTTTCAATTTATAATTTCACTTCATCAGATAAAGCAAAATTGTAAATTAGACTAGGGTTTTGTTTTAAGTTTAAATTTTGATTAAAGTTCGACAGGTCAAATAATTAATTAAAATTATTTGGGCTTGAAGACAAAAATTTTTTTTTAATTACTTTATAACTCATATTTATATTTAGGATTTTATAATAGGATAATATTTATCATGTTTATTTAGTATTCAAATTAACTATCTTGGTTATATAGATATAATTTTTTTAAATCTGTGATTATGACTTCAATTATTCTTTTTTTATGTAACATGAGGAATTCAATGACACATAATATAAAATCTAACTGCCTTCATAGTAGGAGAATCAACATCTCATTTTTTTCCAATTTAAAAAGTTGAGAATTCAATCAAAAATTGTTAAAAAAACTAAAACTTAACTTTGATTGTTTGAATTATTTTATCTTCAATTATAAAAATTATAATTAGTTTTTTTGATTTAAAATTTGTCTAGAAAGTATGGCCATGGTGGCATTCCTTTCATGGTGGTACATTGTAATAAACATCTACATGTGTGCATATTAATATACACTTTCATATTATTTTTTATATTTTTTTCAATATTATATTTAAAAATTTCAAACTTATGAAATTTTTTTAAGACTTAAATAACTATTAAGGTTTAAGAACATATTATGTCTTCATGTCAAGGCCTTGAAAATCATAACTATGGGCCTTAATATGTGAGTAATCCACATATTACACTACAAACATGTTTTAAAAATTAAAAACTTTGATTATTATCTTTATTATTAAAGAAATTTAAGATGAGAATGTGGTGAGGTTTAAGACACATTGAGAATGGATAAAGCTAGTTTTTTTCTTTAGATTTGAATGTGGATTTGGTAAATTAACGATGAGCTCTAAAAGATTATTTATGTGTTCAAACATCTGACGAGCAAGGTTTTTTTTGGTGCATAAGTGGTGGGAGTCTCTTGTGCACAGGGTGCTATAAAAGATTTTTGATGTGGGAGTGAACTTACAACCCAATCCTTAAATATAGCAAATAAAGATTCATAATTGAACTATTAATTTCAGATTGTGTAATATATTTTGATTATTGTGTTTATCACATTTATAAAAAAAATTAATGTGAGTAAATTTATATGTTGAGCATTCCATGTTTTCTCACATATAAGTTATTTATTTATCTTATATTTAATTATCGAAATGGGCCAATCACCCTCTTGTATGGAATTCATTTATCTTAAGATACTTTCTTTAAAACCTATCAATAAATTTTTTATTATTTTTTTATTTTTTAAAAAAAATGGATGAACCACGTTCGTTCATCGAAAGAAAGTGAAAAATCTTTTAAGTTTTCACCGGGGATTATAATCTCTATAGAATTATTTTTAAAAATTAAGTATATATTTTTGTATAATTTGACAACACTATAATTTTATTCGAAATGATTTATAATTTCTGTCCATTGTGATGGTTTGTGAGTCCATGTATGGTTTATTAATATTTTTTAATAAATAAATAAATAAATAAATAAATAAATAAATAAATTTTAAGAGCAAACTTGAAAGAGAGGGCAAAGACATGGCTATGCACTAGAGAAAAGAGGGGTCTATACATATTTGCTAGACAAACATATAAGAAACATGTCTAGAATTGTGGGAGACAAAATGACAAGACAAATGGAAATGTGAGCTCACCCCATCCACTCCTTCTCTTTCCATTGATTGAGGCCATTGATCATCACTTCCTCAATGAAGCATCAAATCAAATCAAATAAAATTTTATCAATTGCTTCTCTAAGGAGTGGCGAACAATTGATTTATTAATATCAATTATTTATATACAGATTTAAATTTTTATCGTAAACGTTTATTGTGTCGGAATATTAATTTTATATCTGTAAACCAACTCAAACAAAATTTGTAAACTTTTTTGATATCCACTATATATAAAACAAAATATATATAATTAAAGTGAATGACAGGAATAAAATAGATTTAGTTGATGGAAATTAATGTTATATCTAATATAATATATATAGCTGTGGTAGTTTCCAATTAAATCTTGTGTTAGTATGGATGTGTGAATTTTGTAAGAATTTTAGAGTTGGTTGAACCTACATAAATAAAAGTGCACTAGTTATTTCTCTGTTTTTCATACTTGTAATGCAAAATATTGTTAGCCTAATCTTTTAACTAAAAGGAAAAGTTAAATAATCTCTTGGTTATTAAAATAGCAAGCAATATCTCGTATTATTACTTTTTTTTTTAAACATCCCAAAATTTAAAAATGGGTAGAATAAAAATATATCAGAACCAATATTTTTAAACACACACACACACATATATATATATATATATATATATATATATATATATGAATCAATCAATTCTGATGCAACCTCTTATTTTTTAATTTGAATAGGATCAATCAAACATCATTATATTCTAAAACAATAAAAAAAAAAGCAAAACACTTTTAAAGTACCCCTCATGCTTTATGAATACACTACAATTAATAAGTCTCATGCACAAAACCACCCTTTTTTTAAGCCTTTTACTCAATACAAAGTCAATGTGTAGAACTAAAAATAAAATATTAAAAGTGCTAGGACTCATACTTAAAGAACAAATTAATTAATTAAGCTCTATACAACATCTCCATCTCCGCTACTAATCCTTGAAGAGCTAAAACAGTTAGCCTTATCTTCTTCTTCTTGTTTTTCCCCAAATGATCCACCTTCCAAAGATGTACTACTATTAGAGTACCAACTTGACCAAAAAAGATAGTTAAAAAAGTTGAGCAAGCTTAGACCTGAAAGAAGCCAGTAAAACAAGTCAAGCCTGTCCTTATTAAGATCATTATCACTTAGCCAACCATCTCCTGTGATCTTGTTCACAAGTGAAACAAGCACTGAGCTCAAGAAGAACCCAAATGAGTAAGAACAGTATGTCATGGCAGTGAGAAAAGATTGCATGCCATCCCATGACTGTTTGTAAAAGAACTCAATGAGTCCCACAGCAGTGAACATCTCTGAGAGACCAAAAATGAGGAATTGTGGTGCAATCCAAAAGATGGAGATTGTTTTGTTTGATGTCAAGGCAATGTTCCTTCTCTTGTTTTCGACGATTGCGGCGGAGACCATCGAGAAGGTGACGGTGAAGAGGCCGATGCCGATGCGTTGGAGAGGCGAGATGCCGGAGGATTTACCGGTGACTTTGCGCGATAAGGGAATGAAGAGGAGTTCATAACTGGGGACTAGGATGATGAGCATCAGGTAAGGGATGGATTGGAGGGAAGCAGGAGGGATGGTGAAGGAGTTGGTGAGGTTTGTGTTCATGGAGGTCCCTTGCTGGACTGAGAATGTTTGGAGTTGTGCTAAGATTGTGTTGAAGATTATAGTGCATGCAAAGATTGGAATTAATGAGAGGATTGTTTTCACTTGTTCTACTTGTTTTCTGCTGCACAATGTCCATGCACTTTCTTTTGTGTTTGTTCCATCCTCAATTCTCACACATGCTTTGTCTAGAAACCTGAATTATATATATATATATTATATACATGTTACATGCAAACTAACCAAACATATATATATATTTATATTCACTGACCTGAATTTGTCCCAGTGACGATGTTGCTTATAAGAAACATCAGAATTCACTGGACATATTTGCTTTCTCTTAATAGCAGCAGCTACAAATACCTACAATTATATAATTCAAACATCAATTTTTTGCCCCCTTTCTTTGGTGTGAAAAAAATTACATAATAAAAAAAAAAAAAACATAGGTATATATATTATATATACCTGAATTAGAGGAGTGAAAATAGTGCCTTGAGGAGGCTTGTTTCTATAAAAACAAACACCAGAAGCCAAAAAAACAAGAGCCATGGCCATTGCAGCTGCAGAAACTCCAAAGCCAACATCCATTCCATAATGAGTTTGAATCCAGACAAGAAGAGTCAGAGCAATGAGTTGGCCAAAACAGAAGCTCAAATAAGCAGTGTTGAAGTAAGTGGACAGCTTCTTTGTCTGTTTGCTGTCTTGTTTAACATTGAATTGGTCTGCTCCATGAGATATCATGTTTGGTTTCAGACAACCACTGCCAAGTGCCACTAAGTTTAGAGCAATGAAAAATATGGTGGCCTTGAATCCTTTGGCTTCTAAACACTGCTCTTCCCCTTTTGACATCATGTTGCACTTTGGTGGCCTTAACTGTGGGACATGTGCTTGCACTGCCAGCAAAATGAACCCCTGAAATTAATTAAAACACAAGCTAGATCATCAATTGATTAGCTATATATATATATATATATATCAAAACATTTAATATTGAAGAGAATATGACAAGAGATATATATATTACTGAGAGTTCAACAAAGGCAAAGATGAGCATGGTCCAGAAACTCCCAAGATAAGAATCTGACAAGAATCCACCAAGGAGAGACAAAAGGAAGATAGTTCCAACGAAGTTGGTCACTATGTTGGCTGATTTGGACAAAGGAAAGTGCATCTCAGTGAAGACATATGTTATGAGGTTGTTCCCCACTGCTCCTATTGCCATGATTTCAAATGCTTGTATTCCTGTTCATCAACCACTCTTAATTTCCAAATTATCAAACCAACAATATTAACAATCTCATCATTTTTATCATATGCTTAATTAAATTTAAATCACCCACTTTTTTCCCTTCTTTCCTTTTTCTTTTTTAACAAACTAAACTACCAAACATATCACTATATATACATATATATATTTATTTTTTTTATTTTTTTATTTTTTTAAATAGAAAGCAAGAAGATGAAGAAGAGCAAGAAGAGAGCAAGAGAGAGAGAGAGAGAGAGAGAGAGAACCTAAGACAAAGAAAGCAGCTCTCATGCCTCCATGTTTGTTTGGGTTGCAAGATCTTCCTCTCCAATCAATGGAAGCATCTTCTTCTTTGAAGTTCTTGCTAGTTTGAGCATCCATATAAACTCTTTCTTTCCTTTCCTGCTTTCTTTCTCTCCTCTCTTGGAAATCTCACAGCTGCTTACTGATGAAAATGGAAGAGTTTGATAAATTTTCAGGGAACCTTATGTCCTTATTTATAATGGCTGCAGTTGCCATAACACCCCTTACCAGTCCAAGGAATTACTAATATGCCATTGTCAAACAAACATTATAATTCATTCAAAATTAATTAGTGAGAGATTATACCACATGATGATATGTGTTGCAAGGTGACATGAGAGACACATACTTACTTACTTTCATGTTTTGATCACCTTGTTAAACATATCATTATGATTCAATTACTTTGAGAAATTGAGTTTAATTATACACATGTTACACAGCAATTAACTGATTTATTAAAAATTATATATATTTATATATATATATATGAACAAACTAGTTTGAGTGATATGATCCACTGCATTATATAGGTTTCAGATGCTGCTGTCTGGGAATCCTGTAACTTCAAACAAAGAGAGGTTGTGGTTTTAGATTGTGAGGAAAAAAGTAGAGAGGATAAATATATTCCATATTAAGTTCTAAAGTTCTTCATTCAAGTATTTTCTTTGGTACTTGTTTTTCTTCAAGTGAAAAAAAAATTTATATACCTCCAAGCAGACACATAAAAAGTGATTCACTTATTAAAATGATATTTTTCTTCTTTTGTATTGACAGTAAATAGGAAATATGATATTTTATTATGGATGGTGTTTATTTATTTAGTTATGTATTAAGAAAGGTTTTGTTTTTTTCTTCACAAAAGGTGGCAGAATAATATGTCAAAATAAGGGAAGTCCAATCAAGTCATTCAATTGAAAAAGATAAGTACAACCATTCTATTTATTTATTCAAACTCATGAGCTAGTTTCAACCCCCAAATAAAATATATTATTCTTAGATTAGATGAAGCAAGTATGATTCACCTAATAAATCTTTTGCATTACTTTTCTCAGTTTTTGAGATTTGCTATAAATCTTTTTTTATACATAAAGATTTGCTATCAATCAATCTTGTTGCTTCTTATTTTTATAATTATTTTTTTAAAAAGCATTATTAATAAACCATATTTACATTTATAAAAGTAGCTGAAACACAAATGATATATACATCATTCATATAACACCTGACAAACTTGACACATCCACTAGGAGTAGAGAGAAAAGTGAGGAAAAAAAATAAAAAACAATTCTCAACTATAAATATATTATTTAATATATTAAACATGATTAAAATAAAAGTAAAACAAAAAATAGAGATTTAAAACATAAAAGGAAAACAGTAGGAGATACAATTCAAAAGTGTAGTTAATTATATGTTTCTTGGATTTCTTGTTTTTTATTGCCTTGATAAATTTTATATGATTGCTTATTTATTATTATAAAAGGATTAAAAGGTAATTAAAAATTTTTATAGAATATTAAAATATTCTCTCCTTTTTTACCTCATTAGTTTTATAAAATTGGAAAAAAAATTCAAACATTAATCTTTATTTTTAAAGTTAAT
Source organism: Dioscorea dumetorum (assembly GCA_902712375.1). Lineage (NCBI taxonomy): Eukaryota > Viridiplantae > Streptophyta > Magnoliopsida > Dioscoreales > Dioscoreaceae > Dioscorea > Dioscorea dumetorum. The sequence continues at coordinate 5,102,469 of CACTHL010000739.1, forward strand.
TTTTAACAATAAAAATTTATATGTAAATAAATAAAACATTTTATAAAAGACATGAGTAAAAAATGATTTTTATGAAGATATATTAGTCATTATTATCTTCTCTGAGGGGTATGCTAGTAAATTTATTCCTTCCTGTTCATTCATAATGCATCCATTGTATGACAACTAAGAAATTCCTCTGAAATTCCAGCATGTGGGAATTCTTTATATATTTTTATCATATTTTATTTTTTTAAAATATAACATTTCTTTGTTGGAAAAAATATATAATATCTCTAACCTATCTTGCTCTATGGATGAATGTTCATATTATTTATTTATTTATTTATTTTAATTATTCATCTTTTGTTTAGATACTTGACCAGTTGCACTGAGATCAGTGCTTGATCTGCAAAATATGGAACTCAAATAATTATATAATATAAGTTGACCAAGACCAAAGGAATCAACCTAAAATTATATACATATATGTATATATGTTTTGAATAAAATATTTCCTCAAATAAAAAATCAAATCAAGGGAATACTTTTGGAGTTTTATTTTTCCTCAATAAATTTACCTGATAATCATAAAGTTGCTGTGATTATTTTTTGTCAAAAAAAAATATAAATAAATATATATATATACTATACACCAGCTAAATTATTTTTTTATTTTAATTAAATAGTTGTATTTTGAAGCCAACAATTGCTATCATTCATTCAAATTAATTTATTTCTGAAATAAAAATTATAGTCGGTCGACAATCATATCAAGTCATTTCAAATCAAACCAGAACAACTAATAAAATCCAAGAAATTAAGTAAAAATGAAGCTATATATATAATAAAAAATAGAAATGTGTAATTTAGGTTGCTAAATAAAAAATAGAAATAAACTTGCAATAACCAGAGAAATGGATAACTATCATTTGATCATGACCATTCACCAACCAATCACACAACCAAAAAGAAAGAAATGGGCCTAATGGGCCCATTGTTTTTCTAAGCCAAGAATCGGGCCCACATAACCAGAGACCAGAGAATCTCTGGAGTCCATGAATTAGTGGATCAGGTCAATGTGGGCTCCACTCCTTGATAGTTGGGCCCACTGGAAGCCCACCAAAAGCAAGTGGATAACGGTGTCGGCCCAATACAACTCAGATCAAATAAGAGTTTGGTTGGGTGCAGTCCAACCAGGATTGTCGACACCAAACTTATTCCCGTCCGTCTTCGGGTTTGGGTTCGGATCGGGTCTTGAGCTTGAGTCGTTTTGTTATTCATCGACATAAACTACTATGAATATCTATTAATTGTTCGTGTTCAATATGTTTATATATAAATCAAAACCCTTCAATTGCATAGTAATTAAATTAATGTGTGTGTATATATATATATATATATATATATATTATTAGTCAATCAAAATTAAATTAAATTTTCTTGATATATATATATATATATATATATATATATATATATATATAAATTAATATAGATATGGGCTATTTGTTGATAGCTTTGTTGGTTCATGATTGCAAGATAGACAACACCAAACAAAGACTAAAAGAATGTATAAATGATGAGATGTTGAAGTTATAAAGAAGAAAACCTAGAGCTCCCCTATAAACAAAACCTAACAAAGGAACAACATGATCAAAATTTCACTGAAGCATATGCATAGGCCAATTAATAAATGTTTCTCCATCTATCATTGAGATATAGGGTCCATTAATTTACTTCCCATTTTTTCACCTAACTAATATTTATTTTATAACATAATTTGTTTCTCATAAATTGTATAGGGTTGCTTTTATTCATTTTTGAAACAAACACATGAACACTAATTAAAAACTCACTTTAAATATATATTTTTTTAATTTTTTTTTTAATTTTTTGAAGCATCATTTTTTTAGTATTTATGGATTCTCTAAAATTGTGATCGTGAGATATTGTCAACCTTATAAATAAAAGACAGACCTTCACAGTGAATGTTTTTTTTTTTTTTTTTTGTATATAAAAGAATTTAAGAATTTAAACTACCAAAATCTCTACATTTTGGATCAATCCTTGTTGGTTGAAGATTTTATTACTCTACAAAACACCGATTTTAGGAAATGGATCCAAATTATATAATTAATGTAAAGTAAAGTATATATCTTATTTATCTTTTTTTTTTCATAAAACTTAGTTTTTTTTAATTATTATTATTTTTATAAAACTGAATTTACGTCGAACTTCTCTTTTTTTCCAAGGTAATAATCAAGAAAAATAAGAAAAAAAAAAACATTTAGTAGACCGGTTGGTCATGATGTGCTTTTCTTTCCTTTTCCTTTCTTCTTTTGGTTGTGTGGCATGTGATAATAACAAGCGCAATAGGGTTGATATCAACAAATAGCTTGACAAGTCAACAATATATTTTGAAAAATGGTGATCTGATTTAGGGTTTGAAAGACTCAAGTAGGACACAAGCATCTCCACCAACCCTTACAAAAATTTATATGAAAACAAATCAATATCCAACCAACCAACTAAGAATGCTTTTCTTATCTCACTAATTAACTAGTGAAAGTCCACAAAAACAAGATGGAAGAATTATTGATCTTGAAAGTGCTTCATCTTGTAGTTCATGTTCATAGTCTTCTTCCTCTTAATATTATTCTATATATGTGAGCAATTCTAATTATTTCTAAGTAGCTTGAAGAGTTTTGATTACATAGATGCAAGTACTCATTGAGTGCTTTGATCTGTTGAGATAGTTAAGCACTATCTTTGTTTGCCATGACATTGACAACAGTGAGCTCATGACTTGAATAATGAAAATTTTATGATATTGTAAAAATAATAATAATAATGAAGAAACTCATAATATATTTAAGTCATAATGATGTATAACCATCTTCTTCTTTCTTAACATTCATTTCATTTATTGAAAATGATGTTGTAATTAAATAAATATATATAGAGCAAAGAAAATAAAATAAATAAATCATTTAACCGAAGATAATAATTTACACTATTGTATATTAATTTCTATTATGTGATAAAAAAAATCTTTTTAAATAATAATTTCCCACTATTGTATACACCATAATAGAGTTTTTATTCATAATAATATAAATCTTATTCATTAGCCAAAATAATTTTCGATCATCTGGTTATAGTAAAATGGCATGTTAATTATATATATTCATATATTAAAACCTAAAAACTAACTAAAAACCTACATATAAACTATCAATATTTGTGAATGAAAGAGTACTAATATAAAAAATTTTGTAACTAAACACTTGTTGATTAATAAATTATAAGCTTTGATTGATTGATAGAGCCCTCCTGTTATATTTTCAATTTCCAAACAATATATATATATATATATATACCATTAATGTTTCTAGTTGAATTATATATAGATTTGAATATCTTTTGTATGTTGTTATTATCTCTTTGAAATTCTTTATTCATAGTTTCCATTGTGTTAATGTGAGTCAAAAGTAAGCAATGGGAGTTTATTTAAAATCTTCAATTTCTTATTGATTGCCATGTGAAAAACTTTGAACTCCTCTTCCTTTAGACATGAAAAGATTTAAGTTTGTGGAGTCTTATCCATCATTCATTTTCCAACTTTTGTAAATGTTTGCAATATTGAAATCTTATTATGATTGAAAGTTATTGTTAGATAAAGCCCTCAACTTGTGTAAGGCTTGTGTATATATATATATATATATATATTGATGACCATATATAAGTTAACGTCAATCACTATGAATTAACTAAATAAACTTTGGTTGATTGATGGAACTCTTCCATTATACTTCTTATTTTTCAATATATATATATATATACATATGCTCTATTCTGATTTAGTAGTTACCATTAATGTTCAGAGTTGTATTATATATATGCCGTAATTTGAATATATTTTTTTCTCATAATAAAAGAAAAAAAATCATGACACTTTTTGCTTTCAACTTCAAATGGCCGTTTGGTTCGGAAGTGAATTGTCGAAGTGGTGGCTAAATGACATTTCGGTGGAAGTAAGCTTAACGGGTATCATTGTTTGGTTCGAAACTTGGATACCACATTATGTGTTTGGATGGTTGAAGTGGGGTATGATCACCATTTCGGTGAGGGGGTAAAATTGCCCTTTCATGCTTTTTACATTTATTTAATTAAATCATATGATTTAATTAAATGATTTGATTACTTTATTATGATGGTAATAAATAATTTATTTATTAAATTAAAAACTTTGCACATCATATAATTAATCTAATACCATACTATTAAATTAAATTAAATCGGTTGATATATTATCCTTAATTATTAATTAGTGAAAGTAGTTATTTAATTATTTTATTACCATAGTAATAATTATTTTATTTATCATTGAAAAATATTGCATATTTTATCAAATAAAGAAATCATCACTTCGGTTTAAATCTGAAATAAACATGAGAAATGGCCACTTCCCCCTTTTCGTGAAACAAACGGCCCCTAAAAAGGGAGCTAAAGAAAAAAGCTCAACGGGTACATGTTGGTCAACATAACACACTACAATTTAATTCTTTGGGGGGAACAAAAGTGGAAATCAAGCACATGATCTCTGGCTCAAATTTGATCATCATCTTAGACCATTACATGATTAAAAAAAAAATTCACTACTTTTTTCTTCTATCAAGATTTCATGACTCATTTATTTTATCAAAAAAAAAAAAAAAAAAAAAAGATAGAAAGAAAGAAAGAAAGAAAAAAGAAAAAGCATTACTTTATGAGCTCCTTTAAAACTAATGCAATGTGACATTTGATTTTGCCATTTCTAGTTGAACTTTCTATTGATTGTTATATCCTCACATGCTGTTGCAACAATATTGTTGCAACACATGCACACCAAGAAATGTACCATTAATTCTTCTAATGAGCTCACAAAGTTTCATAAACTTCAATGTTGTCAAAATGTTCATTATTATAGAGTTCCAATAATACATCTTTTTGAGGGAGCCATGTGTGTGAGAGAAAGAGGTTGTGAGAGTTTGTCAACTCAATTGGAGCTCTTCTTTGTGCATACCATATATGTCATTGTCAACAAAAGCTGAACATATAATTTGGTACAAAGATTCAATCAATCACAAATGCTTTCTATGCTCATGCTTCTTTTATTTTTCACTTTTGATATAATGTACAACAACCTTTAGACTTGCATATAAATATATATATGTTAATTTGTGTGTGCATGCATGAGTTCCTTTGGAACGTCAATGATATTTATATATAATTTACATGAATATAAGTTTACCTTTTTGGGTTCATGCATTAGAACTACTACAATAACACTTTAGTGAGAGGTGAATAAAGAAAGCAATGGGACATATAAGGTTGTTCATCACTCACAAATAATGGCCGCAATTTTTGACATACTGGATTTGATTGGTTGGAGTCATTGATGAGTTTCTATCTTATATTATTACTACATTTGATTTGACAACATATCCATTTAACTTTATTGTTATCAAGTTTCAATTAACTTATATATGGTTAAGATTTTTCATATAAAAAGACTTTGTTTAGAATTTATAGGCCGGCTCCTTTGTTTTACGTACTCGAATCCATGGGCTAAATTTGAACCTTAATATAATATAAATAAATGAATCTATTTACAAAAAGTAAACAAATAATATCAAACAAATAATTAAACATCAAAGCAAATGGCATGAACGCATGCATGGCCAACTTAATTTGCATTATTCCCATGACCCAAAAGCCAAAAAACCATGAAAAGCAATGAGAATCTCAAAACAAGAAACACAACTCCCTTCATGACTTGCATGCATGCAATGCTAACAGTTACACAGGAATTAAGACTCCTCTTCAAGACTCTCAAAGCTCTTCTTATAAATCTCATGCACTCCATTAATTTTGACAAAAGAAGATCAATTATAAATATTTATATTAATTAATTAATGCCCTCCAAGATGATGATGATGATGATGATGATGTTTGTAAGGTTTAGTGTTGACAGTAGTGATGCAGAGTTCAATGACTAGTGGTGATCAAGCTTCAATAGGAGCACAAGTTCCAGCCATGTTTGTGTTTGGTGACTCTTTGGTTGATGATGGGAATAACAACTACATAGCCTCCATCGCCAAGGCCAACTACTACCCTTATGGCATTGACTTCTTTCAAGGTCCTACAGGGAGGTTCAGCAATGGCAAAACTGTCATTGACTTCCTATGTGATTCTCTAAACCATCCTTTTTGTTTAAATATATATATATACGTACATATATACGTATATACATGTAATATATAGTGAAGTTATCTTTTAAAATTTCAAATGTACAGTATGTTACATGTTCTTTAATTTATCTCTCTTTATATATATATATATGATCAGGTGAACTTCTTGGGCTTGCATACATACCGGCATACACAACACCTGGTCTTAATGGCACAAGACTACTTAATGGAGTGAACTATGCTTCAGCAGCTGCAGGAATCCTTGAAGAGAGTGGCCAATATCTTGTAAACATACGCAAAATTAACACATGAAAAATAATAATTAAATACAAATAATTAACTAAAAAAACACTCAAATTTATCCTCTCTTCTTAAATTTCTGTCTTGAATTTTTAATCACAGGGTGACAGGTTTACTCTAGATCAGCAAGTCCTCAACTTTGAGAACAGCTTGAACGATTTAAGACAAGTAATTGGTGATGCGAGGAACTTCACTGGGTACTTGGCAAGATCCATTGCAGTGCTGGTATTTGGTAGCAATGACTACATAAATAACTACTTGTTGCCATCTATTTATCCTTCAAGTCATAATTATAATACTCAAGAGTATGCCAACCTTCTGCTAAATCACTACACTAGACAACTACTTGTAAGTAATTAATTTGAAGTTTTAATAGTTTTAACTTTATCATTATTTTTAATTATGATAATGAACATGAAATGGAAGCTATATATATATATGGTGCAGGCTTTGCACAGTGTGGGGCTTCGGAAGTTCTTGCTTGCCGGAATTGGCCCTCTCGGTTGCATACCGAACCAGCGAGCCACCGGACTTGCTCCTCCGGACAGATGTGTATCTCAAGTGAATGAAATGGTCGGTTTCTTTAATGTCGGACTTACGAACCTTGTTCAGCAGCTGAACACGAACCATCCCGGATCCGTTTTCGTTTATGCTAACACTTATGGTGCTCTAGGTGATATACTCAACAACCCCATCAATTATGGTACGTGTTGGTTTTGTTCATGTTAAAATACCATAGAGGGAATGTTTGTAAGCTTAAAATAGTCAATCGAATCTAGTTTACAAGCAAACTGTTGCATATTATTAATTAATTAGATGCAAATCGAATATATTATCTAGCTAGATTGAGCTCATAAGATGAGAAACACATGCTTTATATATTTAAATCCATATATATCTCGAAGAACTCATTAGAATTCAGTGTTTTATTGACATATATATATATATTTGAGTGTTTTTCTTAGTTAATATTTCCACCTCTAACTTTAAATTTACAACTCTTTTTCTTACTTCTAACATTGTAGGATTCGCGGTTGTCGATCGAGCATGTTGCGGATTAGGAAGGAATCGAGCGCAGATCACATGTGTGCCGTTGGGAACGCCGTGTTCGAACCGGAGAGAGTATGTTTTCTGGGATGCATTTCATCCTACAGAAGCAGTGAATAAAATTCTGGCTGAGAGAGCATTTAGGGGTTCTACTAATGACTGTTATCCTGTCAATGTTCAGCAGCTTGCTCAAATATAAGAACTCTTTCTGAGAATGGTCTGAAGATCTTTTAATAATTTAAGTCATGCATGCATAAATGTTTAATTAGATCTTCTTTGAATAAAGGGTTTGAACTTTGAACTTCATTAATTTGTGGGCTTGGAAATGGTTAATTAAAACTTTGTGGAAACTGATCAAAATGACTTCTGGTTGTCTTCACATGCATGGATCTCTTCTTATATATAATAAATATGTGTATTGTATGTATGTATTACTAAACTTAATATTTTTTTCAAAAAATAATAATAATAAAAAACAGGGTAATTTTTTTGGGTGCGTACTAAACTTTGGTCTTGTTTCATTTTGAGCACCAACTTTCGATTTGTATCAATATGAGCACTCAACTTCGATTTCATTTCAACTGGAGGGTACCATGACTATTCTGGTGAGATTTTTCTGACGTGTACGCCGGATTGCTGACGAGGCCGTTGATTCGCCACGTCAGATGTACATTTGATGTGCCAAGTGGACAACTTAAACATGTGGCTGAGCTTTTTTTCCACGTCGGATGCCATGTCAAGGGTTTAAACACTCTGTCTTCCCACCTCTCTCCTCTCCTGACCCATCTGACGTGGTGAGTCAACGGCCTCGTCAGCAATCCGGCGTACACGTCAGAAAAATCTCACCAGAATAGTCATGGTACCTTCCCGTTGAAATGAAATCGAAGTTGAGTGCTCATATTGACACAAATTGAAAGTTGGTGCTCAAAATGAAACAAGACCAAAGTTTAGTACACACCCAAAAAAATTACCCTAAAAACCACCAAAGCATTATATTCTTAATTAATTGACAAATACCTTCAAAAATATTTTACTAGATGACAAAGTGGTTATCAGATTATTGAACTGCAAGATAATATTCAATTTATTGATTCTGATTTAAATAATACATGCATGTACAGCTAGACATTGTCTGAAAGGAAGGTTGCAATGGAAGTATATATGACCCTACAAAAAATTTTCACACATCTTCTCATATGAGACAATATCAAGCATCCAATTTATGTACAAAACCCATTCAACCAATGAAACAATTAATAAATTCTATCACTTGCAGAAAATCATTAATTTATAAAAAAAAAAGTAAAAACAAAAACAATAAAAACATGTCAATAAAAATGAACTAAAATCCTTGAGACTTTGGAGTAGTGAGTGGAAACAAAGGCAACAACTCAGGGTCTGAAACCCTAGAAGACAAAGACCTTGGAGAAGGGTGAAGATAAAACCTCCTTTCCCTGATTGCCTTCTCTTCTTCAGCTTCATTCAAACATGAAGAAGACAATGGAGAACTCTCCTTATCACAAAGAACAAGTTGTGATAAACCCCTAGAAGGTGAAATCAATGGCTTAAACGTTGGAGATAAAACCCTAGGAGAGAGAGCATGGAGAAGAGTATCAGGTTTCAGTATCATGAGACTCAATGAAGAAGAAGAAGAAGAAGACGAAGAAGATGATGACCTTGAGCCTTGCCTTCTATCATGAAGCTTGAAAGCCGGCTTTCGTATTCCGGTTACCTTCGGCAATGTTACCGGAGGAGGAGGAGGAGGAGGAGGAGGAGGAGGTTCTTGTTTGTTAGGTCCTGTGAGACGTTGCACCACCTCCATGAAGTTGCATGCATCTGCATGAACAAATGTTGTGCCTTGTGCTTGTGTTTTCTCCACCATTTTATGTTGTTATTTTCTCACAATGAAGAGCTCAGGAAGACCTGGGAAAACCTATATATATATATGTTACAAATGTTAAAATGAATATTCTCATCAATTGGTTATTTCCGGGAAGATGAGATTTCCATGAATGGAAGGCAGGGGAAGGGAAGAACTAAAAAGAAAAAGGAGAAGAAAAGGACATTTTTATTTTAATTAAATTGCATTAGAGTTTTTGTAGTTTTGTTGTGAGATATACTCAGGAAACATCGCAGAGTTTGTAGATTAGTTGTTTGAAAGGAATAATAAAAAGAAAGGGAGATAACTTTTGCAATAATTAATTATAGAGTGATTGGGTTGGAGTCAAAAAGAGAAGGCCGCTTTGTAAAATTTATTAAAAAAATGAAGCAAATTCAGAATTATTATGAAACTATATATGTGAGCATTATAAATTGCAGAAAAATTGAAAAGATGAATGTGAGGATCAGACCCACCTAGATGTGATTTTTTTTGCTCCCAAACTCATGCCGAGGAAATTATCGGAGTATCACCCGGGAAATTAAGACTAAAGAATGAAAATGAAAGATGAAGTTCTATATGATTTCTTGAGGAGAATGAGAAGAAGAAATAATGCATTGGGTAAAAATGGGGATGCTATTATAAGTTTTCTTTGATTTGGAAGAAGAGAATGGTTTGGAGGAGAAACTGAATGAATGAGAGAAAGAAAGAGAGTTTGAACATTTATTTCATGGTAAATATCTTTTGAAATTCCAGCGAGAAAAAGAGAAGCAGTTTTAGATTTTAGTATCAATGGGATGAAGCCAGTTTGGACAAAATGGAAGGTTGCGGTTGTAGGATTGGGTGGTATGTTTGACTGATTAAAAGTACCTGAACGCCCCTCTCCTAATCTATTATTTAAAAAAAAAATTCATAACTATAATAGATAGAAAAATACTTTTTAAAAAATGATACTTTTCTTTTATCTCGATTTTAAAAATAAATTTATTTTTGTTTTTTTCCCTTGACTATAGGGAGAGAACAAGGAACGTCTGGTATCTTTCTTTTTACTAAGTATTAAATAAAACAAATCTCACTAATCCTGTAATTATTTTATTGTTTATCCATGTCACACAGAAGACATGTATGAATTTTTTAACATCAACAATATAAATGCACATATCTACTGTTGATTCTCCACATTGGAACTAATAAAAACAGAAGTAACATAAGTAGGGAATTGAATGGCGTGTAGTTAGCTGTGAATTGGCTTAATAATGTTAATAATTCAGAGAATAATCACCTAATTTTGTCAGGGAAAAGGGAAACCTTCCTCCAGGCACTCTGTTTTCATGTTCCGCATGAGGTTTTGCAGAAGGGAAGGCTGGCCTGTCACAATGGCATCAACATGTTCGAACAACATTTTCTGCATTGAGTCCATGTCATCGACGGTCCAGGCGTACACTTTCTTAGTATGTCTGTTGGTATGCTACCTTTGTTTAAAATATTTTTGTGGAGTGGGATACCACATAGAATTATCCAATGTAAATGAAAATGGCCAAAGTACAAATGATCTCACCTATGCAAGGTGCGCACAAGTTTCTTTTCGATCAGAGGGTGATAAACCCCGACGATATTAGCACCTCTCATTCTTAGTATGCTGCTTCTTGCACCAGTTGAAGGGTCCTTCATGACGATGTACCCGACCTCGAACAAGAAGAATGCAGAAAAGAAAGAGGCAAATAACTTAGAGAAATGGAGGTGAGTTTTAAGGTTTGATAAAATGAGCTATTGCAAAGGTAAGACAATCATTTGTAACAAGAAGCAGGGTAGTAATCAGATAATGGTTAATGCAAAAAAAAGAAAAAAGAAAAAAGAAAAATCACATGTGACAGTTGAAGCATCTTACCAAAATGTCTGGTGATAACCTGATCACATCTCTTCCTATTATATCACTTTTTGCCCAAACAACACAGTTTCTACAATTTGTTTTCTGAACCTGTCAACATCCTCAACTTGTAAAGGAACAGGAAAAGATGCAGAAAATGATCTTATTATTGGGCATTAAACATCGGAAGCGATAAATGGCAAGCATATATATTGTTGGAGGTTACAAGGCTGTGAAATAGAACTGTTCCAATGCTGATGCAGAAAATAACAAAACCCTTTTGCTGACCAAAACAAGCTGCAATTTTTATCTCCGAAATTGAATCAGGAACATGCTCAAGCCAGATATTTAAGTATTTGCAAACTTAACACATGCACTCTGAATTTTTGGAAGATATGCTTCCAGTGTAAAGAAGTAACGAATGCACAAATCACACTGAAATCTTACAGAACTTGGAGGATGGCCATAGCCATAGCCTCAAATGAGTAATAATTTAGCAGACTAAATAAAGTCAGAGGCAACAGGCTCTAATTTTGTCACTGCATAACTGATAAATTTCTACTTGCAGTCAGTGTTTCAAATCCTCGTGACAATGACACTGCAAACTGCCACACGCGCAGGTTTCCTTACAAGTACATGACATGTGTAGTGGGCAACATAAACACCGTCCATTCATGTAGTAGAATCAGCTTACACAAGCAGATCATGGAACAACCCATACATTTAGTAAAACCCCATGCACACAATAAGTTGTGTATATATATAATATAATTACTCTTCTTTCTTATTTTAACTGTTATTGAAGGGAGGAAATCAATGTTTTTGTTGACTTTTCTACATAAGAAATGAATCAAAGCTACACAAAATTTTCATGGACAGAGGTTGATTGGTTGAGTGATTAGGGCCCTAGGAGTTGAGTATGAACCAGGTAACCACAGGTACAAAAGTATGAGAAGAATAACCACATAACCAAAACTACAAAAATAAATCTGACCAAACAGAAAGGCAGAATTTTTGAAGGAATAAAAACAGAAAAAAGACTTACAAGAGAGAGTATGTCTGTCGCTAATCCTTTCTCATAGGATGGAGGCCCAACTTTGACATCAAGGATCACCTGCCTGACTGACTTTGATACCAACTGCAGAACAATCAAATTGCAAAAAAAAAAAAAAAAAAAAAAAAAATGAAGCATGCACAGTTTAGGGGTTCTTTGTTTTTTGGTGTGTGGGGGTGGGCAGGAGGAGGGAATTGAACGAAATTACCTCTAAAGCGTCCCTCGCAGTCAGAACCTTGTGCTTGGCAGACTCATGTCTTGCCTGAATGCCAAAATTTAATTTCTTTATCTGCTTGATAAATGAAACTAATTAAAAGATATAAAAAAGGGGAGTTAGATTCAATAAACAAGAAAATGTCAACAACTATAAAAGCATCAGCAACAACAACTACAATGTTAAACAACATTAGTATGGGGACAAGAAAATATTGGAAGCTGACAAGATGTTGAAATTCAATTAGGAAGACAGAAATACACATTGTTTAACAGTGAATGTTCAGCATTCAAATGACCAGTTAGAATTATGCTAAAAACCATCTTTGGCTGACAAAAAACAAGAATAGTCAGTAATCAATTTATGCTTCCAAGAGAAAAGAACATAACACAAGAAAAGTCATAAGACATCTAAAACCATTTTATACATGCTGTATCACTTGGATGAACGTTGAATTATATCACTGTGGACAGGGCACCATGCATACAAGGGAGAAAGAAAAAAACATAAAATTCCAGAAATGTTATTATTATTCGATCACATATATGACCTGCAATAGTGACTGTTTAGATGATTTTGCAAGTATGCCAGGCAGCGGTGTATACTACTTGTTTAAAAAGAAAAAAAAAACCAGAACATTTCAAGGTTCATAATAACATAGTTTAGACCTAGAAACTAGAGTTAATACAATGGCCATACTGTCAAACATCGGTTTCATTTCAGCAAATGTGCGAAGAAGATTTTTTGTTGTTGCAGCAAATTTTGTGCTAACAAAACTTGGGCAAGTAACTCAAAACCATTTCTTCTTTAAACTAATGAGGTATCTCCATGCCATGTTCCGGTTGTTCCCATATCCTACACAATCTGCTTGAATGGATTGACATTTACATTTTACAAACGAATCTTGAAAATAAAAATAAGCATCTAGATGAACTTGTTAGGTCATAAACAGAACATTAATCCCAAATGAGATCATTTGACTTCACCTCTTATCCATATAAATTTTTCTATTACAGGCCTCTTGTTAAACACTAAAGTTCAGATGTTACATGGGGAAAAGTTGTTCATCATAGTTGTGTGAGTAGTTAAAATTATCAACTTAGGGATATACAAGATACATATGAAGAATAAATCTAAAGGCAGAAAAATCTCACCTCATCAACACTCATGTAGCCAACTTTTGCAGTATCATTACCAGATATCCTCTGCAGATCCCTGCCTGGGTAATGTGAGAATCAGGTACAGACAAAAGCGCTGTTACTTAATTCGAAATATTAGTCTTAAAGATATTTGTAGATAGTTTCAAAATTTCATAAAATCTAAGGTTAAATGCATAAATTAAAGTTACTAGTTAAGCATATTTCATAGAGGGTTTGGCGTGACATTGGCATTCAGTCAAAATGAATGGTCCATTTCTTTGGCTGCTCTTTGAGGCTGCAAGTCTCCCATGCTAATTGTATAAGGCTATGTTGTTGGGTGTATCAGTGATAACAAACAAATTGGTCTCTAGCAAGCAGCAAATTTTTTCAAGACTATAATCCATAACAATTTAGAAGGCCTTTATAAGAATAAGCATGAACCAATTTCCTTCCACATTCTTTCTATTATTTTCCTTCTCTTTCCATCAATCCAAACACAACCAACGTAATGAAATAAGGAGACCTCAAAGAATTTAAGAAATGTGGAGCTAAAATATACCTGTCATGGAGAGCAAGCAATATTCCATCCGAAGATCGAGATATATCTATCTCAATGCAATCTACATGAGAATCAATGGCAAATCGATATGCATCCATCTGATACAATTTAAACATTAATTACCACCTAATCAAAGACTCATAAGCATGGATAACATATCAAGAACCAAGATTTCAAGAACATCTCTTTCCTTATATAGAATTTCAAGATAATTACATAAAAACCAACCAAAAAAACACAAATTTAATAGCCCAGTCAAGAAAATCAAATCAGATAAGTTTCACACTCACACTAGGCAATAATCACTCACAGTGTTGGGAAAACCCTTGCTTGAATCACCACCATGGGCGCAAACAAGTGGAGGGTTCTCCAGCCATCCGCACTTCTGGGATCGCGTCTGAATCACTAAAAAACTCAATTATTGGCAACGAAAATCAAAGTAAACATGGATGAACGATTAAGATGGAAACCAAAAGCTGCCTGATTGAATCGGCGGAGACGGAAGTGGAAGAAGATGGGAGGAACGAGGGTGAGAAGGATCAGCACTGGGAGGAGCCGGAGCAGCCTCCTGGAAGTGAGTCTCGGGAGGCGGACTTCGTTCGCCATAGCAGAGCGAACGGAAGGAAGCCGAGATCTCCTCCATGGCCGAGAGACGAAGCTCATCCCTCTCCCGGTGCTATCGAGTTCTTATGCCTTCTCTTGTAATCATTTTCTTTAATGGAAGTGATACAAGACTTTCATTAATTTCAACCAAAATTAATAAGGTAAAAGTCCTACTTCCAAATTGTGATCTTGAATAATTAACTTATTTTAATTTTGTTATTAAATATCCAAATACCAAAATAAATATGCTTTCGTAATAAAAAAAATGAAAAAAATCATAATATTTAAAATCAAAATAAAATAAAGTTTTTGAGTATGAATTAACAAAAAAAAAACTCATCCTGATGTTCTTCAATTGAGAAACTTTCAAATAACTGCTTGCATTGACAGTTTGTACAATCTGTGAGTACATCGTTTACAATCTCATATAAATAGATCAATAAAGCTTTTCTACAAGTATATCATGTTTATCAAGAACTGTAAAGCCATCCCCATTTTATGATAGAGTTAATGGCCCTTCGCGGATCTATTTCATCACATCCGACACTAGACTTAGGGCATATACTTTATAATTCTTATGGGGATCATTGGCATTTCAAGTGTTCTGTCAGCATAATATATAGATGAGATATTTGATAGGCTTGTAGCATTATTATGCTTTAAGCTTCTCAATAACAGCCATGATAGTTGAAGCATCAAAGCTTTCAGCAGGCAGCCACGCTATGTTAGAGCTTCCCGATGGGACGAAATCATCGATCTTGTATTTCTCTTCATCGCGGAGCAGTGTCTGGCTTCCGCTTGTAACTAAGCCGGTAAGAATTACGGTATTGTTGATACCTGAAAGGAGCTCCTCATGATCTGTGTCTCCTTTTTCTCCGACAAAAATTAATACTTGTGATAGATCAATGTTCCATTTTACTGAAAGATACCTGTTCGAAATGAGAAGTAGTAGTCTTGCCAAGATGTTAATAAAAGGAATTGAGAGCAATTCAAAGGAAAAACTTTTATGATCAATGCTGAACTGACCTTAGTGCATTTGACCTTGAAGCAAACAATGGAACAACATTTAATCTTGTACAAGCTTTGGCGTAGATAGTATTGCATCGGAAACCACGCATGCGCAGCCTTGGGCGAATAGCATCTACCTTCCTAACCTGGAACAGAGTCCACAAATCATCTCTCTACTGAACTAATACCACTTGTTTGCTATTTATCAAAGCAATCTCAAGAAAATGCACATAAGCTTCAAGTTGATGTCATGTTCGTGAATTCATTTTATTAGTCAATTTAGTCTTGCTGAAAATCCATGTCAGCTATTCACCCAAGTATGGATCACATACCTTGGCTCCCTGCTTAAGTGAGTATGCATTGCAATGCCAGCTACATGCCTCCTCATCCACAATCAGACAATCCTCTTCAGGTTTGTTCTCCATTTGAGCCACTCTAGGAATGGTCGATTTCACATGCTCAGCAGCCCATCGATAATCAATATGAGCACCATAGTCCCCATCAGGCATGAGATCTCTCCATGGATAGTATAACTCACTCCCACTGCTGCAAATCAATGCATCAAAGACCCTTGGGGGTATATCACATTGCTGCATGGCCTCAATAGTTTCTTTTCCAGTGGATCCCGTTGCAAGGACAAAACCAGTGCAGCCATCAGTTCCTCCAATGGCCATTATTTTTTCAATAAGCATTGAAAAAACATGGAGCACTGTTTGGCCATTGCCATCATAATAATCAACTGCAATCACAAACATCCTTTGCCTCTTCCCAGGACCAAACATGTATGTGTTGTTCATCAGGGAATATGCGTGATCATGCCAATGTTGATGCAGAGCTTCCACAATGGAGCTAACACTGCCATTGGTTTTGACGTCACCTCCATCCACAGAGAACCTGAGTGATAAGTCTTCAACATCCCTGAGAGAGTCACTCATTGGCTCTTCCATGCATGCCATGATTTCCAGACTAGTGGCAGTGTGATTGCTTCGGTAGTGCTCAACATGTGATAGGTAGTTCCGGCAATGCTCAGGCCATGAGAAACGATGGATGTTCTTCAGGCCATTCCTCCGGCGTTCCATCCAAAGTCCCTTGTCAGCAACCAGCTTCAGGAGGGCAGCAGAAATGCCATTATGATCATGAGGATCCACCAAGACACCATTGTTTAATGCCTAAGAGAACATGCAAATGTCACTAAACACATATCAAATCTACAACTGATTACCAATTCACTAAAATCTTTACCTTGATAATGTCCACCGGCCCTCCATTCTTGGTTGCAACCACAGGCAAACCATAAGCAGCAGCCTAAAAAGCAGATGCTTGATGTTTAAATTATTTGTACCCTACCATTGCACAAGAACCTGGAGATCAGTGCACATGCCTACCTCTATGAGAGTGAGACCAAAAGGTTCAACCAGTGCCGGATTGATGAAGACCCCCTTAAGCAAACAAACACAAAGATTAAGATGTGTCCCTCACGCTGAACAAAGATTTAAAGACAAATACCTTCGTCTTGGCGGCAAGGCGATAAATCTCAGGCACATCAGTCTGCTTATGATGCTTAGGATAAGCCACCAGACCATAGAGATCATATTTGTCAATCAGCTTCAGTACAGAGGTGAGAACTGTTGCACCGCTGCCAGACATCTCTTCAATATCATCTCTATTTCCAAGAATCAGAGTCTGAAGAACAAACATATTAAAAACCATCAATGGACATTCTAAGGTGTGCACACTTTTTTTTTTTAACTGAAAATATATAGATATATAGGATATTACCATGTTAGCAAGTTCTTGAAGAGGGCGACACTCACCAAAGGCCTTGAGCAAGGTTGTCACATTCTTCTTAGGATCAGGCCGAGAGAGGGCCAGAATCATTGGCTTGTGAGGATTCGTAAAGAACCTCATTATCTATAGAAACATATAAACCAAGACAAAATGATAACAGAATTTAAGGACATGACTTGATCTGAAAACAAACTGAGATAACAAATGAAATGTATATAAATATAACCTCAGCCCATATTGGAGGAAGATCTCTTCTGCTCTGAGCTCCATCAGCGCCTATCATCTTGGCAAGATCGGCATCACCCTCAACCAAATCCTGCATGCGCAAGTAGCTAAAATCCATTCCTGGTGGTATGACCTGAGGAATTAGGAGCAAAACTCATACAATATTCAATAGAGTAAAGAAAACTTCCAACAAAGAAGCAGTTATATGCCCACAAATATATATATATATATATATATATATATATATATATATATAATTTGGTTTTCAAAGTTGACACATCTAGTGATGATTTCAGTAAATTATGAACGCAAGCACAACCAGAAGAGTTGGTAATTCATTTCTAGGGTTTGATCAGTGGTATGTGAACATTTCTAAAAATAAATAAATAATTGAATGCACATTAAAAAAAACTTTGCAGGATTACTTTCAGAAAACAACTCCAAATTTGAGATTTCGCACAATTGTAAAAGACCTCAGCAATTGTAAAAATCAGAATAGTATTTGCTGAGATAGAAAAAAAACAAAAAAACAAAAAACTTAATTAAGGTTTCGTGAATCACGCACCACCATTCGAGGCATGTATCGACCAAAGCAAGCAACACCACGGCGGCGGCGAACCCTGAGCTTCCTCTCGAGATTAACATCAAACCCATCATACCAACCCCACTGCTCCTCAATCTCCTGCCTGGTGCTAGTGATCACCATCTCCACCGCATCAAGCGCCGCCTCCTCGGCCTCAATCCTCCTCATGATCCTGTAAGTCCTATTGATGTCCTCCTTGCTGAGCCTCCCCTGCTTCAGCAGCTGCTCCAGCTTGTTGCGCCCGAGGGAGTGTCCGGTCATCACCATTGGCACGTTGAGGATGCCGGAGAGGCGGGCGGCGGCTTCGCTGGCGTCTGCGTAGTGGCCGTGGATGACATACGGCCATATCGGTTTCCCTCCTCCGGCGGGTTCGAGTTGGTCGCCGAGGGAGCGGGCCACGTTCGTTATATGAACCAGCGCCCGGTCCACGAACTCGGCAATATGGGGCCACAATGACTCCTTGGGAATATACCTTCAGAACATTATGTTTTTTAAACATATTTTGTGGTAACATATTAATTTTGCATTAATAAAGCATAAATTAAATTTTACAATATATAATAGTTTATATATGTAATTATATGAAATATTTATTTGCTTTTTATATAATTTTTATATATTAAATATAGTCAAACTATAACCATTCACCAAAAAAAAAAATTATATTTTAAAATTTATATTATACAGTTATTACTAAGAGCATAAAAATTTGACCACAATAAATCATGATTATTCACCAAAATCATATAATATAAAATTCTCCATTAAAATTAATTTTGCCTGAGCGTACTAATGCGTATATGAAACAACCAAAAATATTTATAAAGACAACAAGAATTAATTTTGTGATAATATAAACACAAAAAGTCTAGTATTAATGCCGTCACTTTTCCGCATTTCTCAACAAATAAAACCTTAAAAATCATAATTGTTCTTCCCAGTTAAAATTGTGAGTAGTTAAGTCAAATATTTGAAATAAAAATATATTAAGGCCAGACCAATAAAAAATCGACTGAATAAATAAAATATATATTATATTATATTATAATTTGGGTTTATACATTATATCTGAATCTCTATAAACATCAATCTACAAAATTCATATTCTTTATTAATTGTTATTTAGCATAAAAATTCACACCCTTTTTTTTTTTTTTTTTGGTTTACATAGTTTCATCAAAGATACTTCTGTGAGACTTCAGTATTACAGTATTTGTCACGTTTGAAATAAAATAAAATTTTAGCAAAAACCGAACACATGGTTAGAAATAAAATAAGATTATCAGTAATTTTTTCCTATAAAATATGAAAAACATTTTAAAAATAAATAATTAAAAATCAATTTAAATAGTAAAAAAAAAGCCCCTAAAGATTATTTTAAGAAAGTTATATGTTACCTTTGACCAGGACCAAAGGGGAGCCTAATGATGTATGCCCCACATGAGTCAACCTGGGAATTCCTATCACCAAAGGTGAGCATCTCAACCGGTTCACCGTAGCTCCAGTGAACATCAGGCCCAGATACCTGGCGAGTGAGCAAGTCCACACGGTACACGCCTTTGGTACCACCCAAAGCCCGAGCCAACTCCACCACGTATTTCACCTGATGGGCATCGGAAACATCCATTCATATGATGATCCTCGTGATCAGTGCTCTATCTCATGATCTCTGATCATATACCATACCTGGCCTCCAGTATCAGAATCCCTTCCTAACTCCATATTCTCCCCTCTGATCAATCCATGCAAACTGATATTTTTCATATTAGTGATATGATCTTCTGTAAAAAATAGAAAAATAAAAAATAAAAGCTGTCCAATTTCACCTAATGAGAACAATGTAGAGCCGCTTGTTCTGGACCTGCTCATCCTGCCAAATCTGCATGTTAGAGTCGATCCGCAGCATTGGCATCTCGCTGCCTCCCTTCTCCTTCTCGCCTTCAGATAACTCCGACAAGTCATCAGCAGCAATCTTGCTCAACTGCTCTCTTTCCATTCTGTGCTTTAACAGTCTCCGTTCATCCTCCCACTTAATCTACCATGACAAAAGATATAAACAGTTCTCCAAGCATGAAGCCTGCATTGCAAGTTCAGCTTGTAACAACATGAAGGGTACCTGCTTCTTTTTCCGAGTGAGGTGCCAAATCCTCCAGCATATGTTCTCCAGTCTCTGGTTCCTCTCATGGCTACTCCTCATGGCCACCGCCTAAGACATACATCAAAGGACAAGTTCGAACTTCAACCTACTGACTGTAATATACTTCACTATAACAGTATGTACTGAATTGTTATACTTTGGTCCATGTCTTGTGGAGGTCTGCATCGTCAAAATGGTTCACCACTTCCTCCACGAAGTATTTTGTTGGATTGTATGAAGAAGCTTGTCCTGCTGGAGGAGAAAGGGGAGAAGAGATGCTCTTTTGTTGTGAGAGCTTTGTGCCTGCATCCAAGATGGCCTCTAAGTAACCGTTAATCCATTCATTCCCTGCCATGGCTCTATCCTTCTGAATGCTATTCACCATGTCTGGGAAACAATCGTCAGAAAAAACAGTGCAGTAGTTAACCTGGAAATATAGTCAGTGGCATCATATATAGTGGTGCAAAGAAAAAGAAGCTGCTTGCGTTGATTTTCATGTTGAATCACAACATCAAGTTGAAGGATGATGCGAGCATCATATCAATATTTATTTTACTCTTTTAGCCTCACCTTGAACAACTGAATTCCAAGTCCAGTCCCATTCCTGAATGATAAAAAGGATGAAGAGATAAGCAAAAAAGATCAGATAAAAAATGGCATTAAAAGTTCAAGTGGTTGAGTTGGATATCCAGTGGGAATATCCAATCTTGGCAAGGCCTTTCCTTCAGCTCACTACCCTTCGTCCTTTGCTTCCTCTTGAAATATGCTGCTTTGCCTTTTGACTAGAAGGTTATTGTTACATCCACTTGATGAAAAGTAGAGCTTTCATGAATTAGGAACATACAAAAAGGCAAAGCCTAAAGAAGAAATACAAATTTGTCCCATTACTTGCACAATCCCGGGCTTCCAATTTGTCCAAGAAAAGAATTGCGAGGCTTTTTGTGTTCCTAGGCTTGCTCCTGTCCTGATGGCAAAACAAAGAATAAACTCCAATTAGTCAGTCTCACTATCATCCAGCATAACCAATATCATCCGAAATTTGAGATTTCTCCATTCACATACACTAATCTTAGCAGAATTCGCAGAGATGAAAACATATACAGTACTTACTACTCTAAACATCTCAACAATATTTGCTCTTCTAACATCATCCAATATGTATGCCACACATTTCTATAAAAAAATTATAAGCAAGATTTAGCAATCTTGGTATATTCAGAAAAGCGTCCTAAATAAGTTTAGAATCAGATTCTACTCACCTATGCAAGAGAGGATTTGTTATTCTTCCAATCCGCATCCTCCACCACCCTGCATTATCTCTGAGAAAGTTCCATAAAAGTCTGCTTGTGTGATCACAAAATAATGTGAAAAAAGCAAAAATTAAGTTTTCATGATGTGCAAATAATCTGAAAAAAAAATTATTGATGTAAACCAACCATTACAGTCTTCCAGAAGACACAAAACCAACGATCTTACAAGTACCAGAATATTCAACTTTAAACAACCTCAAGTTTATTGTTGAGTGCACTCTGCTTTATATCAGGCCTATTTTCTCACTTAATTCTAATAAACCAAGGTTGAACACTTCCTATTGTTGACATATTCATACTTTATTTTACATGGGGAATTCAGTGAGCATAAGTTGAGCGGGACAAAGTTGTGTATCTCTTTGGTATACACTCTGATGAAGAGAAGATGCACATGGTCCCTCAAGGTGGAGGAAGCCTTGAGTAAAAGCCTCATGAATTTGTCAGCTATGATACTCGAACCTTGATTTTGATCATTCTTTGCTTCTCATTTCTTGGTTTTGTCAAGCACCTCAATGTATCTCTTTGGAATGCCATAGTGGTCCATGAGGTATTTTGCAAGATCTTCTATCACACCGCCTTGAACTAACACCTCATATTGACCTTTTTTACCTGCAAAATGCACCAAGAGAACCACCTCAATTATTTAGTAAAATACGAGGAAAATGAGCACTTATATTTGGATAAAGGTGATTTGCCTTAAATACACTAAATTATGGAAGATAAAAAAGGATAGTCAGCTAATGGCCGTTTAAGCGCTGCAATTTGTCATACATGTGAATTTAAATCTATGTAATTATTAGCATAGAAAAAGTTCAGTTCCTCATCAGTAATTAGCAAGTTAATGATTTAACCATTAGAAGATATAAGTTTCCAAAACAAATCACAAGTACAAAAGGCTTGTGGTAAAATTTGCAGCAGTAAATATCAAGAAAGAAAAGAACACATGTTTGCTAAAATACACACTGCATATCAAGGGCCCAATTAACAGAATTATGAAGTTCATTGAGCAACAAAAATGAACAAAAACAGTGGTCATGAATCAAGGATGAAAATACCAACAAATCATAAGAGCATATAAATACTGGGCAAAGCAGATGATAAATCATTTAACCACGCCCCCCACCCAACCCAAAATAACTCCAAAAAAAAAAACCAGCAATCCAGATTATAAAGATGGTAAAATATGGGTGGGATTCGCAAGTGATGGCGCGCTATGAAGTTATCAAATAAAACACAGGCATCAAGTTTGTAAGCAGATGGTATCCTATGGATACTTCCAATCTAATAAAATGTCCTCATCATGAGAGAAAAAGACGAAGAACATACGTAAAAAATATTTATGAAAAGATCATGTAGCAAGCACAATCGGTAATTAGTACCTGGAAGTTCTGCAACAGATGTACTACATGCAAACTTCTTTTGGAGCTCAGAAGCCAATAACTCAGCATCCAACAAGAAAGCTTCCAACCCTGACACTTTTGTCACCTTCTTGTTACCTTGTCGCCTTTCACTCATTATCTGAACAGGTTTAACCACACCTTTGCGCACCACAGCTTCATTGCCTCTGGATATTCTGTGGTGAACTTGCATGCGATTTAAAAACATTATTCCCAAATCCTTCTTATGAATCTCAGTTGGGTAACTTGAACCTTTTTTAATAATTCCTTTGTAAAGAGCATCACAAAGTATAGCATTAAGAACCACCATTGCCTTGTCAGTTGGCTTCACCAAATTCTCGTTCTCCACGTATCTGGATAATGAGAAGGTTTAATTTTGTATTTTTTTTCTTTTGTCATATACATATCTCATAATCCCAGAAATAAAAATAAAAATTTGTGCATGTTCCAAACAATTGAACAAAGCACAAGTTACAAAAACCAAGATCGCGCTGTAACTGGGATTACATCTAATATGCAAGACAGAAACAAGGAAAGCTAAAAGTGATAATGATGATGATGATGATAATAATAATAGTAATAAATGAACAAGTAACATTACAAAATTTTTAATCAACATATCATAATGTATTATTAACTGAAAAATTAACTACACCTTACCTGAAGACAATATCAATTGCCACTGATGCACTAAAATATTTTCCAGTATCAGCTCCAATGGAAGTTAAGATCGGATTAACATGTGTACTAGATTTATAAATCTCAGCAACCTCAAACTGCAATCTGCTCTGAACACCTTCACTAGATGATGTCTCATGCTTTGGTTCAATAGTTTCTGTCGATCTTTTCTCTGGTTTGAAGGATGCGTAGTCTGGATGTGTTCTGTTAATAGCCAGTAACACAATCTCTTTCTTATACTTGTCTTCCTTGGCTGATATCTGCTCAGAAATTGTAGTTATAGTTGGAAAGCAATCAGAATGAGGAAGTTCGTATAAACATGATAATATTTTGGGAACTTAGAAAATAGAAATCATCATTACACAAATGACTCCAACTGCTGCGTTAAGAAATGCACAATATATGTAGTATATGTATGAAATGAGAAATCACATTCTACAAACACCACCACTCTCTCGACACACAAGACAACAGCTCTTTCAATATTATGGCATGTTCTCATTAAGAGAAAATCTATGACAAAGGCATCATTTGCGCAGCTGTTAATCAATGGACAACTTTTATTTGCATAACTGAATGTTAGAACCATCAACACTTGCTAGTTTCCACATGTTCTTTGGCTCTCAGTGAATACTAATGCCCAAGTTGGGCGGCAATTACTAAACAGCATCGACAATACATGAAAGGATCACAAAATAAGCTTCAACCATGTGGAGGAAATTTAATCATTCATTCACATAAACTCAGGACATTATCATACTTACCAGCCCAGCAGAAGATTTTGACAGCAACCACTTGGACAGTTTCTTGTAAGATGATTTCTTAATGTCCAAAGTGAGGCCTGAAGGCCGGCAAGGTAATACATGATTTGACCTATGGATAACAAGCATGAAGTAAGAGCCACAGAATAAATAGATAATGAGGGATAAGTTAAAAAAAAATTATGGGAAACCAAAGAACCTTTGAAAAGATAACTAGCTAACTGTACACAGTAAACTGCAAGTTGGAAGTATCATCTAAGATTTAAGAATAAATACCGAACAAATATATAAAGTAAACCGCAAGTTAGATGTGTGATCCAAGATTTAGGAATCAATATCAATCCTGTTAGTTGATTTACAATAAGAATAGAACACATAAGCTTTGATGTTGCAGCATCGATAAACATTGGGTTTATGGCAACTAGATCAATAGGAGACTACCTAAACATAAGACTTCCTTTCCATACGTTGGAATGAATAAAGCGAAGAGTGTGGAGTTCCAATTCAAAAGGCACAATTAGACTTCATCCTTGAGGCCTTCCAATAAAAGACGCATGCCAAACATAAGTCACAACACTCATGTTACATGTAAAATGCAAATTTTAATTAAATAAAAGTTAGAATGAGATCAGTCACTATACAAAGAATTACTTTAAAGGGACAGCAGAAGATATAACAAGGCATTCTAAAATATATGAAACTACGTTACTAAAATAAGGCCAAATCAATATATAAAAATGTTCACCATAATGTGCTCCCAGGCATGGGGAGGTCTTTATCTTTGACACTTTTATGTAGAGCTTGTAAAAGGCATTTGTCCAGAAGAGAATCAACATCTTGACTTGACAAGCTCGTTGTTTCCTTCTCAACACAAGGTGATTCACCAGCAGCATTTTCTGTTAGATGTAACCCACTCATATCAGCAGCTATTTCTTCAGAGACATCAGGCATGCCAACAGAGGCTGATGTATCAATAACTACATCAGCATGTGCCTCTGAAACATCATGTGAGTCCCCTTTGTCTTCCTTGACAGTGGCATAATGTGTGTCATTCAAATCATTTTCAGGCATAGCTGAAACCAAAGCAGGGTCCTCAATAACAACATCATCATGAAATCCTCCATTTGGAACATAACAACCATCAACTGATTCCCTGCACAAATTTTCCCAAATATGCATTATTTTCCAATGATGCTAATATATTCGCAGTTAAATATTTAGTCCCCACACTGTTCTACTTGCCACAAGGAATCACGATAATAATGTGTTATCCGCAAAGCCTTTCCACGCAAACCAGCTTTAAGTGCATCTTGACTACTCATTGTGGTGCTTCCTACCTATAAAATATGGGAGTCACTTGAATGGAACGAAATGCTGAGTAGAATGTGGAAACATGTGTTACTCTGCAGAATCAATTATATAGCATTCAAACAGCAATATAAACTGCTTAAATAAATAAAGAATACATACTGCAATTGGCGCTGGATTTCCAGGTACTTTCACTGCCCAAGGCTGCCCAGCCAAGAATGAAGGAAGACCTTCAGGAGGTATGCTGATGCCAGGCAACATCAAATCAGCACCTCCAATAACAAACCGAGATACTTCACCACCCTTGAGCAGAAAACAAGGTAAAAGTTCGGGAGCTTTCCACAGCGCATAAACTGCAAGAGTGAGAAGAAAACTTTACACCAATACAAAAAAAACATAGTCCAAGGAATAAATGAAAGATGAAGTTATGATTAATAAGAAAAAATATATTTTTAATCCTCAAGATTGGAAGGAGAAAATGCACATCTTTCCTAACTAATACTCACTTAGACTCCAATGGACAAGCAATAATTAATAAATGAAACTGTAATTAAAAAAAGTAACCTTCTCTTTCAGCTTTCAACAAAGGTAACATAGCCAAAAAAAAGACCTTACAAATGATGCTATAATTTCAAAAATAAGTCACCAGACTCAAGTTGCCCACACAATCCCCAAAAAAGATATGTATCTCGACTGATATATATAGCTGACAAAGTAAAATGAAGTACTGGAAACAGTTCAGCAATTCAAATATTTTAGCATGAAGCAGGTTTTAAAAGAAAAGGATGATCATAAACTGAAACTGCCATTTCGGATGATCATCATCATGGATGATTTCTGAGGAGATTGACAGGGTAGTCCCTCACACACAACGCTCTACATTTTCTAAAAGGATTTCAACGTGCAACTTGATCTCAATTAGGTGGCCAATAATTCATGAAGAGAAGGCAATGGGTGTCGTCAGAAATTTCAACATGAATAGGAATGGATAAAAAAATCTCATCTATGACTATAATACCACTCTACTTGACCAAAAAAAAATAAAAATAAAAACAAAATAAAAAAACTTAAAACTACCACTGATAAAAATCCTATTTCAACTGAAATTCAAATCATGCTTCACAAGAGTTGCTCTCTCTGCAGTTACCTCAATGTGCTTTTCTTCAATGAAATCAACTACATCACTTCTCTAGACCTAATCATTATTTTTCCTAATTCAAAGACTATTAAAGGAATGCACACCAGTCCACTCAACTATCTATTTTGTTCTAGTATATATGCACCAAAGTGCATTTCCTATAACCATTAGGCGCGTTATCAGTCTTCATTCAGAACAACTTGAAACACCATGCCAATAGCATGGAAGATTAAATGAACTGATCTTAATATATGAAAGCCTGCATGAAGAAACATTGGACGTATGAAAAGGAATTGCAAGAGCATCCTCGAACAGAAGGACTTCAAACATTACACATAGATATGCAGATGAACTCAAACATCCAATTAATTGAACACAAAGTATTTATAGAACAAATTATTTGTGAATCCTGTTGAAAATTAATGATATGATTATAGAAATCTTCAAAGTAAATTACTGCTCTGATGATTCTCATTAAGTCTAGAATTGTCCACTACAGTAAGACATACTGTTTACAATGTACATGCGAAGACAAGACATGCACAGAAGCTTAGGGCTCCACCAAAATCAGATCATCTCATCAGTCTTATGCAGCACTTCTTTCTTGAGTTAATTCTCAAAATAATGAACTTGAAGAAATATTTTTCACTGATGTGTCTTGAAAATGATGCCCTACAGGAAAGGCCCTGCCTCACTGAATATTAATCTGCTAAAATTTTTGGCCCCTTAGAACAAATTTCCAAACAATAATATTACTTTCCAAATCAATCTGCCATGTAAAGCTAAAAACTCAGCAACATGGAAATAGTTTTAGTGACGTAGGAAGGCAGCAATATAGGTAGCAAATAACAATCTACATGCTGCTCTTCACCAAGTATAAATAATTCAAAACTGCAAAAAGATCAATAAACAAATAGATAGACAGCAATGAAAACCTGTAGGGTATATTTCAGATCCTCGTCCATCAACATCAAAGAACATTGGAAACCCTCCTTCTATGCTATATACATGTGCACGATTTGGGTACTTCGCTAATACAATCTCCACCTAAACAGACATGTAGCTGAATAATCAGAAATAAAATTCTCAACATAAACTCCTTGTGTATAATAAGTATTTATGAAATCCATTGAGATCAACACTTAAAAAGTCAACCAAAAAAATAATAATAGCACAAACTGATAGCAATAAAAAAAATAAAATTTTCCTTCAGAACTAGTCACCATTTGGAAAAACCTAAGATGGCAGCTTCCAATGGGTTCCAAAAAGTAAATAAAACTCCTGATTTGTCCATGTGAGGGTGTGTTGAAAGAGAAGTTACCATCATATCTACAGGTTTTAAGCATTAAACTACAAGGTAATTCTTATTTAGGCACTAGGAATTGAAAGCATGAAGTGGTCAAGAAAATAAAATCACACACTTGAGTGAAATCTGACGAATCAATCAATCCATATAGTGAAACCTCATATTACTGATCTTGATTTGCAAATTTGCCTTTGATATACCTTTCATGTAGTTGGGTACTTCCACACACAACATATCTTAATCGATTGTGGTTTATATACTTTAGTTAAAAATAAGACATCTTGACAAACATGAGCCTTTTAAAATTCAATGGATGGACAAAGGTACTTCTATCAGGTATCTACACCATAGCAGTCAATGTCATGATTTTAAGTACCATTCACTATGCTATTGTCCAAAAAATAATACCAATCTCTAAACAATATGATAATTGTGATCTAAAAATTCTAAATGAAGCATTTTAGTTGGCGAACAAGAATGTTTGATATGGTGTTGCCATCGTTGAATTTGATCTAATAGGATTGATGATTGATTCCTAACAATTGGAGATTGTTTTCAGAATGAACTGAAGTCTAGCTAAAATTACTTCTGAAAAGGAAAAATCTGCAGATATGTATAGAACGGAGAGAGAGAGAGAGAGAGAGAGCACTGCAAAAATAACTTCCAATAAAATTCCTTTAGCATTCTTTTTGTATTGTTTCTTAAACTTTAACTTCCCTAAACTTTCCATGTTGATGCACTAGTAACTTTTTAATTTACATGGAGGCGCTCTCATCTAACCAAAAAAAAAAAACCATATCATCACTGAGTGACCATGGAACTTCTTACTGGTTGTTGCTGGCCATCATCGTTGCCTTCAAATATGAACACTTATCTAGCCACCAGGCCAACTCTATTATACAAATATGGCACAGTCTTAAAATAATTATCATCTGATTCTTAACTTTTAGCGTAGCAGATAAGGTTATAATTAGTAGTTGAACATCTGCATAGACAAACAAAAAATGGTGCCGTAAACCTGTGCGCTAATCAACGAATGGCCCACATTCCTTACATTGAATACCTCTTCATATGCTGAAAGAGTTCAAGGTTAGTTGAATAGCACATTTTCCAAATAAGCAAATCAAAGGATTACTACATGAACACAAAAGCTCAATAGCTTTTTACTAAATCAATTAGCAATTTTCTTTATCAAAGATAGGTGCATTTGTGATGCTAACTTGTATTTATACAATAAAATGACCAGGAAATCATTAAGAATGGCTACTATTTAACTGACAGGCCCATCCAACGCATGGTAACGAAAGATAAAATGAAATGCTCTATGTAACTATTCATGTATGCACAACAAGGCCATCCAAGACGAAAGTCTAGTCATGGAAGACGTAGGAGATAAGTGCATGCTTTCAAACTTTCATTCCTATATATCAAGGTTACTCATGACAAAAGGGATAGGAAGGAAAAAAGAAAACAAAGGAAATACAGCCCACAAACAGTGTATAGAACTAGACCAAATCAAATTCATTAGATTGACTAATTACAGAACACATAACATAAATGCAACAAAATAGTCACCTTTGGAGGAAGAATGAGATCAAGATCAGCATCTGAAGCATGTGGGAACTTTTCCTTCACAGTTCTCCTTAATTTCTTCTTATCAGCTCCAGACAAGCGTTGGTGGGATTTCACATCAAAGGACTTCTTAAACATGATCTTTAAGATGCAAGTTTGGATATCAATAGTTCAAACCCCACCAAAATTCCCCAGTGCCAGCTAAAGTTGAATATACATAGGTAAAGGTTAATCAGTCCATCCATGCTTTCAGTAAAACAAGTACTAATTGCATGTGTGGAACATTCATGTGCATGAATTCTAGCATAGAATCATGACTCAGAAAACTGTTATATTAATGTATTTTCAGAAGGAAAAAATGTAATTGGAATTTGAACCATAAATGTAGAAATACAAAAGAAAAAGAACTTGATCTGCATATCATGTAACGCTCACTTTATTAGATTTTTGGATCTGTTACACTAAGCTGAGCCAAAAGAGCCTTAAAGTCCATAGTTTAAACTCTATTAGCACTCTGGATATTAAACATTGAGCAGAATGCCTACTTGTTGAGCTTTTAAGCATTAAAACTATTATAGTTATACATTCCAGAAAAAGAAAAAGCTTCATAAATTTCAAAAAAACTATATGCACTATCCAACCACAAAGCAAACACACAAAGGCACTGGGTAACCATCAAGAACCAAAGACAAAAGGCTGCCATGGAAAACTTAAAACACAAGAAAGCCACCAAGCCGAACAAATAATAATAATAATAAATTACAAAAACATCCTAATGATGCAGCGCTCCGTACAAATTGTTGCAGAATTTCATGTGAATAAGGTTCAATCAAATAACCAAACAAGACAAATTTAAAGAAACAAACACTCAAGCACCAAAAATTTCCAAGGTTCACATAGAAAACCCACACTAGGAAAATCTACATAGTACAACAGGATACAGTAAACAGATCCAACAAAATATAACAGCCAACATCTCCACTATCGATAACCAATCTCAACCCTCCAAAAAACTTCAAGAACATCTCTAGAAAAAAAAAACAATGAAAACCACTCTCATTTCTCGATCTTCAGCCCTAAGAAACCACTAATTCCTCTGAAATAAAAAAAAAAAAAAAACAAATTGAAACACAAGAAACATTAATGCAGACAAGTTCACACATGACCAAACAGAGACCAGATGATGCAATCAAGAAGCATAGGATGAGTTTATACCTGAGCAGCAAGCGAGCGCGAGCGCGAGAGAGAAGATGAGAAGCTCCTCGAGGCGATTGAGGCGGTGGCTTGGAGAAGGGGAAGAGGAGCATCTCAATGGGTCACCCACATTAGCTGACACGTGGAAAACACGTGAGGGTATCTGAGTTTCTTGGTTCATTGTCAGTGGATAACACGTGACTTGACCCAGGTATATTGAACTCGGGTCCGAATGAGATCGGTTCATTTTGGGTTCACAAAAGTTGGGTTGAAATTGAAGGGCAAATTACTTGCATACCCCTTCTTACAGTTTACAATTATTCCTTCTGGTCCTATTTATATATGTTTACTTTAATAAATTGACATTCATTAAAAAGATGTTAGAATTAGTTTTTTTTTTAATTTATAAAAAATTGTATCAACTTTTCAAAATCATCCTCATTTAAAAACCATTGTATCTCTTTATAATTTAATTTTTATTTTTATTTTCTCTGGACATAGTGTTTTAATTTTCAAAAAAAATATTAAAATATAAAGTAACATATTAAAAATAAAAGTTAAAGCTGAACCAACTTATTTAAATAAACATGTAAAAAAATTATAAAAAAAAATTCTGAAATATGACATCTAAGTAGGATCCGAAGGAGAATTAATAAGTACTAACACACCATCATAAATGTCATACCTTCTTAGGGAAACCAACCTACAAATTTTGTAGAGATAAAAATTTATTCTTTCCTTTTTCATTTCTCAAGATAAATGGAGACAATAAAACTAAAAAGTAAATGATAGTTTAGTTTTTAATAAAATGTTTTCGTGAAAAGTATATATTAGCTTTGTTACTCGTAGGAATATATAAATAAATTTCATATTTTTCAAAATAAGTAAAAAAAATCCATAAAAATATGAAAGAATATTTGCATGAGAATTGTCAGTTTTTTAATAAATATAAAAAATATTCTAAAATTACTACCTCGATATATTTATAGCTTTCACTCTGTGTAAAAGTAAAAGACATGAACACTTTCATGTAAAAGACTATTTGTTAATAAATTAAGTATTTATTGGCTGTAAAATAAAAATTTGTCAACATTTTTGAAAATGAGGTATTTAACTAAAATTCCAACTCAAATATGAAAATATAATGCTCTCATAAAATTCAGTGATTTGTACATATTTACAAAAAAAAAAAAAAAAAATTTACTCCCATAAAATTTAGCTTAAACCCATCCCCACATAAATGAGCCTATAATATATATATATTATATATATATATATATATATATATATATATATATATATATATATATATATATATATGTGACTTAAATTTGCAGGGGGGGAAATAAAACAAACAACTCTCTTCTTGCATGAGCTGATTTGATGGGAAAACAATGGTGACCATACAAACTCATGTAATGCCACCCACCACCCTGACCTTTCAAAGTGGATCCTTAATAACAACAAATTTGAACTCCCTCAAAAAAAAAAAAATAACAACACATTTGAAGGAAAATCTAAATGTGTGCATGTTTATCAAAACATCAACTAACTCCCACTTGTGTATAATAATTAGCATTGAAATTAATGAGACCCAATATTAGAGCACATTAATTCCTAGTTGTTAGAATGAAACAAAGCAATCATGTTCTTGCACTTCAAATTTCTTAAGTACCTGAGAGAGAGAAAAAAATTATAAAAAAAAAAAAAATACTTTTTATATACATTTGAGTACAATTGCAATTTATGATTTATAATTCATAAACAAATAATTCACTTGTCTTCATGTTTTTTTTAATGAACAAAGCAATCAATGTGTACATGAATCCACATGCATTTGTTTAATTATTAGTGTTACTAGTATCATATCAATAACAAGAACATGTTTACCTGTAAATGGATGACTAGTAGTACTTGATTTCTTGTCTGCATTCTTTGATTTGTTTTTTTGGTTCTGTTTTGAAATTTTTGTCTACATCTTGGATATATTAATGTAGCAGTGTTTTTTGTTTTTTTTTTCAAAAATTTATTTATGCTCCGCTACATAAGTGAATGATTGCTAATATACTCTTGTATATCGTAAAATTATAAAATTTAACTCTAAAAGTTTTATATGAGAATACGATTTATTTTTTCTTTTTTTAATACATGATCCAGAGAGGTGAATAAAATGGTGAATAGGATATGCGCTATTGCTCATTTTTATTTGTCAATTTCTTCACGTTTATAAATTTAATGAATTGTAATATGAAAGAGTGTGACAAATACAATAATAAATTTATATTATGAAGTTTTTTTTGTCATAATTAATATGGATAATTCTCTTTATTATTAAAAAAACATTCACATAATCACAAAGCAAAAATAAAAGAAAACAAAGGAAAATAAGTAAAGTCATAACAAACCCAAAATATTCTTTAGTTTCAGAGGAAGACAAACAGAGCACAAACCATTACACCTCAACTCCAGTGACAACAAAAAACTTGCTCCATTTCTTTTTTCTGCAAATCACTGAACACAAAGAAGCATGCAGCAGTATAATTGCATGTGACTCATTGTTCATTTGATGTCTCAATTCTCCCAAACACTAATTTTCATTTTCATGCAATTTAATAATATATATATATTGTTGCCTGAACAGTGTTCTATTGATTTTAGCAAATTAACAAGACTGTTGTTTATGTTTCATTTGATTGCACTTGAACAGCTAGTTTTTGTTCAGTTTGGTTTGAAGATGAGCAAATTGGATTTTGGAACATCAAGAGACAAAATCTTTAGGAGAAGAAGAGGATGACTGTTTGGTGGGTGGCTTGATTTGTATTTGACAGCTATGAGAGCTTGCCTCCATTTTTTTTTTTTTATTTCCTAAGTTTGACATTTAATCTTTGCTTTTGAGAGTGGATTCTCAGAATCATTTTGGAGATAAAGATATGAAATAATTAATGGTTTCATTTTGAATCTTGACACCAAAGATGGAAAATTGTTGTATACCCCTATAAAAGTAGGTGTAGCTAATACACAATTCAAAAGTTTTTTTTTTTTTTTTTTTGACTAATGCCGCAACCATAGTATATATGCACCGACTCAAAATTAATCACCCACTCTATGCATTTTGTTCTCTGATATGATGTTTGGGTAGTAAGTCCGCATTCATAACCGGAGATAAGTTATTATCACTCATTTTTGCATGTGCATGCAAAGAAAAAAATTTAAAAAAATTAAACAGTCCCATTAAAGTTTTAAGATTGTTTTTTATATTAAAATATAAAATATATATATTATAAATTAAAACTAATCTTACAAAGGTGCAAAACCCGAATGTGTAGAAATTACAAACTAACATTGCAATATTAAACCCTCATTCAATATATATATATAAGAAAATAAAAAATAAAAAATAAAAAAATTGAAACTAAGCTTACTAGACACTATAACAAAATTGGGAACTCCCAATCAGCACAAAAAAGAAAGAAAAGAATCTAATTAACTTAAAACATTAAAGTGGAAACACTAACAAAAATCCAATGATGATGATTAATCTAATTACACACTAATCCTTCAAAGAATGCAATTAATTAATTTAAGTCCTCATTATTCTAATCCTTATTCATCCACTTTACCAACATAAACAAACTCCATTGAATGAAAGCCACTAAAAAGAGGAACTCTTGAGACTTTTCTTTTTAAGTCAATTAGTCTAAATCAAGAACTCATTCCAAACATCACCTCATTCTCTTAATTAACTGTTAACTAATCCAAGGATTCTCTAATCAAAGCATAATGACAACCAAATTCTATTCTCTAGAGAGAACCTTTCATTTTCCCACTTGCCTTGCTTAATAATCCAATCACAATTAACAAGGTTTAATTACCAATTAACTTGGGATTAAATGGAATATTAATCCTTGTCATTGTCACAGGGAACATTGACCAAACAATCCAACATATTTCATTATAGAATCAAGCACCGACGTGGCAGACAAGGGAACAAACCAGTTCAACCCATTGTCTCCCAATCTCAACTCACCCAATCAATTAATTGGCAACTAATTGAAATTTTATACTAAATCAGCCAATTTTTCTGTTTCATTAAGTAATCAACAAGCTATTAACTTTTAAATCAATCACTGATGATCATCATCATCATCATTGATATGCATTCAGTGTCACAAGAGACATGAAATATACATTTGAAGTAATTTTAATCTGAGCACTTTAATTAGCTTTGCCTAACAAAAAATTAATTAGTAAAGCAATGATGATTAAACTTAATCAAGCCTAAACATTCATAAGGCTGAGCTTTTTTTAAGTATATATAATTAAGTAGCTAGATCAAGACTTGCAAGTAAACAAATTAATATATAGTCCTCTAAAAGTTCATTCAATGTGTGAAGTCTTGATTGGCAATTTGGCACACCAAAGACAAAGACAGCCTGTGATTATCAAGCTTACGTGCTTAATCTTGTGATTTGGATTAATCTCCATAATTAATTATTCATTCTTCTTAACCACTTTTATTCTTATTTTTGTATCATTTTTTATATAATATGTACATATATATATATATATATATAGAAGAGTATACTCAAACATGCACATGAAGACTAGTACACTACCACTGCCCTCTTATCTCATTAGTGATCATGAGACCATCCAGTCTTCTCCGGACTATCTCTTCAAAGCTTCCGGCGAGGTTCTCGCCGCCGGCGGTGGCACCATGGCCGCCGGTGAGGACAGTTTTCGATGATTTCCTTATATCAGAGCTAGACAATCTCCGGCAATCCCCCCATTCTCTAACAAGCTCTTCATGGCTGCTCGAGGCATTCGATATCGCCATCACTGCCCAACGGATGTCTACAATGTCTTTACTACCCGGCGGCATTGAAATCGAAAAGAGATCCGTCGAAAAGCACTATAAAGACTCCGCAGATTTGTTGGATGCTTGCAATTGCTTGCGCGACAGATTCTATGCTATCAGCAATTATTTGGGCAACTTAGAATCTGCATTGCACTGGCTTCAATTCACAGAAAGCGCGGAGCCGAGCAGATCTTTGTTGCGGAAGGCGCTGTGTGCGCTCGAGTGTTGTGAAGAAGATGGGAGAAAATTTGTAAAGTTGGAGAAGACGATGAAGAAGAAGTTTGATTATTGTTTTGCGCCGAACGAATGGGTGGCGGTGGAGCCGGAAGCTCTTATTGGAGCGGGAGCGGTGGCGATGTTTGTCGTTGGTGTGTTCGATGGCGTGTTTTCGATCAAAGGTCGGCGGAGATTGGAAGTGTGTTTGGAGTATGAGGGATTTCCATGGATGCATGCATTGAATGGAGTGTGTAAACAAGTGAAGGATGAGGTTGAGAAGAAGAGAAAAGGAGGAGGTGTGGTGTTGGATGAGGTTAGGGAGTTGGTTTTGGTTGTTAAGGGATTGAGAGAGCTTGTTTGTTTGAGAGTTGAGAAGGGGAAGGAGTGTGGGAGAGAGATGAAGAAGGTGATGGAGTTGGTGAGGAGGAGAAGTGGGGAATTGAAGGAGATGATGGAGGTTTTGGGAGGGAGAGTTGATGAGCTTTATATGGAGTTGATAGGAGTTAGGATGGTGTTTTTGGAGAGGTTTGCTTAGCCTTTGAGATTTTTTTTTTTTTTTTTTTTTTTTGAGTTGAGTTTGAGAGATTTGTAAATTAAGGATTGTCATTACTGTAAATAAATAGATATGAATTTATAAATCTAAATTTTTTGGGGGAGAAATTGAAACTTTAGCCTTTTTTTTTGTTGTGCTTAATGAGATTTAATAAAGCTTTTGATTTTTTAAGGCTCTGCTTGGGAGAGGTGAAGAAGGGTTTTGTAAAGTAGAGTAAAGTATGGTAAAGTAAAGTAAAGTAAGTTAGAATGAGGTTTTAAGTTATACCTTGTTTGGATTGAAGGTAAGGTAAATGGAGGTTACCAAACCTTGTTGTGTTTGGATTGAAAGTAATAGAAGGTAAGCTTATATATGTATATTACTAAAATGCCTTTGAAGTTATAGTTTGTATTCCATGCTAATGGTACACATATAATACTATTATTGTAAATTAAATATTTTTAATTTATTAATTTACAACATTTAATATTTTATTTCAAAATAAAAAAAATTTATTCAATTCATGAAGATCTAGGGCTATGGAATGATGGAAGGATGTGTTTGTAAAAGCTTAAAACTATGAGGGGCATTTTGGTCTCAAATTTATTCAACCCTCCAAAACCCCCCATTTTGGAGGGTTGAAAAGTGGGGGTAAATGGAGGGTTTTTTCAACACTCCATTTACCCCCAAATACTCTACCATCAAAATCCTCTCTCCAAAACCCTCTCCCAAGCAAGGGTTATGTCATAACCCTGCCCCCAAAACCCCTCTCCCAAGCAGAGCCTAGGGTAAAAAATTAAGAGTAAAGTTGATGAGTTATATATTTGCGCAGTTTGTATTGTGTTGGAAAAATATGATCCATAATTTTATATAAGAAATTCGAGTGATTTTTAATGTACATATTTTATAGGATGATTTCTTTTTGTATTGGGAAATTAAATTTTCATGTATTGTATGCCATGTTTAAATTGAGGGTTAAGGAAATAACCTTTTCCTTGTTTGGATTATTTTTTTTAATTTAATAAAGATAAAAGAAGGGTTAACTCTAACTCCTCCAAAATCTTTCTTTTTCTAACCCCTGATTTGGGGTGCCGAGAAAGAAAAAAATATCCAATAAAATTTATGATTTTTAAAAAGATTTTGATACCCTTAAAAGTTTTAATTAATTACATACCATCACTTAAAAAAGTTCTTCTACTATTTTTTTTATCTAATTTTATTGCAATTGAGTGTTTACATGACACTAATCATCTTGTATAAAAAGTGAGATTCTTACATCTTAATAAAAAATAAAAGTAATAATTTCAATAATTATAACGCTTATGTATTCAAAGTGTGAATTTTTTTTTTTTTTGTGATATTGATAATGCATGTGTTTGAATATAATTATATTTTTCAATTGTAATTAAACATATTTTTGCAGATGCATGCAAAAATAAATGTAAAAAAGCTCAAAAAAAATGAAAAAGTGGGTGAAACTCAATTAGTTTTCAATTATATTTTTCCATATTATAATTATACATATTGTTTAAAAAACAATTGCTTATTGAAAAAAAATGATTTATAAATATTTATAGTAGTGTACTATTCTATGAAAAAAACAATTAGAAACAAAATTTTAATGTAGAAAGTATAGATTTAAAGTTATTGATAAATTTCAAAATGATTTTAAATAAAGATTACTTTTTATGAAATATAAATTTAGAAACAGCATTGAGTTTGTTTCTAAATATTAAAATAGATGTCAATTCCGTTTACAAATTTAAATTATATAAAATTATAATTGTTTATATATATATATATATATATAATCTTATATAATGTTATATCATTATAACTTTATAAGTATTTATGAACACATATTCCACATAATGAGACTTGTAATTATAAATATTCTAAATAAAACCATGTTTCGTAGCTTTTCATAAACTATCATATTAAATATTGATATATTAAAAAAAAATTTAAATTTTTAAGACAACTTTAAACTAAAACTAGGTTTTCAAAATAGAAAATAATTTAATGTATAATTATTAAATATGGAAACAATTAATTTGGAATTAAAATAATTTTATATATTTTAAAACAAAGTTTTTAAAGAAGGGCATGCCTCAACATTAAGAATAATGTCGATGATGATGACATAAAACTTTTTTATTTTTTATTTTTTTTTTAAAAAATAGAGCACAATTGATCCATTGGATGTTAGGGATCCAGGCCCAGAAGTTATTATCATTTCTATTCATGGTTCAGTTGCTCAATTTGTCCTGTTCCCAGTGTTCCTTACAAGCATGCATATTAATATCACCCCAAGCTTTTAAAATTATTAACTGTAAGAGAGTCTAAATGAAGATCCATATTAAGAAAAGTCAGTTTAAATGCTATTTGAGCATCAAAAATCAGTTTCGTCTGGCTTGCAATCCTTAATCCAAAAGCTAGACTTCACTTTTTCAGCTTCAATTTTTCAGCAGTACTGCATAAAAACTTCTGGAAGATGGAAGAGTTTTTGAGAGGAATAGATTTTTAAGAATTGAAGTACCCATATTTCAGCTTTTAACAATGTGAATCCAAAGCCTATCTTCAGAGTTCAGGTAAGGCAAACCAGAGATCAAGATCAATATGTAGTATTTAATTAGATCTAATTGAATTATGAATATTTTGGCTTTTGTGTTTAGTGATTTGTTTAATAAAACTCTTTATTTTTTAAAAAAAAAAAAAAAAATCTTTGTGGCCAGTGTGTCCAGTGTTTTGGGATATATTCTCTACAATTTCATATAAACACTTCAAATTTCATACAAAAATCTTTGTTTGCATTGCTGATTCCATTACTTCATTCATATTACAAGGCCACAGTATGGCCACATCTTCTACCAGTATCAATGCTTACAAATTTACATTTGAAGCATCCAATTTAAAACTCATTTCATTGTCATATATCAGATATGATAACCAGGCTGCAAATAACAAAGTGTAGATAAGAAAATTCCCCCTTGTAAGAGTTTTTGTCTAGAGGAGTTGGTAAGTACTAAAATATCAAATACATTACCATCTATAGCCAAAGACTCTTCTCCATCATCAACAAGCCACACATCTAATAGATGATAAAGAGGATTCACAGAAGAAACTACACATGTAGCTAAGCAAATTGATGTTGCTGTCAGACAGTCAGCGAGGCACCATTATCGTCCTCTGTGAGATTAAGTATCATTGTAGCTGCTTTTGGTGCCC
This sequence comes from Dioscorea dumetorum, assembly GCA_902712375.1. Lineage (NCBI taxonomy): Eukaryota > Viridiplantae > Streptophyta > Magnoliopsida > Dioscoreales > Dioscoreaceae > Dioscorea > Dioscorea dumetorum. The sequence continues at coordinate 5,142,585 of CACTHL010000739.1, forward strand.
TGACAAATGAAAACAGAAAAAGAAGATAAAGGAATAAACAGTGTGATAAAACTAAGATTCATTTAAATCAGGTTGAAAGTCAGTAACGTTGCAATAAGGAACATCATGCTAATATGAGATATATTGAGCTAGTGAAATTGCAGATCAACTCCTTAGGTTGTGATAAATGCTGAAAATGGCAAGAGGTGGAAGTATGTTTATCGAAAAAATGACGTTTTAGGAGATGCACAATGATAATCCAAAAGGAGGTGCAATTCAACAGTTAGTTATACCAAAGGAATGCGAAATGCATAAACTTAACAATTTTCTGGTAATTAAGGCTCAGCAAAAACATGTTGCTTAAATTTGACACCTCAAGAATAAACTCCGTGCCTTTCAAACTTATTCATGAAACCAAAATTGCTGCCTTTTTATTTCTAGAGTGCAAGCAAGATAAATAAAACTTGTTTACATATTAGAACCATAATTTACCCTTAACACCAATCCAAGGCAACATTCTGGTAAAAGCTCTAATCAAAGCTCCTTTAAGTTCTCCAAAGTGATTATAGTCTGGTTGTATTCTCGGTTACCCAATCAATTTCGCGCTACTGCATGAAACAGTCGAATTTCAATAGTCATATTAAGGTGACAGATATGCTCATGTAGAACCAATAAAATACTCCATGCCAAGTTCATTTTAAATAACCCGATGCCCATAGAACCTATATCAATCGGCTAAACTTCGCTGCTGCAAATAGTTCTCCAAAAGATTCATATTAAGAAGTACTTGGTTTTTTAGAAAAACTAAACATAAAAAACCAATATCTAAAATCAAACAGGCTGACAAATACCATGCTTCAGGTGACTGATACAAGGCAGCAGAGCTCCCAAAGCATGAAGCAAGCATTTCAGTATTTACCACCCCAGGACTAAGAGCAACAATTGCCAAACCAGGAGGTAATTCCTTCGCGACAGATCGAGAAAGTCCCTCAATCGCCCATTTTGAAGCACAATATGGGGCAACCTGCCAAGATATGTACAACACTGAGTTCTACAAGTTTTAACAAAGAAATATGTAAAAGATACTTCTCAACTTTTAAAGCAGGTAGCATCTCATCACCTCTGTGGCAGGTGACCTTCCCCAGCCAGATGACATGTTCACAATGATACCTTTTTTCCTTTCAATCATAAGTGGCAAAAAATGACGAAGTATGTTCGTAACTCCCTTTAAATTGGTATCTATGACCATATCAAACTCTTCTACAGGAACCTCCCATATCTTGTTGTTTTTATTAATGGTACCAGCATTGTTAACTGGAACAAAAATCTTGCTTTCAGATACAATAGCTCCTGAAAAAATGCACTTAAAAACAGAAAAAATATACTTCATGTCTAAATGCCAAGAAACCAAATCAACTGTAAAACATCTATGATGGGGTGTGAGTGTATGTGTGTGTGTGGGAAGAAAGCCTTCCAAGAAAATACACCACATGCATGCAAGCCAGGGCTTACAAGAATCCAAAGCATAATCGTCTTGAAAACATCGATGAATGTGTTAGTGTGTCTATGAAGAAAGGAATGCATAAGACCAACAGGGGTAGGGCCAAGTGGTTGAGGCTTGGGTCGCTTAAGCAAGTGGTTTCGAATTTGAGTCTTGGTGTATACAAAAAACACCTGTTAGGAGAGGTCCAAACCCTTACTAGATGTTCACAAATCTACCTAAAAAATTCAGCAAAACATTATATAGTCTCTCATATTAGAAATTTACTTCTTGAAGGTTAAACTTCCTTCAGTTCACTTTCACCAAGATTCCATTCCTGGTGGCACATGCTTTGCAATTCGAGGGTCATGGCTAAGTACTCCCCACTGCCTGCAAAATATGAGATGTAGAGAAAATTTCTGATGCTACTTTTCATTCATATATATGCTTTTTGTTTCCTTGCTATTCTGAAACCTTGAAGAAATCTATACAAGGTTAGGTTTCTAACCCGCAAGGAAAGGTCATCCCAATAAATACACTTCCTTGTCTCTACAAGAACAAAACACCTGCCCAGAGTTCTAAGTAGGCACCTAAACACTACACAGCACCAAACTATCCTGCAGAAGTGCTTCCAGAAATCCATCATTTGCTCCAAAAATGGAAGCCTGACAATCTGAGTGAAGACTATTTGTCTATTATAATTGTGCTGTATGTCAAAGGTCAATTAACAGTGTCCTAATCATATTTGCTTTAATTTGTATAAAGGTTTAAATATTGACACCAGTGAACAAATTTCTTGTGATAAAGCAACCATAGCTGCTACAAAATCTGCCTCATGAACTTCCTCACCAACTAAAAGTTATACCAGAAAAACATAGTGAGTAAACAAGAGATAAATTCAATTGCTCATGGCGTTACCAAGCTAACAAAACATCATGGTAAGATACTAAGATCCCATCCAATGATCATATAAAACTTATATATGGACAAGTAGAATTCTCCAATTACAAATGTATACCACTGCATTAAGTTAACAAGAAGTTGTTTGGAATCAACTTTTTCACCACTTACAAAGGGAAATAAATTTGCAAGGCAGATCCCTTCCGTCAGAATAAGATGATCAATCTCCACATACGAGGTAAAAATACTAATTACTTAAAGCACACCAATAACCATCACTAAAAGAACATAAGATATGCTGAGCCACTCCATCAAAGAAATAAATAAAGTACATAAAGCAACAAGTTTCTGCATAACTAGCAGAAGGTAATCCAACTATAAAAATGTGAGGAATGAAGCAAGACAAACATGAATCAAATAAAGCTTCCACTTTTCTTCTTTCTTTTTAATTTTTCATTTTTTTTGGTTATTTATGAACAAATCAACCCAGTCTTCTCATTATTTGAGAACCAACACATGCACGGGATGAAGAGAAGCTAAAACATGGTAAGCAAAGGAAGCACTTCAAAGGCATGGCTAATAAAAAAACAAATAAGGCCCCCACCTTTCCTTTTTTTCATTGTTTTTAATAATTCTTTATGAACAAATCGACAAACAGGAACGAGATGAAGAGAAGCTAAATAGACTGGAAACAAACCAAGCAATTCATAGGCAGGCCACAAACCTATGATATCCGGCACCCTTCTTGCCTGCGCAACAAGCTTCGCGAATTCCTTAACGCTATCGTCCGATCTCTAGAAGAAATTAAAGAGACAACATTATTTAACCTAAACAATCAGAACCAAAATCTCTAAAATTCAACCAAAAAAAAAAATCAAAGAATTAGATAGAGAAGAGCGGAGGAGGAAAATGACCACGTCGATGGCGGTGAGGAGGTGCTTGGAAGAAGAGGAAGAGGACGAAGAAGAAGAGGCCGCCGGAGGGGCATCGGATGGGATCCGCAACTCGTCCTGGAGGGCCTGGATTTTGTCTTCGGAGCGGGAGCAGCCAACGATAGTGTGGCCACGGCGAGCCAACTCGAGGGTCAGCGCCCGACCAAGACCCCGGCTTACTCCGGTGATCAACACCGTCTTCGGCGGTCCTCCTCCGGCCATCGTCACAGCCCCCATGTGTGTGTGTGTGTGTGTGTGTCTGTCTCTCTCTCTCTCTCTCTCTCTCCACTTCTCCAGCGAGGAGGAGAAATTTGCTATTTTCAAGGAATTAATAAGTTATTCCCGAAATGTAGAAGAGAAATTTAACATATGGTTAAATTTATTTTTCACCCTATTTTTTTAAGAAAAATATTTCTAGGCCAACGATAATTTGGTATATTAATATTAGGTCCATTAATATTTATTCCATAAAAAAAAGGTTCAAATCCTTTATAAAATCTTTAAAAAAATCACATTCAAATCCGGGCTCACATAGATGAAAGGTATAGATGTTATGATATATAGAAAATCATCAATTTAATTTTTAACTTTTTTATATGTACATAAAAAATAATATTTATAAACCATTTTCTGCCTAACAATGAAATCCACCACCGCATGATTGGTTAAAACTGAAGTAGCACTCCTATGAGTTAATTTGAGTTATAAAAATGTGAGGTTTTTCTTTTCTTTTGCTTCAATTAAAGAAGTAATTAGAGCCATCAAAAGCCGTAGTAAATTAAGAAAATTTTTGTAACATTAAGAACACTAAAATTCATTACCATAATTGTACAATGTTTTCTTTTGCTTCACTTAAAGAAGTAATTAGAGCCACTATAATCAATAGTTAATTAAAAAAATTTATTGATTAATTAAATAAACTAAAATTCATTCCCAGAATTTTACAAAATGGTTACATCCAATCTGAGAGGGCACAGCATGAGAAATGGTTTCTAATTTATAATTCATTATGATAGAGTTAATCAGTGACCCAATGACTAAATACGCCGAAACTTAGGACGAACACTAATCAGCCCTGGTCTTGCCTCTTCAAAGTGGTGCCTGCCAATGATCCAAAAAAAAAAAAATCAATAAGGAAATACTTGATTGCATAAATTTGAACATAAATATATTGCCCAGGGGAACGTCAATGATAATGCTCACCCATTTTCGATGAGGAAGTTTCTAACCGCTGAAGGAAGAGTGGCTTGGCCTCCACTATGTTTGCCCATTCCTGTGATTGATATAAATTAGCCAATCTGTAAGTACACTTCAAAAGTTGTTTATTAATTCCATAAAGAGATTAAATAAAGGCAGCCGGATAGATGGAAGCATTGAGTGAACTGTCCCTCAAGTTCCCAGTTTCAGGGATTAAAGTAACTAAGAGTCACGCATAAGTTAGTAAATATAAATATGAATATGTAACTCTGCTGGTTTGTTTGTAACACCACTAGCAAAAAGAAACCAGCATGTATTAAGGGAGATACTGGAGTAATTAACAGTTTTATCAGAAAAATTAGTAAAATATGAATATGATATATTTATGCATCTCACATTCTATAACATCACCCTACTAGCTCAAGCTTTCTATTTAGCTGACCTTGCCAAGCAGAGAAACAGTCTAGTTTGATATCAAGAGTTTCAAATAGAAAGTGTACCACTATGTGTACAGTAGCCTCATCTTTCCATGCATGCATTATGATCAGCATACCTGTTATAATGTTTAACACTGATTGTCTTTGGAAGGGGAGGGGTTTATTTCTTCTGCCCTCAGAATCATTAACAGTACTACTGAGAGACTCAACGGATCGAGACCTAGGCATACCATCCACTGTTTTGGTTAATCCCTCAAAGGAAGCTGAAGAGTCGGTGAAAATCTGGGATTCCATTTGGTGGAGGCGCTCCTTCACTGCAGTCACAGCTTCAGATGCATGAAGACCATGCAAATCTAAATTCCACAAGTCATTATTACGATTATTGATTTGCAGAATCTCCTCCGCAGCTTTATGGTTCAGCTTCTCAGCAGCAACCCATTCATCTCGGGCCTTCAAAGACAGTTGATGTGCAGAAAAATGATCACCCCTCAGAAAAGCATTGCTGGCAGCCCTCGAATGTTGATGTGCCACCCTGTCAGGAAAAGGACAAGATATTTAACTCATAAATGATTAGTAAATTACAGTAAATGTCCTTCAAAGGCTAGCATAAATAAAGTCGACCATCTCAACATGGAAAAAACTTTGATAAATGATAGACAGCTACAAGTAGTACAAAGGCACAGATTGAAGTTAAATGGTCAAACAACAGATCCTTCTTTTGTGTAAACAAAGTTTGGTTAAAGTTCACAAAGTCAACAAATGCATCTGGTCCTCTCTTGTTGATAACAGCTCTCATATTAACAACAACATAACCAAAGCATACGAATAAAGTTGACCAGCTACCAATATGCACCTGTTGGGCATATCATAATGTGCCACTAGCAGGAGTGTAACTAGGATAGTGACTGAAGAAAGTATATCTTCTACAACTTAAAGAGCAATCTTAAATTACACAAAGCAGACGAACACATAACCCAAAAAGTCACTCACTTTTCTAGTAAAATTGGATATGAAAAAGAAGAACATACCTCATCAGTCTTAGAGCATCTTTCCTATGGCTAAAATAGACATCATCCTCTTCCCACTCAGGTTCAACAAGTACAAGGTACGGTTGCTTTACTGCTAGTAACACGTTGGCACCATCAACAAGCTTATTATCTGATAAAATGTTCTCACTGGATCCTCTGTTTTTATCATCGCACTTGAAAGTGATAGAAGTATTCTGTGCAGAAAGGTTAGCCTCCTCTTCTTCCGGGTCAGGGGAAACCATTGACTTCAATAGCAGACAAGCTTTGTCTACATCATTATCAACAGAAGTTAAGACATCCTCAATCAAATTTTCATCGGCCCAACGATAAATGTCTTTTAGCCACTTAACTGAAGCACTAACACTGCTTTCTGGATTTAACTGAAGACCCTGGCACACAGAACCAGAACTTCTGTTTTGTTTCTCCCCTTTGGATTTTCCATCAGGTAGCCGAAATCCTACAGAAGATCGTACTACTGAAGCAAACGAATTTATCCCAACACTGCAACCGGTTGGCAGACTCTTCACAGGGAGTGACGGTGTATCATTTGACAATGAAGGAAAAGGTTCCAAATCAGATGTGATTCCAGCAACTCCTTTATTTCTTTGCTTATGATCAAAGGCAGTCCAACCAGCAGTTCGGCTCATTGGCCGTGGCATATTTAAATTAAATAGTCTCTTAAAAATGGTCCTCTTGAGTATCAACACATGCAAGAGTGCAGCAGCCACAAAAAATGTTCTTTGCTGTCTATTCCGATACTACCAGATGCTTCACTTCAATGATACTAAATTCCACTTCGGAAATTCTCTGAATGTAAAATTAAAGAAATCAAATTTCAATAAATTTTCTCATATAACATTACATCCATAAATTTTTTCTAAATTTTCCCAGAGAATCAATTAAGGACAAATGTCCAATCTTTCATAAAAATGAGCCAATTTAATTACCTTATTATATCACTAATCCTCGGCATCTTTATTTATTTATTTATTCCCAATTAACAGATATATTTACAAATATGAAAACAACAAAACACACAATAATTGAACCATGGACACCAATTTCCTCTTCTTCTTCTTTTTTTTTGTTTTTAAAAAACACACCATAGAATTAAAGTAACAATTTATCTCCCCATGAAGTTTTAGTTTTAGTTAATTGAGACTTCCTAACTATAAACTATCCGACAACAAAAATTCTAAAATTCTAAAATATATATTACTAAAACTTTCAACCCTAAGCCGACACTCCAAAAAAAAAAAGCCACACCAACCTGATTACCAGAAATTCATCTTTGATTCTAAAAAAATATAAAAAAAAAAGAACTTTCACCTGTTTCTGGCTATTTCGAAACCCCAATCCACAAATCCCGGAACCACGGCGTCGATCGAGAGGGGAACAAGAGATACAACGGCTGAGAAACGAAAATCTTGAAATCAGACAGTATTGTTAAGGTGATCAGCTGAGAAGATGGTCGGAAACGGGAATCCATCAACAACAGCGAGGCGGCGATCTTATCCGGCGAGTCAAAGTGGAACTTTTGGAAACCCTTGAGCTCTAATTCCGCAGAGGAAAACTACGATTTCACGGACCGGGGAAAGAGATTCTATTATTTATTTGACAGTACAATTACCAGAGTACCCTCAATGTTCTCTCATTCATTCATATCAGTTGACAGTTGGTTATTGTTGTAGGAGGGTATTATGGGAAATTCAAGGGTGTTCGCATCAATAGCGTGTAGACCTTTCATTCAAGTCTCTCTCTCGAATTATGTTTTGGTCCTTGGATTTTAACTATAATCTGATGGTAGACCTCTGTTTTCAAACTTGTACTGTGTAATAATTTTACACTTTCTACCGACGCCACCACCTCTTCTGAGTAAATAATGTTTCAGTCCTTGAATTAAAACTATAATTTGAATTGATCCTTCATTGCTCATTCTAATAAACAAGGACAAGGCAAACATCTATAAAAAGGTATTCTAATCTTCAAGTTTGGAAGTTTGGAACCCATATTTTTTTTAAAAAAATTTCTCACTTAATAACCTTCTTGAGTTTTCCAGATATTTAATATTTGTCAAAATCAATAATATAAATAATGATATGTACTATAGTATGATATTTTAAAAACATATTAGTAATTTACCTTCTTCGACAGAAACTGTTTAAGTGGCATATATTGAACTTGACATTGTCAAACCTTGTTTCATAAGATGACATGACAACACTCCACTTCCCCATTTTAAGAACCTGTCACTCATCCTTCTTGCATTCATAGAGTCCAAGGGAAGCATGCCTGAAATGGTTATAGAGAATGATAATTCATTACTCAGATTTCTTTAGTAAGAAATGCAGTTTCTTAGTAATACATATGACTAAATGTTGCTTATGCTATGAAACTGAATAATGATATCCCAAGTGTTGAGAGTGAATACAGTAGATAGTGAATTGGAAATTTTCATATATTAGGGTGCTCATTAAGCCAATAACTCATCCTCAAGCTATGTTTTTTTTTAGGTAGAATCCCCAAAATAGACCCTCTATTTTTCAAACCGGTCCTTTTAGTCCTTCTAATATAATTTGAGCCTTTTTACTCCTTTTATTTTTTAAATTGGGAACATTGAGTCCCTTATGCTAACGGGTTAAATTTGCCGTTAAATGATGCTGATGTGGCTTTATAAATTAAAAAAATATTTTAAAATTATTTTAAAATTAATTTACAAATAAAAAAACTAAACGCGTACGGAGGATTTCGAGATGAAGTCTAAACGGGTTTGGATCCGCTATCATTGGCGGATCCGAACCCGTTTAGTTTTTTTATTTGTAAATTAATTTTAAAATATTTTTAACATATTTTTTTAATTTAAAAAGCCACATCAGCATCATTTAACGGAAAATTTAACCCCCGTTAGCATAAGGAACTCAATGTTCCCAATTTAAAAAATAAAATGAGTAAAAATGCTCAAATTATATTAGAGGGACTAAAAGGGCTGGTTTGGAAAAATAGATGGTCTATTTTGGGGATTTTACTTTTTTTTATGCTAGTTGTACTGGTTCTTTTTTTTTAATATATAGTGGTTTATCCAAATTTTTTTTTTTAAAAAAAAAAAAACCATGACTCACAACTCTTAGCATTATAAATGGATTGGATTCTTTAGATAAAACATCAAATCCTTTTGTCATAGCCTACGTGCATATGGAGAGTTTGTGCCAACAAACTTATTTCATCATATACCAGTCAGCTATTGAGTTTCTTAAATTAATTTACAGAAACAAAAAAACAATGGGAACAATTCTCATATAGAAATAAGAGAATAAAAAACTGTGCATTGCCATTGACAATGTAGTAGAGTTTGTAATGTCAAACGAGATCACAAAATGAATTCTTCAGTAAGCCATGAAATTGGTCTACATTGAAATTCAGTAGATTGGAGTGAAATTGGGGTGATTTAGTGCTCCAATCTTTACATATAACAACAAGTGGTATTCTCACTGTAATATTAATTTTGCAGCATGTTTCTTAGTTTGTCACATGTGACCTATACGTGATCAACTAAGAAAAAACAAATATTATTAAATATTTATGTACTATAAAAAAACTTATAAATCTTAATAATAAATTTAATAATTTATTTAATAATTAAAAATATTAAATAACTTGTTAAAATTAGATGAAAATCTTATAAATGTATTTTTTGTGGGGTTAATAATTAAATTCAAACTTTTAAAATATAATAAAATTTTAATAAATTTACTAATAAATTTAAATTTAATAGTTAAAGTAATTAATATGCACTTAAAATTATTAAAATAATACTAAATCTTATAATACAGTATTTTCATATACATTTAACCAAACACTAGATTTGACTTCACTGAATTTTAAAATTCAAGTATTTTCAGTTACACTGTGATTAGAAATCCACTGCATTTAAAATTACATTCAACTAAATGCCACCTTAATTATTTTAAAAGTTATTAACGTCGTGTCAACTTTTCTAGATGTGAAAATATAGGGAGTTCAAATGGACAAATTATAATAAAAATACTAAAAGGACAGATTGACTATAATAGAAAGACTAAATAAGGTATTATACTCAAAACTAATATTACAGTGAGAACACACTTGTTGTTCTATGTAAGATTATAGCACTCAATCACCCCAATCTCAGTCCGATCTACTGAATTTCAATGTAGAATAACTAGATTTCACCCATAATTCACATATCAACTACATTAATGCACAGATCTAGCAATATTATTCCAAATCAACACCAAATAAAGTTTCTCAATTCATACATTTCAGGGTAAAAAAATTCCGCAAGATTCATCAAAGAAGAAATAAATTCCATTCTCAAATCATCAAACTCAATACTCAAAACCCTAAAATCGAATTCGAAGCCGCATAAAGGGAGGAATGAAGAAAAGGGCTTTTTAAAGGGGTGTTGGCTGGCTTTTTCAATTTTTAACCCTAGAATTGAAAAAAAATATAAAATGAAAGCGGGAAAGGCAAAAAAAAAAAAAATTATTAAAAAATTTAAAACATAAATAAGTAAATATAAAATTATTTAAATAAAATAAAATTCTATTAAAATTTTATACAAAATATTATATAAAAATTTTATCAACCATAAATAAATATTATACGTTATTAATTACCAATTAATAATAAGTTAATTTTTAGAAAAATATCATTACATAATTGATTTTTTTATAAAGGGAGAACCTTGGCACAATATCGAAAATAATCCCCATAAATGTGAAATTTCAAAATTATAGATTTATGAGAATGATAAGTTCAAGAGTATTTCATTCTTTTTTTATTTACAAAAAAAAATCATGGTAATATTGACAATAAATTAAATATATTTAATTATGTAATTGAAGGATGCCCAAGAAATACCTCAACAATGTTTGACGATGAAATAAACAGGAAAATGAAAAATATTGCCAATTTTATGATATCGTTCTTTTAATTAGACGAATTTCAACATGTATTTCATTTAATGTTTAATTGCAAACTTTTAAACTATCTCGTTCTTTTGATCATTCCTTTTTCTGTAAAATAAAAAATTAAAATTCACAAAATATGAACAAATCTTCCTTACCATGTGCTTAGGGTGATGTTAATGAAGTTTTCAATTTTCATGTTGTTTTTATTTGTTTTAATCTTTTTTCACTTTTTTAAATTTTATTTGTTTAATTGCATTAGCTGAATGTTTTCGGTATTGTTATGTTGTTTCTTATGGCAATTTTACTGACTTCCAACCTGAATTACACTAACCTTATTATTACCATGCTATTTATTCTCTTTTGTTCTGTTTCTTTTTTCAAGGCGTCCAAAGTGGCTACAATAAAACTTAAATCTCACAGAGGATGATAATGGTGCCTTATTATAACAACATCAACTAACTTAGATACATGTCAACAGCTTTCAAATCAGTTGGCACTCGGGTCTCTCAAGGATGTTTCGCAAGTGACGAGAATTCGAATCCACGTGGTGACAATGCGCGTCTGAGAGTTGTGAGCATGAACTATGGGTGGTCTATGTCCCACATCCCTACATACCACAGTCGAGGCATACACACACCCTGTCTTACTTTAACGGTTTCATTAAAAGTTTCGCTTCTCTTGAAAAAAAAAAAAAAAAAACTAACTTAGCTACAAGTGTTGCATCTTATGTGAACCCTCTATCATCTTTTCAGGCACAATGGCCTTGATGATGGTGCAGAAGAGCCTTTGGCAGTAGATGATCATGTTTTTGATATTTTAGTTGTTGCCAACTCCTCAAGACAAAACTCTTCCAAAAGGGAAATTTCTAATCTAGACATTGTTATCTGCATCCTGGTCATCATATCTGATATATGAAAACGAAATGAGTTGTAAGGTGAATGATTCAAATGTAAGTTTGTAAATATTGGTGTTTGTATAAAAAATTAATGGTAGAATTCACAACATACAAGCAAAGATTTTGTACATGAATGAATTTCCACACAACTGTGCTATCAATCTGAGAAGTAAACTTTGTAAATGCTTGAATGTATTTTTATTTAATTTTTAATGAAGAAAAAGGGAAAAGAAAGAAATTTATTATTGAAATTTCCAGAGTGGTATTTATTTAGTTGTTTATAGTTTGTTTATTATTATCTTCTTTTTTTTTGTTTGCAGTTATTTTTGGGTTTTTATTTTGTACATACTAATCAACAAGAATCAGCTATTTCATCTTTTTTTTACCAAAATAAAAGAAAATTAAAAAAAGAAGAAATGAATAATCAAATGAAACAGTACAGCCTCTTTGTTTGTTTGTTTTTTTTTTGGTTTGAATTGTGATTATTGTAATGCCACGTGGAGCATTTGAGTTCCATCAAGATTTGGATATTGGAATCCACTGCTTGCATTGCTTTTGGGGAAGCTTCGCAGCGGGGTGAGAGTCGAGCTCTGCCTCCAGCCATGGCGACCTTCAACTCCTGCGCCCCCACTCATAGCCCATCCACGTTTCTTGGGGAACGGCAACTTCGTCGTCTCGTATGTCGCTGATTTCATTAATTGTGTTTTTTTTTTCCATATATTTGGAGGTTTATGAGTGTTTGTTCGATGTGTAATCCGTATTTAATATATTTGGAATAATGATTTTTCTGACGAAAGGAAAGTTCTTGTTTGTAATTTGTATGAGAATCGCTTAATGGGACCATCCCGGTGTGGAATGATGTTTGGTTAGTTGGTGCTGTTTGTTTCGCAGGCATGTAGATGATTTATTTCTCAATTGGAATATTGAATTGAATTCGAAAAGTTGATTACTTTTTTTTTTTTGGCTTAAATGTGTGTATGAGTGTTGATGTGGACATAGATTCTTGGTTTGAGATTCTCTAGGGTTTGAACTGCCATTGATGGAGATCTAGTTAAAGACAAACTTTCATTGATTTGAGAACTGTTTTAGTAGGTTTGTGGATTATTCTTATCAAGAGTAAAAATGTGGGCTCTTCATTTTGGAAGAATCCAATTGATGTTAAGATGTACGATTGTGATGGATCTTGATATTGTCTAATGAATGCATAAGTAGTAGCCACCAAGTTATGCAATACCGTAGAGCTAGGTACGATGTAGTTGGAAATCAAATTTAGGGTAGATTAAAGAGTTCCTGTATGAACAGATAAGAGTTTAAGTTATTCCTAGTTGTATGGCTCATGATTGAGGATTGAGGTTCGAGGTTCTATTTAGCAGCAAACATTATCAGGTTAACTATGATCGAATTTCATTATATGCTGTTCTTAGTTTTTTGTGAAATATTATCCTAGCAAATTTTCAGGTGTGACTTAATTTCAGGAACATGTTCCCTGGAAGCTGAGGTTGAAGAATGCCGTATTTCCATTAACAACTATGGCAATTTTTTGGGGGCCTAAGAAGATTGCAAAGCCACAGGAACTCAACCCTTCCCTTGGTTCATTTCCTCTGATAGCTTCTGTCCCAGAGGTTTCATATGTTTAACTTATTGTACAAGCAATTAAATACCCAAAGTTTTTCTTACATATAATCTAACCTGGTTATTTCCCTCAAAGTATTAGGGATCATCAGCCAATCAGATGAAGCCTCAGAAAATTTCCCTCTCTGTTGTAACGTCAATATCAGAGATTTCTGCTGAAGATTGGGACGCATGTGCATTGGATGCAACTGGACCCGAAAAGTTTAATCCTTTTCTTTCCCATGCTTTTTTATCGAGCTTAGAGGAGTCTGGTTCTGCAGCAAAGGTTAGTCATGGTGTTTCATGTTCTTCACGTTTGAAGGTTACTAATAGTGAATCCCCTCTCAAGAGTTGGATTCTGATTCTTGTAGCTGTTTATCATTTTAACAAGATGATCTCATCACATAACTTTTATTTTCAGACTAAAATTGACCATACTCAGTTGCATCACATGTTAGTACGAAACAGAAAATGCATGGGTTTTTACAGATGTCTGGTTTTTTTTTTTTTTAATTGATGTAAACTTGTGCTATGACACCCTTGATAATTTTAACCGTGGGACGCCCTACAGTAAGGATGAGATGATTTGAGTATGAGTTGTTTCCTCCTTTGTCATAATTTTGCTGTGTAGAAAGGGGGTTTGTGGTTGAGAGATTCCTCAAGACACTGATATATTTTGTTTACTTAAAATTTATCCTATTGTTTTCATTGCATCTTCCTTAGTACACTTCCTCAATGGGATTGAGCTGATCAAAAGTAAGCCAAATCTCACATATAATGTCTTCATGCAACTCTTAAATATTCACTGTAATTTGTAAGAACCCCTTTTTGATGTTTCTAATGTGCCATACATTATCTTTCTTCCATTTCTCTATGCCATCACTTATGATGGCTATTCTTTACTCTTTATGTTTTATTTTAGCATCCCAATTGATTTTACAGCCATATTTGTATTCTACTTTTCTAGTAGTTCATCCATGGAATGAAGTGGAGCTCATCTTATGAGTGATATGACTTGAGATTTCTCATTGCTTAAATTCTGCGGATGATCTGTGTTTTCCAAAAATATAAGTAGTACTATCAGTAATCAAAATTTAGTGAGTCAATTTGGGATCTTTTTATTAAAATAGTATATTATTGCATAAATTGATAGCTTTTGAAGTCTGGAAGATGTAATAATGATCAAAGGTTACAAAATGCTATTTTCCAGCTCTTTAAATTATATAAAGCTGTACTTTTCTCAAGAAAGATTAGAAGTTCACCTTCGTCTAGTTAATCTTCTGGCTTTGCTTGCTGGATGATGGTTGTATCAATTGAGTTATTGCTACCTGCATCATCATAAAAATTGTCATTTGTTTAATAAATTTATTTGGGACTTTTTCAGCACACAGGATGGTTGCCTCAGCATATCCTTGCTCAGGATGAATTTAAGAAAACCGTAGGTGTTGTCCCACTTTATCTTAAAAGGTGGGGCTTCTGTATTTTCTTGATGATTATTATACTTCAGCTTTCATACCAGTATGTTTATAGGCTGAACTATCTATTAAAAGTTTGCAGCCACTCATATGGAGAATATGTTTTCGATCATTCTTGGGCAGATGCTTTCTACCGTTATGGTTCTAGGTACTATCCAAAGTTACAATCTTGTGTGCCATTTACTCCAGTAACAGGCCAAAGAATTCTAGTTCGTAACACTTGGTTTAAGGATCAGGTGTTTGACATGCTACTATCAGCTTTGAAGGACTTGCCAGAAAAGGTATTCTACTGTTTGATATATGTGAATTACCTACTTAATTTTTGTTAACCAAAATGTGGCCGCCCAATTTTCTTTTGCTGATGTCCTAACATCTATCTCTTATCTTATTTAATATTCATTCTGAAAAATTTATAAAACCGTGACATGTTAGAATGTTATGTAATCTTCATGCTTAGAGTACATTCATGTTCAATTCATGTTCCTTTTTATGTATATTATCTCTTATATTCAGCTGTGTTTATATTAATTAATATAGTTCTTAGGTTTAATGCTTGAATAATATTAATGGGGTGTAAGTGGGTATCTGATTAGTTTGCGAATTTCGTTATAAATTTATCTAACACAAACTTTGCCGTTACCTTTATTTCATTACTGAACCAACTAGATTGGACTCATTGACTAGTGGATAGTCCAAAACAATCAGTTAAATCAGTTATTTTGGCCACTTAATTAGCCAGTTGAAAAATTAAAAATGTGGCTAATTATGAGTCAAACACTATTCTCCTTTCGAAATAAGATCACTCAAATTATATTTAAGAGTAAAAAACAACATAGCAAATATGGTATTTGTAAATATTTAGACATGATCCATCGCAATTAGAAAGGTTGGGCCATTAAAGTTTTGATTTTGATTTTAACACTGTAAATGAACCCAAAAGGCAAAACCTCTTTTAAATTATATTAGTCTTGAACAGAACTATATAAAATAGAGATTGTACTGAATTGATTAAATTGGTTTGGTTGCTTCTTAAACTGAATTGTGCACCGTCTTAAACTCTTCATCCCCACTAAAGGCAACAAGAACCCATGCAAAATGAGCCATATGCCTGATGAACATGTTGTATCATGAAATTCATTGTCCTCCATGTTGCATTTTTTTAGTTTGATCATTCAGTTGATTACCTTACATTTCATCAGTGCTAAAAAAAAGTTATGTTATGTGGTCTCTTTTCTCTACATGGGATAGAGACACTCATGCCCATAGCATGTGAAAGTTCAATGGATGGCTAATCGAGTTGAGTATTTCAACAGTATCAAGTATCGTCATTGCATGTGACTTTTCCATCTGAAAATGAATGGCACAAAATGAAGAATTTTGGGTTCTTGCAGCGGATAGGAATGCAGTACCATTGGATAAATCGGAATTATCAAAAGTGAGTCTTAGCGACACTCTCCCTATATCTCTCACACATTCTTATACGTAGGTATGATTATCTTATAAAAAAAAAGTTTGTTGTAGTTAGATTGGTGGAGATTATTACTCATAATCAATGGAATCGTTATATAGATAATGTTAAACAATTGTGAACTCAGTTTATAGACGCTTAATTTTGATGCATGAAATATGGTACTTTATGCATCTGCATAAAATTTATGTTTATTCATGGTGTGTTCATGACTATGCCACTTGAAAAATGCCTGCTCTCAAAGAGATAATGAGATATGTTGGTTTTTGTAATGAAACTCTTCCATTCACATATCATGTATGGGTTTCCTTGTTTAAAGTAGGCCTTTTGTGCAACAATTTGAGTTATATGAATGAGCCTAGTTTTGGCTGGTTAATCAAATAGATTTCTTCTAAATGAATAATTCACTACTGCTGACTATTTATCATTCAATAAGGTTCTTGTGCCAATCTCTATAGTCAAATCTATATATTTATAATATTTATATATTTATATATTTTTATTGGTGTATATATATATATATATATATATATATGTCAATCTTAGGTTCATGTAGACGTGGCCATTTTGAACCGAAACCGTGGAACCGAACCGGAACCGAACCGTCAAAAACCGAACCGGAACCGGCAAAACCGTAACCGTCAAAAAACCGGAACCGGAACCTTCATATAAGGTTCGGTTCCGGTTTCAGAATTTGAAAACCGTGGAACCGGCGGTTCGAACCGGTTGAACCGGCGGTTCCAGCTTTATATATATATATATATATATTATGTCTTTATTTTGTTAATATCATTAATAATTTATTAATTTAATTTCATGTTTAAAGATATTAACTAAATTGATTAGGTCTGATTCTGAACACTTGAACTTGATTACCCGATTATGACCACTAAGTTTGATTCGTAACATTAGTCCGACTTACATGCATTGTGTCATGCCAAACTTTGTTACTCATGCAATGAGATAAGTTATAACTAATTAATTATGCCAGAAATTATTTGTAACAAATTAAATATGGATTTATTAAAATAATTTAATTAATAAGGAGTAGTTATAACTAATTGCTTTAATAGAGATTAATCTCAATTTTTAATACTAATTGAAATATTATTGAATTGCTTGTTTGTATTGTCTTTGAAATAGTACAATTCAGAGCATTTATAAAAAACCGAACTCTGTGTCTTTAAAATAGTATTGCCAAACTTTGTATTAATACTTTTATATCAAGAATTATTAATACTTTTATTTTTTTTAATAAAATATTATATTAAATTAATTGTTGTATTTTTGTGTTTATTTAATTTGAAATATTGAATTATTTAGTTTGAAAAAAAAACTGAACAGTTTGAACCGCCAAACCGAAACCGTTGAACCGAACCGCTAGAACGGGAACCGGAACCGGAACCAAACCGGAACCGTCAAGAACCTTGCCCAGGCGGTTCGGTTCCGGTTCAAGATTTTTTTGAACCGAAACCGGCGGTTCAGGAACCGGAACCGGCGGTTCCTGAACCGTGGCCATGTCTAGGTTCATGTAATTGCTGATCATAGGTTTTCTTATTAGAAAATGAATGTAAAATCTCTTTATGAACTGAAATTGTATTTTCCATTTCATTTATGACTTTGTTTTTGCATATTCCTGATTATCTTGAGTTTAACTGAAGAAAATAACATTCTACATGATAGTTTTGATGAGTTCTTGATGGACATGAAGCAAAGCAAAAGGAAAACCATCAGACAGGAGCGGAAAAAGGTTATTCTTATTTAATAGCTATCTTTTTGTGAGTTATTGGTTCTATTGGTGATTCGTTTGAGCCCTAGCTTTTTATGTTTCCCATGTTGGAGTTACAGTCATATTGTTGCATGATTTTTCTTGATCCATGTCAACTATTGTGGTTATTGTGTATATAATATATTGTATTCATAACAAAAGAGAAATCAATTAGCAGGATTGTTAATAGGGATCAACTCAAGTTTTCCATAATTTCTTATCACATTTTCAATTTTTATTTAAAAACGAAAGGAATTGTTAACCTATCATATAACACTTCAGAAGGTCTTGCCTGTTCAGTAGTGAATGATAATTAAACCAGGCGGAAGGAATTGGTTATGGCATACTTTTGCTTTTAGCCTATGAGAAATCACACGACAGGGCAGGGTACACTTTATTTTCAACAACTACTTATCTGCTTCCTGATTCCTTTTTCTTCTTACTTAAGACTGTACCATGCTGTTGTCATGAGGGAAGCAAACTATCTGCTTTTGTAACTGTTCTGGTACTAGCTGTAGTGAGTAAAATGTGGTGGTAATTTTTTAGTTTAAAAGCCCATTAACCTTCTATGATAGCCTTGCAGATTTCTGCCCAAAATCTGAAAATGATTCGCCTTCGTGGAGATGAAATAAAGGTAATTCGTAGGCAGTGTTCTTATTTTGGTGATGAATTTTCATAGATCATGTAATTTTACTAGATGCATATGTGCTATTGCTTGAGCTATATTTTCCGGTCAATGCTTTTTATACAGTAGGTTATTCAACGATATGCTTTTTAGAATTTTGAATTACATGCTTTAAATATATATTATTTCATACCATACCAGGAAAGAAAAAGGAATTTGCATGTAACCCTTTTCTCAACTTTAATGGTTGATGATATGTGGTAACATGGATGCTGAGTGACACTGTCACACAGCCATGTGGCATGTGGAAATTCCTTGAGAATGAAAATATTTTATTAACACAATACATGAAATACCCCATTTAGCAGAAAAGGATGTTTGTAGTCTTTTACAAAAATCAAATCATGGTAAAAACAAAATAAACTGATTTTTTCTATTTCAAGTATGGTGACAATTTGTGCTTACTCACAAGATTTTACCTTTATAGTTAGCTTATCTTATAGGAGAATGAAATTATGGTCAAAGAAAAATAAGCTGATTTTTTTCCCATCTTTTGTTGAGTTTTGTTTAAGTATGTGCTTATTTATAAAATTTTCACTTTGCCAGTCGGCTTAATTTATTGTAGTTTGATAGGATGTATGCTAGTAATTTTTCTTTTCTATAGCTGATATCCATATTTAATATGTGGATGATAATTCTCTTGATGTCTATGATTGTAGGCTAAACATTGGGATTCTTTCTACAAGTTCTACAGAAACACCACTGATAACAAGTTTGATCTTTTCTCCCTGTTAGAACTGTTTCATGTTTGGTGTTCTTATTCATTGATTCCTTGAGTATTTATTTTCCAGTTTGGCACCTTTTGAATTTTGAGTTTGAAGCGTGCCTTTTTAATTGCTTCATGATTATTCATGGCAACATTCATGACAGTTAAGAAACTAAAAAATCACCAAAACATGGATCTTAATTCTGCTTTATCATATTGTTTTTCTTTTTCATCCTTTTGTTATATTTTTATTCAGAGAATTTATTAATGATCTTTCTACTAATTCTGAATGCTGAGCAGCAAATAAAAAATGTTGAGCCTAAGATAGAGATGCTAAGAGAACTT
This sequence comes from Dioscorea dumetorum, assembly GCA_902712375.1. Taxonomy (NCBI): domain Eukaryota; kingdom Viridiplantae; phylum Streptophyta; class Magnoliopsida; order Dioscoreales; family Dioscoreaceae; genus Dioscorea; species Dioscorea dumetorum. Next base: position 5,162,440 of record CACTHL010000739.1, read on the forward strand.
ATCTGCATCATGGCGGCACAAATAGCCTCACCTGTAAACTGAAAAACATATGTTTTAAAAAAAGAAAAAAAAAAGACATTTCTTTAGACTAGGTACTCAAAAAAATAGTTTCATGACTGTTACTTGAAATTAAAGCTGCCATTTTGTGCAAGAGGATTTCTAGTTTAACTTGAGTGCATAAAAGATGAGGTAATATTCTAATGAAAGAATAAAATAGAAGCATTATGATGCAACAAGTTCATAGAGAAATATATCGTGGATATAATGCAATGAAATCCAAATCCGTTAAGTGACGTTCACAAATTCACATCATTGGGGCATCCTACTGACCCCTGATTATGTCATTCATTTGTTTGTAGGTGGGGTTCTGCTTATTTAACAAGGGACTTCTTTCACATTATGGGCTCAAAAATGGCAGACAATTTGCTGCTTGTGGTTGCTGAAGATGATGGGGAGCTTGTTGCAGGAGCGCTTAACCTTATTGGTGGTGATACTTTATTTGGTCGCTTATGGGGTTGTCGACCATATGTCTACTATCCAAATCTGCATTTTGAAGCTTGTTATTACCAGGTGAAACCATTCAATCTTAAGAAATGTTTTTGTAATAATGTACTTAGGCAGTTAAATCATGTTTGAATTGATTTTCTTAGCTAGTTTCAGATTCCTATTTGACTAATCTCCCCTAGTTTTAAAATAATCCAAGTCACATTTTAAGTGGTCAGAGATGAATAAATATACTCAGAAAAATAATTAGAATGACTCTGGCACATAGACCAGCATCATATACTTGGATAGTAGGCATTGTATGATATACTTGAAAACAAGTCCAAATGGTTTATGTCATGGGAAGTACACAAAGAAGGTTGCTATTGTGGATTGTTATGTGAAAATTGCCATGCACTAATCACCCCATTTATATTTTGAGGTCACCACGTCTAATGAAATTGACGTTGTGCTTTTATGCCCAAGATTTGTTAAATAGTAGTGAATGTAAAATTAATTAAACCTTATCTGGCCCTTGTTAATCTTTTATTTGATACTAGAACTATTTTCTTGAATTTAATTCTTTTTTTGCCCCTAAACCGGAGAGATTTATTGTAGACAATTTATATTTTGTAGTTTCCCAGAAGTGTTGCTTTCAGAAAAAAAATAAAAAGAAACAAACTGGGAAGTAGAAGAAAGTTGGTGGGTCTTTTGGATATCAAATATTGAATAGGACATAGAAATCCCTCGGTCTCCTCCCTTTCTTGTCTTTTTGTCTGTGAGATAAGATTCTTATAAATCAGAGGATTATCATCTATAATTTTGGATAAGGAAGGGAAATCCCCATGGCCTCCCTCCTTTCTCCATTGAAGATGTTCATTCCTCAAGTTTTCTTTCTTATTCTGTTGTTGATGAGAATGATTCTCATGATCTAAAGCTTTTTCATTGAGTTAATGTGAATGCATTAGCATGGAACGTTTACTTTTCACTTGCTAAAGACATAATCAAGGCAAGTTGGTGTAGGTTGTCTTGCATAGTGCAGGGCCTAATGCACTGTTCCATACATAAACTAATGATGGTTGTGAGGCTCTTTAAATAGTACTTTTCTGACTGCGGTTAACATTGAACTGAGTCAAGTAATATTTGTACCTGAGGCAAATCTATATGCACTTGTCCTGCAAGGGAAATAAGTTGTCGCATTAGAAAAATTATTTGGCAAATTTTAATGGTTTTTCTTTATTTGGTGAATCCCAAGCAATTTTACATTGTAATCATATGTTTGCCAACTGACATCTTTACTGCTCACAGGCTATCGAAGCAGCTATTGAGTTAAAGCTTAATAAGGTGGAGGCAGGAGCTCAAGGGGAGCATAAAATTCAACGAGGTTACCTACCTGTGACAACATACAGTTGCCACTACATATTACATGATGGTTTTAGAGAAGTCATTGAAGATTTTCTTGTGCATGAGACCGAGCAGGTACCATTTCAATCATATTCAAAAGTGTAAATTTTTCTTATTATCAGTGTGAAGGAATATTTCAGAACTTAAAATAGGGTTAGACATTAATACAGCAAATGCTGTTTACTGATGGTTTTCCCTCGACAATATATCTGCTCATAAGGATGTTATTAGGTTGTTTCATGACAAAAATAACTCTATATGCCAATTAGAGGAAACCTTTCTTATCACTAACAAAAAACTTTGCATTGGTTTTAACAGTTTTCTAAAGCTACATGCTACATTTGTGGCTGTAGTTTGGTGAACTTGGTACAGAAGTGTGAACAAAGCAAACTATATCAAAGATTCTATGTTAAAAGCACCGACATTGAATTGTGATTTCCTTTGTCATACCTGAATCGATTGACTGCTTGTGGAATTCTCATAATCCATATTCTAGTTGTTATTTATTATATTCCACCAATATAGGTAATTAATTGGCTGTGGTGATGGGATATGCTGAAAACATAATCGTCCCTCATTTCCATACATATATGGCATGATCATGTTCATCTTTGTCAATGTTCCATTTGAGTAGGCCACCCTATGATAATTTCAATTGCAAGTTATGCCTTATTATTCACTGGTAACCTTTTTTCCCCCTATTTGCTTGATGACATTTTGCTTTTCTTTGTATAGGTTAAGCATGTCATGAAATTGTTGATTGATTCTGGCCCTTTCAAAGAAGGTATAGCTTAATAACCGGAAAGATTCTAGAACAACTGAAGTATATCTTAAAGCTAATACAGTTGCGCAACAAATTACATGTTTATGATCTTCAGGGTCAAAAATATAAGGGATGCATGTCCCAAGTGGCACAATCCGCATGAACTAAGTGATTCTTTCTGGCTCTGATAATTATTTAGTGCTAAACCATTCTGGTCAGGATAAAAAACTAAAGGTATTGCCCTTGTATATATCTAACTGTAATACTGAAATTGTGCTGCTAATATCCATATCTGAAACCTTGTCTGTTTTCTGGCAGTGTTTTTCAGTGTTTGTTGTTATATATTTTTTTTATTATATGATGCATCTTGTGTGTATCGTATCGGCGTGTTGTAATTTTATAGTACTATTACCTGCTTGGCGAATACATTCAGGGTTTTGGTGAAATTTAATTTAATTACTTACCTTCCTTGACACTACAAAATTAATTAAACAATTGATGCAGCAGGGTTTTACAAATTGGTTTTTTCTTATAGAAATTAGTATATCCAAAACAAATAAACATATAATTTTACAAAAAATATATTTGTAAAATTTGATTGTGTACCCTTGATATTTTATAAATTGATTATTTGGTAAAAAAAAATGTGTATATATATTAAAAAATATTTTTAAGAAAATATTTATAAAAATCTATTATTTGTCTCTTTCACCTTTTATTTTATTATTTTATTATTTCTCCTTTAAAAACATAAGTCAGCTTGCTTGGGTTCCACTTGAGAGCCCACAAATATATATTATATTATATTTATATATATATCATGATATAATTTTGGTGGTGGGTCCAAATTAAGTTCATTCAAATTAGATTAATTAACTTGATTTTTTTTTTAAAATCCTAATAAATCCGACATTCAAGTTCTTAATAATCCTGCACTGAGATAGAGATTGGCATTTGAGGCAGAGAGTTTTCATGTGTAATAACAATTCCCATTTTTATTTTTTTTCTATTTTCTTGAGGTGCGTTAGAGTTTGGTTTTTGGGTGATTTAGTGCTTTGATCTACGCAAGAGTAGGAGAGTGTATTCTCAAAACATTAATTTATGGTTTGAGGGAGTTGCTTTTGTGCTATACCCTTGTGTTCTATGGTCTTTTTCCTTCACATTAAAGGGGTTTTTCCATCTTATTTTAGTCTTGTGTGATTGGGTATTATAGTGGTTTTTATATTATTGTGGCTATTAACATAAAGCTGAGAATATATGCGAGTGAATCTATATATATTATATATATGGAGAGGAAAAAAGTGAACAACAAATATTTTCAATTAAAATATAAAATCAAATAATTTCTACATGTAAACAAGCAATAATGCTTGAGAGATTCGAAGGCATGAACTTCAGAATATCAACCCTTCAATTATAAAGGTGATAAATCAAATAGTTTTTAATAGTTTTATTATTATTATTATTATTATTATTATCTTTGGAGGGGAAACAAAGAAGAATTACTGTGTCCAACTTTCTGAGTGTTGTTGCATATGCACCACTAGAACAAAACCTGACCACCCATGGAAAAAGAAAGAAGCCACTTGGAATTCGAATAATTCTTATTCACAAGGATCTCATTGGAAAGTGACAACCATAACAACAACATAAACACCATCAACAAAGGCCACTGCATAACATAAGAAAGCAGGAAGTAAAACCTTGCTAAAGCACCAAATAATATATATATATATATATATATATATATATATATATATATATGTGGTTAAGGAGATGAGCATTTGATTAAAAAGGCACTGAGCTTCTTCCTCCAAATACTAAATCAAGATCAATGCGATGAAAAAAAATGCAGTAATTGTGATCATCCCACTGCAACTCCTGCAAGACGAGGCCGTCTCGCTGAGTCTTTTGTGTCAGTTATCATGTCGACCGGGAGCTTCCTCTTAGTGCCCGCTTTCGGTGTTGGTCCGGTCAATGTTGCATATTGTTTCAACTTTTGCACATCTTGAGCTTTTAAAGGCTTCAAGAAGAAGTCCTCGGCACCAACCGCCAGACATCTGTTAATCGATTATTACACAAAATGTGAGGCACCAAAATTTTAGCCACTAAAGGCATTAGTTGTGATATGAAGAGTTTCGAACCTCTTGATTCTTTGTGGGTCATTCTCCGATGACATGATCACAACCGGAATCGATCTCGGGCACTCATTTTCCTGAAATTCATAGGAATTAATAAAGCTATGCATCTTAATGAGTATACCTTGCCAGAAATGTTATACAAAAAGAATGATCACCTTTACTGCCTTGAGGAGGTCATAGCCAGTCATTTCAGGCATACAATAATCGGTCAGAATTATGTCAATTTTCTGTCCCTGCATCACATCCTTTGTCAAAACAGTGTGGTGGATTGTCTTATAAATGAGTAGTAGTTATGAAAGCAATCAAATTTTGTCTCCAACTCTGAATGACATTATAGTCATCTGCAACATCAGCTTCACTTTCATGTTTTCTTAATTTCAACGAATGTATCTTGATTTTCTAATTCTTCATATCGTGCGAGCATAAGACAACATTTTGTATATAAAGCCAAGAAAAACTTCAAAAAAAAAAAAAAAAAATCAACATGATTTACTTTGCCAGCAGGACAATCAGCATTCCCTTCATTCAAGCCAAGAATTTGCATAGCTTTCATTCCATTATCAGCAGAAATTACTGCAGAAAAAAAAAAAAACAAAGCAGAATAAATTAGAGCCACAGTTGCACAAGTTGCAAGCATGTGAGTTGCAAAACATTCTGAGATTCCTCCAATCTTATCTGCCAACAGTGTAGTTTACCATTTGTTTTTTTTATTACCAGATAATGAACACAGTTGAAACGTCAAAGGTTTCCACATTACCAAACAAATCTTTTACATGAGAATCAATTGATAAGTTATGCTGCAAGTACAAAACCTCTCCTTAAATCCTAATGATTGATTCTAGAGCTATTTTACTGTTTATCAGGAATTTATTTAAACCAGAGCTGATGTTTATTCGTTCATCAACTTGTAAACAAGTAAGAAGCAAAATACCCTTGTAAACTCCCTAATCAACTTCAAGAAACCTAAGAACAAGCACAGAACATCAACTCAAGATTCAAAGCACAATGCAACATTTCAAGATCACAAACCCATACAATTGACAAAAGAAAATTTCTTCTGCAAAATTTACTCTGTTTCTCAACCCCAAAATCATCACGGAATATTCAAAGTTTTTACAATGCCAATAAATCAAAAAATTCTTCTGCAAAAAAGTGCATCATGAAACAATGTTCAAAGAATCAAAAGACTGATCACCCCAAAACACCAATCACAGATAAAGAAAGTTTAAAAAAAAAAAAAACCACAAAATTTGATACCTTCAAAGAGGGCATCACTCCTCTTAAGAAGCATGTCAACAACCTTCCTATCCACTGGGGAGTCATCCACCACCAAAACCCTAACTTTCTCATCCCCATCATCACCACCATTCCTCACATTAATCTCCACCTCTTCCAACTCCTCCATGGTCTCTCTTCTTCCTCTCTGTCCTCTCAAACTCTCCACCACCACCACCACCACCACCACCACTCTCTTCTCAACACTAGAGCAATAGATGGATGACAAAGAAGCTGGAAAGGGAGTGAGGAGGGACCAAATCCAACGGAGTGTAGTGTGTGGTGGTGCTGGTAGGCCCATCTACCATGGAAGATGATGGTGGAATACTTTTTTACTAGATTTGCTTGTCGGATGCATGGGAATCTCTCTCTCTCTCTCTCTCTCTTTCTTTCTCTGAATTCTCCATTGACCTTCCTCCACCCATCCATACATCCACCATTTTTTTGCCACTTTTATTTTTTCTGCTTATCACTGCAAGACTTTGCTGCTACAGCAGGCAAAACTCTCTGCTTTGCTTTTCACTGAGAGTGACTTGCCATTGTTGGAATACTGTGCTGGATTCTTTGATTCTTCAAATTTTTTTTTTCTGGTTTTACATTTATTTGTGGGGACTATTAGTTTTTTTTCTTATGATATCTTTGTTTAAAATAATTTTTTAAGGTAAACTTTCTTCTACGTCTTGTAAAAGTTATACTTTTTACCTTAAAAAAAAAAAAAATAACAAACGTATGTTAATATTTTTTTGTCATGTATTAATTATTTATTTTGAATTTAGTTATTGAGACCCTTATTTAATGGGTGCACATAAACCAGGGATACAGCATCTTTTATATGTTATTTTTTACAATAAAAATTCGAACTCTCACCATTTTGTATGTCACACTCAAAACCCAGTGTCTCTAATCACTTCAACAATTTCAGATCATTCACTTTGATTTTTTAAAAATTTTTCATCTTTTATTTTTATTTCTATTCTTTCTTAAAATATTTTTTTTAAATTATCAAAACTAGCCCTGGTTTTATGTGCTTGGCACTCGAGTGTGGCAAGGCATTCGCCCCCCATTTGCATGAAAGTTAGAGGCATATTAGTAATGTCAAATGAGTTTGAAGATTTTCTTTTGAGAAAAATATGGAAATTTTGAGAGAATTTTCTTTTTGATTTTTATTTGCTGGTGTTTTTTACCTTCTTCTCGCTTGGTTTAGAGAAAATAAAAATAAAAATCTTTGTTTTGAACATAGACAGGAATTTACAGGCAAATGTATTTTGAAGAAACAAAGATGGGTGGTATGGTGTGCTTTTCACAGAGAATGACAAGCCATTGTTAGAAGCAGTGCTGGATCTTTCTTGATCTTTTCTTTTTCTGGTTCTAGATTCAATGGTGGGGATTAAATTAACTTTCATTTTTCTCCTTTTCTTTCAATGACTTTTTTTGGGGTTAAAATTAATTTTTACTTTTTAAACTTATTTTTATTTAAAAACTTTTTTCCTACTAGAGGCTGTCTTAATGTAAATGGTCACATAATACAACAGTTACAATGATTTAATGACTTTTTATAAATTTATTATATGAAACAAAATAACATATGAGACAATGACGACCGCTAATAATGATATATCATAGATATAATTTTATAATATTAAATTGTTTTTGTCCTCCAATTTTCTGATAAAACATACTGCTCCTTTCACAAAAATTTCAGTAAATAATAAAAAAACAATATTGTATAATATTTTTTACAGTATTATACAATATTTAGCAGTGTTGTATAGTGCCGTAACCACACCCCACTCACTCACCATATGAGTGGATATTTCTTTTATTTATGAAAAATAAAAATTCTTGGCTATATATATATATATATATATGTGTGTGTGTGTGTGATAGGGACCCACATGGAGCAACATGCTGGTTTTGGTCCCAACAAAGAAAGTGACAAGAAGGGGCCCTGTCTCTTATCCTTGTCCTTATCCCTCCGATATCATCCCATTGACATTAATATTATTCACTATCACTGTTCATTATTAGCCTTTTTTCAGGGTTGTGCTGTATTGCTACTGTGTTGTTCATGCCTTCCTACATGGAAACCAGAATATGCCATTCCTTTACCTTTTTTTAAATTAATTTATTACCCTTTTCTGGATATATATATATATATATATATATATACCCACCAATTTTCATCTTGATCTGTTTAAACATGCTTCACCTTTTAGTTGCTATATTTCATGATTTGAGATTTAAATGGTTCCATAGAGACTAAAACATAGGTATGTGTTATCCTTGTCCACTCTAATCTTGAGGTTTAAATTGATAAGATAGAGAAGTCACCGATTATATACTTAAAGTTATATTTTTTAAATTTACTAATGGAGGACTATTAGTCGCTTTAAGGGGGTGTTCATTTTAGTGTAAACAGAGAGAAATGGGGGATATGGACTGATTTTCTCCACTTCTAATATTCTTTTCCTCTGAAGTAGGAGAAATAACTACTTAAAACTGAAGTGTGGGTTTTAATTAATAACACTTCAGTATTTTTTATACTGAAATGGGGGAAGTGAACCCTTTATAAAAACTAATTTCCCTCCACTTCCAAAAATTTCTCAGAAATGACACCACTTATGCCGAAATGAACACCAAAAGAGGAAAAATGAGTCATTCATAAAAAATGTCACTTTTTGCAAAATGAATACAGAAAATGATAAAAGTTATGTCACTTCCCCACTTTCTGAATTTCTCCATTTCTTGACTTCCCCCTAAACACACTAAAATGAATACCCTTAATATTAGCGTGGCACATCCCTCACTTCCTAAGTTCCTCCCACTTACACTGAAACGAAGACTTACAATATTAGCGACATTACATAACTTTTCTCAAACTGAATTTTGTTAATAAAAAATTATCCCGAGTATAATTAAAAAAATAAAATAAACCACAACTATATTAGAAGAAAGCGAAATATTACCTCATTATAATTGTTATAATGTAATCTCATAAAATAGTAAAAAGCTTCTCAAGCTCACAACATATCACAAATTTTATAGCTCTCTAAGATTTCATGTTCTTAAGAATATCACATTATTATAAGACAGCAAAACACAGGGAATCCATGAAAGATCAAATAATAAGACCACAAAATTCCATCCATGTGCTTTTTGGATATTTCTTAGTTAATCAAATTATATATTTCCACCCGTTGGATCAAATACAAGCAATAACTTTTATATATATATATATATATATATTACAAATGTGAACAATCCACATGCATGAGTAGATGTTGGAATCCGCCATATAATTAATACAAATAAAAATAAATAAATAATTATTTAAAATTAATTGTGAATTAATTTTTATCGCAAATAAAGGTGTGATTAAAGTTGTAGATATTGCGTATCAAATCCGATATTGAGAACATGACAAATGAAATCACTTCAAAATAAAAATAAAATAAAATAATATTTATTAATGATAAATAAATAAATTGAAAAAATAATTAAAGTCACATCAACTAAGAAAAGAGATGCTTTTTTCTTTCATTCTTTTCTTGATTAAAATAAAGAGTTGATAGATTCTTAAGTACATTAATTATCAACAAATCACTACGTGTCTTCTTCTTGTTTAAATGGGAAGCAGATTCTGATTTTGAAAAGAAGATACATTAAAAATAAAATAAAAAATAAAAATTATTAACAAATTTTTAAAAACAAAAGCATGATATAAATCCACTTGATTTCTCTAAGATAAACGGAAGAATCTAAGTTATTCCAATAATTCTAAATGAACTTAATTAACGTATGATTCATTAATATTTAAATTTAAATTAAGAAATATTTATTTAATTACCATTAACCAAACCAAAGCGTTTAAGAAAATAATTAAGACAAACTAGTTGTTTAGTTCAATCAATTTTAATAATAATAATTATTTATATAGATCTTGCAATCTGAACCATCTATCCATAATGTCACAATCCATATGACTGGGCAGAAGTAAAAAAACAAAAAACAAAACCATTTCTTTATTAAACCAAATAAAAAATAGAAAAAGTTAAAATTGTGCCACCAGCAGTTTAATTTCAAAATAAATAAAACTCTAAAATTGCCATATATATAAAAAAATATAACATTTAATTAACAACATTGAAAGTTTATAAACTAGTGGTCACAACACCTGAAACAAAACACAAACACAAATATCTGAATTTATCTATGAACACACCAACAAATCCAAAAACAAGCACATAAATAAAAAGCAGAGGGAAATTCTTATGATCTTTTATATTACTCAAATTTGAGCCACATCCAAATGCATATCAAGTCTTTAAAAGGATGTCTGTGATCTCAGATTGCAAGAATTACTGCATAATTTTCAAATGTCTCACCATGTTCTTGTTTTTCGAAAATAAGACTTCATCTCGGTAAGATACCCCACTGGTGCAAAAAACCTTCACCTGTAGTTACTTCTAAGACCAACAAGGCAAGCACGGCGATCATCGCCGCTCGGCCATTCCAAGTTTCGGCACTTTTGGTCCAGCCCCATTCCCATACAATCACCGGCGGTGGAAGCTCGCCACGCTTTGTGTCGTATGCTGCCAAGAGTTCTTCTACACTGCCCAGTGGCACAAGTGACTGCAGCATAAAAAACCATTGGAACCATGGCATGTTACATTGCATGATACTGTGCCAACTTGCAAAAACACAATTCAATGAACATGATACAAATACATAAGTTTTGGTCTCTCATCCTATGGTTGATTGAGCTAAGAAAATATGAACACCTGTATGCAATTAAATCATGAGGAAATTAAACCATTTGAGAAATAAAATAAGATAATTTTGATATGTTTACCTGTCGTGCCTCCAGATTTGAGACTGCCATTGCTCCAACATAAGGGAGACTTTCAATTACAGCATCAGCGAGGTCTGAAATGAATGTGGGCTCACATCCTAGAGCAGGAACCCGTCCCCATTTCTCGATGCCGGAACTTAGAGCCAACTCTTTGTATTCAACATCAATTTCTTCAAGAGTCTCAATATGTTCACTAACAAAACTATAAAATTTGACAGGAAAATATTAGAAGGCAAGAAACAGATTATGCGCTAACCAAATCATGTAAGCACATGCAAAGCAATGAACAGGAATTGCAGTTACCTTATGGGCACTGCCAGGAGACTTTTGAGTCCTTTTTGACCAAGCTCAATAATTGTCTCATCGGTATATGGCCTAAGCCATTCAACAGGTCCAACACGGCTCTGTTCTCTAGTCAAAGATCATTAGCTAAAGGAAAATTGGTGAAAAACTCTGAAATAATGCAACAGATGAAGTGAAGGCTTTGAGATAGCTTTATGTTAAAGAAAAATTAACATCATTATTGAAACATCAAGTAAGAATTAGGAAGATGCAATAAATCTTTGGCATTCTCATAAAATATATTTCTTGGAAAACTGCTCTTGTATGGCTCATTGCAAGACGGACAAATAGTGAAAATTAGCATTATAATAGTAAACCATAAATAGGCCCCTCCAGATTGGGTATCAATTTCATACTTGCACGCTTTATCAATTTGCGCACATTTTCTAACTTGGTTTCTTTAACATGCTGAAGTCATCTTAATGTTCGGGTGTGTTGCATGTGCTGCAAATGTTATATGGCCGTCAGTTGTTTTATAAACTAATGGGTTTGGAGGATGCACCAATGTCCACAAATGGTATTACACATAATAAGATTTAAGAGAGAAAATGGCACAAGTTGTCGGTTTGCTCGCTATTAGTTGATCCATGAATATCAAATGTGTCACACTGCAAGGAAAGCAATAAAAAAAAAAAAAAAAAAAAAGCTTAATGGACAAACAGTACCTGATAAGCAAGTGTATATCCATTGGTGATTCCTCGTTTTTCCAGTTCTTCCATAATTAGATCCACACACTCCTCCATCTCGGCTTTATATGGATCCCCGGCTTCTTCCACATAAGCAAGCGGCACTCCATGTGCACTAAAAAATATCATCACCTAATAACATCCATAAGAAAACCAAGAATAGCTCGCATTGAATTAGACCATCCGCTTTAAAAATGGTGGCAATTTAAAAAATGCTACGAGAGTGTAAAGATTAGACAAGAAGTCAGAGTTAAAGCCTATACATATCTCAAGAAGTCAGTTTTCCTCATAGTATTTCGATGAATGATTTTAGCATAAAGGATTTGGCCAACACAATAGAGATTATTATGCAACTATTTCTTGAGCACAATTTTGATTATTCTCAACTTAAACTAATTAATATACCAGATTCTTGTTCTGCTCCTCTTAAAAATGAAATATGAAAACATCTAAAATTTAGAAAACAAGGACTATATTATACCAAAGTGGGAATCGGTCTTCATGGACAAAGTGTCGATTGGTGCATATGAAAGCCTATCTTCTCCACCAGCATCATTTCTGTTTGACTCTATCAACTTGTATCCGTAGATAATTTTGTCCCTCACCTTCTTGAAAGTTCAATACTACATGAAGGAGCTAAAATACTCGAAATGGCAATTGTTTGACGTATCTTTGACCCACAGAAGCAAGGACAAACAACTATAGACCTTTCAGACTTTTAGTATACATAGATTATCTTAGAAGAGATAGTAATGCAGAAACTGGAAAACAAGACATTGCAGGATAAGAAATGACTGCGCTTCAGTAGTAAGGATTAACTTGACTGTATGAACCAGTATTTGCAAGATAGAGAGACCTGACAGATAATAAATTAAAAATGATCAATAACACTATAAGCAGATTACATATGAAGATCCCACCTTGTCAGGGTCATCAAACTTCTGTAACTCCTTCTCGATTAAGTTTGCCATGGCCTTGATGTATCCTTCACGCTGGTACCATGAGGGTATAACGGTGTGTTGCATGTTAACCAGATATTCATCATTCCTACAAGTTAAATTCAATATCATAAATCTGTCATTCAATTCTTAGAAGTCATAAAAGTGCAAGAATATGGCATATCAATTCAGAACCTGAATATACCCTCCAACAAGCGAAGGCTGGAACCACTAGTTGAGATTGAGAACTGTGGATACAGGGGGAGCACAACCAGCTTTGTAATTCCATCACGTTTAATCTAAGACAAAGGAATAAACATAAATGTTTGGGTGTTACCATTACTTTCACCAAACATCTCTCATCTACTTCAGTGTGAGAATTGGGTGGCAATTTAGTTAAAGCATCAATAAGCCAAATGACTAAAGCATGATCACTTCTTGTATTAAAAGTTTTTTTTCCTTATCAGTAAATAATTATCACAATGACCCCATTCACAATACTCATAAATAAACAAAAAGTTTTGACTTAGGTGCGCAATAGAATATCAGCTGCAGAAGATCATATTCAAAAAATTATCTTGAGCAACAAACTAACATAGATGGTTCATATGACAGTAGTCATATGATTATTTTTATGGACAATGAAATGGAATGAGAAAACATGATTGATGACTTCCCACCTGCTCAATTGCCTCTTCAGTGAAAGGATGCCAGTACCGCATTCCAACATACACCTTTGCAGGGACATTCTTCTCACACAAGGCCTTTCTCAACTCTTCTGCCTACATCACAAAAACAGGTGATCAACACTGAAAGGAAAATCTTATCCCCACTTGGTAGCAAGACCTAGTACCTAAAAGAACCTTGTGCATATGGTACAAACAACAATTCAACATGAACCTTAAACTTCATAATAGTTCTTTCTTTTCAAGTGGAGGCCATGCTAGACCAGCATAGTTTTTTCCAAGGTTTTGCACAGAACCAACTATGGCAAGCATTATCGAGGTCAGATTGACATGAAATGATGATATGAAATGCCAATATTTTTACCATATAACTCGTACATGTATGAATTTCACATTTACTCCCAAGGGCTACATTTTTTCATTTTTCTTATTTTTTACTTCTTTTAGATGCATGTTGTCAAGCAGCAGGTAGAAAATGATTTTTAAACTTAGGTTCTCATTTTTGCTCGTAAATAATCTACAATCATCCAGATATATCCAGATTCAGAAGCCAATTTTCCAACAACAAAAGCCCACTTCCATGTCTAAAAAAAAAAATGAATGCATATTGGATGATACCAGGTCATAGCTCAAACCAATGACATCAATTGTTTATTTGTAAAATGGTTCCTTTCATCAGTTTACTCAACATCATCTCCCTATATGGGAGGAATAATAAATTATAACAAGTGTGGTATCAAACTTGCATATAGTTATGGTGTATGTTAACCAATCATGGAATTCACAAAAGATACCTGAGCATCAGTTATCTGACGAAGTGGAGAGCCACCACCAATGGAAGCATAGCCTTCCTTACTTTTAGGAGCTCTGACAACAGAGATGAATTGAGCCAAAGGCTTCTGAAGGAAGCGAAACATCCTTGGCAACCGAATGATGTCCTGTCAAAATCAGAAAATCAGAATTTGGAAAACTTTCATGACAGAAGTATGGACAATGCAGATTAATCAAATTTAGATAGAATCCATGATAGCACTTGATGTTGATCACAAGGATCAGAAAAGAAAACATAAAAAATAGGCATTTAACCTTTTCATAAGCTCGCTTCTCCTGGCTGGCCATAATTGCAATGGAGCCAACAACAACAAAAACTCTTTTCAGTTAAATTCATTATTTAAGTGCACTAAACACTTATCAAGAGCTATTATTTCACTTGTAACATGCACCAACCAACTCCACAGAATTAGAATACATAAACGGCCATTCTTGGGGTAACACAATGCCCCAAGACCATTCTGCTCCAATGAGAACATGAAAGTCTAACTTTATAGAGACCACCAAATGGTTCCCCAGAAGGACCTGTTTAGTACTTTAATTACAATAATATGATTTGCGTCTAGATCTTTCGTCCTCCATTTTCTTTTATACTTCCCAAAAAGCCTCATATTTTTTATAGAAACTATCTGGACTAAACAAATATGTTTCTCATATGTCTCAAAGTTAAAAAAAATAAAATAAAATAAAAAATAAAAAATAAAAAACACCCTACTTCATGAATTACTTCTAAAATTCTATCTGCTTTTCAACCATCAAATATGATAAAGAAACATAGACTAACTATTTTATTTAAATTAGCGAAAAGAAGAAACCTAAGAAGAAACCCATTTGCTAAGCTATAGTGCAGCATACTCCACATATTTGGCAAACGGAGATAACCTTTCCACTGCCAACACAGTTGACTATCAAAGTTATAATAGGAAATGCAAATGATTGAGTATAATAGAATAACCTTGATCTATAGAACAGTCAATAACTAAAAAGAATAGGAGTTATTCACCGGGTCAGCAAAAAGATTAAATAAGAATGGTTGCACATCATCAAGAGTCTCTGGACCACCAAGATTAAGCAGCAGAACTCCAACTTTCTCAGTGCCGAGAAGAATATTGTTGGAAAGCTCCTCACGATTTGATGTCAGTAATGCCTCAGAAGATGATGAATATCTCTTGAAAGATCCTTTACAGATGCAAGAGGGCATATCATGCCATCGACGCCAATATTCAGAAGGCAATGGTTTTCTTGGATGACATTTCTGAAGAAAAGCCTTTGTATTGCCAACAGAAAGTTGGCGAAACATTTGTGTATTCCATGTTTGCAGCCGGGATGGCCTACATCATGGAAAATCATATAAAATAATCTTGAGTTAGACAATATTACACTAGTAGTTGGAAATTTTGGTTAACAGATTGCCTACGAATAACGTTGAAACAAATCTGTTTAGCAAGAGAAAGACATAAAGCATGGTGACATTCAATATCTAAACGTGCCAGAATCACTTCATTTCACCTTTCTCAATCCCAGAAACCATATATAAAACAGAATTATAGTTCATACACAGTAATTTCAGGCATATAAAGCTTTGTTCCTTTTATGTTTAAAACAAAACAAACTTAAGCAGTACCTATCCAACAGAGGTGCTGATTTTGCAAAAGCAGAAGAACCAACTTCTAGGCTCCCCATTTCAATCACACCTCGAGTGCTGGCTTGGTGAGAGGAAGACAACCGTTCCCCTGCCATCAACAAAGCAATTGAGAAAGCACAACCAAGAAACACAAATTCAGCTCTAACCGTTTCCCAAGTAACTAATAATCCCAATGTATGTAAGCGAGCACGGGCCATAAGTAAAATGGAACCAATCTATAGCTGACTTGCCACTTGTTAAATATTGAGAAGCACATAAATCACAAAGAGGATTCTGAAAATTATTTCAATATGCAATGAATGAAAATAAAAAACTAGGCGCTGGTGCCTCTGATCTTCAGTTAAACACTAAAACACGAGTTCTTTGCCAAAATTAGTGATGTGAGGCCAAGTAAAAAAACAAATCTTCACATACATTTAGCATCCTGGAAATTCATAAATCCGAAACGATTAAGAGAAAAGGGATATTCCTTTCTTCAAAACTCAGATGAAAAACCAGCATAAAGATGAGAAATTCAAAAGGAAAAGAGCAGTGAGAATTGAAGGGAAACAAGAAGAATTCTCACAGTGGGAAGTAGGGGAAGGGAGGGAGAGCGAGAGCACCTCGATCCCCATCTGAAAGCCCTAATCTTGTCTTCAAAAATGGTGAGAATGGAGAGAAAGATGAGATTTTTCTCGGGAGACAGGCTGCTTTCCGAAATCAATGTGATGAAAACCCAAGAAGCAAAAATTATCAGTAACGTTTGGTGAGACTTTTCCCAGGATTTTTCTTGTGGCGTTTTTACAGAAAACACCCTAGATAAACTCAATATTACTATTACTACCCATAACTTGATTTTTTTTTTTTGGGGGGGAAATTAATGACTTATTAAAAATCCAATAAATTAGATAAAATTTCATGTATCAGTGAAAGATTTATACCCCAACTATTAATTAAGGATTTTATTGAGAGAATATAGTTTGATTTATAATGTTTTATATATATTAGTTTATAGGAATAATTTTTTTGACAAAATAGATAAATCACACTATTTATATTATTTACTACAAATGGGATTTGAATACCAGACCTCAAGTATGGAATTTTTGTACTATGTATATGGGTAATAATTGATAGGTTACTTTTATTTTAGTTTTCCACATTTTTTTTAGAATTTTTTTCTTATTTTTTATACTTGTAGAATACTATTAGCCTTAATTTTTTAATATACTTGTAATCAAAGTTGTAAATGAGGAAATAATAGTGTGTATCAATATTGATACATGCAAACCATACATTCAGAATATTAATACTATATTTATTACTATTAAAGGTACTATTGTATATACTCTTAATAAGTATAACTATATACCATACAGAATAATCACTTATTTATACAAACTAATATTTATTAGTAATAATAGATACTAATGATTCCATGAGTAATGACTATTAATTACAATAACTTATATGATACATGATATGATTAGATATTTATATTATCATATATACTATATACTATTAAATACAATAAGCATTGCTAATATATACTAATAATGTTTATTACTAAGAGTACTTATATCTATATGACAACAACATATTGATATACTATAAATTAACAATAATAAACTATTTCGGCTGTGTTTGATTGTCTTTTTTTTCCCTGAAAAAATTTTTCACGGGTCATTTCCAAGCTAAATAGGCTTTTTGTTTGCCAAAATTTTTCATGAAAATTTTTTTCACAAACTCTATCACGTGGCCCTATTTTTCATCAAATCAGTGAAAACTTTTTCATGCCTCCACCATGGGAAAAGTTTTCAAGGGAAAACGTAAGGAGCTATGTGAAAAAAGAGCAATCAAACAACAAAATAAGAATTTTCATAGAAAATTTTTTATTTTCTAACTAGAAAATAATGCCAATCTAACGACTATTTTTTTCATTTTCCATGGGAAATTTTTTCATGGTTTTTTTTTACCCATTTTCCATATTCCCAATCAAACACAGCCTTAGTTTATTACTTATAATAAGCCTTTTTATTACTTAAATTTATAATATTAATAAGTAGAATTTAAATACAATAATTGCATTATTAAAAGGAAAAAGAAGCAAGTGTTAGACATACATGCTAGTATATTACATTACGTGCTAAATATCATATAATATTTATTTTCACTTTTCTAGAAATTGATGAATTATTTAAACTTTAAAACCCAATAGAAGAGATAAAAATGCATGGATTAGTAAAAGATTCAACTATTTGTTAAAGATACCCTTCTGCCCCACATCATATATCACAAAATTATATTATATGTCTCTAAAATTTTTAATGATTATTAAATCAATACTTTTGCATATATATACCTCAAAAAATTTAAGCTGGTTTTATTCATTGTATCTAAATAAAAAATTAACATTATTGGGTGTAGTTTAGAAATTTACATAAAACTATATTTTTATTAATTTGAAAATTCAATATTTTTATAATTTCTAATATATTTTAATAGTATATTTGTGGTAGAGGCTATATATATATATGCAAACAAATTAAATTTTATGAATTATACATGGCATGTGGTTTATTCAGGGGTGCTCACAATTAGGATAATTTTCAAACTTAGATGAATGTTATGTTTCTAATTAGTTTTGAAAAAAGTGATTTTAACTTAAAATAATATTATATACTTACTAAAATTTTACATTATTGATAGCATTGTAAATATTAATTTATAAAATAAGAATTCATATATTTAAAAGCACACCCATAAATAAATGTATCTTTTACATATTTTTAAACAATATTTAAAAACTTTTATAGATTCAAAGTTACCAACATAATTTTGTAAATAATTTTAAAATAAAATATATTTCATTTACAAATTAAGAGGCGGATGCATGAGTTTATTTTTCTCATTTAAAAAGAGATTTCAATTCTGTTTGTAATTTTTTTAACAATTATAACTTATTATAAATATTTATGAAATCATATTCCACATAATTAGACCCCTAATTATAAATAAATCTATTTTTCATAGTTTCATAAACAATTATCTCAAATATTTACATATATAAAATTGCTTGTAAATTTTTTTAAAATAAATTAAAATTAAAATTATTTTTTTAAAATAAAACACAATTCAATTCCATAAAAATGATGTATAAACCAAAGCCACTCGATTTAAATTGTTATAGACACTAACATAGGTCCTTTGTGTGGTGTGCAGAGCTCAAGTTCTCGTTAGAAGAAACAACTCATGTGCATCCACAAGGTGAGGGCATATTTAAGACAATAACTCACACATGATATAGATACTAATATGTGTCTCTTGTCTTTAATAAAAAAATATATATATCTACATAATTAAAATATCTTTATATATTTATAAAATGGTAGAATACTCTAATTGGTCCCTTTATTTGTCACAATCTGTCATTTTAGTCATTTTACTTTAATTTGGCCCCGATTAGCCCCTCTACTGTCAATTTGATGCAAATCAAGTCCAACAACTGACCGACGTTAGGTTGTCCGTTTGAGTTTGCTGATGTGGCTTTATAATGGATTGGTAGAATACCCTAATTGGCCCCTTTATGTGTCACAATCTACCTTAATTGGTCCATTTATTTGTCACAATATGCATTTTTAATCCCTTTACTTTAATTTGGCCCCAATTAGTCCCTCCATTATAAAACCACGTTAGCAAACTAACGTCGGCCTGTTGGATATGATTTGCCTCAAATTGACAGTAGAAGGACTAATCGGGGTCAAATTAAAGTAAAAGGACTAAAAGAGCAGATTGTGACAAATAAAAGGACCAATTAGGATATTCTACCTTATAAAATCATGATAATTTTGTAGATATTATCATTATTACAATTTGATAACTATCAATATATATAACTAATCAATATCTCTCTCAATAAATATATATATATATATATATATATTGCAAGCCATTGAAATTTGATCACCAAGAATTAAAAGCAATCAACATGTTACATCTCCCATGTTGTAAGTTTTTGAAGCGTCATCAAGTGACGCAGTGGGCAAAGCATTGCCGGAAGTTTGCGTCGGCGAAGAACACGGAAGAAGGGCGAGAGATAGCGGAAGCCAATTTAACATTAGAAAAAAGGCCGGAGAAAATAGAAGCCAAGTTAACACTTGAAGAAGGAACAGAGAAGATGGAAGCCAACTTAATATTAGAAGAAGGGGGGAAAGTGGAAGCCAACTTAATATTAGAGGGCTATACTGAAAATGAGCGAAAGGAAGTGATGAAAGATTTTAAAAACATGGTATTCGAATGCTTCCATGATGTGCAAGAATAGCTTGGATTATATATATATATATATATATATATATATATATATAACATGGACGAAGACAATGTGTTTTATTATTTTATATTTTAAGTTATAACTTTTGTTTTTGTGTTTAGTGATTTTTTTTTAAACAATAAAAAATTAGATCACAGTTTATCGGTTAGATACAATTATAATTTAAAATAATTTTATATAATTATAACATTATAAATATTTATGAAAACTTATTTTATATAACTAGATTTGTCAGAAACCATGAAAGATAAAAAAAACCTGAAATGTTGATGGTGTTTTTAAGAGTTTATTCACCCCAAATATGAAAACTCCCCGAAATATAACAGGTTTTTTCAATTAATAAGCTAGGTTTTAGAATAGCTAATGATGAAAATAATCCAAAAAAATAGGCAACAAAAAACAAAGAAAATGTGCATCTCTGAAAACCAAGTCATCATCTATATAAGAAAAAAAAATATTTAAGCTAAAAGTTTTAAAATTTGAAAACTATAAAATTAAAATTTATCATAGCAATTACAATTGATTGAAATAAAGTAATTGGTAATAATAGTAAATTCAAATTAAGATAATTGTAATGGACCCACAAGCCAATGGTCCACATCCCAAAAGAATGTTTTGAAAGGAAAAGTTGCCCCCACTTATGAACCCATAAAAACTCCTACAAAGTGATGTGGGACTAGAGCCGTTTGTTTCACCGAAGTGGTCGAAGTGGCTACTTCCAACCCATTTCAGTTTGTTTGTTTTACTGATTTGAACCCGGAAGTGATAATATGATAACTTCAGAGTTCGGCCACTTCCGTGTCTGATTTAAGCGGGAAAAGTTCCGAAGTCACCATTTCAGCCTTCCACCTCAGCCCACTTTGCAATATTTTTCAATGATAAATAGAATAATTATTACCATGGTAATAAAATAATTAAATAACTACTCTCACTAATTAATAATTAAGTATAATATATTAACCGATTTAATTTAATTTAATAATATGGTATTAAATTAATTATGTGATGTGCAAAGTTTTTAATTTAATAAATAAATTATTTATTACCATCGTAATAAAGTAATTAAATCATATCTGTCATTATCGGGTCAAGCACATTTTACTCAGCAACACTTCACTAGGAGCCTATCCCCAATCATAATTCCCTATGTTGCTAAGTCCTTTATCAAGTCTCACATCACATGCTCTCAACAAAAGTACCAATTTAATTGACTCATAAGTGAATGGTTCATATCCTAAAAAGACACCCTCAAAAGAAAGGGTTGTTCCTCATTTATGAATCCAAAAAAACTCTTGCTATGTGGGAGATTAAATCAGCTTACAAGAATAACATAAGTACATGTTAATACCATCACCCAATTGTAACATTAGAAATAAATATAGAAATAAATCTCATGAACAATTAGCTATCAAAACTCCTTAAACATTACGGAAATAATTTAAATTTTAAATATTATAATCAATTAAAGAATCAATTAAAAATGCTATCAAAATAAATTTAAAGATATTAAGAATAAATTACATAATTAATTAAGATGTTCTTGAGCAACACGGAGACGGGGAGTATTTTGTGAATTATAATTAAAAAACTGGCTTTTATAGATAAATATTTTTTCATTGAAATTATAAAATGCAGTAATATAAATTTTTAATTAAAATAAATAAAGTGTGTTGAAATAAATTGAGAAAAAGTTTTAAGTGTTTGGATTTTTTTTCCAAAGAAAAACTTTTATCCTGAGTTCATCAATTTTATTGTGAGACTTTTATTTTAATATTAATAAAAATAATAATAATTTCAGATGTCATTAAAATATTTTTATTTTGATTTGTTTTATTTGATAGTATAGAACTATTCAAGACAAGATCAAACCGATAATATTTTTTTTAAGAATAAAAAAAATAAATAAATAAATAATTAAGTTATGTGAAAACATATAATATAAAAATTATAGAGGTTAAAAGTAAATGATTAAATTATAATTTTCTTTCTTATTTTTTTTAACAAAGATCACAAATACCACCTGACAAGAGGTGGACAAGCATGTATGGTAATGCACAAATTATAATGGCTTAATGAATTTTAGAACAATAACACGTGCATGCTTAAAATATTTTCAATAACCAAATCGAGCTGATAAATATCATGTCATGCAATCATTGAAAAAAACCCTCTCACAATGAACCTATAATAAACAGTATTTTTATAGTATTTGTATAGTATTATAACAGTAACTTCAATCCAGAAATACAACACTGAGTTTACTCATTCACCATCCCAAAAACAATCCATCCCAATTACTTTTATACCTGATTATTTTAATTAAATAATATATCTTATTTATAAAAAAAATAATTATTAAATATCTCTAATTTCTATAATAATATTTAAAGGAGTTACTTATGTATTTATTTTTTAAAATAAAATTTTAAATTTATAACAAATATAATTTAATTATGTTTAATTAAAGTAAACAAATGTCCAAATTTAATTATTTTTAAATCACCAAAATTTTAATAAATATAATGTTTCAAAAATAAATACAAACCATAATAAGATTTTTTAATTTCCTTCATTCAAAATATTATTTAAAAATTAAAAAAAAAATTAACATAGCTTAAAAGTAAGGGTAAATATGTAAATAACTCACCAAGGCATGCTCAATCCCCCCAAAATGAAGGGGATGAGCATGAAAGGTTTGAGGGGCATACAACCCCCGCTCAATCCCTTCCCATGCCCCTAGGTGCTTGCCCAAACATGGGCATGCACATACCACAAGGATTGATCCCCAATCCTTCAATCATTGCATCCAAACGGACCCTGATTTCCCAATTGTATTTCAATGTTTGTCAAATCATTGCTAACAAGTTCGTTATAATTTTATATTTTTTAATTATTTTTTAAAACTTTTGTTTGGTTAATAATATGGTTTATCCACCGTTGACATGACAAAAGTACAGCATCACATTTTATAATATTATTTTACACTTAAATACATTTATATATTTTATTTATTATAGAATTATAAATTGCATCCGGTGCTTTATTGGAAGTTGTGAAGATATACACCATCTAGATTGACCACCCATTGTAGAATGTAAACAATTATTTTGATTACTATGAATTGTTAAAATTAGTTCCAAGATTTTGGGAGGAATTCTGCGTATATATATATACAGATAACCATTACTTTTGACTATATTATATAGATATTATAATAGTTTATTAATAAAATATTTGAAACGTGATGGCAATTTCAAGTTTGTAGAAAAAGTTAAATGTTCCGCTGTTAAAGTTAGGCCATATTTGGATGCATAATAAGTTTTTTCATAAGAAATTTATTCCATAAGATTCAATAATGATTTCTTTGTAATTTATTATAGGAAAATTTTTCTATGGAATAGTGTTTGGATATGCACATGAAAATGTTTCCATAGAAATTCAATTTTGAAAATAAAATTAGCAAAAACAATTTGGGTCCCACCTCTTTATAAAATTATAATTTTATAGTAATTTTATACTGTAAAAAAAATATCCAAACAACCCTTATTATAATTTTCTAAATAATATTAAATTTCCATAGGAACTATCATCATTCCTATGGAATTTATTAGTGACATCCAAACAAGTCTTAATTATTTACGAAATTAATTAAATTTTAAATGATATTTATGAGAAAAAAAATATAGTTTGTTTTAAGATTTGTTAAATTTAATTTTTAACTTCAATAATTTTAATATATGATATTAATTGGGAATAAAAATAAGAGAAATAAAAAAAAAGAAGAAGAAAAAAACTCTTCTCTAGTTGGGCTTCTGAAATTAGGCCCAAATAGTTGGGCCATGCAAGCCCGGCTCATTTATTCATAGGTGAGTGAGTGTGAACTAACTTTATAGTTGCAGATAACTCACTCGTTACCTCAATTATCCCATAGAGAAATTTAGGCAAATAAAAAACTATATTTAATTAGATAAATAAATAAAATTCTCTTTTATTTTTCAGAGAGATATAATTTTAATTTTCAAACTATTTATCTTAATTAATAGTAATTTTGGATTATTAATGTAACGATTTTATCATCATTATCAAAAAGAATGAAAATTTATAATCTCTCTTCTAAATAACTCTTAATTATATATTAAAAAAAAAAGATGAATCCTAATTATAATATTCCATTTTAATAAATTAAATATTTTCATTACTTTCACAAATATTCTTAATAAGTATTAAGAGAAACAACTAATATTTAAACATCAATTTCAGCAAACACAGAAACAATGGCCATTAATTATCCCTTTCATAACTTTGCTTTATGTAATTTCATGAATGGTACTTGAAATGAATGATGGGCATATGCTTTGTGATTCAAGCTCCCACTTGCCACCAATAATCCATAGAGGAAAAGTTAGGAATGAATGAGATAGATGGATACCAAAACTCTTTATTTTTTTTCATTCATTTACAAAACCAATATCCATACCTATATATTTCTAGGTGGTCCCTATAATATAGACAAAAAAAGGGTAAAAATAAATAATGCACCTATATATATATATATATATATATATATATATGAAGCCTAATGACCCTAACTTATGGTCTCATCATTTAGGACACTATATTTGTTTTGATGAAGCAACAAATTAATGAATCATGAAATGGTTTGATATCTATGTGTATGTGTGTGTGTATAATTTTTTAATATATATATAATAGATTATTTATTGTGTAATTTTATGACATTTATGTTCTAAGGTATGGGAAAAACTTGGTGAATTTAGTTTAATGTTGGATTAGAATTAAATTTGTTTAAATTGTGGGATATCAACATTGAGTGAAAAGTACTTATTGGATACGAGTGTTTTGAATGTATTATTACTTTTATTCTATTTTAATCAACCATAAAGGTATTAGAGTAAAACAATTTTGACAGATGAATTAAATTTATAGCGTTGTTTTTGTTTTTTTTTTTTTTTTTTTGACAAAAATGACACTTCTCTCAACTAAATTGACAGATAGTCACTTTTAAAAAAATCTAAAGATTCTTTTCTTTGTTTCTAATAACTTAAACTATTCTTTATTCTCCGACACAAAAAAAAATTGAATAATTAAATTTAGCGTTTAGTACCCCTATATAACAGTAAAGAAAATGATCTATCTAATTTACTTTTAATCACAAATAAATTTAAATTCAACTAATAATAAAAATATTAATAAAAAAAACTAAGGTGTGAGTTGAAAGAAATTATAAATGTAGATAGCTTATTACTCATCATCCCTCATAAATTTAAGTGGAACTTCATTAATACAAAAAAATTTCATTTATAAAAAAAAAAATACAGTCAAATATTCACATCAAATAATTATATATCAAGAAAAAATAGAAAGTTTAAATTTTTCAGACATTATTTTTTATAATAAAAAAAGCAAAAAAGAAAACAACCTTGGAATGGAAGCATTGTGTCTTTAATGATAGTACATGGGAAAGAACAGTAGAGAAGATGCTCTGGCCCTTTAAATGAGTGGTTAATACACCAAAGTCCTTTTTTTTTTATTTATTTATTTATTTATTTATTTTTGAAGCACGAATTCATATTCACTAATCAATCAACAACAAAAGCTTTACAAAGTTGTGGGGACCAACTCCACTCTTTGTCATGTTATCTTTTTTATTTTTAGTTTTAAATTTTAGTTTTAATTTTAATTTTCTTATTGAAATTGTACTAATGATTCTTTGAAAGACATGCTTTCTTTTCTATCTTATCATCATGGAATCATCTTTAGCTTAATCATCATCATCATTAGAGTTGCCTTTATTTCAATGGATTTTATACTTTAATTTTACATTGGTTAATTAAATAAATACTGGTCTAAATATATATATGAGCTTTACTCAAACTAATTGATTAATTTTATTTTTTAAAATACATATTAACATAAATAAAATGTCTAATTAGTAAGAAAATATATCATTTTAACATCATATATATATATATCAGAAAAAATGTAATCATCTTATTCACAAGCCAAAATTTGTGTCATTGTCCTAGTACCATGTACATTTATAATATGAAAATATTTATTATAATATTTTTATTTTACCATTAATGTTTTATTTGGGGTTTTTTTTTTAATATGGCATCTCATTTAACACAATGATGATATCTTATCATTTATGTACAAGATTTTTGTGATAATGTAATCATATCAATATGAATTCATAATTTACCATTTGAAATATATCAATGCCATAGACCAATAATAATGTATGGTAGGGTATCTATACAAATTATAACTAAAAATAAATTGCAAAAACTAACTCGAATCACAGTTTTGTATGTGTGTATATATATAACGACAGATATTTAGAAATTTATTTAGTACAATTTAAACTGTTTTAATTTATGGTTTTTTAAAAACTAAAAAATTTAAACACTACTCATCGGAACCATAACAAAAGAGAGTTTTTATAGAGCGATTATCAATGTTTATGGATTTATTATTTGTTTGTTTAGGTTTTTTTATCATAAATATTATCATTTACTTTTATAGCATTTAAAGATAAATATGTATTTCAAAAATTAATTTTTAAACATTAGGATAAATCAGTAGATAAAAAAATTATTCTTTTTGTTTTTTCTTTTAGAAAAATAAACTAGTAATTACACATTATGCATGAGGCTATAAAAGTAATTGTGATTAAAAAAAAAGTCGCCTAAATTTTAGGGTTATAAACATAAAGCCAAGAAGAAAAGCTGCTGTTTAAAGTAGTTGAGATGTCTCAATACAGAGAGTATGGTTCACGTTTCATTGAAGAAGCCGACAAGCAAAAATAAATAAATTAATTAATTAATTGATTAATTAATTAATTAATTAATTATCTATGAAATGAGCCAGCCAACTACCTTGGTGGGTGGGGTCTACAAACAGTTAAAACCAAAATAATTGTGCCCTAGAAAACAATCATCTCACATCACTTTCAACCATTGCTTTGTGTTTTTTACTGTGAGTTGTACCAACAAGTCTAGGTAAAACAGTATTTATTTATATTTCTTTCAAAGGGGAAAAAAATAAAAATTTATAAAAAAAAATATTACATATTTTCAACCATAAATACATGGTAAATAGTTAGAGCCGGTTTGGATACTACCAAATTCTATAAAAATTGTGATAATTCTTATGAAATTTAATATTACTAGGAATTTATAATATGTGTTGTTTGGACATTCTTTTTACAGTAATTTTATAAAGAGATGGAGACCATTTTTTTTTTCTTTTGTTTTTTGGACTAGGCGTTTGGGTCGATTGAAGAAGGGAAATAGTACTATGATCGGAGAAAATTTCATATATTTCAAAGTAATTTTATGTGGATATCTAAACACCATTTCAAAAGAATTTTTCTGTAATATATTTCATATAAATCATCTTTGAATCCTATGGAATAAATTTCCTATAAAAAAACTTTATTAAGCATCCAAACATGCTCTTAATATGAGTAGCAACTCATTGTTTGTACGCATTTTGGCATGCGATTTGCACGTGCATTTATTTTTATAGAATTATTTTAAAGTAATTAAAATAAAATTTATGTGATATAGATTTTTATAAATAACATGAACCAACATGGATTAATCTAAGTGATAAAGGTTTAAGTCACTTAAGTATATATGTGGTTTAATTTGAATATAAAAGGTGAGGGGAAAAATGTTTTTTTTTTATAATTATAAATGTGGTGGGCCTTTTATGAATTTTGTCAATAAAATAATGAATACACTCGTATTTTAAAATTTCGAATAGGTACATAGTTTATTTAGATGCTCTTAAGTAACACGGGGAGTATTTTGTATATTTAAAAGAAAAAGATTGGTGTGCAAAGATAAAGATTATTGCGTTGAGATTATAGAAAAATGTCATATGTTAAATTTTCTAGTAAAAATAAATAATTAAAGGGTGTTGAATGTAGTTGAATATTTAACAAGGAAAAACTTGTATTATGATTTAATCCATATTATTACTGAATTGTGTTTTAATATTAATAAAAAATGATTTCAGATGTCACTATAAGCTTTTTATTTCGAGTTATTAGATTTGATAGCGTAGAATTATTTGGGAGGAGAACAAATATTAAAAAAAAAAAAGCCCTATTCTACAATATAAACAAGATAAAATATAAATTAAAATTCCAAAATATGTGAAACAAATAACATAAACAAATAGTAAGGATAAAAGTTAAGTGATGAAATTATGATTTTCCTCTGAATAAATTTTTAAAAGTTTTTTATTTGTCTTTTACAAATACAATAGTAGTGTTTGTTGTAAGGGTTTGGGAATTACATGCAACTTGAGTTACAAGTTTTTGAAAATCCAGTGTTTGTTTCACAGGATTATAAAAACTCATGTAACTCGAATTACAATAAGGGATTTGGTTTTACGGTCAAATTGGCCGTAAAACCAAATCTCTTATTTTTTTGCTCTCGAACTACATCCAATAAGGGATTTGGTTTTACGGTCAAATTGGCCGTAAAACCAACTCACATGTGACCTATATGTGACCAACTAAGAAAAAACAAATAGATTAAATATTTATAAATAGTAAAAACCTTATAAATTTCAATAATAAATTTAATAATTTGTTTAATAATTAAAAATATTAAATAACTTGTTAAAATTAGATGAAAACTGAATTTTAAAATCCAGGTACTTTCAATTACAGTGTAATTAGAAATTCACTGCATTTAGAATTACATTCATCTAAACGCCACCTAAAAGAGTGGTGTTAGTCAAGTGCCTATGCATAAATCAAAAATTAATTATCCAATTTATGACCCTTGTCAAGTGCCCACAGTCAAGTTTAGCTTCACATCAACTATGTACTAAAGTGTTCGAGTCCGTGGGATCTAAGGTGGAACCGAGATGTTTTATTTTTTTAAAAATAAATGTAATTCAAATTATAATAAAATAGCAAAAAAGGTAATATGGTCATTTGAGTAGGGATATCACCATACACTTGCATCCATTTTACCAACCTGCAAATTAAACACGACAATAAATCCAATGAAATTGTTAGCATTTCCGGCTATTTTTGGATTGATATGAGATTTCGCTCAAGTATGCATCATATAGTCAATTTTTGCAGAAATGTTTAATATTAATTATCATAAAGAGTGAAGCCACCGACAACATGCGTGGATTGAAAATCTTAGTTTCAAACTTACTTGAGGATTCAGTGCCAAAGATTGTGAAAGTACTGAAGAAATAGTGACATCGTATTTATCGACAAATCTTCTTGTTTCCTTTGTCACTTTGTTCATCACACGTAGGAAAGCATTTGTTACCAGAATTCGCAACTTGCAGGGAAATCAAAATAAATAAACATAGAGGAGAAGAAGGAAAGGAGGAAGAGGAAGAAGGAGATAGAAGAATTGGAGGAAATTCTGGCCAAAAATGCCATCATTCTCATTGATCATTCAGTTATATAGTCATATATCCTGGCAAATCATTACAATTTGTAACAAATTGTTCCACTTTGGCATGGCATTTTAACAAACAGATTCCATGCCATCATGGCACTATGAGTAAAAATGTAACAACCTTGTAACAAACCTATATCAATCTGAAATCCTTGCAACAAGTTGTTCGGAGTTGCCTCTGTCTGCCGAAGTCCTTGCAACAACATTCCTCCATAATACTCACTGACATAGCTCTCGAATAATTGCATGCAGAGATGAAGAGATTATAAGTTGAATCTGAAATCAATCTATGAGACCAGAAGTACTTTGCTCTTGAATTGAAGTCTGTTGAGAAAGGGGAAGACTCGGCTTTAAATGACCATATTACCCTTTTTGATATTTTATTATAATTTAAATTACATTAATTTTTAAAAAAAATATTTTTTTTTTAAATAATAAAAAAAAAAGACGTGGCTGCCCACGTCTCGGTTTCACCTTTTAGATCCTAAGGACTCGAGGCCATGGGATCATCACTATTAATTATTAATAGTGATGGATAACCCTTTCAATCAAATTAGTTTTTTGGGATATGAACTTAGCCGCATGACAACGGCAATCATAGCCATTTTGGGGGTACTAGAGATGTGGAGCCCTAACCTTGAGGGCCCTGGGGACCAGGGAGATTCTTTGGACTAATTCTGAGCATGGGGGAGCAGTCAGGTGTCCCTTACAGGAAGCCTATCACACATACCCATAGCCAAATTTATTCTCACGTTAACTATATACTAGAGTGTTTTTGGGCTTATAAGAGGCTGGACAATCCTTCCTATCAAATTATTTTTTAAGATGTGAACACAGCTTGATAGCTCTCACTTAGCAATGTGGGATCTGGGTAGTAAACTTGAACTAACACAGGGACTCATAATCTCGACCGGGTCCATGTCTTTCCTAATGGGTATAATACCTTTGGGATATGAACCCTTCGGCTCAAACCATTCTTTGACTTTGTTATTTTTATATTTTACATTTTTTTTAAATTTTTATTTTGTCAAAACTTAAAATATTGATTTTTTTATTCGATGAAAATACATGTCATTCTATTATTCATGATGTGATTCAACATTTCATTTTATTATTTTTAAGTTAAATATAATTACATTTTCATTGTTGCAGAGTTCTAATCAGATCCGGTGTTTTATTGTTGGTATGAAAGTGATAAAGAAGTTTATTGGAAATTGTGAAGATAGACACATCAACTAGATTGCCCACCATTGTACAACGTAAATAGTTAATTTGATTGCAATGAATAGGTAATTAGTTCCGAGATTTTGGGAGTTACTCAAAAACAAATGACTAGCTAGCCGTTATTTTTGACTTTTATTCTAGTTATTTTAATAGTTTATAAATAAAAATATTTCAAAAGGAATGGATTTCTTAAGTTGCATAAAAAGTGAAAGGTTTGAGTTCATCTTGATTATTTAATAAATTACTTAAATTTAATATATTATTTATGAAAAATATATAGTTGAAATCAGTATATAAACTTAGCGCAATTATAAACTCAACAATATTTTTATTTTATTTTACAATAAATGAAATTCAAACTTATTTTTTAGAGCAAAACACAAACTTTTAAAAGTTCTATTCTATTTCATTTTATTAAAGTTTTATTTATTTTTTAAAAATAAATAAATTAATTAAAAAAAAAAATCTACTTTGAGTGGCAAAGCTGTACACGTGAGGAATAAAAATAAATTTATTGTAAAACTTAAAAGATTATCACTGATGTGACATTAGATATTTCTGTACAATTGTTTTTCCCCACACCACATCCATTATTCATTATTCATTATTGTGATGAGGGTGAAAGTTTGATTTTAAATATAATAGAATTGACTGGTTTGACGAACAGATTAAGGACTAAATCAACCCCTCACAAATTTGAAAATGACCAAATAAATTTTCGACTTAGACAACTCACTTTTACTTATGACCACTTGGGCTTAATTGATTTTTTTTAATAAAATTACAATTTTTTTTTTTTTTTATATTTTTTTAATTCTAAAATTATTATCCTCTCCATCTTTCTCATTTATGATCTCTTTTTATATCACCCTCACCACCACCCCAACCGTCTTTTCATTTTCTTTGTCACACTTGCCCTCACATCTGTCAAATAAAGAAATAATCAATAGAGACATGAAGAATCTCAATGGCAGATGTCGGTACATTACCAAAAGAAGAAAAAAAGTTATTTGATGGCAAGTAAATCAAAATTTTGTCTTAATACACCAATGAACCAACAAAATGAGAAAAAAGAAACAACACTATGATGTAACGTGTTTTTCTCGGTGGGATGGGAGGGCATAGTGGAGGAGGTGCCGAAGAAAAGATGGCAAGGGCCTTGCAATGGATGGGGTTTCATTAGTGTTAGGTTTTTGGAGGGGTAATATAGTAAATTAAGAAAGATATGGACTAATTGATCACAAGCAAAGTTGTATGCCCTATTTCAGCACTTTCAAACTATACAAGGCTCTCTAACTAATTTTCTCTTTGAAGAATTCAAATATTTATCAATTCAAGTATTTTATTGATTCAAAAATTAATTGAGAGTTTTATCTCCTTCAACTTTTTTGAATTATTATTATTATTTATTTGTATTTAGTTGTCTTTTTTATTGTTATTAATTACCATGTGAATTTTTATAGTCCCAAGTAGATTTTTCATTATTGGAAAAAAAAACCCTATTCTCAATGATTGGGAAATGTATCAGAAAAAGTCTACAATGACTCTTTGTTGTCTTACTTTCATATCGATGTCTTGATATTGATTTTTTAATTATATTATTTGTTATACTTATATCTCCACTGAGATTTTTATTCTATTTTAAAATAACTTTTTTGATAAAACTGGGTTGAAATATATTTAGGATAATATCATTTCTATGTTTAACTGCTAATTTTTGTATTTATTAAAAAAAAATACAGCCATAATATCATATAACTTAGTAATTATTATCACAATATCTTTAACTACATATGTCTCGGATGTTTATACTTATAGTTTGATCAGGTTATCTATTTACCAACAATATTTTTTAATAATATTAACATAGTGATCACAAAAATATCATGAGAATCTATACCATCTTATTTGCCATAATAATTTTGGAGATCTCATTCTCCCATTGCATTAATTTTAAAAAATTATTAAATTGGAAACATGTTAAATGATTGTTATAATTATCTATCTAAATTAAAAGATCAACATTTTAAATTTTTTACATGAGAAACATTTATTATTATAAATATAAAAAAAAAATCTTAATCATTGAATGCTTTGTACAAATTGGTCCATGCCAATTCCAACATTTAGTTGAGAAAGTGCACATGTTTCCTCAAACATTTTTCATGAACAATTGATTCAATCAACTGTATTGGTTAATACCTCATATGAAAAAGGAGTATGTAGCTTTTTATTATATCTTTTTATTATATATAGTTTTTTTTAAAGAAATAACTTTTTTTTTATTTACTATGAATAACCACAAATGCATCGACACCAATGAGATATATCTAATTATAATCTGCTTATTGATTTTTTAACTATATTTTTTTAATTATTTCTTTTAATGATCTTCAAGAAATTATCATAAAAATTATTTGTAAAACTTTATGTCATCCATATTAATTAGTAAAACCTAATCAGTGGTTGTCAAATCTCTTTTGTGAGCGATACATTAATGTTGGATATTTTATGTTTATTGAGTTAATGCTCAAGAATGGTTAAATTAGGAGACGTATTTAATTATTATAATTAATTATCTAAATTAAGAATTCACAAATTTGCGAATATGAGTTGTTATTCTAAATTAAAAAAAAATTTATTTTTATTTATATTTTTGTAGAAAGTGTTATTCCAAATATATGAAGTAATGATTAATAACTTTTAAGGAAAGTTTTCCTTATGTTCTATTTTCTTAAATATATTTCACTTATGTGAAATGAGATTTTTTTTTCTTTTATAATTTACTACGAATAAACTACAAATGCATTACTAATAAATAGGTACACTCTTAATATTTCAAGATAAATACACATATAAAAAATATATAATTAATAGGATTCACTATTTTGCATTCTTTAAAGTTCAAATTAATAAAATAAAAATTATATTTCAAAAATTCCTCTAACACTAAAATTTATCTTATATCAAGTTATGTTATTTATTCTATGTTCTCCATCAAAGGTGTTTTTTTTTTTCATTCTTTAAAGTTCAAATTAATAATACAAATTATATTTCAAAAATCTCTTGTAACACTAAAATTTATCTAATACCAAGTTAAATTTTTTATTCTCTATTCTCCGCGAAAGGCTTATGAAACAAATATTTCAAATCAATTAATTACAGTCTTCATATAATACTTTATAAATTTCACTAAATTTACTTTAGAAAATTAGACCCCCAAGAAGGTTTTGGTCGCCATTATCATTTAATTAAAGAAATAATTAATATTTTGTGTAATATTTAAACGTTGCATCTGATGGAATATGACCAAACAAATATTGGGGTAAATAAATTCATCATTTGTTTTATTTTCATTTCCTTTCCTTATCCTTTCTTTGTGCATAAGATATGTTTATTTATATTTAAATAATAACGGATGTCTTGATTTATGTGAGCTTGTCAATAACTTAGATGGTAATATTTTCAACTGTATTTAAAAAGATCTTGTGGGTATTGCACATCTTCTTCTCTCAATGAGCAAATAAAATAAACAATATACTTAATTCATATACACTTCAAATTTAACTGAATTAAATAAGCAAATAGAGTATCATCAATATATATATATATATATATGTGTGTGTGTGTGTGTGTGTGTGTAAAAAAACATTTACAAAGGGTAAACAAAAATCCCAAAACACAAGTAATTAATTTTTACAAATTTATTGCCATTTCAATATATTTTTTTTCCCAAACCATGATTCGAATTTTTGAACTTAGAGAGGAAAATGGAATAGAATTTTTTTTATTTTTTTTACTACAAAAATAAAAGTTAATTTACAGATATAAAACAAATTCAACAAGCACCTATATTCAAATTCTCCAAAATAAAAATTCTACATTTGTGCGAATATAGTCAAAGATGATTAGTTTTAATAATATAATCTTAAATTTTTATTTTATTTTATTTTATTTTTATAAAATAAATAAATCATAATTTAAAGCTATTCAGTATGAATAAGGATAGATTCGACTTTCCAATCTACAGTATGGGACTTCTGCGCTTTACCGTTGATTATACCAATATTATTTTATTTGACACAGACACCAAACTGGCGGTTAATTCAGTTTCAACCGTTTGACGGACCTATAAACCAGTGAATATTTACTCTTCCAAGGGCCTTTATGAAAAAGAAAACACCAAAAACGAAAAAGTAGTCCACGTGGTTGTTGCACCGCACCTGGAATGCACACGTACCAAACTGAAAGTTAAGTTAGACCCGATCTGAACCGTTAATCAAGCACGACGATCAAGAAAAATCCAACGGCTAAGATGTCATTCAGATAAGCATCGCTTGGGACCAACCGTTTTGTTCCGTAGCGCGGGGAAGGAGTGAGACGGAACTGAACACCCCCCGTTTCCCATCTCTCACTGGGCCCCACACGCTTCACACGTGTCAAACGTGGAGAAAACCTCGCCAGCTTAACTTAACGGCCATTACACCTGACGTCGTTAGATCACGTGGTCAAGCCAACCCAAAACCCTCTCTCTCTTAGCCGGCCGTATCCAACGCACCAAATGATATTCCCATTATACCCCTCATCCACTTCTTTTTTATTTCTTTTAACGAGAATATATATATAATGATAATAATTAAAAAAAAATTAAGAAAAAAAAAGAGAAGAAAATTCTTCAAAAGAAAAACCAAAAACAAAGACTTTCATAGAAGGGAAGAAGGAAAAGTCTCTAGTCTCCTTCTCCAGCTTCATGAGATGGGTGTGTAGTGGAGAATTAGGCATTTTTTGGGAAGGAATTGATTTGGTATCTTGCTCTTTTGTTTCTGAGGATAAAGGATTTGGGAGGTTTAAAGGAGTTGCTAAAGAGGTGGAGGATTTCCAAATGGGGGTGAGATTAATTTATATGGAAGTTCAAGTGAGAGAGATCTGGGAGTAATAAAAGTGGGGGATGCTGGGAAAAAAAGGGAGGTTTTCAATCCTCACATTCATTTCATTTGATTTCTTGGAGATTTCCTGGTGGTTTTTCTTGGGTTGGGTTGAGGAGATCTGGTGGGGGAGATGGATATGGGTGGGGATTTGAGGATGCCGACGAGGATGGTGGATCCGGGAGGGGATATGGGGCCGAGCACGCCGGCGAAGGGGAGGGAGGGGATTGACTTGAATGTGGGGATGCTTAGGCCTTCGTTTGGGGTGCATCCAAATCAGATGCTGCTGAATGGGAGGTTTTTTCTCAACTCTGGAGGTAGATTGGGGCCTCTGATTCATAATCATAATCATCATCATGAGCACCATAATTCAAGTGAGTGTTGTTTGCTCTCTTTTTTTTTTTTTTTTTTTTTTTTAATGTTTGTATGTGTGTTAGTTTTGTGTGCTTGAGTTGTTTCTTGTTGTTGTTGTTGTTGATGTTGATGTAGATGGGGTGAGTTTTGGTTTGGTTCTGGTTCTGGTTGTGATCTAAATTTCTTGCCCAACATTGGGGGGCTTGTGAATGAGAGAATGATCGTGAATGAGAACGTGATGCCAAGGTGGAGGCCGGTGGCAGTGGAGAGGTGTAGGCGAGTGATGCCGCCGGCGGATCAAGGGGTTATTGATTTGACTGATGAAGTTGATTCTGTGAACAACAATGGAGAACAGCTTCTTATTTTGCAGCAGCAGCAGCAGCAGCAGCAGCAGCAGCAGCAGCAGCAGCAGCAGATTGAGCATCATGTAGATTTGGGTCTGTCGAGAGAGCAAAATGTTGTACTGGCTGAGGATGTAAGAGTTCCTTCTTCTGAGTCTGGAGAAGGTGAAGCTGTGATTGTGGCTCCTGAAGGGCTGGATTGCCAGCAGCTTGCTGGGGAAAAGCAATGTGTGATAGGGGAGGAGCAGGTTATAGACTTGAATAAAACACCACAGCAGAAGCCTAGAAGGAAAAAGCACAGACCAAAGGTTGTTAGAGAAGGCAAGCCAGCCAGAAGAGGGAGAAAAGCGACACCGAAGCCAGTGACACCGAAGCCGACAGAAAGACCAACGGGCAAAAGGAAATATGTGCGGAGGAAGAATGTCTCAAATCCTGTAGAACCTCCGTTGGAGGCCG
Organism: Dioscorea dumetorum; assembly: GCA_902712375.1. Taxonomy (NCBI): domain Eukaryota; kingdom Viridiplantae; phylum Streptophyta; class Magnoliopsida; order Dioscoreales; family Dioscoreaceae; genus Dioscorea; species Dioscorea dumetorum. The sequence continues at coordinate 5,199,562 of CACTHL010000739.1, forward strand.
TGGGTGAATGTGTTGAGTCCGAGGATGCAAATGGGGTGAAATCAGTCAGACGGAGTTTGAATTTTGCTTCAGAAGGAGCGCCTATGTCAGTACCAATGTCTTCACTGAATGCACACTATTTGGAATTTCGAGATAGGAGTGTAGGTGGAGTATGCAACTTCTCTAGCTTGAATGGAGGGGGATCACCAGCAATACATGCCGGAATGGGCTCACAAACAAGAATGCCACTTGATCTTTGTCAATTAACAAGCCAGAACCCAACATGGTTTGAGAACCAGCAAATCTCAAAGCCGAATGCTCAATTACTTGGAAGAGGATATGCAACCATAAATCATGTTTCAGGGGAGTTTAGAGGAAATCTAGGAATCCCAGCACCGTATCCTCAATTTCAAGAAAGAGGATATAGAAACATTATCCATGCTCAGCGAGAGCTTAGAGGAAATCCAGAAATCCCAACATCATCACTTCAGCCTTCAAGAAATGGAATGGTGAGGGATAATCTGAACAGCCTGGCTGCAAGCAGTGACATAAGGTTTAGGGATGGCCTTAACAGTTCTCTTTCTGATTTGCTACTGAAAGTAACAAGGAAAGATCATGATGCTAATAAAAAAAGGAAATTAGAAGAGCAGAACAGACTTCCATACAAAGCTCCAAAGAATTGGAATTTGGATCATGTTGGGCAGACTAGACCAGGTCAATTCACATTTGCAGACGCACAGCGTTTTATAGCTATAGAGAAAATGAAAGCTTCAGATGTTATGGTAGCATCTCACCCAATAAAAAGGAATGAGAGCATGATATCTGACAGATCCTTTCAAGCCAATAGTTTAATGCTCGCCATCAGTTCCACTGTGAACCACAATCTGTTGACAATGACTGAAAATCCCTGTGGAGATGGAATTTTGAGCAGCAAAGATCCAGTGACACCTGCAAAGCTGTCCTCAAGGCAGAACAGGGGACATGATGGTGTCATTCGGAAGCCACGAACTCCCAGAGGTATCAGATCCACAGACAACCATGCTAAAGCAAAGACAAGAAATACTAAGGAGAAATTTCCCCCCGGTTCTGGATGTGGCAATGCCAACGCCAATAATACACCGTGGCATGAAGCAGTAGCAAACCAAGAAAATTATTCACGCTGTTTGAAAATCAGTTCCATTCAGGACTGCCAAAGTAGTAGTGATTTCCAAGAATCAGCTCATTCAACTATCACATATCTCGGACTGATGCCATATAGGGATCCCGTAGATGATATTATTCAGAAACTCGCCCATATGAGCATAAACAGGACCTCAGAGGGTGTTACAGCTGAAGCGCAACATGCCCTTGTTCCTTATAATGGAGGAGGAACAATGGTTCCATATGAGGGTCCTTATGATCCTGCCAAGAGACGGCGCCCACGACCCAAGGTTGATCTTGATCCAGAAACAAGCAGGGTGTGGAGGCTTTTGCTGATAAAGGATAGTATTGATGGGGATACTGAGCTAGACAAGAATAAAGAGAAGTGGTGGGAAGAAGAAAGGCGAGTTTTCCGTGGTCGAGTAGATTCCTTCATTGCCCGTATGCATCTTGTCCAAGGTAATACAATCAATTCTCTTTTAAATTTATTGGAATATCTAGGATGCTCTTGGCCTCACCAGTTGATTGATAGCATCATGTATCATTCTTATATATAAATCCCGCTATGCTTGTGAGTTGTGAACAACTCCCATATCATATAAGATGGTACCTTTTCTGAATTGCCATCCTTTTATCACCCAGCCTAATCAACCTTACAGAAAATCAGTAATGCTATTTGTTCAGTCTAGATTTACCAAATAGACTTCCTAACTGACTGATAGCCCATTACTTTATTTTGAGATCATCAAAATTTAATCTTGAGATGCTTTGGATGGTGGGAAGTCTATTTGCTAAACACAGTTTATACAAACAACATTACACCACCGCAAAAATGTGAATGTGAAGGTTGAAGCATAAAAGGCAAAAAGGAGCTAGCATTAATTCATATCGTAATTTTCATAAAGTTGTAAAAGCACCTTGCGAGTAGCTTTTCCTGCTGCCCTTATTTTGACGAAAGAAAATCTGTGTCCAAAGCAAAAGCAAAAAATACAATCAGCATCCCTCAATATGAATATGAAACTAGCACTGCACTGCACAGCACCAACTAATTTAGTGCTTGATGGTTAATGTCACGGCCTCAACCGATCACCTTCAGCCGTGCGGCACTTGACGCATCTTTGAGTACATGTTCCAGACCACTTCTACATATGTTGGCAATGATCCATCCCTGCTTTGAGCTGAAATTTCAAGCAACTTTATCTTTATATACAACATATTCTTCTGCTTTGCAGGCGATAGACGCTTTTCCCCATGGAAAGGATCTGTTGTGGACTCAGTTGTCGGTGTGTTTCTTACTCAGAATGTGTCAGACCATCTCTCAAGGTACTTTCTTAAGTTCTCAGAAAAGAAAGCCTGTGGAAAAATATGAGACAGCATGTTGACATTCCCCATAGGCTAGGTCCTTCAGCTTTTAGATTTATTCACTATTTTGTTTCATTATTTCTGACAGCTCGGCGTTCATGTCTCTTGCTGCAAAATTCTCATTTAAAGCTAATAATCAACCAAATGTAGAAAAGGAAGGCAAACCTTTCAAACCAGAGCATTGCATTTCATCCTTTAAAGATGCCATCAAATTCCAAGAACTGAAGGGGAAAGAGTCTCCTCATGACAATTATATTGTGACCCATGAAGCCGAAGATACTGAAGAACAAATTGTTGACTGTCATAATTCACCTGGAAGACATCCCCAAGGTGATGGCCCCATAGGCTACACTAAAGATGAGGGTATATTTTTCCATGGAAGTGAGGTTGGAGCAAGCCATCCATCGCCTGATAGTAGGATAGCCAGTCCATTTACAGTCTCTCCAAGTTTAAGTTCATCAGACACTGGATTAAGAAACTCACCAGGAGATGCAGCTTCAAACCAAAAGTCTGCAATTTCATCACAGAATTCTTCTGAATATCCGGCTCAAACAGTTGATCAAATAGGCACAAGCTTAGAGTCTAATCCCATATCAGAAGAACTATCAGTTGAAAATATGTGCAATTTCTTGGACGGTTATACCTCATTCACCAATCTTTTGAAAATGGCTGAAAATACAGGATTCCAGAAGTTTTACACTTCCAGCAATGGAGGGACATCATCTGAGTATGGCAGTGTGGTCAACCAATTGACATCTACAGAAAGTGAGAGGGGAACTTCTATCCTGGATTTACTGGATAACCCAGATGGTGCATGTTCATCTGCGGTGATGCCCAACAATCCTGATCAGGCATGTCATGATTTCATGGGTGTGACATCCAAATCTTCAACATCTAATCGTGATTACAGCTCCACAAATTTTATGTCAGAAGAAAAGGCGACTGCTTATGGAGCAATAGAAGAAGGAGCTCATCTTCCTTTTGCCTCAATGAACTTTATGGCAAATAATATAGTGGACAGAGAATGCATCACCTCTGTGGGAAATAAAGCAGACCCTACTGATAAACTGGAGTCATCAACTTCACAAACAACTTTGCTTGATGCATGCACACCTCTACAGAAGATACCTTTGCACCAGCTAGATGGCTCAGCCAGAGAAAATTGCTTTGACAAACAGCTTCCTCCAGAGGCTTTAGACACAGCATTAAGCAAAAGGATTTCAATGGAGGGCCCAAAATCACATGGCCAGTATCTGACAAAAGGCCAACAAATAAATACAGAAACAAGTGCTTTAGGGGAAATATCTCAACCCACTGCTGCTGTTCAAACAAGAAATTCAGTCGTATATCAATCTCCAAAAAGTTCAAATAATACAGAACAGACAACACACAATCTTGGGGCAATTGAATCAAAATCAAATGCAGATGTTTTCATTTCAGAGAAGGCACCAGGAGAAAATGTGGTAGATGGATCAAATAGAAAAAGGCCAAGGGCTGATTTAGAAAGAAAGAAAAACTTTGACTGGGATAGTTTACGGAAACAGGTATCTTGTGAGGACATTCAAACAGAGCGAAGCAGTGATAGAATGGACTCTGTAGACTGGGAAGCAGTAAGGCTCGCTGATGTAAGTGAGATATCTGAAACCATTAGAGAAAGAGGAATGAACAACATGCTGGCAGAGCGAATAAAGGTATCTCCCTCCACCCTCTTAATTAACCTAAATGGCTGAATATGAGAATTTACCAAAATAATATTAGTTAATGGTGGCAACTGTCTTATTCATATTTACTTTGAGTTCGTTGGCAGTCTTCTGACTAGATATTGAAAAGGTGAATTAGCAATTAACCTTCACCTTTGCTTGTGTATGCATTTGTGCAGGATTTTCTCAATCGGCTGGTTAGGGATCATGGGAGCGTAGATCTTGAATGGTTACGAGACGTCCCCCCTGATAAAGCAAAGTAAGATAAAGAAAATTCTTTGCCGTTATCTTCTAAAAGGATATGAACCATAAAATTGAAACATTTTTTTTTTCTCAATGTCAATCTTTTTCATTTTCATCAACTTTGAAAGGATATTTGGGAAAAAAGGAGGCTTCATACGAATTGATAATCCAACACTGATGGGAACGTATACCAGGAAAAACAGTTTATGAAACCTGTTGCCTAAAGAACTTCAAGTCTGATGTTAAATTCAAAGTTTATGTTCATCAAGCTAGTCAAAATTTTTGCTCATACACAAGGATAGTTTAAAGAAAATTGCATAGCAGTTGCAATATGATGTGATGAAGCTTTAGTGTGGCAGAGATTTTCCCTCAATATGGATAACTGTCTTGTGGTAGAAAGTGATTGATACCAAGACAATATGTGACCTTACCTAAGAAAGTTATTTCAATAAGTCTTTAATCAATTAACCATCCTACTTTTGATATCTTTATGACTTGGAGAATATGTGTGCTTTAATACTTTGTTTCAGGGAATACCTTCTAAGCATAAGAGGATTGGGCCTCAAAAGTGTTGAGTGTGTCCGCTTGTTGACTCTTCATCATCTTGCTTTTCCTGTATGTACTGATCTCATATAAAGCAATTTTCTTATGAAGTAGAACTTCGTACCTCTTAAAAGTAACCCCGCTTTATTGCATCCTGTAAGGTTGACACAAATGTTGGCCGCATATCAGTAAGATTGGGATGGGTACCACTTCAACCTCTACCAGAGTCTCTTCAACTGCATCTCCTCGAAATGTGAGCATTCTAAATTTGTTTTATATATTGAATACAGACCACAGTCACATGTTGCATAAGCCATGCGGCCAATATTCAACAGAACTGATTCTAATCGTTCTCTTGTTTCTTTCCAAAGGTACCCAGTGTTAGAAACCATTCAGAAGTACCTCTGGCCAAGGCTATGCAGGCTTGATCAGCGCACACTGTAAACACTAAAAACCTGATCCAATCCTCATAAATTGTGTGGTTTTTTTCTTTTTCAAGTGTTTTAGATATGAAAAGGTGATCTTGTCATGTGTCCAAATATTAAAAGAAAGCACGTTACTCAATGTTCTAGCTCTAATTTTATGCTTGGATATGCAGGTATGAACTACACTATCAATTGATTACTTTTGGGAAGGTAAATCTACATTAGCCAATGATAATAATTTTAGCATCTTATGTAAATGAAGTTTTTTTTATTTGAAGGATATGTAGAGGTAAACAGATCAAGTTTTATGCAGGTATTTTGTACAAAAAGCAAGCCAAATTGCAATGCCTGCCCAATGAGAGGCGAGTGCAAACATTTTGCAAGTGCATTTGCTAGGTATGTCTCCTTTCCACGGGAAACTTATCAATTGAGTTTCGATCCAACACGTTGTTTGACTTCCATGTTTTCCTTCTACAAAGTAAATTTGCAACGTCTAATTTATGAAACCTATGCAGTAATAAACTTTTCTCAAACACATATGGCTTCAGTCAAACATTATTTACATGTTATATATCATCTGTGAATAGAAGTGGATCCAATTAGATATTATTTGATAACCATGCATGCAAAGGAAATAATAACGGTCACTAATGCAGCTATCTCTAATGCAGTGCAAGACTTGCACTTCCAGGACCAGAGGAGAAAGGCCTAGTGAGCTCAGTGACTCCTATTGCCACCGAAAATAACCAGAATCCTGGCTTTAATCCAGTACCCCTGCCTCAACTTCTTGAGGGGAATAACCTCTCACAAGAAAGAACTGTCATGAAGAATTGTGAACCTATCATTGAAGAGCCAGCAACACCAGAACCAGAATCCATAGAAACCTCGGAAAGCGCAATTGAAGATTATTTTGATGAAGATCCTGATGAAATCCCTGTTATAAAGCTCAACCTGGAAGAGTTCACACAAACCTTACAGAATTTTATGCAAGAAAACAATTTGGACATTCAAGAAGGAGATATGTCTAAGGCTCTGGTTGCATTAGCTCCAGAAGCAGCATCTATTCCCATGCCCAAGTTAAAGAATGTGAGCCGTCTACGAACAGAGCACCAAGTGTATGTATCTTATCCTTTCACATAGTAAGAAAGATCAGGCCCACCTTTAAACATGTGAAATTCTCAGTGGGACTTATATTATCTCATCTGGACTAACTTAGCCTATTTCACCTTCTGTGGTCACAGCTATGAGCTACCTGATGGACACCCTTTGTTAAAAGGGGTGAGTTATTCTCTTCATTTTATAGAATTCTATAGTGTTAAAAGATATACATTTGTTGCTAATGTTCCATGTTGCATATTAATTTCAGCTTGACAGAAGAGAGCCCGATGATCCATGTTCCTACCTTCTCGCCATCTGGACCCCAGGCAAAATTACTTGAGTTAACTAAAGCAAGAGTTATATCTGCACTTTCATCATAGTATTTGACTGACCTTTAAAATTCTGAACCAATAGGTGAAACTTCGCAATCAAATGAACCACCTAAAACATGCTGCAACTCTCAAGAAACAGGCAAACTTTGTGACAAGATAACATGCTTTTCTTGCAACAGTGTACGAGAAGCACAATCACAAATAGTCAGGGCTACAATTTTGGTAATACAGTTTTCATTTATATTCCTTTTCTTTTGCCTTATCATATCTAGATGCTGATAGGAAAAACTGGAAAAGCAAGTCTACAGAGTGATTTTCATCGTGCCCTAATGATTCAAACATCTGAATTAACAGATACCATGTCGAACAGCAATGCGTGGAAGTTTTCCACTGAATGGCACTTATTTTCAAGTAAATGAGGTATATGATGTTATATATGGCGCTGTGATACAAATTATCTGATTTGCCAAGATGGAAAATGCCCAAAAAATTTAAAAAAAGAAAAAAAGATCCTCTATTCTTTCATTATTCTTCTTCTAGCATTCCCTGACAAATAGGAATTCATATTTTCATGCAGGTATTTGCAGATCATGAATCCAGTCACAGCCCAATTAATGTTCCAAGGGAATCTATTTGGAACCTGCCAAGGCGGACCGTTTACTTTGGAACCTCCATACCATCAATATTTAGAGGTATCACAGTTATGACAGAAACTTCACAGTGCAAACTATGTAAAACATATTTTCTCACTGCACTGACCACATCTGATCTATCCATGGTTGCCAGGACTATCAACAGAGGGAATACAGCACTGCTTTTGGAGAGGTATGTTTTCCCACTTTTCTTCTCCACTTGCAAAAGAATACTTTGCAAAAAATTAAAAAAAAAAAAAAAAAAACCTTTTTAAAGAAGCCCCAGAGAAATGTGCAATTAAAATTAACATTCTTCAAAGTGGTGAGGCCGTACTTTATGGTCAAAGCTCCAGCTAAGTAAATTCTTATAATGGTACATCAAATAGATATTACCATCAACCTAATTCTCCCAAATACTCAAAAAGCTAGTTGCCCAGAATTTGCAAATTTTCAACCTTGATCTTGGTGTTCATAATATTTTAAAGAACCACACAAGTGCAAAACATATCTGGCACAGCTGATAGCAAATTTATTGAACAATGGATGCTTTTCTTTTATTGAAATTTTCCATATGAAGTCTTCATAGGATACTTAAAAAAAAGTGCATATAAATTGCTTACATTGCTATAGAGACTGTCACATGGATTGTCATGCCCCATTCATTAGAGATGCATCCGACCTCAAATTCTTCAAACATATACTCAAGTCTCGTTTGGTAATGCCGATTTTTCATGCTCTTACCAAAATATTGAATGAAAATAGTAATGACAATAATGCAAAGTAAGAACTTGGTTATAGAGACAGGAGTTAGTCATTGACTAATCACAAGGCCCCCAGCATAATATGAAGACAGAAACAAAAAAAAGCTCAACTTAGTCTTGACATTCATGAGCTAAATTCCAAGTTTGCATCCAAACTCTCATGGAACCAGCCATTTTCTCTTTGCATGGACATACATGCCATTTCACGGCAATGAAAACTGAATTGGAAATTTGAAAATTTGCACACCATCTAAAGGCTAGATTTTTGCAGTGGTCAAGTTAAAAACACTATGAACTTCATCTAGTATAGGAAAACACTTGCAGCTTTCCTCCCAAGTACATTACTCGCCAAATTATGAATGAAGTGATTCTTTGAGCACCAACTTTTGTGGTCATTTCAAGTAATATCTATCATTTCCTTGCACTACACTAGTGGATGAAAGTAGTCAGGCAGTCACATATATGAACATTTTGAAGTTTGCTGATCAAGTGAAATAACAAAATTCTTTGGTGAGAAAATTATTCTGCATCTAAGTAGTTCTTTAACAATGAAACTGCTATTCAGGTTTTGTTTGTGTGAGAGGCTTCGACCGGGTAACAAGAGCACCGAGGCCTCTTAGCAGAAGATTGCATTTTCCTGCCAGTAAAGTAACCAGGGACAAGCAGAGTGGACCAAATAAAGAGTAGCTTCTACTGAAAACATTCAAGAAAACCTAACAAACGGACCATCTATAAGAGCATGGACCATTGACCAGGGACTTATTGTACATTAATGGCACCTCTAAGACGAGGAGCCTACTGATGTAGGACTTACATCAAGGTTTAATTCATGAATTTGTTTTATTTTCTTGTAATATTTTAAACGTGGATAATTTAGTTATTATTTAGGATATACATTATAATTTGATTTTAGTTTTTAATTAGGCTACCAATTTAGATTTTTCTCATTGCTTAGGAAATACTTTAGGTTTGGTTCATATATAAAACCCGGAAGACCAATATAGAATGGGGATTCTATCATCTTTGTAAGGGGATTTTTCACTTCAATTCTCTTGGGTTTCCACCCTTAATAAAGCTTAAGTTTTATGAATTTTTAGCAATTTTTCCCTTAGAAGTGCGTTAGCCAATCATTTTCACTATATTATATACCAATAACAGTCTTTTAATTATATTATAATTTTTTAATTGTTCTGCACAGATTAGTTCAATCTATCTATGATATTAATAAAAGTAAGCTCCTAGTTTAGATATTATTATTCTAATAACAATTAAATAGCTAAGTATGAATTTTAAGGTTAATTCTTATTACAAGAATACAACAATACCAAATGGCTAAGCATGAATTCTTTTAATTCTAATTTGTATCTGGTTTATTGTTCAAATAATGGTGATTCTTATTTCAAAAATGCAATAATACTAATACATTCTTATAAGTGAAATGTATTATTGGTTTATTTCATGATGAATAAGATCTATTTCAAGAATACAACAATACCAATACACTCGCAACACTTAAAAGTGATATCACTTGATTTTATTTTAAAAATTTTTATTTCAAATCCTGATTTAATTCAAACAAAAATATTTCTTTATTATTCTCCAATCATTTTGGGATCACTTCTTTTATTCAAAGTCTTAGTCAATATTATAAAAAAAAATTCTATCATCTTTGGTAGGGAATTTTCTATTCTAATATTCTCTTGGTTTTGCCCTTGATAAAATTTTAGTTTTTTAGAATTTGTCACACTTTCTCCTTAAAATATGTTTATTATCGTTTTCACTATATCACTTGCTAATTAGTGCTTTTTGATTATGTAACAATTTTTTAATTGTTTCACAGAAATTAATTAAATGTTTTTCTTCCAATAACAGTTGAAAACTAAGCATGAATTCTTTCGGTTCAGATTTATACAAGATTAAAATTAGTTATTTAGAAATTGGTTATCACTTGAATAACATTGATTCTTATTCCAAGAATACATCAATACCAATATACTTATATTAATAAATAGTATTATTCATTTAATTCATTAAAAAAATTAATCCAAAATATCACTTGGCTCTATTCTTACAAAAACATTTAAGTCAAAATATCATTTAATTTTATTACTAATTTATGACGTGATGATTAAAAGGGTTTTTCTTTATTCTCTGATTATACAATCTTAATTTTTTATAATGTCCAGCTTAAACATTATATTGAAATTTTCATTTATTTTTGTTCCTAGATGTTATGGGTCATATTTTTCTTTGGTGCCTTTTTTAATAACTAATTTGATAAATTAATTTCCATCTCAAATTAACATATTTTATTTCTCTCCATTACCCTATTCAAGTACTAATTTGATACATTGACTGCTAATTCTTCAATCATGAGGTTTTATTTCACTCTAGTGCCTTCTTCAAACACTAATTTGAGATACCCATTCATCAAGGGTCTTATTTTCTCTGATAAACTATTCAAAAACAATGATTTGAGAAATTAGATTTTAGCTTGAATTATAGTGTTTTGTTTCTTCTATAGCCCTATTCAACCACTAACCCAAGAAAATCGCTTTGATTCTAATATCATGGATTCGTACTTTTTTATAATGCCTTCTTTGACTTTGTTCTTGAAACATTGGGGTCTCATGTCTTTCAGAATCCCTAGTTTTCATTATCCCTTTGAATCATGGGTCTTATTTCTCTGAAAGAATGTATTCAAACACTAATGTAAGAAACAGATTCTTAATCTCAAACCATAAGGTTCTATTTCTCCTGATGCCCTAAATCAAACACTAATTTGCAAAATAAGAGATGAAAATCATATGATTTCTGGAATCAATGAATCTGGAAGCCAAGAAGAACAAAGAGAGATTCATCATATAAGAACAAGAAATTAAAATAAATAAATAAATAAATAAATAACCAATTGAACTGATAAGAAGGAACCTGAAAGGAAGAGATGATGATCTCCGGCCATCTTTAGACCTTGGGCGAGGAAGCGGAGACGACGGCGATGGACATGAGAATTGATCGTTATGAGAGTATCGATAAAAAAATTTTAGAGATCCAAAAAAAACGAGGGATTAAGTCGAAACGATTTTTCTTTCGCGCCAAAAATTTAACTTTGCCGCCCTAATTCCCGCCAAATTTCCCACCAAAAAATAAAAGCATATTTCATTGCACGAATCCCAAAGAAACCATGGCGGTCGTCTAACCACTTATCCCATTGATGGGTAAGAGGAATCTCCGTACAATTAAAAACTATATATAAAACATAATTTATATATACAGCCCTCTAAAATCCTAGAATAGTGTATTTATGTTTTTTGGATTTATAATAAACTTTAATATTTCTCACTGAGGTGCTAGTTTTTTTTTATTTTCATATTTGTGTCACCTTTTTTTTAAATATAAATTTATTGTATGAAAGTTTAAAAATGAAAGATCCAAAAAAAGGGTAAAAAATAAACTATATAATTTAAATATTTAAAAACCATATAAAAACATTACGTCTTATGTTTTTTATAATAATATGATAATTGATAATTGATTAGATTCAAACATTATGAAAAATAATCACTTTTTATCTGTAAACATGTGAAAATAAAGAATTATGAAGGTGGCAACTTATTTATTTGCCGAACGAGAGATTGCACAATATCGGTTGAAAGTTGTGGCTTGGACACATTTAAAAAAATATATATATAATATTATTAAAAAAGAGATTATCCATAAATACAATCTTACATGCAAATTTTTGTATAAACAGATAAAATTGAGAAGAACAATATATATAAGCATTAATTATTTATTTTAAAAAATTCCTTTTGACAATCTTTTTACACAAGAGACAAATTAATTTAATTTTAATTAATATTATTTATATCATAGCTTGTACGTAAGTGACGGAAAAAAAAACTGTAAGTAGCAATTATTGAATCAAACAATGTGAAGCTGTTCTTTCAAATCTCAAATAATTTAGCAGTGAATTTGCATGGATTTTTCCTTGTACCAAGATAACATCAGTCATCAATCTTGCACACAAACACAAATACATTTGGCAAAAATATGAAACTGAGAGGAAAAACTTTTGCCATGTTACCAGGCCAATTTTACAGGAAAACAAATAGTTAATATTCACAACAGTACATAACCATTCTTGCTACTCCTGTTTTCTAGCATCTCCCTTTCTTTCAGTACAATAACATTTAGATGGTCAAATAAGTAATGAAGCTACCTGACAATCTCAATAAACTCATCCTGCAAACAACAAAGAGCTGCAGAGTTACCACCTAACAAGCCTGATGCACCGCCAGCTCTAAACTAAAAACAGAGGCGGCAAAAATGTTCCCAGTCAAAATTGTATAAATCATCATCAATCCCTATTCTATGGGAGATGCGAATCGTTCAATACTTCATCACCGATGAACTGAGGTTGAGTAGAGGCTCCAATGCACTCGAAGAGAACTTCCGGGCAAAGAGGTAGCAGTAGGTGCTGGGCTTCTTGTTATATGTGCAGATGGTCCCATTATTTCTAATTGTCTGAATGAATTCTGCAGTGATGTTTTCTCGGCCATAGAGTGCAGGATGAGGCCCTCCAAATGACCAGTTCACCCAAGTCAGACTTCTGTTTGCAGTCTGAGTGGGGTGAAACATGTTCAGATATGTGGAGATGTAGTGTTCATCGGGATAGCAAGAGGGCTTGCAATATTTACTGAATAGTAGATAGTACTTGTAGTCTGCTACTATATTCACTGCCAAATCACGGTTGAGCTCGAACCATTCAGATCCTTTTCTCCATTGATGGAGCTGAATTTCAGGGTACATGCTCCTGCTATAGCGGCCCCGGCCTCGTGGGGAATCTTCATCATAGGACTCAACAAAGCTGTAATCTGACTCTGTGAGGTACTTGTAAACAGTGGGAAAATCAAAGACAGGAATGCAACTTTCTGATAGTAAAACAAAGCGCTCATTTGAAAAATCCAGCAAAGCATTTGCCAAGAGCCGCTTCTCTGCATCAATCAGTGATATTGATCCCCATGAAACCTCCTGCATGAAAGTGAGCAAGAACCAAACCAAGAATAGTTCAGCATCGGATTTTTCTAATGGAGGTAGTTTCAATTTTTAAATGATCAAGATTTCTATGATCTTCACAAACAATTTCATCAGTGGCATGTAAAGCAAATAGAATTCCGTTCTCTTGCTTCATATCAAAGTACTGATGGATAGCACCATTATAGGAGATGCAGGAAATCATCAACCACTTGACAAGAAGAAAAAGAAGAGTTAATATTCTTTTACATCTTATGATAGTTTGTCAATAATATCAACCCCATGAGCCAACTGAATCATAAAAGCAACATATATTCAATGAATAACAATCATCTGTAACTGTTCTAAAACCCAAATTTAGCCACAAAAACAGAAGTATCTTTTAAACTCTGTTTTTTATTGGACATTGCAGGATGCTTGTTCATAGCACACAACAGAACCATAAGAAGACCACTGATGAGCTAGTTACCAAGTTCATGATTTGCTCTCTTAATCTATTTGATGATGAATCAAAAAATAACAGACAGGATGAGAATGTTCCTTTCCAGATACCAACAATGTACAATTATAATACCAGCTATTGAAAAGACTCCTTATGCTAGCCACTACAAAAGATCTTTGGAGCTATTCTGGTTATTGATCGTGGTCAAAACCACTTTAAAAGTAATAAAAAGGATTTATAGCTTCCATTATGATCATAATTGATATCACCATTTGGATGCCTTTCATTAATCTCTAACAAAAAGATGCGTTTTATTCATGTCTGAAAATATTTAAGGGAAATCATCATAGAGCACTTTTCACCTGATGTAACAAAAAGCCAAAGGAGAAGATAGAGCATTACCCTCACACCGTTAAAACCACTAATCCAGTTCAATGAGAAAATAGAACAAAAAAGTGGATCCTTCAAACCAGGACAAGTAGCATAGGTAAATTATCCAGATTCCCAAGCAACAACAAAAAACTAAGTTGCTCCTAATTTTCCTAAAAACTAAAACAGAGAAGAAATTCAAGGAAAGATATTATCTTGTTCAAATATAACAATGAAATTAAGAAACTTCTGGTTGGCCCTGCAATGTGGCTGCTCACGGTTCCCCTAGAATAGCTCAACTTCTCCAAATGAAGTTGTTTGATGGCGGACAACACAACTTCATGATCAACAAAATCATATATCTAGTCTTACATTCATTACAAGCAAATCAAAATTAAAATAAAAAAAAATTAACTAAGAACAAGAACCCAAATAAGATTAAAAACAGCAAGAGCAGCACAAAACAGGTCCGCAAAAAAACCTAAAGAATTTAATTTTCTAGAGGGCTGTATATGTAGCGATTGTCTGGAAATTTTTCCTGAATGGAAATGCATTTCATCAAATTCATCTAGTCCACTAGAATGAAAAAAAAGCAATGTGGTTCAAATAATAACAATAACAACAATAACCAAAATCTTCAATCCTTCTAAGGATATGAATGTGCCATTTTTCCATCCAGACAACCAAAAAAGCATATACTAAGAAACGAATCTAAAAAAAATACAGAAAGGAAGACGAAGATTATGAGGAGAAGTTCATCCATACCTCACTAGGGATCTGGCGACGATGGAAAGGAGAAGACTCCGAGACATTGATCTTATACCCGGGCTGAGAATGTATGTAGATGGAGTAAAGCCCCACATGCCCCTTGAGAAACCTCTCCCACAGCGGCAAGAAGGGCATCGGCCCTCGAGTTAGGAACATGAACGCCACCTTGATCACACGGTTGAACGGAAACTCGACCTTCTTAGGCACCAACGATGCCCTCCAGAACAGCTCCTCATCAGTCATACTATGCATCACCGAATCCGGCTTCACAAAGCTCTTCACGTTCAAGCAATCCTTCTCGCAGTTCACAGCATACATTTTCGCCGGCAAGAAGAACATCGCCTCCGACGTGAAGTACCGCGCGAAATGCGCGGTCATCGACATCCCCATCACGGCCCCAGCCATGAAAATGAACAGCGCCACCACGATCTTCGCCCAATCCGTCCTCTTCACGGGAAAAAGCTCCGCTACCGCCACCATCCCCGGCGTTGCCGGGGCCGGCATCGCCTCCTCCAACTTATACCTCCCCCATGGCTTCATCTCTCCCAATCCTCCCCAAATTCCTCCAAAAATTCCAAAAAAAATCTCAGAAAATAACCACTAACTCCATCAACAACACCAAAAACTTCAAATCAACAACCCCTAAAACCAAGATTCATTGATTGATCGGATTTATTCGAGCAAAAACCACATTAAAAAACATTAAAAATGATAATAAAGGAAACGAAAACTCTTGCTTTTAAGTTCTCAACGCCGAAAAGAGAGAGAGAGCGTGAGAGAACGAAACGGACTAAGAGAGCGTGGGAGATCCACGCGACTGTCGGAGGACACGTGGGATTCTCTCATTTCGCCACGCTTCTATTAATGAGTCTAAACTCATCCTGGCCGTTCGTTCTATTTAATGTTTTATGGAATTTATAATAATAATAACAGTGATGTCTGAGTTCCAGGTGCCATGATGTTTTGTGTGTTTAATAACTTTAATTATTGAATATTTTTAATGTTCCCTTATGCCCCTTTATTTATTTATTTATTTATTTATTTATTTATTTATTTATTTATTTATTTATATTTGCAGGCCAATGTACCTTTGTTTGTGGATATGAGTTGCGTGAATGATGCTTATTTATTTCTTATTTTGATATGAATTGTAATTAATATTATAGCTTGGTTTATTGTTTGTTGGAGGGCATAATTTGAATAACAATTGTCCAAGGGCCTTTGATTTGTTCCCATCCCAAAAAACATTGATTTCAGAATGCATATTGTCAAGTATCAAAATTCACATGAAATGAGTGATTGTTAAAAATTCTTGATTATGGGTGTAAATTTATAATCTCAACCCTGTTATCAACTAGGTGAGGACACATGAGCGAACTTGTATTGTTGGGAAAATAAAATTAATAATAATAATAATAAATTTTAAAAAACAAACTAAATTTTGGGTTGTGGCTTTGGTTTTAAAAACAACTAAAAATCAACTAATGTCTGAATTTTAATTTATATTTTTTTTTATTTAAAAAATGTGGATATGGACAATAAAGAAGTGAAATACTACCTGCTTTATTATGGGTGGTTATTTATTAATTTTAATTTTAAATTGTAATTATTTATTTGTTTTGACTCGTCTAATTTTATTTTGTATGAATACATCATGAGTCTAGCCATGTTTGTTATGTTAAATGTAAGAGATGAAATTAAAAAAAATTACTATAATTTAAGTATTAAAATAAATTTATTGTCTATTTTCAATTTTTGAATAAATACATAAAAAATATTTTTTTATGGTCGTGTTGTATAATGAATTTAATAGGTGTATTTCACTTTTAATAAATTCTAATTCATGGAAATATATGCATCTATGAATATTATTCCCTGATATAAGGCTCATTCAAGATTCAACTAACAAAATAAATTTATAGAAAACCCATATTCAATAATAAAGGAAAATTATAAAAATAAATCTTGTGGTTTTACCGATTTAAAAAAAAAAAATACAAAACTTCATTTTTTTTTTTTTGTTTGTTATACATGCGATTTCTCTAGCTAACAAAAAAAAAACTGTTAACAAGTAGCTAATAGTGGGAACTCAGTAAAATCGTTTTTTTTTTTTAAGTGACTCAAATGATATAAAAATATATTTTTTAAAATTTTATTTATTTTTTCTAAAATTTTATAAAATAAAAAAAAATAATCTCAAAAACCAAATCAAATTATATTGATGATCGATTTTATTATGCCACTTTGTAGTTTTTTAATGAAATGATGATTTTGCCCCTATGAGTTAACACCGTTAACTATTTATTAACAGTTTTTCTTTTTTTTCTTTTTTTTACTAACTAGATAAATCACATAGTTTAAAAACTGAAACAAAAAATACTGTCTTTGTTTTGCAAATTGGTCCTATCACAAGATTTATTTTTGTACTTTTTCCTAAAAGAAAATCAACAACTTTCAGAATAAAAACAAATAAAAATACAAATGGAACACAATGACGAAACTATCCAGTCCCATAGGTGCCAGCAAGATAAGCGAGAGAACCAACAAGAGGGGCATTGATGTAAGTTGTCGGTTCAGAGTGTTGGTAATCAGTTCTATCATCAAGATATGCATCATTTTGGTCAGGACCACCAACGACCGCACCAGTTAACACGTTTCGGTTGGGTCCATTTGAGTCCAAGAATTGGAAGCCATCTTGGCACCCAATTTTATTTGGGTGGCTTGCCAAAGATGGCAATGAAGAGCCTCTGTGGTGTATTCTTTGAGGAAATTTTGTACCAAATCCCACCATGTACGACATTTTCAGAGGGTTCTCTCCAAGAATGTAATCCACCTGATGTACGTGCATGCATGCATACCGCCAAATTACTTAATTGACCATGGTGCATTTACGTGACATTAAAATAAAATATCAATGTTATATATCTCTTCTCGTTTGAATTACCACGTGGTTGATTATTTTTTCACTTATCAGTTTCTTGTTTTTCCTAAGTCATTGCTTACGCCAAGTACAATGTGTGTGCCGTATGTACTGTAATGTATACATTATTTATATTTTTATTTTTTTCCTTTACGTGTATAAATTGAAAACTAATGTTTATTTTAGCTATGAAATTATTATTTTTATTTGTTAATTTTGACAAATGTTTTGATCAGGATGAACTACATCGAGGTACTCGATCCCTCCCAGAGATGGATCCATATCATAAGAAAAATAACTTATAGCGGAAGAAAAATCTGCCGCTATAGATCCCATTTTAACCTCAATATATCTCTATAGTAGCGGATAATCAATTAGCCATTAAATCATTGATTAGTATATTTTTTTGCAACAAATGTATGTTTTTGCCGCTATCCCATCCGTTAGGGTTGGAGCTGCATAATGATTTGTAGCGGCGGAAAATTTTGCTATTATAAATTTTATAAGATTATAACATTTATGTTATTATAAATCATATAACGGTGGAACATTTTCACAGTTATAGATTTTTTTTGTATCATATGTGAGCAGTAGTGGAGACAACTGCAACCACTTAAATTTCAAATATTTATTTTACGATAGAATTATTATTGTCTATATGAGTTAAAATTTTAAATTTCTTACCATTTGCCTTAACTCAGATTAAAAAAAAAAATCCTACATGGGTAAATTTTGCCCTCTTACTATTTGCCCATCATAAAATTAAAATATAAAAAATATTTATGATAAACTTTGGCCCCACCAAACAAAAATTTTGAAGCCATCCCCTCTTCCACGTGGCAACTTTGAGTTGATATGGATCCGTGATATTACATATAACATATGCATAATCATCGCATCCCATGTGACATTAAAAAAAATAATTATATATATATATATATATATTTTTTTTTTTTTTTTTTTTTTTTTTTTGAGATAGGGCGACAAGCGCCAACTCTCGGGGCGTACGCGTGGCGGGGGGATTGCCTACAACGTCCTCACTCTCTTGGAACGGGGGAGCACGGTTCGGGGGATTGAACTCGCTTCTTCTCTCACGAGGGGACCCAAGATACCGCTGGACTACAAGCCCTTTGGTTATATATATATATATATATTGAGTTTATGTTTGCACGATGGAGAAAAATGGCCAATAAATTCCTATGGCAAAATTTTTAATAATTTTTAAAACATATATTATTTATTAATATTATTTAACCGTGGTGGACGTGTGTATGATGTAAAAAAACACAGCTCAGACATCCAATTATATATATAATAGTGTAAACTCTTTATTTGTTATTTTATATTGAACTATTTATACAGGAAAAAAAAATTTAACTTTGATTTAGCTGTTGAAAGAATTTAAAACGGCTCAACTCTAGGCATACGTCTGGACTGATCCGATTTAAAAATCATATTATATATGGATGAAACAAATAAAAATGATTACTTTATGAGAAAAACTAATTATTGATTTTTTTTTTTTTTTAGATAGGGCGACAAGCGCCAACTCTCAGGAGCGTACGCGTGGCGAGAGGATTGCCTACAACATCCTCACCTTCTTGGAAGGTGGGAGTACGGTTCGGGGGGATTGAACTCGCGTCTCCTCCCACGAGGGGACCCGAGGTACCACTGGGCTACAAGCCCTTTGGTATTATTGATATTATTTCATAAATGATTTATGGGGGAAAATACTAATGAGATGATGAAAGTTACCTGTTTTTTGGCAAGTGCTCTCAAGAGGTTGGATGTGACCAAGTTGTTGTTGCAATTGAAGGTGTGGTTTGAGGAGATCATGTACTTTGCATAAGTGGAGAGCAAGAATGTTATGGAAGTCACGTATTGAAGATTGCCAGAGCTCATTTTGTACATTAATCCACCTTCATAAACAAAATTAAAATAAAAAATTCAGGTGAGGGAAAAAATTATTATGATGTTTGGTAATCTAACAAAAACATTTTAAAAATTTATATTAAGAAATTATTTTCCGTATCAAAAATGAAAATTTTAACTATTTAATAAGAGATATGTATGGAAATGCATCCGTTACTGTGATTTTTAGACCTCATAGGAATAAACTCCTGTGTCATATAATTTTGAGAGAAAAGATAAATACTTCTTACACAAATCTCTCACATAGGCCATGCGCCTTATGAACTAAGGGATTAAATTATAAATTAAACATTACTTCCACTAACAATGCAGCTAAAATAAATATTTCAAAATACAAAATATTTACTACCGTAACCGGATCATACCTATTTTAAACCTTTCACCAATTACATATACCAATGAGAACTGCTAATGCACACTCATGAAAAATCATATTTGTTGATATATTTTTACTAGTAAAAATCAACATCTCATTTTATAAAAATATGGAATAACTTTTTTCTTTATTTTTTTTTCTAAGATATTGAAGTAAAAATACTAAATGATAGTAGTAATTTTTTATGACACACACACACACACACACACACACACACACATATATATATATATATATATATATATATGTGCAAGTATAATAATTAACCTGGCGTATATAGTGTTGTTGATGAAGGGGAATTAGGCAGAACTTTGCAGATGAAATTTTCAGCTTGAATTCTAAAGGAATCAAAAGAGCTATCTTTCTCTTTATCAACCAAAGTTCTCTGCACTCATGAACAAAAACAAATAAAATCATTTATATCCCAACTATATATATATATATATTAAAAAATTCAATAATGAAAAGCTCATATTTCATACTCTGGTTAAAAGCACCCTAGCACCAGCAAACTTATTATCCCAGCTAAATATATCTACTTCTTCATTTGCTCCAAGTGATTGTATATATCTGACATATGCCTCATCATTTGTTGCTCTCAAAAGCCATGAAGCTCCCCATAATAATTCATCCTACCAAATACCAAACTCTTTATTATAAATTAACTTTAATCAAAATTAATTTCAAATAAACAATACCAAATCCAACTACCTTATATCCAGAGTAAGAATAATAATAACCATTAACATCAGAACCAATTGAATCACTATACTTTCCTTGATATTTCACCGCAAATTTCATCACCTACAGGTAAATCAAACATATTATTATTAAATCTGACTCAGATAAAAAAAATTTAAAACTAATAAAATTAAAAAAATTTAAGCTTATAAAATTTAATTCATATTTTATAAATTAATCGATACAAAACTGTTAATTATAAATTTTATCAGAGTGCATCAATTACGATCGATGGTTTAACAAAACTTGCTACTAACTCTAATCTTACCTTTTTAGCGACACTCAACAGCACTGTTGAGTACCTTTTATCAGTTGCCCGGAAAACCACCGAGGCCGCCGATAATGCAGCCGCGGTCTCTCCAGCGACATCAGAGCCAGGTTTCTCCGGCGAGACGGAGTAGACATTTCTTGGAGTGTCCATATCTTCAGGACGTTCCCAGCACCGATGATCAGCATTGGGGTCTCCGACGCCGACATAGAGCTTGCCGGAGGTTGCCGTGGCGGCGTTGAGAAGGTAGTCTGTGGCCCAGCGAACAGCGGTGCGGGCGGCGGCGAGGTTGTTTGGGGGCATGCGATTGCCGAACTCGGTTATGGCCCATGAGAGCATGGTGGTGGTGAAGGCCATTGGGAAGTTGAACTTCACGTTGTCGCCGGCGTCGTAGTAGCCGCCGGTGAGGTTCACCTTGGAAGGGAGGAATGTTCTTAGTTCTAGTCTCACTCAATAATGTTTTTAAATTCAAAGATTGTGTTTTTTTTTTTTTTCAATTGAGGTTTTAAACCTACGTTGTTATATTTAATTATAAGAATGACTTTTTATTAAAATATATTTGAAAAATATTATTTGTTTTATATTAATTTGATATTATGATTGTTATACATGTCCAAATTATATTTTTTTATTATTAATTACAAAGCATTAATCAGGATATGTAAGATAAATCCTAAAGCACAATGATCATCTGTCATTTTTAGTTAATTTATAGGTGTTATAATTAGTTTTTAATTCAAAACACATTTATTTTTATTAAGTATAACAATAAAATAAATTAAATTGGAAATGCTACCACCCCTGCATTACAAAAATTGATATTTTATTCTTTTCCTAAGTTAAAAGATAAAGATTACAATTTTGTCCATATTTCCAAAAAAAAAATGAAATTATTTGTAAAAGACATCACCAAGAGACAAAAAAATTAACTCATATTTTGACGATGGCTCTATTAAAATTATTATTTTTAGTATATTATTTAATATCTGAAACTACTATTTATTAACCGCTCGTATTTGATTTCTTTCTCAAATAAAATATATATCAAATATTTAAATCCATAGTTAATTTGTCCACATTATTAACAAAATTTAAAATCAGTCCTTACTAATTACATCTAATCAAATGTTACGTGTAAACAGTTAAAAATAAATAAATAATAAAAGAAAACTATATATATATATATATATATATATATATATATATATAGAAAAGAAGATAAGAGGAGCACATTAGCTAATGAACCATCATTAAGGGCAGAGTTAGATCTCCAAGTGATCTTTTGATCAGAAGGAAGCCTGCCTGATCTCTGGCCTTCAAAGAACAAGATTGATTTCTCCAATGCATCAATATAGTTCGGATGTGCATCAACATAAACCCTAAACAAAAATGAACCTAAAACAAATACAGAGAATATAAACCTAATTGATTCCATTAATTTACTCTCAAAGCTCAACCAAGTCACTATATATATATATATAGCCCAAAGTTTTAATTTTAGTCAAATCCATTGCTTTGAAAAGTATATGTAGATTTAAATAATACAGGAATTAAGGTCCACAATTTGGTTCATGATTCCAGAGATACTGTCAATAGATAAAGTAGATTTAGATAAGTTCTTGGGAACTTGAAAAGATGGTGGATTGGACTTTGAGTTTGAGATAGATCTATTATTTAATATTATTATTCTTGCATTATTTGATTGAAATGAAATCAAGTGAAAGTGGGGGGAGATGTTATTTGGTTGATTCCTGAACTTAATTAATTTGATAGCTTGCAGTTGCGAAAAAGTGATGGTCATTGAACTCTGTGATTAAAATTATAATATTGTAACCACAAATCAATAACTTCGTTATTTTGCATGATTCTTGCTCCTTGTGTAAATATGAATGCATGTGCTAATAAGATTTTGATTTAGAGGTATTGGCCCCCATTTCGAGGAACATATTGATAGTAATGACTTCATAGTTATGGATGTCGATTTACAATCAAAATCTAATGTTGCTAAATTAAAGTGCATAATGTACATAATGTTCAAATTTTGGTTGTGTGCACGTCTTTGGCTATACATGTGTTTTGCTGTATTTGGCAATATATATATATATATATATATATATATAAAGTCTCATATCTTTTAAAAAAAATACTTATTGATAAAATAAATTAGGAATCTAGATGAAAATTGAAAGCATGACTCACAAACATGGTGAATCATTAAATATTTTAATATTTTTATCAAATAAAAATTTTAAAAAATTGAAAAATTAATTGAAGAAAATTATAAATGTATGTTGCTGTTGAGGCATGGCTTGCATATTTGTCTATAAGAAATTTAATATCAAAATTTTGGCATCTTTTATATCCTGGTTGATTAGTAATATACATAATTAGAGAATATACATAATTATATTATCTTAAAAGAAATAAAATTCATTTCCAATGATTTTCATTTAAATTTTGAGATTGAGAGGATATTTATTTTATTTGAAGACAAATACAATTCTTTTTAAAGGTTAAAAACGGATATGATATTGTTTTGTTTTTGCAACAAGGACACGCATGCTACGTGTGCTAAAAATAATGTTTATAAGAGCAGAACACATACATATGCTAATATTATCTACAAAGACATAAAATCTGAGTGTCATGATTTCCATATACAACTTCAAAGCTTCAACAATATATGTTAGTTTTGGTAGTTACATTATATTATACATTAATTGAGATAGAAATTCATCATTGTAATATAAATAATATTTTCATATAAAATAACTCAAATATATATATATATATACTGAGGGACAGTTATCTTTCAGAGTTTTTCTTCATGCAATGCATGAACTAAAGCTTATAATTACATGATGGCCTCCGTCAAAATAGTCTCTTTATGATGTCATACAAACTTGGCGAACTTAATCTAATGAATCCACTTTATCGATCCATTCCAATCCCCATCCATTGGATTTCTTATGATCCTGTATATCTATCATGTGGCATGCATCATCCATCATCCACAACCAAAATGTTATAACTAAAAGTAATGCATTCATTCTCTTCAACTACAAGTTATGCCAAAAGGAACTTTGCATCTTATCCATCCATTTTAGTTTCGCCTTCAATAACCTTTATTTCAGAAATTTTCATTCACCATCCCCATATATATATATATATACCAATTAATTATTAAATTTATTATTTTTTTATACAGTACTACTCATGTATATTTTTTTAAAAAAATCATGAATTACTTATTTATTTTAAATATTTTATCACAAATTAAAGGCAAGTATGTTTGTTTTGAAATCAAATAAGCAAAGTATTTGTCAGTTATAATGTTTCTGTCCAACTGGATTGTTGGCTTTCTCTTTCTAGCTAGTTCGACAATTTGTTCTCTCGAGATCAATTATATTTAATTAAAAATTATTTTTAATAAAATTTAAAAAATAATGAAATGGCCAAATAATCATATTAATGTTCTAGAATTTATGAAAACAATGCCAAGAATCCTTTAATTTTAGTTTTTTATCTTTATTTTAATATGTGGATCTTTTCTGTTGTAAAATTGAATGGTTTTCATATAGTAGTAGTATGACGATTGTTGCTTAAGACATAATTAAGTATAATATATATATATATATATGTGTGTGTGGCAAATAGGTGATAAGCATCCCCAATTTAAGAGAAGTTAGAGACATGCACAGATATGAAATTAATTTTTCTACACATTTATGTCTTTATCTTGCGTGAATTTTGCAGTTCGATGTCAAGTAACTCGAAACAAACATCCTACATAAGAGACTCCGTGCCAATAATTAGCCAAGAGATTGTTAGCATGCAAATGTATATAATATAATCATCTTACAATAGAAGCACAACTTTATTAAAAAAATAAATAATTTTTTGTACACATCATGGATGGATTCGATGAGAATAAATTCTTTCAACTTTGGAGGATTACTATCTCATACCCTTTGTGATAAGTTTTGTGTACAAATCTCCTCTCCCTCTAAGCCATTTTGTATGTATTTCTAGAAAAACACAGACAATTAAAGACAAAAATTATTATTATAAAAATATCGGCAACTTGAACTTAAATTTTATGCTTTATATATATATCAAACATATTCACTGTAGATATACCAAAAGTTCAACAAATATCAACTATACTTTTCTTATTTGAGATAATGTTGAAAAATAACTTTATTAGATAAGTGTTCTTATTATGTTTTAAACTTTGCATTATCATCTTTTCTTTAATTGTTTGAATATCAAATAAAATCTTGGAAAGAATTATCATAATAAAACTTTTATATATACATATATACCCTTGAAATCATTTTTCATAAACCATAAAGCTGTTTGCCAGAAAACCACAAAAGCATATCTAACTTGTTATAAGCCGGAGTGATCATTCAAACCGTTAGTTACCATCGCGCCAACGTCAGTGTTAACGGCCCACGTGAACTCCGCCGTCATCCCTTCCCGCTATGCACCAACCCAAACATTCATCTCCCCTAACTCCAATGCTTCTTCTTTCACTCCCCTTAACTAACCAAAAAACCATTCACTTGTACCTTCTCTTCTTTAACTATCTTTAATTAGCTATCATCCAATTTAAACTAACGAATTCTCCTCATTTTCATGCACGTCTCCTTCCTTTTCCACTTTCCATCCTCTATAAACACTCCAACTCTTTCTCAAACTCATCATCACTCCCAACCCTTCTCCTCTTCAAGATCAAATGGCAAGCTTTGGTTCTTGTTCTTGTTTCTTTGCTTGTGTCGTTCTTTGCCTTTCTATTTTTATTAGTGCACAAGCACAAACACAAGCAAGAGTACTACTAGCAAATGGGGATGGGTTTGTGAAGATACAAAGGAATCAGTTTGTTCTCAAGGGCTCTCCTTTCCTCTTCAATGGTTTCAATTCATACTGGATGATGCATATAGGTGTTGATCCTGCACAACGAGGCAAAGTCTCTGAAGTGTTCCGGGATGCGGCCGCCGCCGGTCTTAGTGTTTGCAGGACTTGGGCTTTCAGTGATGGCGGTTACCAAGCTCTTCAGGTGTCTCCAGGGGTCTATGATGAACGAGTCTTTCAGGTTCAGTAGCTTCTTGATGTGCATGTGTATCATTAATGCTAGCTATTATATATATATATATATATATCTGAATATATATATATATATATATTGAAATGTTGCTGGTTAATTGTTTACAGGCACTGGATTTTGTGGTTTCGGAGGCTAAGAGATATGGGATTAGATTGATTCTGACCCTGGCTAACAACTTTAAGGACTTTGGAGGGAAGGCACAGTATGTGCAGTGGGCTAAGGATGCAGGGCAGTGGGTCAGTAGTGAAGATGATTTCTTTACAAACACAGTGGTCAAGAATTATTACAAGAACCACATCAAGGTATCAGTATGAAGATATAGATGATGGACATATGCATGTGTACTGTGATTCATGTGATCTATTAATTTAATCTTTTTTTATTGCAGAAAGTGTTGACAAGATACAACACCATCACAAAAGTAGTGTACAAAGATGATCCAACAATCATGGCATGGGAGCTGATCAATGAGCCACGTTGCCAAGCAGACTACTCTGGAAAGACAGTGCATGTAAGTATATATATATATATATATATATATATATATATATATATGTGCATGACAAATTAATACGTGCATGCATGCATGCATGCAGATTACGTAAATTGGTGATCATAGCTTTGACTTCATGCGCATGCATGCAGGCTTGGGTGGAAGAGATGGCTGCTTATACTAAATCCATAGACAACAAGCACTTGCTAGAGATTGGAATGGAAGGGTTTTATGGTGACTCAATGCCAGAGAAGAAGCAATTCAACCCTGGATATCAAGTTGGCACAGACTTCATCACCAGCAATCTCTTACATACCGTTGACTTTGCAACCATCCATGCTTACCCTGATGTTTGGTGACCACTAGATCTCTAGATCTCTATACATATATAGTCTATCTACAATCTATATATATAAAAACAAATTATAAATAATATATGAATTAATGCAGGCTGTCAGGGAAGAGTGAAGCAGATCAGAGAGCATTTGCACAAAGATGGATGTGGAGTCACTGGGATGATGCAAGCAAAATACTGAAGAAACCAATAGTGATTGCTGAATTTGGCAAGTCTGACAAAGATGCAGGTTACTCAGTGACAGAAAGGGACAAGTATATGAACACCATTTACTGGAACATCTACAATTTTGCAAAATCCAGTGATGGTACCTTTGGAGGAGGACTTGTGTGGCAGCTCATGGCTGAAGGCATGCAAAATTACTATGATGGGTATGAGATCATTCTCTCAGAGCATCCATCAACGGCCGGGCTGATCACTAGGCAGTCCCATGCTATGGCCAGTCTGAGCCATCTGATCAACTAACCTTACTATTGAACAAGATGATCATTAATTTGAAAGACGGTAGCTATATATAGTAGAATAATTAAAGATGGTCAAAACTGTTGAAAGGTATTGATTTTCTTGATTGTTTTATACTCATATATGTATATATGAGTTTGGCATTGGAATGAATATATATGTCATAATAAATTTGATTACTATGAAGGAATTATTTTAATGTTTGTTTCAATGGTTTGGAATGTCATTAAACTAAAGAGTGAAGAGTATATGATTGGATATATTAATTAAATAGGAAACAGAAATAATAAAGTAAAGTACATTCTAGTTCAACAAACATTTCGTAATAATAGCCATGAACCATGGATGCTCTTCCAGCTGAATGGGTTGCTTTTTCTGTTGTTTACTGGTAAATTATTCATTACTTGCTATGTTTTTTAAGAAAATAGATCAATAAACGCCACTGTTAAATCATTATTACAATATTTAATAATATGTTTTAAAAGGTTTTTAATCACTTAATATTTTTTATATATGTACAATATTTTTAGGATCTAGAAGTGAATCGGGCCACGTAACTGGGTCATGGATTAATCGGTTCTTTCCCTTATAATTAGTCATATGGGGTTTACTCAAATTGAATAATATAATAATTATATATTATATATATATATATAATACCTATACTATGACAGGAAAAAATCAATAGAATTTGGGGATGTAAAACCGCCTCTTTAAAAAAAAAAAAAAATTGAATTTGTATTTTAAAAATCAGTTTTACTTTTTAAATTTTTAAAAACCTCCTAGTCTTATCCCTTCTAACAGAGATTCGGGAGAAAAATCTCGTAACCTACGAGAGATTTTTCCCGAGCCCTAGCCTCGCCGTCTTGGTTTTCGGGAAGTGCCGGCGACAAGAAAAAAGAGGAGATCTCACGACCATTTTTCATTCTTTCTCCCTACTTCTTGAGGTAAGCGCTCTTTTCTCGAATCTAGGGTTTCGGAAGAATTCATTTTTGTTTTGGTTTTTATTTTTGGATTGTGTGGGGTTTTACCGGTGGCCATCGCTTTAATCAAAGTGGTAATATTTGTGTTTGGGATTGAATCAAATGCTTCTTGATAAATAGTTCACTCACAGTGGTTGGTTAATAATTCATGTTGGTAGGATCAAAGTGTGAGACGTGTTAAGTGCTGATAATAATAATGTGACATTGATGATGTTTGTTGAGAAAAGTGACATTGATGATGTTTTAGGTGCTTGAGTTGACTTGTCATTAATTTCCCTTTCTCCATTTTTACTGACTAGAGTATACTTGTGGAACTCATATAAGCAAATGTTGTAATCCAGACATGGATAGGCCATCCAAAGGCAGCAATTTTTACTTGAATAATTATAAGTATCTTTTTCCAGTTCTGTGTATGTGTGTTCCTATCTCCAACAATCAATTAGGTATATATTGACATGTTACATCATATTTAAGACCGTATAATTTTCTTTTGTTATTTCGTGATGATGTTTTGTTGGAATTTTGTTGCTGTCAGCACTCTGGTAGTGCACATACATAGTATGGGTGATGGTTCCATTCAAGAAATGATGTGCTTATCCTCATCTCTGATTTAATAGTGTAAGGGCTCTTTTGACTCCTGAACTATACCTGGAAATTCATTTTGGGCTTTGAAACCAATAAATTGGTTCATTTTAGTTGAGGATTGAAAATTCTTTTTGAATGAGAGCCAAAGCTTTTCACTTATTTCATGGTTTAAGGACTATTCTTGCACTCTTCTTACTTCAAGAAAAAAACGAATATAGAGGTACAGATTGGGTCCTTCAAGTACCAATAGTGCACTTCCAATTGTATAAACCTATGTGTGCACCTAATGTCTAGCTGTTGAAATCTTAGCATTATATGTTTATGAGATCAATTTTTCACTGGCACTGCAAGCAGATTGGTTTTTAGATAATTAGTATTTTAGTTATATATAGTTATAATGGACAGAGTGGAGTGATGATGCCGTCCATCACTGCCATATGGGTGTGTGTAAATTTATTTATATTTATAATTGTGGGGGGGGTTTGTGTTTGTAGTGAATAGAATTAATTCTTTGTGGATTCTAGTGTTGGCTCGCATAGTAGGTGTTAGAGCCTGAATCATGTTTGTATTTAAGTTTGGAATCTAAAGCAAGTGCAATGTTCTTATTATAGGATCTGTGCCTGAATCTTGAGTTTTGTGTACGAGTGGGTTCTGTAGCTCGGGGTTATTTTTCAGGTAAATAAACCACGTATATACCTTATATTTATATTTATATAAAATTTTTGATTTCTGAAATTATTTACATAATTATTTAATTATTTGGGTTTTATTGTGAAATAAATTTTCACGACATTATATTTGATTGTTTTGGGTTAAAATGTTAAGCATATTATTATATTCAAATTTATTGATTATTTATGCACTTATTTATTTATTTATTTATTTATTTATTATTTATTTATTCAATTGATTTGAATATTTTATTCGATTATTGAATAATCATTGTTGACAGTGATTTTAGAACCGACATATTTTGACATAGCAAATTATAGTCCCCAACTAACTTTGCAACAACCCTGTCATTGGGGGTTAAACACTGACCATGTCGACATGTATCTCT
Organism: Dioscorea dumetorum; assembly: GCA_902712375.1. Taxonomy (NCBI): domain Eukaryota; kingdom Viridiplantae; phylum Streptophyta; class Magnoliopsida; order Dioscoreales; family Dioscoreaceae; genus Dioscorea; species Dioscorea dumetorum. The sequence continues at coordinate 5,229,678 of CACTHL010000739.1, forward strand.
GATTCTGATAAGAAACTATAGTTTCGCACCGTTCCGTCGGTGGAGAATAACGGCTTCTGATAATCTGGCTCGGGTCACCGAGGGTAAATAAATGAACTCTGATAATCTGGCTCGGGTCGCCGAGGGTAAATAAATGACTTCTGTGTTTTGTTTTTGGCATTAGTTATTGGGGGACATATATACCTGTTCATTGAAAACTTTGTTTGCCTGAAATGTTTTGATACCTGGGTTTCGTTTTGTTGATATGTATTGTACAACATTACTTTAAGTACATCTTTGAAACCATCGAATTTTGTGACCCTATATTACTATTGGCTTTTAGTGGTTGCTTACTGGGCTAGTTAGCTCATAAATTGTTGTTATGTTCCTTTTCAGATCAAGAGTAGGTGTGTGGTGGCTAGCTTAGCAGAGACTGTTGAGTGAGCACCAGGTGCCTAGTAGAAGATTAGTTTCGGTTAATAAATCTGTCATTTGTCAAAACCTTTAGTATTATTTGAATTTGGGTTGTAAACTGATCATCGTTTGTTTCTCTATTTATTCAGTTTTGTTTGGAATTTAGAGTATTGCTTTGATTTGTATTTGAGAGACAGGTATTGAGGCCTTGTGGGCATACGGCCGTTTGTCAACGCGTCGAGTCCGGCGAGCCGGGTTCGGGGCGTGACAGGGGACATATCTTATCCACAAATAAATTGAAAGTTTAAACATTCAAGAAAAATTGAAGAAGTCTTAGTTGCATGCTACGATTTGATTCCTTAACTCAGCATTAAAAAAAAAAAAAAAATTGAAAACCGGCATATGCCAAGTTCTAGTGAAATTGACCAGTTCGCTGGTTTGACCAAACCAGAGTTCTATAGAATCGGATCAAATTATTGCATAATTTCCAATTGTACTTGCCAAACTGGTTGGTTTTGTTCGATTTCAAAAACATTAATTAGGGGCCATTTGGTTCCCGGATTGGGAATGAAAAGGAGTGAGGGGATAATGGAAATAAGGGGGAGTTGAGGATGATTGAGAATGAAAGATATACTTGGCTGATAAGGATTATATAGAGTGAAATAATTTTCCAAGATCCTTGCGAGTACTCCTGCGAACCACTATCCCAGCTTCTCTTAATGAATCCTGCGCAACCGGCTCCTATGGAGTAAAAATCTGGGTAGGTGACCGTACTATGGAGTAAAAATCTGGGTACATGACATAATTACATGGAACAAGTACAAAGACAATCACATAAAATCAAAACATAATCAAGACCTCCTACAACTATCAACCTAACAAAGCCTACCACAACAACAATTAAACTCATTATTATACCAACTTTTTACTAAAAGTTTGCCATGGCAGTAATACCCATCATTATGCTTTAACATCACAACTTTTTTTATCCGCTTGAAACCAAATCAACACTATTGTGTTTTGTTAACAAAACAAATTAATCCATTCTCCGTTACACAAATATCTATCAATGCCATCTATATGTTGTAATACTCATCAAAAGTAAAACTTATTTACATCAACCTACCACGTGAGTTTTTTAATAAAGTAAAAAAAAAAAAACCATTTTTAGCCATGAATCAATTACCATTTCAAAACCAAAAAAAATCCCACTCATGGAAACCCTACTTGCAACTCTAACCCCGATTTCAAATTCAACACACCTACCCTATTTTAAAAACGACAAATATATACATAAAACTTAGCTTGAAACAACATTCGCACATCCTTAATTTTTATTTTAAATTTACCATCACAAACATATATAAACCCTAAAATTGATCTGCATTTAAGATGTTGAAATAGTGGAGCGGAAAGTAAGCCTTGTAGAACCCTTACAAAAAATTTGGTCGTTCCTCACCATTTCCATTAAGCCCTCCCCAACAACGTTGAGGGTTTTTCGTTCGTCACCTCCTTGGTCTCGGTTTTTCTCGCGGTGAAGAAGAAGATGGAGGTGGTAACTTGGTCTCGGCTCTCTCTCTCTCTCCTTCTATCGTTCTCTCTAGGAAAGGTGGAGAAGATGGTAACCTTGGGTAAAACGGTGAGGAAGAAGGTAAATTTGGAGGAAAGGAATAAAGGGCTAACGTGTCCCGAGTGGCGAGTTCGATGACATGGCGGCTTGATGACATGGCATATTCACTAATGTGTTTGACGTGTCAAATGATCTCCATGTGGATTCCGGTGTCCACATAAGCAATGTATCACCGGAATCTAATGAGTACCCACCGATAAAATGAAATTGATGTACCCAAAAGATACAAATTAAACTAAAGTAACCAAATGAGATTTGACCATAGTACTTTTTACTCGATAAGGTATGAGAATGTAGTTTTTTAGGAATGAAAAAAGTAAAAAAAAAAATATAATAAATTGATTTTTAAGTAAATAATGTTATATCTAAAATAAAATGTAAAATTAAATAATGACTATTTTTAATTATAATTTTTTTAATATTATTATTATTTTTAATTTTATAATTAAAATATTTGAATTAAATATTTTCACTTTAATTATTATTTATTATTGAAATTATATATTTAATTATTATTATTATTTGAATAAAAGTATTATTTTAATTGTCAGTTATTATTATAATACTTTAATTATTATTTATTTAATTATTATTTGATTTATATTAGTATTTTAATTATTAATTATTATTGAATAAAATTATTATTTTAATTGTTAGTTATTATTATTTTACTTTAATTATCATTTATTATTAAAATTATCTATTTAACTATTATATGAGTTATATTATTATTTTAATAATTATTATTTGAATAAAATTGTTATTTTAATTGTTGGTTATTACTATTTATTTAATTATTAATTATGTTAATTAATTATAATTTTAGTTATTAAGTAAAACGATAAATTTATAATTTTACCTCCAAGGAGGGGAGAAGGAATGAGCAATTGGGAGGATTGCCACTCCCCACTTATTCCCCATTTATTACTCACTCAAATTCCCTTTCACTCCCATTCATGAGCATCCAAACAAATTAGTGGAATGAGAAAGTAATGACTCCCATTCCACTCTTGACATTCAAATGACCTCTTTGTACTTAAAATCCTCACGTAGGACTTTTTATATATAAATTTTTTTTTACCTAATTCGCTTTCATTTTTTACAATATAATATTCCCTTTGAGTCTTATAATTTTTTCCGCTTCATTACTTAAAGTAGATCTTTCCCCTTCCAAACACATACATATCTACCAAATTCTTAATTACAAAATTTCTTTTTTCTCTTTGTACTTATTAGTTTTTTTTTTAATTTCTTTATCTTCTACCTCTAACCAACAAGTTTTTTTTATCACAATGAAATCCATGAAGGCAAAATAAACTTACTCAACCGCAAAAAATTTATCGGGACTTATGCAAATTCGATGTGACTCAACCAAACTCACTTAAATCAAGATGAGTTTTTCCATATGATCTCGGAGAGGAAAGGACAAAAAATAAAAATATAAGTGGTGGATGGATAAAATAAGAAGCAAAATAACAATTTTTAAAACTAATAAATAAATTAAAAAATTGTTTAAAAATAAATTACTTTTAACTGTAGGGATTATATATAAAATGGGTGGAAATTTGGGAGGATACCATTAAGCCGACCGATAAGCACAACCACAAAAATATAAAACGTGGACGGCAGGATTCGAACCTGCGCGGGCAGAGCCCACATGATTTCTAGTCATGCCCGATAACCACTCCGGCACGTCCACGTGTCCTCTTTTATCTAAACCTTTTATTAGTACTAACCTTAATAACAAACAGCAAAAGACACTGATGCTTGCGTATAGGAACTCAATACTCCGTAGAGGTGCATAGTTATTTTTTTTATTTCCTTAGATCTGTTTGGATATGCAAAAATTATGTCATAATGTATATAATATATATAATTTAATATTTTATGAGAATTAAATCATCTTAGTTATTTAAATGTTTAATTGACACTATAAAATTATTACGTAATATAGGTGTTATGACATAAAAAAAATATTTGAAAGTTAAATTTTTTATCATTGTGAAGTATGTGATTTTTTTTCATTGTAAAATGTGTAGAATATTTATGTAATAATTTTTTATTTTGTTAATCAATCACTCATTATATAAATATAAAATAAATCACAATTTTTATAATAATCACTTGTATTTTTTACATAATTTTTATTATACCATATTTTTTATTTTATAACTCAGCATAACATTATTTATTTTTTTTTTAGATAAAATGGATGAACTACTAACCTTAATTAATTTGTGTGAGAAAAAGTTCATCCATCATATTCAAACAGAGAAAATGATGGTGTTTTTGCCCTTGCATGAGATACGTCATTTCAGAAAAAAAAAATAATAAAACTTTGACACATGGCGTGAAACTAGCCAAGAGAAGAGGACAACCTGTCTACATACTAGCTAGACATGAATTCATAATGAAACTATGTCTTCATGCAAAAATCTCCCACAATCTTCTTCTTTCATAATACTGATCTTGTATTTTATCACATGAAAGCAAGAGAAATATACAGAAAAAACATTCCACTACAATACGCACTTCACAGTACTGCATGATCATGAGTTGATGACAGTTCTTTTATTTCTTATTTTTAACACAAGAACTTCATGATTAACTTGATTGAGTTGAATTCTAATGATCAGTTTCCTGATCAACAGAATTAATTCCTGGTGAATTTGAAGGATGAGCTGATTCTAGATGCAATTGGTTGTTGATTTCCGCTTCCTTTCTTCTCTTCTCCTGCATCATTCTCCAGTACTCTTCCACCTCTTCTGCTCTTCTATTTTGAAGCCTTCCTGCTATCATTTCCCACCTGATATATATATATATATATATATATATATGATTAAAAATTTAATTGTTGATTTAAGTGGAAATATATACCGATCTCCTAAAAGACGGTGAAGCCGGTGTATCAAGTCCTCTTCCTGTGATGACATTTCCTTCACTAATTTTTCCTCACCTGCATAATCTTCTTATTTCTCAGTAGGAATTAAAACAAGATGAAGACAAATTACAAATAAAAAAAAAATGAAATTAATCAGTGGTTTATCTATTTTTATATTAAAAAAAAGAATTGTGGGAAATAGAGACATGCACCTTTGTTCATAGCCTTTTCTTCTTGAACTCTGACAAGAGCTTGGGAGGAGGAAATTATGTAGATCTGATATCAATGCTGTGTGTGTGTGTGTGTATATAGACACTGAAAAGTAAGCAATAGTTGGAAAAAGATAGAAAAAACACTATAGATAAAAAAGTCACAAAATAACAAAAAAAACACACAGACCATATAATCCCTCAAAGGTAAGAAACAATCTTCTATTTTTTTGTGAGAAGAGCTAGCATTAAAGTTTCAACCACCCTTATTTTAGTTGGCTGAAGAAGATATTTCCCTCATAATTTCTAAGGTCATAATTTTAATTTTCAAAAATATTTTTTGATTTTTTTAAGATTTTACATGTAGAAAAACTTGTTTGTAAAATCATATATATCTGGTTATACATTTATAAAAAAATTCATTTGCTTGCCTGCTCTTTTGGTTAAAAAATCAACTTATAAATTTTATAAAAACACATGTTAATTTTTTTTATATTTTTGAGTTTCTAAAATTAATAAAGTGGGGAGCTTGAATATAATTTTCCCATAAAATTTTTACTTAATTTTTGGTTCAAGGGGCATGCATGTAAATGAGTAAATAAGATTGATTCCTAAAGTTATATAAGCAAATTTTTTTTATAGGGGTATATAATTAATTTTTTATTTATGTGTGTGCTCGCGAGATGAAAAATTACCAAGGAGCATCACAAATACAAATCTCGTGGTGCTAAATATGTGATTATGATATTATAAATTTGACTTTTTTCACATAAACATTTACGGAATTTATAGAATTAAAAAAATAGAATAGAATAAAATAAAATAAAATAATATAAACCTTCTCACTTGGTTTAATATGGAGTTCCTCCCCTTTCTTCTCATTTGTAGGTTCTTTGTTTTATGTTGTGTAACCACTAATATAATTTATGGTTATAGTTTTTCAAAATAAATTAATAATTGGTTATTTTGTTATGTTTTTCCACTTTCCACCTTGGCAAACTTAAGTCAAAATTGGCAGGCTAAAAATTAAATCATATGTGTCAAAAAATAAATAAATAAAAGAATTCCTTTCCCTAACTTGGCACATCAGTGCTTTAAAAGAAATTGAAAACTTTTTATTTTTTCAAAAACCATATACGGCAAGTTGTATTGAAGGGTTATAGTCCATGACATGGACACGTCAGCAACCAAATGCATCATCATTCATGCATCATGTTGTTTTGCATGTGATGAAAACGTTGATAAGAAGTAACATGCCAACAAAAGCTATAAAATTATTCAGTATTCGTACAAAATATATATTAATGACGTTTAGTTCTTTGGATATACATATGAAAAAAAAGACACTGAAATTTTTTAAAAAATGTAAAAAAAAAAAAATATTTTTCAACGAATGTAAAAACATGACAAAATTAATAACCAAAATAACAAATGATAAATGTAACTGCGATTCATTTATTAATAATAATGATTTCAGAGTACTGGGTTTCAAATTTGAGTGATAAAATTAAAACCAAGGTTGACCAAAGGCCCATTGGTTCTCTTTCTTTTTATATTGATTTGAATCTTATGTGTTATTCACATTGTCATCGAATAATAATAAGAATAAAAATCTAAGTGGCCACAAATTAAATGGCCCCAAGTCAAAACAAGCAATTAATTACTTGTAGTTTATTTATTATTTATTTTTATTACATATTTTTTTGAAGATAATTGAGACCATCTATATAAATAAAATCAAAATTTTAAATTTATGGTACATGTTCAACATTTTTCTAGCCAATGATCTTTTTGCTTATCTCATAGGATCTCTTGCATAGGTTCATTTCGGGAAGGATCAGATTGAACATTAAAACCCATTCAAAATAAAAGTATAAAATGTGCAAAAAAATTAATTTCATGTTTGTGTATACCCTGATTTCTCTTAAAATTGGGACAGTTATCACTTATTTATAAAAAAAAATTTTATTTTATCCATGAGACAAGAATTAAATGTTAATGAATTAAGGGAATAGATATACATATTTCTACTAATTAGGTTTTAAACCCTAACCCTAAAGAAAAAAGAAAAAAATCTCATGTCAACTAATTATAAACTTCCTAATTAATCCCTTGATCTCTCATGCATACAATTAAACCACCACCACTGTCATCATCTACATAAACTTTTGAAGATCAACCACCATAACTGTTACATCATCTCTTCCACCTCTCTTTGCAGACAGCTCCACAAGCTCTTTGCAAGACCTCACACTGTTCTTCTTCTCCTTCTTCATTACAATATCCACTGCTTCTTGATTACTAACCTGAAATTAAACATAAATGAACTCAAACTTATAAGCATTACATTCACTTTAATATATATCAATCAATTAAGCTTTGCATATGATACACACACAAACACTCACCTTGTCCCATAAACCATCAGAAGCCATTATCAAGAACTCACACTCAGAAGTAAGCTTCAGCTTGCAAGTCTCTGGCTCAGAAATAACCCATTTTTTCATGTTCTCATCTCCGATCGCCCTCGAGACGGCCAGTGAGTCTTGAACTCTCCACATTCCGTTTCGGCAATTCACATAGCCTCCCTGGTAACACCATTATTGCAAAATTATCAATGACATATCAAAAGCAGAGAAATATAATATATATATATATATATATATATATATATATAGATAATGACTTACCGAATTTTCGATCCTAATCCTTTCGTCGTCTCTTGAAGGACGATGATCACTTGTTAATGCATTAGACACACCTCTCTTGCTCATGACCACTCTACAATCACCTGCATTGGCAACATGCAGCTCTCCATTCTTGAACATGACTGTTGCTACACATGCTCCACTGCTCACACCCTGTCATATATATATTAAATGGATAAAGTTTTACTCTAAATCTTTAATATAAAGCCTACCAAATAAGACTTCTAAGTTTTGAACAAATTAATGTATATAATACCTTGCTGAGAAACTCTCTATCGGTGGTCAAATACCCTTCTTTAATTGCGAGTTCTAAAGAGTCTTGTTCCTCTTCTTCTTTTTCCACTGATGCTGAAAGAGATGTTATTATATTCTGTCCAAGTTTCTGAGAAACAAAGTCTACTGCTGCACGTCCTCCATGTCCATCAAAAACTCCAAAAAATGCCTGAAATGAAGATCCGGAGAGGTGATTCATTAATTCATTATAATTACAATTCAATGAAATATATATTAATTAATTTATGATGATTTTACTGATAGTATTAGTACCTGTTTGGGATCCCCATGAATATTGGTTATGACTCCATAACCATCCTCCATTACATGTCTTTTTCCTTTTTTACATGCCAAACAATACTCATTCTCTTCAACCTCAACCTCCTTCTCTCCCAAATCCTTCTCCTTCTCCACCTCGCCAAACTCCAAACTCACAAAAGACTCTGGTATCACAATCTTTGACGGCCTCTTTCTTATCATCGTCTTCTTCTTCTTGTTCTCTAAACTCACAGATTCTTCATCTGTCACCAGATTAACCTTACAACTCTTGCTTGCTACCTCCGGCAACTTCATCGTTATCGTACTCGATGATGATGATGATGATGATGATGATGATTCATGAGTGATCATCTTCCAGGAAGGGTGGCGGGAAGAGTTGGTGGAACAAAGAGCCATGCTGGTGATGCCTTTTCTTATAAACTTGAAGAAGATAACAAGAAGAGAGATGAGAGACCACAAGCAGTCAACTTGGTCAACCATGCTTTATAACTCCTCCTCTTTCTTTCTTTCTTTCTTTCTTTCCAAAGACTTCTACTTTTGAGATATATATATCTTCCTTGAGACGCTGCAGCTACGCTTCTTGTAAGCTTTTCAATTTGAAGTAGTGATTCAAAGAAAGCTGCTTCGATCTCTATGCGCATATATAGAGAGAAGGCTTATATAATAATTATAGTAAAAGGAGAGAGATTGAGGGGGTGTAATTGGTTGAATAATTGGACTTTTCTTTGGCCCGGGTCAAAGTGAAAGTGAATCTGAATGTTTTTTTTTTTTTTTTTTTATATTTTGAGAGAATGAGAGGAAGAGAACTTATAAGAGAAGGTTGGAAGGCTTCTTAAAGGCTAAGTATAGGAAGAGGGCGGGAAAAGGTCTTGATACTGCTACAATTGGATTTGGAGCGCCGATTCATCGGCGATTTTTTGTGAATTAGAGATCTCAAAGTGGGGGACTTGTTAGATAGGGCTTATCACTTTTTGGGGATGTGGTCCCACTCCTATTATAAAACTAATTTATTTATTATATATAATCTTATAAATTAATGCAAAGTAATATGGTTTTAATTAAAACATTTTTAACTATTTATCTTTTATATATATATATATATATATATATATATATATAAGTGGTAGCCCAGTGGTATTTTCACAAAAATGGTGATAATTAGGTGTAGCTGGAACGCTGTGCTAAAAGTACTGTAGTAGGGCTGTAGTAATACTATAATCACTATTTTCATCCACATGTATTGTTCAAGTTTAAATGGGTCCGTTGGGTTTTTTTCTTGGAGGTGTTATATCTTTCTCTTTTAAAGTGGCATAATAGAAAAAATTCATTAATGTTGTTTTGTTCTTGAAAATCTTTTGTGCCAAGACCTGTTTTAGTGCAAATAGAACCTTAAGCACAATTATAAAAAATCAAATAATTTATATGAAAAAATATAATAAAAATAAAATTATAGAATATAAAATTAATCAAAGTTTAATATTTAAAAAAATTGAGATTCTTATCAATACGATTCTATTGATAAAATAATAATAATCATAAATAAATTTTTTTAATATAACTTATTTAAAAATAGTGAATTATGGGGCCCAAAAAATGACGGGACAGATAATAATTAAGATAAAATTGATATAATTTTATATGATCATAAATCAATGAAATAAAGTATATTTTCTATTTTAAAAAATTTTAATATTCTTAATAATATAGTTGTTTTAATGTATATATATATATATATATATATATATATTTAAAATTTTAAATATATTTAAAAAAAAATGAATTATGATACCTTAACATGGGTTCCTAGGCACTTGCCCTGGTGGTCCATTCCTAGGGTCGGCTTTGTTTTGGCCATGCATGTGGTAAGACTTTCATCCCCTTATATGATACTTGATATGATTAATAAATTTTTAAATGGTAAATAAGCTATCATAACTGGTGCACCATCATACTTATCTATCATTAGACAGTCTGATCTTAATAAGACGGCCCTTGTCGATTTGCCAATGTATATATATATAACAATCATTAAATTGTTTAGTGGTAAATCATCATAACGGTGGATGAATGGTGCAAATTCTATGTTGTAAAGATACTATAAGAATACCGTAACAATAGTATTCATCCACTGTTCACTAGGTATCTCTATAGAAGGAGATGTACTCTCTATCATATTATTATAAAGTTATGATATCTGATATATTATCTTGTAAACACATAATACTCACTCTACATAGGAAATTGGTACCGTTGTTAAGTTCACAATCATACATAAATTAATGGATTTTTATTAGCAATAAAATATTATATAGTTTGTTCGAATGGAGAAATTTAGATTTTTTTAATTTAAAAAAATTACAGCAATTATATAGCATAAACTATGAAGTACTTACATATGTTAACTAACATCCCACACATAAAATGGAGGAAACTCTACCGGCATCTAATTTTTTGATTAAGATGTAGTGTCTTACATGGCGAGTGCCGTATGTTATTGAGTTTGTAGTTAGACTCCACTTCTGTGTTTGTTATTGGCGTGATTTATTTATATTTATCAAAATTAATTAAAGTAAAATAGAGAAAAATTGGGGGAAAAAATAGTCTCTTTTATAATTAAGTAGATGATAGACTAATGCCGGCCTATAAAAACACCTTCCTGTGTTCATACAAAAGTTGGTGGTAGTTCCAAAGTTGGTATGTGTCATCACATTTTGGCATGTCTATATCTCTATCAACACATTTATGGCTCATGATAATATTTTCAATTAATTATGATTATAATTGTATATTTCAACCTAATTAAATTGCTCATGTCACCATATTAAGTTTATTCCATTCTATATATGTTGTTACTAATATAAATTAAAAAAAAAAAATACTCCTATAAATGAAAAGGTTAGATTTTTTTTATTTCAAAAAATATATTTTATGATTTATTTATTTTATAAAAAATAATAAATAAGATTTTTATATGAGAAATTTCAGTTAAATTAAAAGATCATTTGAACATGACAATATAAAATTAACTGTTTTTTTAGATTAATTAATACTCAGGTCTTATGAGCTTTTTACATAGTTGAGAAAAGATTAATTATACAGAGTAGGGGCTCATATAAATGAAACATGAGCATCTGTCTTAAAACTATTTAAATGTTTTGTGCCCATATTTTAAAATTTTGATTTTAATTTTAAACGAGTTAACCAATGTTTATTCAAGTTTGATTTTCTATTGCGTATATATATACGCACACATTTATTTGATACATAATTGCAGTGCATGTATCTGAATATGACCAAATATAAACAAAATAAAAAATACATAAACATCAAACTCACTAACCCAACATAGAAAATAGAAAACGGAAAAGACGATGATTAATTAATTCATTAATTAAGTGATTAGAAAGAGTCATGAGTTCACTAATCCAAATCACCCGAAGTTTCATTTTCGATTTCCATTCCCCGAAAAACGATAAGAATGTTTTCTACGCCACGTCAGCAAAATCGCATGACCGTTTCCACTCGCCGGCATGAGAAAAAATCGCCGAGGAATTGGGGGGAGCTTCCAGAAATGTAGATGATGTCGATCGCCACGTGACACGTGCCAAATATGAACGGGTTTTTGCGCCGTCGCTGGTGGCGGTGGATTCGGCGTCAATGGGTTTGACTTGGTCTCGCCCGCTAAAATGTCAACTCGAACTTATGGTTTGAGTCAGTGCCCCACGTGCGTCGCTTTATCCATGTGTTTCACCAAACTACCAAAAAATTCCACTAAAATTAGTTAAAAATATATATATATATATATACCTCTATTACATAATACTGATTAATTCTTATTTTATTGAGATTATTTATTTCTCGATAAATAAATTATTTATTTATTTATCTTATTTATTAATTTAGAGGCTTTTTTTATATTTTATACAATTTAAAAAATAAAGTAGGAAGACAAGAGATCAAAATTATATGCAATTGACTTATAATATTAGTAAAAATTATACTTTAAAAAAAAAGATATTAAAAAGAAATGGTAAAAAAAAAAAATAATTAAATAAGGATGAAATTGAATTTAATTTATAGACATAGAATTAACAAATGATTTTAAATGCATATTTAAAAAAAGAATATAAAATTTAAAAATAGAATAGTCTAAAAAACTTCCATATTATGAATTGTGTTTTGTGTTTTTTTCTATATATTTGATTAATTATTAATTTATATTTTTATTGGGTCTTAAAGAGTTTAAAATTAATTATTATCTTATGCATTTATAAAATTATTAATTTAACACACTGACTGTAAAAAAAATCATTTTATCAAGATTATTAATTCATTAAATATTAATTTATTGAGATTTTATTGTACATTGGATGTTCTTGAAAATATTATATATTTTTTTGAATTAGCATCAGTAGATTATACAATTTAGGTTGTTATTCTTTACTTGATAGATTTATTTTAATTAATTTTTTTTGGTTTTTGGAGATTGGAAATGGATAAACTTACGTAATTCTAAGACCAAAATGTTTTTTTTTTTTTTTTTTTTTTTGGTGAAGAGCTAGATATTTGTGAATTTGAATCTTTCGTATTTTAAATTAATAAATGCAAAATGAGAAATTTCTATTAAGTGCTCAAATTTTGGGTTTGCTGAGCAATTTCAACCCAGCCAAAAATAGGACAACATGTACACAGCTGCTGGGACTGGAGGCTCAGTCCTTGGATTCAGTATATTGAAAATCTGTTTTTGGAGATGGGCAACCCTCATGTACACAGCTTACCACACTCTTGGAATACCCCAGCGTTCAATTTGGCAGCTTATAGTATTAACTTGCATTCCATCTGTCTCTTCCATCATGGAAAGGATCTCCCCCATTGGTTAATGAAGTGTTTTAATAGTTTTGGTTTTTCTTTTCCCTAGGTTTAGTTCTGTTCTGCTTCTTGTATTGTTTTTAGTTGCTTTGGTTTCTCTGGACTTTGTTGCTTGTGTTTTTAATAAAATGCAGCCCTGTGGGTTCTTTTCTTCAAAAAAAAAAATAGGACAACATGGAAAAACATCACCTGTTCCAATACCTGGACAATTTATCCTTTCTTTGTAAGCAGTTTGCATTTGTGGGTCTAAAAAACTTTGGAACAAAACATGTTTACTATACAAAAGACAGATTCAATGAACAGCAAATAGTCCCTCATTTCTTCTCAGTTTCTGATTTTGTTGGCATCATTGGCTTAGAGTGCTTAAAATTGTCACTTTTTTTTTGCTGCTCTTTTACCGGCGAAGGAGTCCTGGTATCTGCAGCGGAAGTGAAGTTAGGATGAAACATCATTCACAGATGACTTGTGTAAATTCATACGTTGTTGCATCAAACACACCTTTGAGTATTACCGAAATCATACGCAAGGCATTCAACAAAAGAATGTACAAATTCTACCACAGTAACTGGTTTTAATCAAGCGAAGGACAGTAATATATGTAAATAGTTTGATTAAAGCTTATCATAGATCAGGAAACAAACTCAAAAGAAAATATGATGAAAACTACTGAAGGTGAATTACTAACCTCGACACCAAAAGGGCCAATTCGGTTGCGTGAAATGAAATTGATTACATATGACGCAAATTCCTCTGGGACGTCTTCCTGCAGCAAGTGTATTGTAAATGACTTATTGCAGAAAATTCTGAAAGCTAGTACTGATATGGACAGTAAAGGTCGTGTTTTCCATTAAGAAAGACTAAAAACTGAAGTTATACAAGGTCTATAATGAGCTCCAATAACTTGTTTTTGCTAGATACTACTTCATAATTTGTTCAAAGAACATATCCACATTTAATGAGTTCTTTTTGATAAAAAGAAAAGAATTTTAAGGTACATAATTCACAAGCATTTTCAGGAGTTTTGGACAAATGTCAATAGCCCTGCAATTCTCGATGCATGATACAGAAGCACCTGTTTTAATTGTTCTAGAGATAATATCGTGAGTCATACACACAAGATTAAAAGCCAAGAGTACATCACTTTGACCCATTGCCTGATTGCACATGGTCACACATAAATAAATAACAATTATAAACCAAATATAAAAATGACCAAAGGGAGAAACATGAACCTGTATAGCATGTCCAGTATGGCGGACAACCACTAGTTGAAACTTCCCTTGCATTTGGCCAATTGTAAGAGATCTGAATAGAAAAAGGGACAATGAATTTCTTAAAAATATGTTACACTCGCCCAGCTTTTGCAATAGTTAATTTATGAGATTGATTGAATAGAGTGACTACAAGTTTCAACCAAGTAAACTTGATATGAACTGTATCAGGAAGAAATAGGTTTGTTAGTAGATGTTCATGCAATTAAAATTATGCAAATCTGGATTTTACTTCATGATACTTTTAAATGGAAATTTGTCCGAACCAATAAAAAAACATAACATGATTTGCAATATTGAATAGCACTGAATGTATTATTTAGGAATAGTGTATACACCCTAGTCAGCTTTTAAGCAACTTAAGCAAACAAAGTAAATACTCTTTAGGGTAGCGAGCCAAATGTTAAAATTTTGCACAGAGAACAATTATTCATATAAATAACTCTTCGGGACTGATGCAGATCCTCTAGCATAACGGATTAATCCACATCTGTTTTCCATTTCTCACATATTTCCCTAAAATGTATTGGCGATGATTTTTTTAATCTAAAACTAACCAAACCTGCAATAAAAGACTACACAACTTGGTCGTCGGGATTTCCATATATATATCGAGAAAGAGAGAATTTATGAAATGACTTTACAAGAAGCTATCTGGGCGGGCATTTAAATCTTCTCACTAAGACATAGAATCAATGCAGTATAACTATTGATTCTGGAATTCGACAATACTATCATATCTGATGACACAAAACAAAGTCCTTGAAATTTGATAGTTCATAGCTCCAATGGTGGACCTAGGTTGCTGCTAAAACGATCTAAAAGCCAAATAATTTTAGATTACTAAAATGTTCAAGATCTATTGTTGAATTTATTTCATTATTTTGAGTATAAAAACTGGATAAGAGGTGCTAAGCTGGATCCACCACTGTTACAGTGAACTTGCCAAACAAGTCCTAAATTACACAAGGGCACTAAGGTCATAAATCAGTGGCATAAGGGAGCCAAATTAAAAGTTAATAGCAAGCAAAAGAAAAATGTGAAAATGGGCTCAATAAATAAGTCATGTTAGCAAAGACCTGTCCAATCTGTCTGTTCCAGCCAACATTAACAGCTTCGGTGCTGGACATGACAAAAATTTGTCAGAAAGGCCTTCGTACCTGTTACATGTAATGGAGGGTCTTTTAGACCTATAATCACAGCAATGCTATTTCATCTACAATACAATGCCTTTTTGTTATGATAAGAAAGCTCAATACCAACCAGCCCTTCCAGTATATTTCTGTTTCTTCTAGAGGGGTCCGGAAAGTGTAGCTGCAAGAGCACATAAATTATGTGAAAATTTCATTTAGTCTATATGAACCACTTATAAATGCACGCAGGCTTCGAAAAAAAGTCTTCTAATCCAAACATGATCAACCAAGCATGTGTGTTAGAATCACCAGATTCTATCAAGCTCACCAGTTCTTTGAATCATCATATTTCAAAGTTGATGGAACTGATACGCGAGCAGAGTCCACATTTCTTAATGAGCCACCTTTGACGCTCCATTCAATCTGCAAAATTTCTAAAAATCAATGCATCATGGTAATGATTACCAGGCCTGATAAAATTGCTTCCAAAAACTTGTAAATTTTATGGTTTTTCTTCAAATTTCAGTAAAATAGGACTTATTCAAGGGCATCAAATTCATAGCATGCCTTTAGCAGTAATAATTACAAAGAGACCACATTCTCCCAGTCTTGTGGAACACCTTATATAAAAAGATAGAACCATGAACTTGATTGTAAATCAAACACCATAAAATACATACCGCCTTCTCTATGGTTGGGAAATACTGCATTCTGTTGGATAGAATTTTCTGCATATGGATTAATGATGCCATGGCTGTTCCCTGTTATATATATACATATATAAAGAAAGGGTATGAATCCCATAACATCACAGATAGCTTCAAATTAAAATGGTAGCATGAAAATTTCAAGTTAGGAAATGGACCTCTACAACATCAACAACAATAAGGCCTTGCAGATTTGTGATCACTTTCTTTGCGGCTGCATGTACAGCCACGGAGCCTCCCATGCTTCAAAATCAATGAAAAATAAGAGTCTTTGATCTAGATAAATAACATGTGAACAACTTGCCACGAGGTACATCAAGAACAGAAACAATTCAGGTAAAACAAGTGAATTTTACTATAATTGGAATAGAAGCATAATTGCTATACTTGGCTAAGTTGTCATTGCCAGAACTATTTGCTATATATATATCTTGTAAGAGATGCTGAGCCTAGATGATGAAAACATGTTTTGGAAACCAACAAGCTAACTAGTCAGAACTTTGGAAATACTGATAACAATGCCCTCAGATGATGAAAAAATTGACAGAGGCCCACAAAAATTCCCAAAAGTAAATAACTTTGTGGAAGAATAAAAGGTTACATAATAAGAGCATAGAGGAAGAATAAAGAATTACAGTATGTGGCAAGCTTCTTAGATCTTGTAAAACCCAGTTTTCATGGAAGACTAAGGTCACACTAATATTTTAAAGGTGTCTTCATGTGCTTGATAAATGAAATTCATACCAATAACAACTCCTTAACAACTTGTGACAAAGCAAATTACAAAATATATTGATATAAGAACCTGAAAATTCAACTAAATAAGTATCAAAGCAAAATAATAATGACAGGTTTCTCTTCAGAAATGCTAGAGGTACAAAACCTGTGGCCAACAAAGATAATAGAAGGTGGAGAATCCCCGTACATCGCTTTCAGAACAGCCAAAACATCATTGGATAAAGTCTGCATATCCACATCAATTATTTTCTTCTGTAATATGATGCTGTTTTAAAATCAAGGTGTCTTTGCATACTCAATTGGCACGTTGCAAAGGAGGAAGTTACAAAAAAAAGTTATCAGTTAATCATTGTTCTTGTAATAATTAACATAACTGATATTGTGTACCTCAATAGACAAGTCTAGATCATTACTGGTGGATGATTTTCCATGCCCTCTCAGGTCCATGGCTACTATGCGAGCCTTTTCTTTGATCTTACTTGCTGCCAACGCAAATGATAGCCTGAACAGAATAAAAAAGAAAAAACAATCTAAAATAACCAGAATCTAACTGAAGCAAGCCAAAGATTCTCAATAAATTATTGATGCTCAGATCAAGACTTTAATTTTTGACTTATGAAGCAAATGAAACAAAAGGTGCAAAAATCTCGAATGATAACTTCCAGAATCCCATTTATCCATCCAGATCAGGTTGACACAGTTACAGGATACAACTACATCTCATGAAAACAACTATTTAATTACATCAAAATATCAAGCTAATCAGCTTTTCTTTCATCTATATCATGGATCACTTATTCTAGTTGAGCACAATGTTGACATAGTCCAGGTTTGCATTGAAACATTGGAATCTACTAAAATTACACACATGCAGTTATATATCAAGTGGAATATGTGAAATTTGAAATAGATAAACTGTGAAGTTCAATGACTATGAAGAATGAGAGAAAAGTACAATTAGCACAAATTAAGATAAAATGGTTGAAAAGCTAGCAACCACTTAATAGTAACACTAATTCAGGATTTGGCAGTGATTGCCAATAGTACATATCATGAGGATATAATATATCATTCAATCTACAAAGAATTGCAACTTACCCAGAATAACCACCGCCATGAAGACAGAAAACAACTGGTCCTTCAGATCCAGCTAAGTAGACATGAAATACCTAATAGAAAATGACATAGATGTCAAACCTTTCTTCTTCAATAATCATGGCCTCAAAAGTTAAAGCGACCACTCACATCATCTGAATAAGGCATTGCAACATCTTCTTCTTTGTCAAAAAAGGATGACCATTCTAAGGGTGAATACTTTTGCCTGGAAGTCCTGCATGTACACTAGAGAATGAGGAATTTGCTTTCTTGTACCAAACATTCAATTGATGCTTCTTTATGTAAAAAGATTTTTATGAGACCGGACTGACTGGTGCAGAAATTTTTTTCACTTATCACAAATATCATCTACATTGAGAAAGGAGGCTAATAAACCATATTGTAATCATCGCAACAAATCTTATAGGCACCAATGATATTCTCAATCCCACTAGCTCATTGAACAACTAATGCGCATTTGATCACGTTAAAAAGCATTTTGTCTTAAATTAATAGATCTTCACCTATGATGATTTAGAAGCATGTGTTTGAGAGACTCAACATGCTAGGGGTTGTGCCAAGCCGTAAACTCTCATGCTGATTTTTGTGGCTGTTGCACAGGGACCTGCTAATGCTAATGAAGCCCCAATAAACATCAGGAGGAGTTCGCGCCAGATTCAGAAGACAAAGCACACCAAGTTCGCTGATTTTGTAATGAATTGAATGAATAGTGTATTTCGTTAATGAATGATGATGTATGGTTGTAATTTGGAGGTATAAGTTTACGCTTGGGTTCTTTGACCCTAAGCATAAACTTCATTGGATCATGGTTTACAAAACAAGAAAATGTAAAGATATCAACTTTCCAGATGGTTGAAGAATTTCGAATTTTCCAGGTTAACTTGGCTTTTGATGCAAATAAATCCTCAAATTAATGCATATAAGGAGTACAATGCCAGTAACATGGTCCATTCATTCCTCATGAACAGGCATATCAACACTTCGCTTCCAAAAAATGCAAGTCATTAAGATAGGAGATCAATTGTTCATCTAACTGATAAAACACCTTGTGATCTTTAATCAAAAAAGAAAAGGAAAAATTTCACCATAAGCCCAGCGCAATTGAGATAACAAAAAAAATCTAAAATTCAAACATAAAACGAAAAGCATTTCCCCACAAAAATCAAAAGCTGAATACTTCATTCATCAAACCCAATCACCATCAAACTGTTTGGGTAATACTCAGATCACACAATCGAAAGCCAATAATCACAAGGAAAACAGCTGATCAATCACGGCAATCACTTCAGGCGATTAAAAAGAAGAAACAATGAGAACAGATGTAAGTAGGGGCTCACTGAGACGCCGGGCGGGGAGGGACAGACCCCGGCGAGAAGGCTGATGGGAGGCTCTGTGGGTCTTCGTCGGTGGCATCCTCGGGGAGGGCGGAGAGGTTGGTTGGATCCATCGGATCTTCAGAGAAGCGATGGCGAACTCAAAGAAGAAGAAGGCTATTGAGCCTCTCTCCAGCACCGTTGTGTAGTCCATAGCGGGTTGGATTCTTGAGCGATTTAATCCGAATCGGATCCATCCTTATCGGGTCGGATGGGATAAGGAATGATGGCATGTGCTCATGGCTCCCGTGATATTTTTCACATTTTATAAATAATTTTTTATGTTTTAAAAAATCAAATAAAATATGAAACCATTTCTGAATTTTTGAATAAACTACCTCATCAGTTATTAAACTATTTCTGAATTTTAGGCTCTTTAACATTTTTATTTTCTTTCTAATCGGATCACCTAGACAGACATCCTTATCTTGTGGCTAAAGTGAATTGTCATGTCATCAATAATTTACCACATTATTGCATTTATCTTTTTGTTTTTCTATTCTGATAAACTACAAATGATACAGCATGATTACTGTCAAAAGAGGATGCCACATAAAAATACATAATAAGTTGTTGATTTTGTGGCATGCCATGTGTAAAGCATATTGTGTGGATAGTGAAGTGGTGATCCATGTCAACCACAAAACTAACTACGCGTTCATTTGGGTGTAAGTGGGGGAAAATAGAAGGAAGTTGGTGATTTCCTTCATTTCTGATGTTTTTTCATCTGAAGTGGGAAAGTGGTCACTTCCCCCACTTCAGACTAAAATGAGTTTTAATTATAACTCACTTCAGCATTTTTTACACCGAAGTGGGAGAAGTGAGTGCTCACTTCCCCTCACTTCCAAAGACCCTTCAGAAGTGACACCACTTATACCGAAATGAACACTTCATGGAAGAAACACTTTCTGCGAAATGAACACAGGAAGTGATAGAAGTCATATCACTTCCACCATTTTCCACCACTTCAGGGAAGTGACATTTCCTCCACTTCCTGACTTCCTCCCACTTACGCCGAAATGAACATGCCTTAACTTTGTCTGTCTTAGTGATCCAATTAAAAGAAAATAAAAACCTTAGAGAACCCAATTGTAATAAGGTAATTTACTCATATAATTATAGTTATATTATTTTTCTTTTTCTTCTCTCAATATCTCTAAATGAAAGATTTTTTACCGATATCTTTTTTGCCTATTGATATCGGGTTTTTTGTGAAGGTGTTCTTTTGGAAAGGACCTGAAATCAAATCTTACAATCCTTACAAAGTGACTAAGTGAGGGCACTTGGTGTTGTTGAGCTTGTTATTGTATCCGCATCCCTGACAGAAAGAATTAAAAACTTTTTTATTTTTTTATTTTTTTTTATCTTCTAACAAAAAACAATTTAAAAAGTAACAAACTAAAAATAAACTAAATGGGAGGACGAAGCCATTGTTGCCCTGCATTATGCCACTCCAGAATTTCACATAACCAGCACTCTTTCAAGCCAGAATGACACGTAACCTGGCACTCGCCTCAGCACACGAACAAACTTTAGGGTTTACAAAATTTTAAACCATACGAAGAAAAGCAAGACAGTAGTATCAAGTTCATGCAAAAGATAACCAAAAGAAACCCAAAAAAAAAAAAAAAAAAACCTACCAAAAAAGCATAGATTAAAAAACATTGAAACAAGGATGTACTGGTATATAATTACATCGCTGTTATTTTCATTCTTCTAGTCCTGGTTATCACTAAAGAAACTGGATATGCTCCCAACTAGTTTATATGGTACTGGCTGCGTCAGTGGCGAAGACGGCGGTTTTTTTTTTGTCAAGATGAGTGAAACCCTTAATGGGCCGGCTAAATTAAAATAAGGGAGAGCGCAAGCCTCGACTGCGGCCTGTGAGGCCCACGCACACGTGGGCCCTGGGACCACCCACAGTTCGTGCTCATAGTTCTCAGACAAGACCCTCACTCTGCGGATTCGAACTCTTGTCACTTGCGAAACGTTCTCACCAGGGACTCAAGTGCTAATTGACTCAAAAGACGTTGATGATAACGGTGGTCTAGACAATGGCGGTGGTTAAGTGGGTTGCACTTTCGGCTAGCAAAGGGAGAATCTTGGGCCCAACCAGTAATACGGAAGGAAAAACGGTGCATCTAAAAATAGAAACATTGAGATTAAAAATATTGTTATGCAAATAGAATAAGAAAGAAGGAACTATAATAAATCTGAGTAAGTTTCATTGGTGGCCACAAAGGTTTTTAAATATAACATTATAACCACAAACTTTTTTTTTGTAACGTGGTGATCACATAAGTTTGTTCTGGGCGCACGTATGACCACAAGAGCTTGTTTGATGATTGTTTCCGGCGACAATGTTGAGGTGGTTGCTAGCGAAACATATAAAATTCCTCACCATCTTTGACGTGGTAATCCAACATAGCATCTTTGCCACATCATCACCCTCTACTTTTGAAGGGCAAAGGGGGCACTTTGTTAATTAAAACCTCACTAACCCAAGCTGATAACTTCACCTCACGTTTGGCTTGCATTACATATATTTATGAATATAAGTTGATGGCATTTCTATGGTTTATATGAAAATTTTCATTATGGTAAGACTTTATGAAATTTTATTTCTTAATAAAAATATCTCTCATTAATATAAGTGACTCAAAGGAAATTTGGTTTCAAAATCAATCTTATGGTAAATGGTTCTGTGTTTCTAAAACCTTGTTTTCTTTATAATCCCACTTTTACCACCACTCGCCGCCGGTTTGTTGCCTTTTGGCAGTTGCAACTGGCTTGGCGCCATTCACTGGCCATCCTTGCCGAGCTTAAGTTGTGCCCATCTAGCTCCAGGTTGGCTTGTCGATAGCGACCCACTACTAATGTTCTTAGTATGCCGTCGGTGTTTCACTATCAGGCCATCTCTCTCCATGAAAGACCACCTCTGTTTTTTCCTATCTGCTAGTAAGCTCGATGACGCCCCCCCTCCCTTCCGTTCATAAGAAAAGGGTGATGATGTGGCAGAGATGCTATGTTGGACTGTCACGTTAGAGATGGTGAGGAATTTCATATGCTTCGCTGGTAGTTATCTCAGTATTGTCACCGGAAACAACCATCAAATAGGCCCTTGTGGCTATATGTGTGCTCGGAACAAATTTATGTGACCCCTATATTACAAAAAAAAAAAGTTTATGGTCACAGCATTATATTTAAAAACTTTTGTGGTCACCAGTGAAACTTACTCAATAAACCTCTAAACAAATTTTGTGAGACTGATAAGTCACCGAGTCAATCACTTTGACATTTAAATAGCCATTCAACACTTTCTTTTTAGTTTTTTTTTTGTTTGTAACTCTGTTAATTTTTTGGATGTAGTTTCAACTTTACCCCTGCTTGTGGTGGGAAATTCCCGCCAAGTCTCGTTAGGTTTTTAAAAACAATATATGGACGCCTTCACTCTGTTCCTATTTAGCACCAATTTCAGGACGGGATAATTTAATTTATTTAAAAAGCACTTATAAATTTTTTTTATACATAACATAAAAAATTATATTTATGTTTTAATTTTGTTGACTCTCTAATAATAATCTTTCATTTTCATTTTTATTTTTTTTCACCAACTCTTTTTATATAAAATATTCAAGGAAAAACAGAAAATTATATGTTAAAATATATGTAAAATAAAAATACATGTATTAAGATATTAACTCGATGCATTGTACACTCCCCTTAAGTGTGACTTGTCCATTTTTTAGGAAAAATTATTAACCAATTTAAATAAGCTCATAATTTATACCAGCTTGTTTTATTATTAATTTCAATTTGCGAGCACCATTTTCTTTTTTTTTTGGAATATGATATCACATTGTCTCCTTGTTTTATTAAAAAAAATTTATTTCACATGTTTTTGTTAGCAAAACTAATTATTTTAATATATCATTTACATATGTTTTTTAACCATGATGAAACATGATAGTAAAATATACCAATAGGAATGAAAAAAAATCTCGATTAACATTATTATTAAGCCATCATATGATATAATTATATATTTTTAATGATAATTTATATATAGAAAAGATATATAATCTGAAGATAGCTCCAAGATATTCTTTTTCTCCACTTGTACTTTTGAATCCTCTTATTCATCTAGTAAAACAATAGACAAAATCTTGAGTGATTAAGGGGTGAATTAATCCTCTTATTTAATCAACGAGTTATTGATCAACTCTTTTACTATGAACTACAAAATTAGAAACCAATTCTCATTCTATGCCCTCTCAGACTCTGATTTTGGTTCAACTGGCTTTATGAGAATATGGCTCTGTGGTGGTACATGGGCTTCAAAAGGATAAAGGTGATAGAGAGATTATATATATATATATATATAGAACAGAACATATAAGCTGTTAGAAGTTAAAGTTATTAGAAGGGAAGAGAAGCAAGTTAACTATGGCAGCAACCTATCAGATTCAAAAGAAATGCCAGCATGGAAGCCAGCTGGACAAACTGTTAATTCTGTTATTTTAGACAGCTGTACATTGTTAAGACATAGTATATAAAGCTAAAGACTTTGTATTACTGCAGATTGATTTTTCAATTCTAATGAAATACATCAATGCTTCTCTTCTCTCAAATTTTCTTCTCATAGCCTTCTTCTTCATCTTGATTCTTGTTAATGCCTTTGTTCTTGGTCATGATCACAAATTGGGAACATATATGATGGAGGTGATGCAGAGCAGGTTCTGGTTTCTCTATTTTCTTAGTTTCAAGGTGAAGAAGGAATCAGTGAGTAGATCTTGATTTTCAGGAATTCTTTCATGGTATCAGAGATCAAGGTTGTTTCTGATCTAATCTTGAAGTTGGTTGTTGTTCTTTGTTGAATTCCATAGTTCTTTGTTCTTGTCCTTTCATTTGATCTTGATCATGGCTGGAAGTTTTGGCAATAGGGCTTCAGATTCTTTCTCTATTAACTCTTCAGAGAATCCAGGAGTTTTCTTGGTTTCCAAACCCTTTGATGGAACAGGATTTGGATCTTGGAAGAGATCCATTCAAATTGCTCTCACTGCTAGGAGCAAGCTTGGTTTTATCAACGGTTCTTGTAGAAAACCTGATCTGAATTCAGATGGTTATGAAGAATGGGAGAAATGCAATAGCTTAGTCATGTCATGGATTTTGAGCTCTTTAACTAAAGAGATTTCTGATAGTGTGATTTACATGACTGAAGCTAGTGAAATATGGGAGGAGTTGGAAGAAAGATTTGGACAATCTAATGGTCCACAATTGTTTCAATTACAAAAGGAATTGAGTCAAATCACTCAAGGTGCTAGCAATATATCCTCTTATTTTACCAAAATCAAGAAATTCTGGGATGAATTTCAAGCTTTGAGTGACATTCCACATTGCTCATGTGAAGCTAGGCAAGATTGGCATAATCTTGAAGAGAAGCAGAGGCTTATGCAGTTTTTAATGGGCCTGAATGATTCTTATACTAATGTTAGAGGTAACATACTTATGATGAGACCTCTTCCAACAGTCAGGCAAGCCTATTCACTTCTAATCCAAGAAGAGAAGCAAAGGGAAATTAGTTCTGGATCACATTTTATTTCAGATGGTGCTTCTTTTAATGCTGGGAATTCTTACAACAGAAATGTCACACAGATGATTAACAAAGGAAAGACTGAATTCAGAAAATTCTTTTGTGAGTACTGCAAGAGGCCAGGTCACACTAAAGAAAAATGCTTCAAGTTACATGGTTTTCCTAGCAACTATAAAGGAAACAGAGATAAAAAATTTGCAGCATCAATTCAAGGAAGCAATTCAGAAGTGTCTTCTTCTTCACAGATTACTGGAAAGACACAATTCCCTGATTTAACATCTTCACAATGCAAGCAATTGATGGAGTTTCTGAATGGTACTCTTCAGAATTCTGAACTTGAGAAGGCTACTAGCAATGCAAATTTTGTTTCTTCTATGGCAGGTATAACTCAACTCTTCAATAAAAAATTTAGCTCATATACTTTCAGCAGTGTTTGCAAGCATTCTACCTCTTTTGATACCTGGATATTAGATTCAGGAGCATCAGACCATATGTGCCATACTACAAATTCATTCATTTCCCTTCAACCTTTATCAAAGCCTTTCCAAATTACTTTACCCAATGGCCATGAAATTTCTGTCACCCAATTTGGTACAATTAAACTTTTAGACTACCTTACAATCCCAGATGTCTTTTATGTTCCTTGCTTTCACTACAATTTGTTGTCTATCGGAAAACTAATTCAACAATTGAACTGCAATGTTACTTTTTCTCTTGAATCTTGTATTTTGCAGGGCCCTTCACTGAAGAGGCCACTGGTTCTTGGTAAATCTTTCAATGGGCTTTCTCTGCTGCATTTACAAAGAGGAGATCTGAATTCTACACAGACTTCCAATTCAACCAATTCTTCCACCAATTTACAGAATTCTTGTTACAATTCTGTTGTTTCTTTTCAAAATTCCTTTTCTTTTCCTTCTTGTTTAGCTAATTCTTGTTCATTTGTTACCTTGTGGCATAAAAGATTGGGACATCTTCCTTTCAATAAGATGAAACTTCTTTCCATACAAGGATCTGGGAATATTTCAAACTCAAGTAACTTCTGTGATGTTTGTCCACAGGCAAGACAACATAAATTACCTTTTCCTAAAAGTCACATTCATTCAACTGCACCTTTTCAACTAATTCATGTTGACACTTGGGGCCCATATCACACTCCTACTCATGAAAACTACAAATACTTTCTCACAATTGTAGATGATTTTAGCAGAGCAACATGGACTTACTTACTCACAACTAAAAAGGATGCTTCTTTTGTACTTAAAAATTTTATTCAAATGATTGAAACACAGTTTCTAGTCAAAATTAAAAAGATTAGATCAGACAATGCTCTAGAATTAGGTAGTGGACTAGATCTAAAATCATTTTTTGCTGAAAAGGGTATAATTCATCAAACCACTTGTATATATACTCCACAACAAAATGGAGTAGTAGAGAGAAAACATAAACATCTGTTAGAAACCTCTAGAGCACTCTTGTTTCAATCCAATATACCTTTAAAATTTTGGGGAGAATGTGTTTTAACTGCCACATATCTTATTAATAGATTCCCTAGCAAAATATTACATAACAAGAGTCCTTTTGAAATACTATTTGGAAAACAACCTGATTTGTTACATCTTAGGACTTTTGGTTGTTTATGCTATGTGACAAACATTGACAAACATAAAGACAAATTCCAACCCAGAGCTCTTGCTGCAGTTTTTCTTGGCTATCCTTTTGGAAAGAAAGGTTATAAAGTCTTGATTCTTGATACACAACAGGTGATTGTTTCTAGAAATGTAGTATTTCATGAAACAATTTTTCCCTTTATGAAAAGTCCTTCAGAAAATTTTCCACTTTCAACAACTACTTCCACTTACTTACCTACTTTTGTACATGATGTTTCTCAGCCTACTCGAAATAATTCAGATAGTTCTCATATCATTGATATGCCACAAAATCATTCTCCACCTTCAATTCCAAATGTTCACACTTCCAATTTTCCCTCTCGCAAGTCAAGTAGAATTCACAATACTCCTTCTTATCTAAAAGATTATGTTTGCAGCAATGCCCAAACAAATTTACTTTTAGAACCACAACAAAATCATTGCTCCTTCAATTGTTCACATACTATTACAAACAATTTCCATCTACCAAAACATATTAGTTTCACTTCTTTACATCTTGAAAACCAACAAATGCTTGCTGCACTATCCAATTTACAAGAGCCACAAACTTATGAAGAGGCTATAGTTGATTCAAATTGGCAGAATGCTATGCAAAGAGAATTTGATGCTCTTGAGGCAAATAAAACTTGGGATTTAGTTCCTTTACCTAAAGGGAAGAAACCCATTAGTTGCAAATGGGTTTACAAAGTGAAATACAAATCAGATGGAAGCATTGAAAGGTACAAAGCTCGGTTGGTAGTCAAAGGCTTTACTCAGAAAAAAGGAGTTGATTATACTGAAACATTTTCACATGTTGTGAAAATGACAACAGTTAGGAGCCTGATTGCAGTGGCAGTTAAGAAAAATTGGAAGTTTTCTCAGTTAGATGTAAATAATGCCTTTCTACATGGTGATTTGCATGAAGACATTTACATGAAAATTCCTCCTGGTCTTCAAATTTCTGATTCTAGAATGGTTTGCAAGTTAAGGAAGTCCTTGTATGGACTTAAGCAGGCATCTCGGCAGTGGTATTCAAAATTGTCTGATGCACTGAAATCAAGAGGCTATCAGAATTCCAAAAATGACTATTCATTGTTCTACAAACAAACCAAGACACAAATAACATTTTTGGCCATCTATGTAGATGATATTCTCATGACTGGAGATAATGAAGAAGAGATGAATAGCTTAAAGCAGTTCCTTGATCAACAATTCAGAATTAAAGACTTGGGCTCCTTGCACTATTTTCTGGTATAGAGGCAATTCCTCAAGGACAAAGCTTGATTCTAACTCAGAGGAAATTTACCATGGACCTATTGAATGAATTTGATTGTCAAAACTTGTCGTGTCTAGCCCTTTAATACATGGTCTCAAATTGACTACCACTATGGGACAACCATTGTCTGATCCCACTCTTTATAGAAGAATAATTGGCAAACTCAACTACTTAACCAACACCAGACCAGATTTGTCTTTTTCTATACAACATCTGAGTCAATTCATGTCCAATCCTCATTCTTCTCATCTGGAAGCTGCATTTCATGTTTTGAGATATTTGAAGAATAATCCCAGTCAAGGAATTCTTATGAATTCAGATCCTAATTTTTCTTTACAAGCCTATTGTGATTCAGATTGGGCTGCTTGTCCTCAAACAAGACATTCTGTTAGTGGTTTTTACATTACATTGGGCAACACTCCCTTGTCTTGGAAATCCAAGAAGCAAAGCACAGTTGCTTTATCCTCGGCTGAAGCTGAATACAGGTCCATGCAAAGGGTCTGTTCTGAGTTGGCTTGGTTAACTCGTTTGCTTAATGAGCTTACAGTACCTTCTGTAATACCAGTCCCTTTAAAGTGTGACAATCAGGCAGCAATTCATATAGCAAGAAACCCAGTTTTCCATGAAAGAACCAAACACATTGAGCTGGATTGTCATTTTGTAAAAGAACAACTTCATTCTGGCCAGATTTCTCTTGAACATGTTCCTTCCAAACAACAGCTTGCAGACATTTTTACAAAATCTTTACCTGGTCCTCTTCACAACTCTATTTTATCCAAGTTAGGAATGTCATAGAACATGCCCAACTTGAGGGGGGGTGTTAGAAGTTAAAGTTATTAGAAGGGAAGAGAAGCAAGTTAACTATGGCAGCAACCTATCAGATTCAAAAGAAATGGCCAGCATGGAAGCCAGCTGGACAAACTGTTAATTCTGTTATTTTAGACAGCTGTACATTGTTAAGACATAGTATATAAAGCTAAAGACTTTGTATTACTGCAGATTGATTTTTCAATTCTAATGAAATACATCAATGCTTCTCTTCTCTCAAATTTTCTTCTCATAGCCTTCTTCTTCATCTTGATTCTTGTTAATGCCTTTGTTCTTGGTCATGATCACAAATTGGGAACATATATGATGGAGGTGATGCAGAGCAGGTTCTGGTTTCTCTATTTTCTTAGTTTCAAGGTGAAGAAGGAATCAGTGAGTAGATCTTGATTTTCAGGAATTCTTTCAATTCAAATAAACTAAAATGTAAGTCTGTTAAAAAACAAAAACCACACAGATTATTGGATAATCAAAGTAATACATTAAAATAAATGATTACAACAAAGACATCTAAAACTAGCAAGTAATTTGAACTGGATCACAAAATTAAAAAAAAAGGCAGCGAAAAAAAGTCTGTTTTATTAGCATCTTCATAGTCAGTTGTTGACTACTACTATATATTGGCCTGTTTGTGAGAAACTTTTCATCTCATAATATGATACTTATCAATCTCACTTGGCAAAGAGAAAAAAATACCATCCTAACATCCTTCCCTTTTAAGGTGAAGGTGGTTGGAAAATATTTCTCTTTATAATAATTTTGAGCTTGAATAAACATTAGAAAATAGTGATAACAAATACTGACAAAAGGCACAAACAACATTGAAAAGGAAAAAAATCCAAGATAAATCTCATATATACATAACTATGATATTTGAGTTTTACACAGACCCCTTTAGAACTCATATGAATATCAAAAAACTTAAGCTAAAAAAAGGGTATGCCAGACAAAGTCAATACAAGAATGAATGCTAATACTTATCAATATCCAAATTGTATAAAAACAAGGATTTAGATCAGGCATAGCTCACCTGGGACACTTGGCAGACTGCCAACCTGCCTTTTCATTGTCTGCCACATTCCAGCAGGACTCATAAAAGCAAAAGCATGGCCACAGCTTAGCTCCCGCAGGAACCTTTTTTAACCTCTGTTTCCTGCAAATTCTCTCTCTCAAAAAAAAAAAAACCCTCTGTTGCCAGCACAATTAA
Organism: Dioscorea dumetorum; assembly: GCA_902712375.1. Taxonomy (NCBI): domain Eukaryota; kingdom Viridiplantae; phylum Streptophyta; class Magnoliopsida; order Dioscoreales; family Dioscoreaceae; genus Dioscorea; species Dioscorea dumetorum. The sequence goes on from CACTHL010000739.1 coordinate 5,259,805, forward strand.
ATTGGTGACTATTTTTTATCCCTATCATCACACAATTGATATCATTCAGGAGATGGCAATATTCTCGTTTTGAAAGAAAGAAAAACATAAAAAGGTAAAACGTGCTTATGATTGGAAAATTTCCACTTTGTTGAAAACAGACAGGTTGACATGGAATTGGAAAGAGATAAGAGGAGTCATAATGTGTGCGCTATTTCATAGGGACTGAGTTGAAATCTTCACTGCCTGATGCCAAGAGCTCATCTTTTATCGATGGATGGAAGGATATAGAAACATGCTTTGCAACTGAGTCTGGGTTGTTCCTCCAGGTCACTTGGTGGCTTTGATGGGCAACAAGAGGCGCACCACCATTACCATCCCTGAAGTAATCATCATATGGCATGTCCTCCAGTCCAACGTCTCCAAGGTCTCCCAATGCCAATGAATCAGAGATTGGGAAATAGACTAAGAGAGAAATTCCAATCAGGACGCAGAGCAAAGCAGAGAGAAAGGATGTGAATATCAACGACTCAAAGAACAGATGTCCTTTGCAGGGCAGAACAGAGGATGCAAGGAGTAACACTCTCATTGGAAGGAGGACCATGACTGACACTATCAGCAAGTATACCCTTCGCTGCAGCTCTTTGTTGATGACAAGTGATACCACCTTGGCTCCAACACAACTAATATAAAACACAAGAGTGGTGTGGAAAAGACCAACAATCACAGTGCTCCCCAATGGATAGGTGCATACACTGACTTGTTCACTCATGGAACTGCTTGAAATAAACTTTGCCACCATAGTTTTGAGGTTACCATTCTGAACCGTGAACCTAGGACCAATTACAACAATGCAAAGTTGCATGACGAATACTGGAAGAGAGCAGAAGAGGGCATAACTGACTGTCTTTCTGTTCCATCGGGGACTCAGAGTACCAGATTCCCGCTTTTGCAATGAGGCATGTAGGAGGAATGCGATCGTGAGGAACATGCATGGTTCCGCAAACCCTAGATTCGAGATGATGTAAAACTTGCAAATATCCTTCTGCCATCTTATAGTAGTGAAGAGCCTTTCATCCCCTTTCAGAAGAGTTAGTCTCACAATTTCCCCAAAACCCCACCAGACTGCTACTAAAATTAGCACAATGCGAGTGAACCATGGTCCATTAAAATAACTAAGCTGGAGAAACCGTCTGCTTCGGATCCATAACTGAAAGTAGATTGAACTATAGATGCAAAGAAGGCCCAGGAAAGCAGCAATTGAAACAAGAGTAATTGTCACCAAACCGAATGCATCGGCAGAGAATCTGATCAGGTGCATCACCCGAAGAACAGATTCGACGCATGCTCTTTGCTAGCATCGATACCAAGATGGCCCAAAGGAACCACCGGACGGACAACTGACGGTAGGAAACCCACCCAAGGCAAGTCTCTATGGTTATTGGTCCAAGATGAAGATTCAATCATGTCAATCGAGCTACACAGTGGTGTAGATGTGGCTTACCACTTGAGGTACCTGAGGCGCATAATATATAAAATGATGCAGCTGAATAACAAACAGAACATAGCAACACGTAGTAAACAAAAAAATTATCAGTTTTTATTTTATCACTATGATTAAGAGGATAAACCCACATATAAATATTCCGTCACGAAATCCCACGAAAAGAACCACCAGACTAAAGCCTAAAAGGGACAGCAAACAGACTAAGCATCATTATATAACTTCAAAAACAAATCCACTTACAAAGTTACCGACCTAAAGGTTACAACTTGGTGAAAAAAGATCTAAACTTCTATACTTCTTCCAATCTTGCATTTACATTTAGAAGTTCTAAACCTACATACATATATTCCACACTAATCTCCGTTTAAAAACCATCCATAACAAAAACTAAGCTTCATTATATAGCTTCAAAAAGCAAACTACCACCAAACTTCACACAACTCCTCGCAAAATCAAAGAAAATAAACTAACTAAAAGCATCATTTACAAATCAAACAATAAAAAAAACTAAAAGAAAAACCAAACTCACCTTAAAAGAGCTCACATGGGCAGCCGGCATTCCTCCAAAGAATCCGAAACCCGGTTGGGGCAAAGGAACGAAATCAAGGGCCGAATACGTCGTAGCCGGCCTCCGAAGAGAACCGAGGAGGGATCGACGAGGTCCTAAATCCAAGGAACTCTTCAGAAACGCAAAGCGCTTTCCACTCCCGGGCGTTCCAAAACCCTAAAAATGGCGAAGAGAGCGAGAGGACGAGAGGGACGAGGAGAGGAATGCGAGAGAGAGAGAAAGAGAGAGAGTGAAAGGGAGGAAAAGGAGGGGAGATGGAAGGTTGATGACAGGCTGTCACCAGGTGTCATTAGCTTCGGTTCGTATCCGAGCCTCAGGTTCGGGATCCACGTGGGGCCCATCAACGGCGGAGATTATCACCAAGCTTTCACAAGAGCCGCTCCTCTTTTGGCCCGTTGTCATATATATCGGATTCGGATCTTGAATTTTTAAATCCGATACCCGTTTGGGATCCAATGAGGGTTATTCATTGTGCACCTGTAAAAATGAATAATTCTTGATTACTTGCAGGCTTTGTAAAATTATATTTACTCTGTATATGTTTGTTGAATATTTTCATTTGCTTTTATGAAAAATTAATTTTAAAATACTATGAAAAAAAATATATTTTATATTCACTTGTATCTTCTATTTACTGTTTTAATATGAATGAAGAAAGTAAAGCAGTGTTTTAATATGGATGAAGAAAATAAAATATTGAATGTTTGTTTGAATTAACTAATGATTTATTAAATAAACAAATAAAAATATATCCAATATATTGATAAATATAATTTTTTTTAAAATTGTTTTTGTATTACTAGGGATATATCCAAGCAAAACCTGTAACTTAAAATTGATGAAAGTAAAAAATTAATTCAATAAATAGTGTTTCATCATCAATTATCGAAATGGCTAATATAACTATATATATAACCAATATTTTAATTAATTATGTTTTGAAACAATAGATTAATCATCATTGATTTATCAAAATATAAATATTCTACAAAATTAAATAAAAAAAAAAGACAAGATTATCTGTGATAGTTATATATTAAAAATTTTACTTTGAAACTATATTTTAAAAAATAAACAAATAAATAAGTAAACATTGAGTTAATTAGAGGTATAAATAAATATTTTGACTAACGGGTCGGATCTGAATTACCACCCTGTTTTGATATTTGGATCCGGAAGACACAAGGGGTATTTCCGTCTTTTAAAACAAAGGATGGGACCCAGTAAGATAACCCTAAGCACATGCTAGGTGGCGATCCCCTGATCCAGCGCGAAGTTGTTGACCGGAATTAGCCGGTGACTGGTGAGATCGCATATGATTTGCCATCTGGACAGTTTTGATCCGTTCGATTCAGATCGTGCGGATGAGGCTGATCATAAACTCCAGCGTATAGACAGCTGGTTAACCGATTGGTATTAAATGATTAATTATGCACTGTAAAATCACTAGATTTCGATTGCTTTTGGATTTATTATGCACTGTAAAATGATTAAATTATTATTATAATTATAATTTGTAGGTTTTTTCTTTACTTATATACCATATAAAATCACTAAAAATGGCGCTTCCTCTTTTGTAAAGTTAATATTCTTCAGAAAACCATTTATGCATTTCATTAAGATGCAAATTTATTTTATTAGCAGTTAAAACTTAAAATGCAAAATTAAGAAAAATAATAATAATAAATCAATCAATTTATACAGTTTTAAGTGTATCTTACCTGATTTTGATCCATTATTAAATGATGATGGGTATTCATTTCTAAAGAAACTATAAACAAGTATATATTAAATTTTTATCATATATGTGTAAATAAAAAACATAAATTTTAAATTTTCCAAGGGGAAGTACATGAAAACCTTGGCGTTCCTTTAATTCCCCAAAAATCACTTTTCACACTTTGTCCTTAAAATAAAATTCTTTAATAGTAAAAAATAAATAAATAAAAAAAGGAGAAAATCTCTAGCTACTGGGAGAACTCATCACTTATCAAATATTGGTAAGAAAGGAACATAACGTTGATTATTTTTAAGATCATAGTTTAAACATAAATCTTGAAGTTTAGAATAACATTCACAAAATATTTGTTTTTTCTTTTATATAATTATGAATTTAATGTGGTATCAACAACATGAAGGTTTTACTAAAGCATATTATGTCTAAACATATCATGTGAGTCAGATTTTGAATTTAATCCAAAAGCTTAATTTTATAAGATGAGAGGGCCAGATTTATAGATTCAACTTCATATTTACTAAATTAATCCATAAAAAGTATTAATTACTTTAATAAAAATAATATTAATAACATATTGTTGAGATTGCAGTCAAGCTTCTTGGGTTTGTATCCAAGGTTCTACAAACATATCAAATGAAGATTTATTTACATACATCACCTCCATTGATTTTTATAATTTACATTTAATTACTGTTTCTCACATTGTCTAAAACTATATAGACCTTGTGTATATCTCAATCTTCATAAGTAAAAAGGATGAATAAGCAGCTTTCATACCCACAAACACAATCCATAATTAACACATAACCATTTGAACCTGCAGAAAAATTTACCAACAGTAAAACAATTATCGAAGTCTGTATTCTCATTCCAGTCCGACATCATAAAAATCGAGCTTTTGGACATCTCCCTATCACAATGTGCTCAAATTGTCGATAAGTTTATTTTGATTTCCAAATTTACTGCCACCTTGGCATTTCTTGCCTGCACAACAACAACATTTTTCTTGAGATAATGTGATTGCGATGGAATAGTGGTCAAGTTATCGGAATGTTCATACCTTGATTCCCTTGCATCTGGTGAAAGGTAGCCAATGTGTGGCTTTTTCGATGTATCTTTTGTGTAATTGATTGAAAATAGACTTATCAGTAAAATATTCCAACTAGTAATGAATTTATTTAGAAGGCAATATACAGAAAAAGTGTACCTTTTTACTGCCTACTATTGAAGTTCTGCTTTGGAGGAGTAATGAATTTTGTGTTGAGTAACTGAGACTTCTGAAATTTGGAGTCCACTCTAACCTGAAGATTTCATTCTATGAGGTTTGTGCCCAATTATTTCTCCACCCAAAAAGAAGGAGAAATCTTGAAATTGAATCATTTATGTGACAAAATTATTAAGCAAAAACAATAGTCAGGAATTCTCATTTTTTGCAGTTAACAAGCTTGTTTGATCAATAATGGTGGATTAAAGGCTTTTGATGTATCACAAGAATATTTAACAATTCAGCATCAAACAATATACTTCTACTTCAAACCGGACAAAGTTATCTTGTCATTGTAAAATATCAAATGTCGAAACATCAATGAAGTCACTAAAATGATTGAATCACTGAGAGATACAGGCTAGGTATAACTGCTAGCATACCGATCAAAGGATGAATAATCATGTGAGAAGTTTCCCACTCAATCCTTCACAACTGACATTTTCATGTGAAAACTATTTGAAAAGAAACAACCTCCAACTTACAATTTAAGCAAACAGTTAACTAGCTCCACTCATTTCAGATCAGCAATTTAAATTTTCTCTAAAGGTAAGATGCTGGTTAAACAGATACTCCTTCATTTCCAAATTGCTCTTGCCAAGAGATATTTTGACCAATTGGCAACTTACCATCGTTGTCACCTTTTTAAGTTTTGATACCCAGAACAAAATTATTTGATAATGCGACCATGAATGATTCATAGTAGTAATATGAAAAGCAAATACACTAATGCAAAATAGATATTAAAGAAGATAAACCACTGCTGGAGGCTTTATACCTCTTTGTGTTTGTTCACTGCACTTGAAGTTGCTAACCAGTTCTTGACACTACCACTTGTGTTCAATTTGTCACATGCTGGAAGGTTTACAGACCTAGGTAATAGAAATGGAAGCCTTTCAATCTTTTGTGAAATATAAGAGAGGAAGACCAACTAGTGAGTGCATTTGCATGAATTAACATCAATAACAATTCATGCACAAATTTTCATAAGTGGAGTTAGTACAAAAGTCAAGAAAAAACAGCGAGAATTTAGAGATTGGGCTTAAAGAACAAGAGCACTAGCACGTTTCTTCACCTTGCCTTTGATGATCTGAGCCCAAGTGCAACAATGCTATCAGAACTCTGAGTGTTGAACGTTGTAGTTCTACGCATAACTCTATCTTTGCTTCTAAATGTTTAAAGTAGGTTAGTCAGAAATTCATTATATAGTTCTGGAATGAGTAGCCTTTGGTGCCGGAATGATTTTAAGATTATTGGTATTCAATACAACAAACCTTCTATTTTCTTTTTCTTTGCTTTTTACAGCATTGGTTGTGGATCTTTTATTGGGTGAACCCTGTAAATACCAATAAGAAACATTAACAAGATAACGTTATCTGGATATATGAAAACAAAAATACCATGCCGAAGGCATGAAAGAAGTGAGTTACTAATTGATATACGTCTACACCAGCAGACACAACACAAGTAGAACATTGTAAAATCATATTTCAAGAACAATTTAAGTACTAATTACATGTAAAACTCTTGCTTATCTAGAACATTATACTACTTAAGCATAGAAGAATAACAGAAAGGAGAAACAGATGACCTGGGGAAAAAGGCATTATTCAATAGCAACAATGAATGCTTAACCTGAAAATGACAAATTTACTACATTTACATGCATGAAATTCAAGAAAGATTAAATTAATAACTCTGAGAAATATTGCATTCAAACTCAGATCTTTGGCTTGTGGGAAAGGTAAAAAAGATGTGGCTAACTAGAACAAGAACATAAGATAGACAACAAGAAAATCAGGTCACAAATGGAGAAGGCAACCATTAATTATAAATTCAAAGCTAACCTGCATGTTCAAGACACCTTTTGAAAGGTTTAGTGATAATGTTTGTGGCATTTTAATATATGACATCTTTACATCTTCTTTACTGCTAGAACGAACTGCAGCACGTCTTTCTGTGGCAAGAGAAAAAGGATGAGGAATGGTAACATTAGAGCGTACTGCTGTGAATGGCTTGTGCGAAGTAGCTGAAGTTGATTTATTGTTGCTTGATACTGTATTAGAAGTAGTCTTTCTTGAACCAATATTCAGCTCAGCTTTCCCAGTTATCTTGTGAACTGTGCATTTTAATCCTTGCAGTGACTTGACCTTGTCTGACTTGGTATTGTCTTCCAATTTCAAGCCATTTATAGCTGAAACAAAAAAATCCTGGCAACAAAACAAAATCTTCATCTCATTAAATTGGAAAACATAAAAGGTATATGCCTTGGATTTTTAAACAGTAAATAGCAATTTTAAGTTGTAGACATTTTTAAGTAATACATGCTCATGACCTTGACTCTTAAATCTGTTTGAAAGTAGCAAGCCATTTGTGTAGAATATTGACAGACTTTGCAAGCGACAACACTAGGCGAATTCAAAAAACCAAAGGAACTGAACAACTTCAAAAAAGAAATAACACACTCATGCGATGCGATTCAAGATTTCATTCACAATAAATGAGTTTGAAATTCTTTTGGATATTCTTCGTAATAGGATTCCAAATTTGTGAAGTGGAAAGACCATAGTCTTCAATATATGTCAAAGGGTCAAATCTTATGAGAGAATCTCGCATTGAATGTAGCTTGATTGAAGCACAATTTTTTATTTGCAAAGGTTTAATCATCTGATAAAAGATTGCACACTTAACGCTGAGTCGAAAAAAAAATCATATGAAAAAGATGTTAAAGTAGGCATACAATGAGAAATTTACTTACCCTAACCCTAGAAAGAGCATGATGATCAGCATGTTTTTTAATAGCTGGCTTATTCTTGTTTTGTGCAATGCCAGTAACTGGTCTACGCTCTAAATCCCTTACTTCTAGAGAAATATTTTGCATAAAAGTCCCTTCAGCAGCTTCCTCAGGTTCAACATCAAAAATTAAATTTTCATCTTTCCTTGCTCCTTCATTTTCAAGGTCAATGATATCATGTTGCACAGTCACTTCATGCACTCTAAACTCAGGATCAAGGTGATGCATCTGAATAGAATCACTGCACTTCACTCCATTTCCAAATTTTTCCATGTGCCTTGTTGACAAACCATGAGATGGTAACATAGACTCTGAATCTACCTTTCTGGTTTGAGGAAACTTCTCCAAGCTGGGGTGAATTTTGGTCTCTTTTGCAAGAAGATAATCAACATCTGCTGATTCATTTACAAAATGATCAAGCAGCCCCACTATTTCCTCTTCCTCCCAAGTTTGGCTAGAAATACTACCATCACCACTGTAGTCCAGAGTGAGCTCAGTCTGCTGATTCTCATGCAAAGCTTTCATAGCTTGGATTCTTTTGTAATACTCTTCAAAAAATGCTTTCTTTTGTGCAACAAATCCTGGGCTCTTGACTTTTTCAAGTTCTTCCTGACATTTGTTGTGAGTGAACACTGACCTCCTCTCCCATGACAATGAGTCAACTGAATACCTTTGAAAGGATACAGACTCATTGTCAAGTATTTCAGAAAATGCATCTTCCTGAAATCACAGAACAACATTTTTATATATGTAACAGCTTGGGTATATAACAAGAAGTAATTATTGCATTAGTCAAAAGAATTTTTGTGAGGAAAAAATGTCTCTCATCTTCAACTCATGACATGAAGCTAGTTACCGGTGCACACATGTCACAACTAACATGCTAAAGTTAAATGAATCCTGAAACTATGTATGTGAATAGACACATACATAAATTCACAAGTTGATGTCTTTAAGTATATCTATAAAGCATGGTCTAATTGAAGGGGTTTGAATTACCTGAGAATCATCACTGTGAGCTAATTCATCATGTGATCTTTCATAACATGCTCGATCATCATCGGTTGCCATTTCATACTAAACAGGCATTTGGATTTATTGTATCTCCAAATCCTAGAAATAGACACTATGAGAAAATATATGCCTTGCTCACTAGAGCAATTTTTATTTTTTAACCGTAAATAATCAAAGATATAATACATTAACTAATTCAATACAAAAATAAAAAATGTGGGGATTGATTTGCAACCTGGCAAGTAGATGCAGTTGGAAAAAAGCAATAGACAAAAATAAAAAGGACAAAAACATGAAAAGGAACCAGGAACATATGATCTAGCTAGTTAGCAAAATTTGAAAATTTCTCCAAACTGTAGAAAAATTTGGATGATTTATCAAAGAATACAAAGTGCTGGTAAATGTTAAATTGGAATAATCATAAAGATTTTGAAATCCAAAAATATTCTAATAAATTTGCTCTTTAAAATGCAGAGACTGATTGATCCTTTAGTCGGTAAACTTGATTTCATTGAATGACTCAGTTCCTACCACAAACCAAACATGCTTCCATTGTGAGACGATAATCAGAAACCTACTCCATAAAAATAACATTTAATTTAAACCCAATAATGCTCTCATATCCATCTTTGCTGAGTATTGAAGATTCAAACACTTCAATAAATTCTTACAAACAAGCACCAATTAAGAATGAGAAAAACAAAAACAGAAGAAATGCGTAACCAAGCTAGCCATTCTCATTTTCAAGATTATGAATAATATTCCCTGAAGCAAAAGTTCAAATTCATATTACAGATCAAAACAATTTTTTGTTTTCTTTTTTCAATTCCAACAATCAGATCAGGCCAAAAAGGGGAAATCACAAAGGTAAAAAACACAAAAAGACGATAATGAAGGTGATAAAGACAAAGTACACATTAAGGCCAAGATACATATTTTTTCCCACATAACAGATAAAAAATCATGGGAAACATAATAGAAAAAGATCAAAGATGATAATTTTCATTCATTTCTCACCACCATTCCGAAGAACCAGTGCCAGACTAGATGGTCTCATCCAGAAGAAGAACATTAATAGGAGGAAATTGGAAATCAGGGCTTTCTCTTGATGGGTCTCACTTTTGCGGCTCCATAATGAAATGTAATGGTTGTTTATTTATAGTAATTATAAAATAAATATAAATAAATAAATAAATAAGAAAGATAAAAAGAGAGGAAGATTTACTCAAGTGGAAAATTGAAGGAGGGCATTGAAAGAAGGAAACGAAAAAACAAAAATTATCTAATATTCTCCAGAAATTTTGACCGAGAGAGAGAGAGAGAGAGAGCAAACGAGATAGTTTTTGTAAATAGCTAAAAATTGATAAAAAATTATTTTTACTCAAAAATATAAATAGTAATATTATAATAATTAGATATTTAGGGCTTGTTTGGGTACCACTAAATTCCATAAAAATGGTGGTAATTCTGATGGAATTTAATATTACATAGGAATTTATAATATGAGCTGTTTGAACATTCTTTTTATATGATTCTATAGTAATTTTATAAAAAGGTGGGAACCAAATTTTTTTTCTTTTGTTTTTCAGGTTGAGCATTTGAGGCAATCGAAGAAGGGAAAAAGCACTACAATCGGGTAAATTTCACATACTTTGTAGTAATTTCATGTGCATATCTAAACACCGTTCTATAGAAATTTTTCCTATAGTAAATTTTATAAAAATCATATTCGAATCCGATGGAATAAATTTTCTAAGGAAAAATTTATTATGAATTCAAACCGGCTTTAGTGTATGAAATCATTGAAATATATGTGGAAAAATGAGACAACAATAATTATGAAAGGAATCTGGACCCTGTTATTTTGGTCTCAACAGCATACATCTAAAAAATGATACAACAATATGCTAAATGATTCAATCAACCAAGCCATGCCACATGATTTGCTTCCTACTCCTTAGAAGAAGCATCCTTGAGAACAAACAAGTCAGCACTCCAAGAATAAAAGCCGAGTAGTAGCACTTCATGAATCTCATTTTCTTTCATGAAAATTCATAATATACAAATATATATATATATATAATTAACAAACAGCTCGCTAAAAGGAGAAGACCCAAACATCCCCCAATGTAAGTGAGAACAGACTCAATGAACGAATCATCATTTGGCATCACCAATCTACTCTAGAACTAGTCCAAAAATTCACTCATGTTTGAACCAATGCTGATTTCAGATGAACAAACCTCTGAGCTTCATCAATTCTACCCGCATGATGGAGAAGATTGATAATGCAGTCATAGTTCTCTTCAGATGCTTTGAGATTATATGTCCACACCATGGCATCGAAAAGTTCAAGTGCCTTATCATGTAGTCCCTCTTTCTCACAGAACCTCAAGACCGCGTCGAAAGTGTAATGGTTTGGAATGAAGCCTTTCGATAACATGTGATCAAACAGAGCCAGTGCTTTTCTGTATTGAAAGTTATAGCCATAAGCTTCTATAATCGCAGTCACTGTTAGTGATCCTATGGATTGAACTCGATCGAAAACATTTTGAGCATTCTTCATGTCCCCACACTTTCCATACATGTGCACCACTTCTGCTATAACAAAAGGTATCAGTTCAAGTTTCAGCTTGAGCACCTGCCCATGAATCTCTTTCCCTATTTTTATCATCCCTAGACATCCGGCAGCACTCAAAATCCTAGAAATGATAACTGCATCTGGCCTACAATTAGCCAAATTCATCATTCTGAAAACACCTAAAGCATCACAAGCCTGGTGATTCTTTAGGTTTGAATCAATTAGTGCTGTCCATGCTATGATACTCTTCTTCTCCATCAAACCAAACACCCTGCTAGAGTAATCTAACTTTCCACACTCAGCATACAAGGTCATCAAAGAAGTGGATAGTGATATGTTCGGGAGAAACCGATGCTTCAAGGCATATGCGTGGATTTCCTTCCCTTGCTTCAATGCTTTCAACTGCGCACACACCGGTAGGGCCGTAGCTATCGAAACAACATCCGGTGTCACCCTTTCTTGCTGCATCCAAACCAATGATCTCAAGGCTTGCTCAAATCGACTGTTTGATGCATATCCTGACATCAGAGCAGTCCATGAAACTACATTCCTTTCCCTTGACCCGTAAAACACATGCCTCCCAGATACCATGTCACCACACTTGCAATACATGTCGATCAAACCCGAATGAACAAAAATCAGCTTATGGTAATTCCTAAACTTTTTCAACACATATCCGTGAATCTCCCGACCCAATTTCCGATCCCTCAACTCTCCAATCACCGGTAATATTATTGTCACGATCACTGAATTCGGCTCTATTCCCTCACTCCCCATCCACCTCAAATACTCCAAAGCCTCTCTTTTCAAAGAATTATGCGCAAAACCTGCAATCACAGCCCCAAACAACACAATATCCCTCTCAGGAATTTCATCAAACAACTTCATGGCCATCCTAACTTTCCCACATTTGAAATACATATCAATCAAACTAGTCTGAAGTAGCAATGAATCACCAACATACCCATTCTTGATCAACAGCGCATGAACCTTCATCCCTTGCAAGAGTGCCGGAGATCCAGCAAAGCTCTTAATCAAGCAAGCATAACTGTACTCATTGGCATCCACTCCCAACTCCCGCATCTCCGAGAAGACATTCAACGTCTCCAAACCCCAGCGACGGCCACTGACGACATTGCCATGAAGGAGAGCATTCCACGGGAAAACACTCTTCGTCGGCATATCATCGAACACCTTGCGGGCGTCATCCGGGGAGCCACAAGCAGCGTATGTCTCGACGAGTTTGGTGAGGAGGAACTCGTTGGAGGCGAGACCATTGATGCGGATGTGGACATGGATTTGGCGGCCGACGGCGAGGGAGCGAGAGCGGGCGCAGGCGGAGAGGAGAGCGGAGAAGGTGGTGACGTCGACGGGGACACCGCGGAACTCGAGGTAGTCGAGGACGGTGAGGCATTCGCGGAGTTTGCCGAGGCGGGCCAGGCGCTGGAGGTCGTCGAGGACGATGTGAGGGTTTTTGGAGTGGAGGGGCAGGAGTGTGGTTTCGGACAACTTCGGGGATAGTTTGGGGATTTTAGGTATGGACGGTGGGGATTGGGATTTCGCTTGGTTAGGACGGAAATGGAGGGTGGGGATTGGGGTTCTGGCTGATAGCAGAGTTCTCGTGCCCATTGTTTGGCCGGGGAGAGTGGAGGGTGTTAACGGTTATTTAAATATATATAGATTTTTTTTCTTTGTGAATGGGTCCTTGAAATGTTTCATATTTGCAATGAAAAATCGGGCATCTAATGAATAAACTCGTATTGTTGGGATATTAAAATCAATAATTCTATTATAATAAGTATCAAATGAATAATTATCACCAAAGAGCTAATGACACAAAGTACTTGAACTCCACTGAAACATCAAAATGAGGCATTAAAAAAGTTCAAGTTTAAAACTTGTAAAAAATAATAGTAGTAATTGAATGTGCGAGTTTGTCACTACTATTATTTTTGTAAAAATAATAATAGTGATTAATTCTTGACTTGTGCATATACCCATAAAATATATAGCGATTGTTGCTCTCGTAAAAAAAAATTATGAAAAGTTTAGAACTAGAAGATGTTGAGAAAATTTTTATAAAAATCCGATTTAAATTACAAAATTATTTATTTAATTAACAAGAATATATTGATATTAAATTTTTTTTTGAAATTGATTATCAAATAAGTGGTCTTTTATTTTCACATAGGTAAGGTTCAGACTTTATATGAGATTATCAATTTGTTTTTTAAAATATAAGGAGGTATATGAAAAAGAAACAGATATTTGGCTTGGAGCGAGGGCGTGTGCTCTATCTGTCCGTTGGAACTACATCTGACGGTAGATATTTGCGTGGGCTGGCGCTATGTTAATGGCAGCACCTAATCCATTGTGGCTTCCTCAGGGGATGAGGTTAAGTAACGGTCGTGTCAATATTTAATTCGTCAATGCAAAATAGCTGTGATATAAATAACAGCCACGTGTATGGAACCATTTAGTTAAGTTCCTCCGGAGGGGTAAAAAGCTCCAATTGGAATTTATTGTCGAATTATCGGATAAATTTCACCTGAAAAAGCGTCGAGAATGTGGAACTCGAGTTCCCTCCAGTTCTTGTCCCACTTCCAAATTCCAGAAAGTCAAAATCCCGGGAAAACACTCGCTAGGGTTAGTAGAGAAGGTTCCTCCTCGATTTCGAGGAGGTTATTGTTTGGAGATTCTAATCGCTGCAGAGCCCTAGGGCGGCCAATTGAGGTTTTGGGAAGCGCTGTGGCGGCGAAATCTCAGGTATCGGAAGCTGCTCCGTCACGGATTTCTAGTGGTTCCGATGTTGTTAGGGAGTTTTACGACGGAATTAATCGCCGGGATCTTGAGTCTGTGGGGCTTTTGATCGGAGAAGATTGCGTTTACGAGGATCTGGTCTTCCCTAGGCCATTTGTTGGTCGTAAGGTCATACTGAAATTGTCTGTTTTTCTTGAAGTTTTAATGTCAGCTCCAGATCAGAGTAGAATTTAGTGTTTAATCTGAAAGTTGTTCTTTAGATGTTACTTGATTTGCTCGAGGATTCCTTTCGTTATGTCAATTAGCAATCGAGATTTGGTTATCTGCTCATATTGCGTCGAAAATTTGATGAGTGAAAAAGAAAGAAAGGAGAAAAATTGTGTTTTGAGAAAATGTATGAGATTTGCAAGTGAGACCATAAAGTATGATGGTAGCCCTGATGTTGCAATTTTTTGGATGTTTAAGTATAATTTCTTGGTAGCACCGAACTTCTTCTGGTCTAAACCATCTTGGTTTAGCTTTCCCTTGGTCATACTGGATTTTGCATCTAGGAATTTTGTTATGATAGTGAGAGATTCTTGTAATAGCCTAGTAAGCATGGAATTTTGCAATTTTTAAGTACAAATGTATGTTTTTTATAACCAATTGTGATGCAGGCTATTCTTGAGTTTTTCAAGAAGTTCACAGAATCTATTAGCCAAGACCTTCAGTTTGTTATTGATGACATATCTAATGAAGATTCATCAGCCGTGGGAGTTGCATGGCACTTGGGTATCCCTAGCAACATTCTTCTGTAACTTTTAATTTCCTCTGTAGTTTTTCCATTCAATTCATGCTTGCCCAATTGTTGAGGTTAGACTAATTATATTATTGCTAACAGAGTGGCAGGGTAAACCTTTTCCATTTAGCAAGGGTTGCAGTTTCTATCGTTTGAATGTGTTAGCTGGCCAGAGACAGATAGTGTAAGCTCAACATTCCATAGAAAATTGCTTCCTTAATAAATATAAATGGGTAGCATTATGCGTTTCCATCTTTGTGTGTCAGGTTTGCAAATTCTTTGAGTTTGCTGTAATCTTTATTGGCCTTTTCATTACTTACGTCAACAATTTTCAGTTTTGACATTCTCCTTAGGAGCCATTAGTCTAGCTGCTCTGTAAAATTGATGACTCATCCACATTTGCCCTTGTTTTCACCATTTGCTCTCTGTCACCATTGAAGTGTATAGTTGCTGGTTTACCTTTATCTTAAAAATCTATTGTTGGTTGCCAACATAATATTTTATTCCTCCTTTTAGTTAGTTTCTTTAGTTTAGGTCAGCCTTTGGTCATTGCCAAACATACTGAAATTTGTTATGGTATGTGTTGATGCATTTGAACGATCGGGAACTTTGGCTGTTATCATATTTGGTAGATGGTTTAGCATTTGTCTGGCAGCTGATACCACTTCCCAAGCATGTGCTTACCTTCAATGGTGTAGTTTTTTTATGATCTGTCATCTAATCATCACAGAGGAAATGCTCAATTAGTGTCCTCACAATTTACAGGTTTGCATTAATTTATAGTTATTCTATGGGCTAACTATCACTTCTCAATACAGATATGGGCGAGACTGTGTAGAACCTGCTACTAAGCCTGGGGAGATGGCACTGGTATGCACATAACTTCTGTCTTTGCCATTTTCTGTTTGATCAGCAATTTACTGTATATTTAGTGTGCGTTGCATCATGGGGGATGATTATAAATTCTATTTTAGATTTTGATATGTGCGAGCTATTGACACTCGGTTTTCATTTTACATACCTTGAAGAAAGCCACTTTGGCTTGGCTAAAGCTTTTTTCTTTCATAAATAAAAAATATATTTTACCGTGTGTGTGTGTGTTTTTTTTAAAATTTAGAGACATCACTCAGAAGTTGGCAAGTTTGAGTCCAAGGGTATCAGATTTTCTGATTGAGGATATTATCTAGTTATTAGGCCGATAATCTGTGTTACAAATTTGGCCAGTGGATGTCTATCATTGTATGGACTTAAAGTTATCAAGATATAATCTTTTAGATAGATAAAAAGCAGAAGTAGGGACAACTGTTTTTCTCTGTCCAGATGCCTTGGGGACAGTAGTCAAAACAGACTAACTTCTTCAATTTCTAATTTGTTCTGCACATATTTTTGAGCTATATGGTTTGCTGGAACCCTCTCTCATATGCAGGTTTTAATCAGAGGAGTCACTTGGATACTGCAGCAATTTCCACAGCTTGCTGATAGGTTGTGATGCAATCTCCACATCACAACAATTCGGCAAAGCTTTCAAACACTTATCTGGCAATGCATTTTATTAATACCTACTGTGCATTTGCTCATGCTGCTTGAAACTACACACAGAACATCTCATCAGCATGCTAATATTACTATCTGCAATTCTATTGTAGAACTACTGGTTGATTGTGAATAGAAAACGTTTCTCGAAGTGCTTCTTTGATATGGTGGTCTGGCCCACAGTATCCATGTCTTTAACAAATAAGGCACCAATGCTTCTGTTCATCCATTATTAGAGCATTTTATAATTTAAATTTTCAAGATTGATTATCAATTGTGATTGCTTTTACCCTCGCAATCTTTGTATGCCACAATGTTTTCTATGGGGCGATGAATAATTATTATTCACTGATTTGTTGGTCTAGTAATACAAAAGAGGAATTTCTTTTATACAAATAGGCAGAGGTCTAGATCTACTTGATTGTATCAGACACAATATTGATTACCAATTGTTGTGTAGTCTGGATATCGCTGTAAATCCAATATTTTATCTGTTTCTATAAGAGAATATTCCTGTATCCTGCTTGGCACATTGAATAATGTGGTGATACCTACTCCATGTATGAGAGCATGGTTCTGAAAATGTCTTCTATTGGACATTCAGAAAAGTGAGACCAAACTTTTTTGTGCATTTTCAAGCTTACAAGCATATTCTGTGAGGCATTTTATTCTTTGTGTTTAATTAGATTACTGACTCCATGGAATCAATAATGCCCATTTTGTTTCTTTAATTTGAAAGATAGACTTTGGTCTTTTTTTCCTCTTTGGGTCAGGTTTAGCATTACCCACGATGACACAAGTTGATGATTGTTAGAAACTATAGAAATGGATTATTGAGAAGAAAGAAATGATTGTATTTGCAACCATTGTTACTGAGATATTGACAGATTCTCTACAGCAAATTTTGTTGCTTGGAGTTGATAGTAGACACAAACTCATAATTATTTATATATTTAAAGTTTGATTTGGATTAAAGTACAATATAATTTGAGTATAGTTGTCTACTGTGAGTTTGAGAAAGATTAGTCAATTTAAGTCTTAGAAGAACCTGATTTACATGGTTTATGATTCTACAGAGAACACCATGTATGCAAACACCATGAACGCAAACTTTGAGGGTGGCAAGTTATGGTAGATTGGTGTGTTTAGTGTGGGGTGTGTGGTGGGGTATTCACCAACACAGCAGTGTGGTATGTTGTTGCATCGTTATCAATGCATTATATCAGTGTGTGATTAATAAAGTTATCAGTTGTCTCCCGATCTCTTCTTGCTTCTAATAAATCTTGGACATTGGTGAAAATTTATTATCAGAGATCTTAGATCTTAGACAGGCCATACACTTCCATCAAATTCTTTAAAGCCTAGCCTGTTTCTCAAAGGGACATGTATTTCATTGATATTACGCCTTGTGATTCAAGGGTATATTCAATTCCTCGTGAATCCATTTCTTTATTGTAAACACCTATTGAGCATTATAATTGTTTTGTGATTGTTTGCATTGTCATGATGAGATATCAGATATTATTTTATGTACTTATATTGGATCATCATTTTATATATCCATATTCAAATATAGGTGGGTTTCTTCTTGTGTATATTATTTTTTATCTTTGTAGCATAACATAGATGAATATCTTCTCTCTTAACATCCTACCCCATTTAGTATTTATCTAGTTCACTAATTTATTCTCAATATGTTGCTGACGCTATTGTTTTTCCATTCTCAATAAATATTTATTTGATTTGAATAAATATTCATTTATATTGGATATTGTCCTGTACTGGTACCATCCTAGTGCTCTAATCTTCTCTATTGTTGTACTTGTACCATTCTAGTGCTCCAATCTTCTCTCTTTTATGATTATGGACTACAAACTTGTGCTAAAACCTAGTTTAAGTTGACAACTGCCAGTTCAAGGTACAATTGGAACAAGTTTTCATTGGTGAAGATTTAGACATCAAATGGAAAAACATAGACAGTCAATTCATATGCTCTTGTTAACCTGTCAGTATATGTGTTCTGGGTTTTAGACTCTGGCCACAATGCAAAATGACGAAGGACATGTATTTCTTTCATAGGACTCCTAATGGTTCAAGGATATATTCAATCCGTAATGAATTCATTTCTTTAATATAAATACTTGTTTTTTTTTTTGAGAGATAATATAAATACTTGTTGACTCAATAACATAGTAGCATTATAATTTTTTTGTGGTTGTTTGCATTGTCATGGCGAGATATCATGTATTTATATTAGATTTATATTTCTGCATTCTGATATAAGTGGGTTTCTGCTTTTGGTTATTGTAGTTTTATACAGTTGTATCTTAACGTAGATGAGAATATCTTCTCTTTACCGTCTTGTCCAATGGAATATAATATAGTTCATTGATTTATTCTCAATATGATATTAGCATTATTGTTTTTTTCATTCTCAATAATTATTTGTTTGATTTAAATAAATTTAAATCTATAGTATATATTGTGTTGTTCTTGTACCATCCTAGTCCTCTAAAGCTTCTCTCTGGCATGATTATGAACTAGAAGCTTGTACCAAAACTTAGTTTAAATTGACAACTACCAATTCTAGGTACACGAGCAAGTTTTTTTTTTTTTATAAAATGGAAGAGCCAGAATTGATTGTCCTGTTTGTACGCACTTATCTTCTAGGCAAAGAAAATTTTCTTTGGTCCAGAAAGAAGTTTTCATCCGTGAAGATTTCCATATGAAAAATAAAAAATAATTAATTAATTCATGTCAATGACTGGTTTCTGTACCAGTTATTGATATGAATTTAGTTTCAAGGTATAGTGGTGAATATACTGGTTAAGATATTTTAAGTTAATTCATTGTTTTTTTTTTTTTTCAAGTTTGGACAAATGTCAACTATAAGTAGGGATTCAAGAGGTTCAAGAATTTTTTTTTTTTAATTTCAATATATATGAGAATTGATTTTTTTTTACTTAATAAAAAGTACTTATGTTTTGATGATTTTGTTCTTTTCAATCCACAAGAAGTATCACATTTGATGAATTCTCATTGTTTAAGAAATATCTGTTCTATTACAATATATTGTCAAGGTAGATAAAATTAAAAGAAAAAACGCAAATATTTAATGAAACCGGCCAATTAATTAGAAACATTTTTTGGCAGTACCTTGATCTGATATTTTCAATGTGTGTACTGCCAAACTAGATTTGGCCAATAGCACTTGCTCTGTGCCACCTTGCAAATAGGACCAACTTAAAATATTGATCACCAATTGCCTCTTAATCACAAGAGATTTTTTTATGATTTTATATTTTGTTTATTTATTTATTTATTTTTCAGTTCGGATATATTCATTGACCAGATCAAGTCAAAGTTGCAAGAATTTGATATTCCTTATTTCTCTACAATAAGATAATATAAATTATCAATTATAATATTTTAAATGTAAAGTTAAAAAATATTAGTAACACTAAGCAAATTGTCTGTTCTGTCTTTTCTATCTAGTATGATAAATAATATCACGATGCATGCATTAAAATTACCAAATTATTAATTTAACTCTTAGAGTGAATTTTTTTATTTAAAACCCCAAAATAAACAATAACTTAAATTTTAAAATTCAGCAATAGTTTTAATTTTAGAATAATGACTTGGGTTGAGGTTATACATAAACCAATATTAATGGTACCAAATTCGACCACATTGATTAATTTTTTCCGAAGATTACCCTCATATTTTTTAAACTAATTGTGAAATATATCAAGAAATAATCCTATGCATTTTATTGAATTAATTTTTTTTAATTCTTTTAAAGAAATATAAAAGCCATGACTATCTTAATATAAAAAAATCTTTATAGAAAAGGACAAAAATACAAGAATATGTTTCATGATCCACTAGTGGTGAAGTGGAGCCGAGGGGATACTTAGAAGATGATTGCCATAGATGGATCATTCATCCTCGGTGTCACCAGAGTGCTTGTATTGTTAATCACCTTGCTAATGAGTGAGTCCAGCGTAAGGAATTAGTTCATCAACATCGTTTGTGAATATGTTAAAAATATCAGGACTTTGCTTGAATGTAATATAATTGTATCGTAAGATATGTAGCAAGTGTTTTTTTTTTTTTACTTGATCAATTGTTATTTCTTATAACTATATATATATATATACACAATCCGGTGACGCTTCTCATGTTCATGTTCTCTTTACTTTTAATATTTATCAATAATACTTAGTTCATTAAAAAAATAAAAAAATTGCATTCACATGAGGTTGACATGGCTTGAAAGTTTCAAATGCCAAAAGTAATGATATGTGATATGCTTTGAAAGTTTCAATGGAGAAATTGTGAAGCATTTATGTTACTTGTGTATGTCTTTATAATTTGGACATTCACATAAAACCCTACTTTAATTTGATCAAGACGTCAATTCTAATTTTCTCTTTGCCTGCCCACTTATACCCAAAGACTTGCTGATTATAACTTCCAATTCCAAAAGTGGGGGGGTGAGGTGAGAAAGCGCACAATTAATGATTTTTTTTCCCAATAAAATATACTTCTTATTAAAATTTCTAATTTATTATTTTTTCAAAAATACTTATTATGGTCAAAGTAATTATAAATATTTAAAACTCATTGGAAAATACTTCTCTTTCTCTCAAATAATTGGTCCAGAAAAAAAATTTGGTATAAAAAAAAAAGAATATTTTGTATTTTTTATTTATTATTTGTGTGATATCTCTCCGTCGTGTGCGAAAGTGGACTTTGTCATTTAAATAAAAATAGAAAATAGAAAACTAAAAATCATGAATGTCGAAATTCCCATTGTACCCACCATAAAGCAAAACTGGGCCGCATGATGCGCTGGTCTTTCGGTCAATTCCTGCGACCATGAAGTAATGAATTCAGACCAGGTGGAGTTGTTTCTCCGCTATTGATTCCGTTTTCTTCAGGAAACGCGTTTTTTGCGCTACTTTTCCAAATCATTTATTGTGAAAATTTTCTTATTTGTTAAATGTTATCTTTTTTTAACCAAATTCTAAATAATGTATTTATCCTAAGATTTTCTCCACATTAATAATATCATTGTACATATATACCCTTATAGAGCCCCATATATATATATATATATATATATAGAATATTCTTTATAAACTTATTTTTATAAAGGTTCTAAACTAATTTTGGTTGAAAAGTCGAGCATAGAAGTAGACACGCTTTTCTTTTGACATTTGTAAAAATTTAAATTTAAATTCATCAATTTAAACGACCTAAATTTTTACTATTTTTCCATATATATATATATATATATATATAGATTTATAGGGGTAGAATCGGGAAAAAGGAATATTTCCAAATTTTGTCTTTTTTTAAATAAATTTATATATCAATCCGTTTTTCCTCCATCGTGTATTTGTATTCCCATTCGTTCACCAAAAAATATATTATAATAATATCATATTTATATATATAATGAAAAAAGGGAAGCCGGCCAGCGATCTCTCCATTCTGGTGAAATTCGTCCCGTTTCTCTCTTCTATTTAGGGATTTCTTGTTTGGACTGAAGTTTTTGTGGTTTTCTTATCACCAATCCTTGTTGTTTGTGATCGGAAATTCTTGATAATCCATTAAATTGGTACAAGGAGTACAGAGATTGTGATTTGAGCTTTTGATCCGCTGAAATCCGTGGAAGGTTTTCTTTGGTGATTTTTCTTGAAAGGTGGAGTCCTTTTCTTGGTGGTTAGGGTTTACAGGGTGCGATTCGAGGATTCAATGCATCAGTGATTGGCTCCGGAAACGGTGCTAGGGTTTTTGAGGGGGTAGTGATCTGTGCTTATGGGCTGCGTCTTGGCGAAGGGCATCGATAGGGAGTACTCGGAGACTCAGCGAGATAAAGGACTGAGTAGGTCTTCGCGTCGCTTCGTCGCTTCTTCCAGGAGGGACAATGTTGTGGTCTTAGATCCCAATGGTATTACCGGCAATGAGGGAAGTAGGGCGAGGCTCATATCGAAGGAACGAGATAATGCAGTCACCCCTCAGGCTCGGTCGCCGGTTGAGGGGGAGAAGAAGGCGGTGGCCGGAGTTGATAGGATTCGAGAAGGGGATGCGCATCAGCGAACCGTTGCTGTAGATTCTAGGGTTCATGGTTCCAGAATTGGGATTATGAGTGGTGTGGAGAATGGTTCTTTGATTACTAGCGTGCCGAATGGGATTGTAGGAGAGCATGTGGCCGCCGGATGGCCCTCGTGGCTCGCTGCTGTTGCTGGCGAGGCTGTACAAGGGTGGCTTCCGCGGAAAGCTGAGTCCTTTGAAAAGTTTGAGAAGGTGAATTACTTGCTCGGATTTTCTCTGTTATTATTTTCAGGATTCTGATTATCCTAATGTTGGTTTCTGCCTTTGTTGCGCCATGGTTCTTTTGGTGATCTTGTTCTGCTGTTCTTGTGCTGTTGAGTATGTTTGAATTGAATGATTGGTATACTAATACGCTCAATCTTCTTCGATTAAAAAAAAAGAGCTGTTATTAAATCAAGAATGAGCAGAATCTTGCAGAATCTTTCATTTTAGGATTTATTTTTTTCTTCTATTCCTCATTTTTGCTTTTTCTATTTTTGGCTGTTGCCTATGCCTGAATGTTTGTTTTTGGGGAGGCACTGATGACTTATCCTTTCTATGGGTGTAATGTGATCCTGGTGGCCACGTTTGGGGATATTAAACCAAACATAAACACACCACCAGTAGCTACCACAGACCCCCAAATCTATGCTAACAGTACAAAGACAATGGTAGAAATGTTAATTTTTGTATCATTTTTGTCAACGCCTGCTCTGACAACTTATGTTGATTTTTCAGTTCCATGACTCCACATATTACTTGTGCATTAATTTCTCTTTTCATCATTAATGGTAGCTTATACATTGCCTTAGAGTCAGTACAATCACTTTTTAGCCTATGGTTTGCTATTTGCCTCCATCATTTTCAGCGTTACCCACTCAGTTACTTCTGCATTCTTTTCTGCGCCTGTCTTCACTATTATTTACTATGCTCACTATTGCGGATGATACCATAAGTTAGCAGTTTGGCGTGTCTTGATGACCTGGAACTTTATGATAGTTCTATTTAGTCATGTTTACGTAAAAAGTCAAAGATTTATTTATTTATTTTAAGGGGTCTGTTCATGCTTTTCCGTTTATATCCTCTTGTATCGTCATCTATATTACCGTGTCTCTTTTGTTGTGTAGTCGTTCATTGACATACTATGGTTTTTGTTGGCGTCTATTTTGTGCACTACGTGGTTTTTGTGCAAAATTAGGGTTATTTATCTCTTGATTGATATCTCAATGAGACTTATTGGAGTTTGGCTCTTGCAAGTTAATGATAGCATAAAACTTCTTTCGACGTGTGACTGCTTTTAAGTTGGAAGTTTTAAAGCTTGCCCTTCAGGCACTTTTCTTATATATCAATGGGCAAAATTTTGGTATTTGGGCAGCATTATGCCAATCTTCAATAAAAAACCTAGGTTTCGGTCCGATTGATTATCCAAATGTTAATAAATGTTATGTGAATTGGCTTGGTTTGGAATTCGTTTGATTTTTGGAGTTTTATAAGTGACTACTCTTGAGTCAAATCTACAACCTTGTTCGTAATGATATATATATTTGCCAATGGTTATATTAATTTAAGCAAACATCTAGATTTGCTCAGGCAGAAAGAAGGAATGTAAGTCCTTATGTAAGTAGCTTTCATCCCGTAACCAATTGAAAATGTAAGACAGGGTTGACAAATCTGCAAAAGATAGAATTGCAGAGTGGGAGATTGAAAAATTATAAGGAAAGAGGAGAGTGGACAAGGAAAGGAAAGAACAGAGAGCACTCTTTTGTAAAAAATATGTAAATCAGAATTTCCATCAAAACTGTACATGGAGGCTTAAAAACTTTTCTAATTCTTAGCTGTTTCTAACTATAAAAATGCATCAATGAACATCCTTCTTTTATAAGTATCCTTGTTAGAGAAAATATGTGTTAAGTTTTAACAGATGCTCATCTCTGGAAAAGCAATAGCTGGAAACCTTGTGTAGTGTATCTGATGGCCTGTTTTGGTGTATTGTTTTCTTTATGCTGTGTTTTACATGACCAACATAAGGTTTTTTAAGTGTAATTATCCATGCTTATTTTTTCCCTTCATTTGATGATGTAATTGCAGATTGGCCAAGGAACTTATAGCAATGTGTACCGAGCTCGTGATTTGGAAAAGGGAAAGATTGTTGCACTTAAGAAAGTACGGTTTGTTAATGTAGATCCTGAAAGTGTTCGTTTTATGGCCAGGGAAATTCTTGTTCTGCGAAGACTTGATCACCCAAATGTATTGAAACTTGAAGGATTGGTTACCTCTAGAATGTCTTGCAGCTTGTATCTTGTATTTGAATATATGGAGCATGATCTTGCTGGACTTGCAGCAAACCCTAGCATCAAGTTCACTGCGCCTCAGGTATTCACTGAGAAGTTAAAATATTTTCTTTGCATAAAAATCAAGCCAGTTTATTTCTTTGTCCATGTTATAATTTGATCTAATTTTTCGGATTGCAGATTAAGTGTTATATGCAACAACTTCTTTCTGGCCTTAATCATTGTCACAGTCATGGGGTCTTGCATAGGGATATCAAGGGTTCTAACCTGCTTGTTGACAATAACGGCATGCTTAGAATTGCTGACTTTGGCCTGGCCACATTTTTCAGTCATAGCCAGAAGCAGCCATTGACGAGTCGTGTTGTAACTTTGTGGTATCGACCACCTGAGCTATTGCTTGGTGCTACTGAATATGGTGTCTCTGTTGATCTGTGGAGTGCTGGTTGTATTCTTGCAGAATTGTTTGCTGGCAAGCCAATCATGCCAGGGAGAACAGAGGTATTCCCCAAATCATCATGCCTGACTTCTTGTAGATTCTGAATTTGTTCACAACCATCCTTGTGAAACACATATTGCAAAGATTTTTTAAGAGATCTGATTATTTTTTTTCCTCTTAAATGTTTGGTATTTTCCAATAATTGGTACTCTTTTAATATAGAATTTTATTTGGCTATATATTTGGACCATTGCTTGTTCATGCGGTGGGTTCTTATCTTATTTTTTCGTGATATGATCACCATAGGTTGATTATGCTTTATTTCTTGTAAATGCTTGGTATTTTCCAAGAATTCATGCTCTTCCAATGTAGAATTTTATTTGGCTATTTATTTGGGCCACTGGTAATATATGGGTCCTTGTCTTGTTTTTTGTGATTAGATCACCATAGGTTGATTATCTTTCTTTTCCTCATAAATGATTGATATTATCCAATAATTCATACTCTTTTGATGTAGAATTTTGTTTGGCTGTATAGTTGGAACTGGTTATACATGCTGTGGTTCTTATCTTGGTTTTTGTGATTTGATCACCATAGGTTGAACAACTGCACAAGATTTTCAAGCTTTGTGGTTCACCATCTGAAGAATACTGGAAGAAGGCAAAGTTGCCACATACAACAATTTTTAAACCTCAACATCCATATCGGCGTTGTATTGATGATACATTTAGAGATTTTCCTTCATCAGCTCTAGCTCTTATGAATACTCTTCTTGCAATTGAACCAGCAGATCGAGGAACAGCAGCTTCGGCGCTTGAGAGTGATGTAAGAATTTTCTTGTCTAGTTGCTTCCTGTCTGTTGGTTTTATTTATTTGTTTTTATTTTTTAATAATAATGATAGTTTGTAGCTTTAGTATTTAACAAATTTTCTTTCCTGATTTGACTTTTTCTAGTGCTTAGCTGTACGAATTAGTAAAAAAATATTGTTTGTAAATTTGCTTTTCTCTTATTCAAAGGCTTCCATTCAGAAATAGGCATGATGGTGCTTTTTAGTTTTAATTATAATTGTAGCCGTGTTTCGTGTTATTTGTGCAAGTGAGAAATATCATTGATGTTGAGGATTGTAAATTTTTATTTATGAAATGGACCTTTCCAACTTGTACTTGTTTCTTTTCAGTTCTTCCGCTCAAAACCTCTTGCGTGTGATCCTGCAAGTTTGCCTAAATATCCCCCTAGCAAGGAGTTAGATGCTAAGCTTCGGGATGAGGAAGCTAGGAGGTAAGTTCAATGTTAACTGGACAAGAAAATTTGCAGAATTTTAATGAAATATATATATATATATATATATCTGCAATATTTATTTGTGACATATCTAAAACAGGCAAAGAGCAGCAGCTATGAAAGGGCATGGATCTGAATCTGGAAGGAGGAATTCAAGAGACCCCAAAGCTGTACCCATGCCAGATGCCAATGCAGAACTACAGGAGTCACTACAGGTATTTTATTTGTATATATCATGACCATTGTAGTTAGAATCGTACGATTCTCGATATGAATCTTACTATTCATATCATTTTTTATACATAATCGGTCCATTATCGGTTGAATCATATGAATCGAGAAGATCAACTATTCGCTTATTGCTTTACATGTTTTGAATAAAAGTTCTTTAAATTGGTGTTATTTAATTAATCTTTAAATATGTTATCATAAAACAAATTCAAAGATTAATTAAAAGATAATGCTTTCTTTTAAAATTTTGATATCCAATTAATTTGTTATCTTAAAAATCTTGTTATGGAAATAAATTTTTTTAATTAAAAACCTAATCCTTAACATAATTTAATCTTTGACTATTTATTAATTTTTAAATCTGAACTGTTTTTGAAAAAACTAATGTTTTTTTCATAAATATATATAGGTTTGTTTAATACTTGAAAATGTCTTCCAAGCTTAGAAAAGGATCTCAAACTAAGAAAATAGATCCGACTTGGGAACATTGCTCTAGAATTGGAGACAATAGAATGAATTTGAAATGTTGAACAAGTATTTTAATACTTGTTTATTTTTTTGAGTCATAATATATATATATATATATATATATATATATATATATATGATTTTGTTGAAACGAATCTTACGATTCAATTCGATCCACGATTCTCGATTCGCAAATTTAGAATTTCAATTCACGATTCGAATCTCGATTTGACTACCTTGATCATGACATAATTACTATGGTTTCTCAGAAATGGAACTTAAACTACCATGCAATGTCTTATTTCAGTATTATAGCCCTTTGGGTTTTCCTTTTGCAAGAAAGTTGAGGATGATAAATATAGACTTTTGTAACATTTGGATGGCTTGTCTACAATTTGGCTGTTTGCTAATTTAATAGAATAGCCTAAGATGGTATTTTGGCTTTGAACATGTGTACCTGTGTGAATGTGGTGTTCATGAGTTGGGTGATAACCCACCACCCTTACCAACAAAAAATATTACTTGACTTATCTATTTCTGGAGTCTGAGAAGCCGATTTTGTCATTTGTGCAGAGGAGACAGATAGATGGAAATCACAAAAGTATAAGTGAGAAGTACAATCAACACGAGGAGAATGGCGCAGTGAACCATTCCAGAGTTATTGCCGATAATGGCTTCTTTTATTCTGGTCCATTGGTGAACTCTAGGATGCTTGGATCTTCGAGGAACAAGAGGGTGGATGGTGAGCTTTCATCAATACCTAACCGCTCCTCAAATACTCAGAGGGCTTCAAACAGCCACCAGTTAAGGATGCAGAGGTCTCTTAAACATCAAGGAGGTGGCGGTGATTTGTCCAACTTATCTGGTCTGGTTGCGGCAAGAAGCAGTGCCAGCTCCAGGTACAGTCAACTTGACGGTGCAGAGCCATCTGAGAAGTTGTTGGATAGACCTTCATCTTCTCTCAAGAAAGCTGAACGAACCGGAATTAGGGAACCCACAATGGTGAGTTGGTTAAATCCTGAAAATTTAAGTTAAGCTTGACACTTAGACCTATCCTCCTATTTATTAATTCTTTGCGTAAATTGTTATGGTTTCTGTGAACCAGTTTCAGTGGGAAGATAGAAAGTAGTCTTTTGATGGATACAATGCATTGAAGGTTTTTAAGTAGAGTACACTGATTAATAAAATCAGTCTTTACCGTTTTCTTTCCGTTTTCTTCTGCAATTATTTGGTAATCATTCCGTTTTCTGGCATAATGTTTCAAACATAACATGTTCATGCAGTAGAACAACGAAATTGGAGCCTCCTACCTTCAGCTAAGACCTTTTTGATTTGAAACTTTGAATTTTTCAGATCTATAACACAAAGAAGAATATCATACACTTCTCTGGACCATTGATGCCTCCGGGGGGCAATACAGAGGAAATACTGAAAGAGCATGAGAGGCGAATCCAGCATGCTGTACGCAAAGCCCGGCTTGATAAAACAAAGAACAATAGGAACGGACACTTTGAAGCATTGCTCTATCCCAGCCGGAATGGCAGTTCAGATGCATGAAAGCTAGTTTTCCATGAATTCTTTCCATTAGGTTCCACTTGTTAAGGTTGTAATTGGAGACTCGAAATATAACCATCAGAAAGCAGAGGTTTTGCAGTAGAAAAAGTTTCTTTCGCAAGTCAATCACCATGTGAAGTACTTGCATGCCTTTGCAGAAATAATGTGGTGATTGGCTATGGCTCTCTGCGTTATTGTAAATAAATTTAGCGACTATCAATTGTATATTGCATTGGCATTGCCTCAGGATCTACATAGTTGGATATGTTTATGTAACCGGTAAGTGGCCAGGGATGTTTACTGGCATGCTTGAAAGGGAAATACACAAGTTTTTACAGTTGATCATTTAGAGGATGCTCTATTTTGTCCAGTGGATGAATTTTTTGTGGAAATTAATAATTTAAAATGTGTTGTTTCCAAATTGAAAGTTTTTATTCTGATATGAATAATACTTGTTTTGGGTGTGATAAGTTGCAAACAGTTGCTAAGTGATCTAACTACCGTTATTTTCACTAACTTCCCGAAGTTAAAGCTCAATGGAAAATTTTCACTAAAATACCATGTGGTTTGCCTTTTTTATCCATATGGGGCTTTGTAGTTTGAGTTTTGGCATTTTAATTCTTTATAGTTTAAACCGTTTGCAAAAAGATGCCGAAAACCTAAAATGTGTAACTCCATTAATACTTCTTCGCAATGCGTAAAAATAGATCTCAATTCACCATTTTGCACTAAACTAAATTAGGTGAAAAAGATTAATTTCTTTCTAAAATGGCTGGTAAATGAAACAAACTAGAGGGGCATGGTATAGTTCATCTTCCATTTTTTCCTCAAAAAAAATTTTGTATAAAAATTAGGGTTTGAATTTGGGAGTCAATATTCTAAGTAAGTGAGAGAATTGCCTTGAGTAATTTAAATAAGGATAAAAAAGTAAGTTTAAGTCTGTTTTTATGCCACCGCAGTGCAGCTCAGTGAAATTTCCCTAAGATTCATCAAACAATTGTAATTTGTACTACTATTTCCAGGTTCTACAAGAGGGCTCAGGGCTCTCCACACTCCAAGAAAGCGGAAATTTTGGACTCCTGATAAAATTAGATTTTGTTTAATTGCAAACAAAATAACCTGCATATCAACACCAATATTCATAGCCACGAAGTTTCTCTCTATAAATAAAAAAAAAAAGTCAATGAGACAAAAGAAATTAGAAGAATATATGCAGAAGAGAATAGTATTGATTACAAAAAAAAAATTCAGCAAGACACAAGATAAAATAAGACTTTCTTCGAAGATACACAAGACAGTAATGCTTACAAATTTACATTGATTTCCATGGCGATAAAGTTGAATCTTTATTGAAAAAACAAGTCATAGTTACAAGAATTTAGTAGAATAACCCTGAAGAAAGTGGCGTTAATTATGACTATTCACCCTGCTGTACAATTGATTCAATGGTAGATCTTCAAGAGCTATCTTGCTTCGGCTTCCTGCTCAACTCCAAATATTGGCCCCCCATCAGTTGCAGAATCTCCTCCCACAACCCCGGTGACTCTGTCGACATTCCCCCAATTACAAAAGAACTGCATGCAGCAACAACCCAGTACTCTGACTCGATTTCATCAATCAACTGATTAAACTGCCACCCTGCATACCCAGAGAAAAATTTGAAGTCCTGAGGACTAAGAATGCCTTTCTTCACAAGGGCTATAGCTTCATCTAAGTTGTTCCTCGCACCAAAGCTGATTCCCGGAACTACTTGCTCAAAGCCTTGGAGAGATCGATTTTCCCTGCTTGTCAGCAGGAACATGTTGGCATCTAGTGGGCCTCCAAAATGGACAGAACAATCACCAAAAGTGGTTGCAAGATCAGGGTTTGGTTGTTTCATATGCTTAATTTTCTTGTTGTAAGGACGATTGATGATGATTCCAAATGGTCCTTCTCTTGGGTCTCTGGTTCCCAATCTGAGTAGAAGAACTACACTGCGCTCAAAACTGCGAACTCCATCAAGTTTCTCAGTGGCAACAAGAACACACCCAGTTTCAGGCATTGGGATTGGGTGCGCCCATTTCAGACCAAGCCGCTGGGTTGGCTCATGTGAGGTAACATCCTTGGCAGGAGCATCAGAATCTACCACCTGTACCTGGTTTTGGATTTCAAAAATGTTTCTTAATAACAAAAGATAATTATACCTCAGCTTCCTATGAATTAGAAGATCAGGAACTGAATAGTTGTCTTTTCCAAAACAGCATTGGAAAAATGTGTGCCATTGTTATAAGGAAAAAATATAATGGCACAACAAGATGAAAATAATAATTGAACAAAATTTACATGTGACAGCTAATTGCAACAATTTCTCTATTGGGCAATTTAGTATAACTTGAGTTAGTAGTTGTCAATATTTCATGCTGGTTTACAATATAAAATTTCCAACATTTAGGAAGTCAAACAGACAATTAGTGGTATTTACACAGGTATACTGAAAAATAAACAGAAACAGAAACAAAAACAAAAGGTAAAAAAACCAACATAGATCCATGGCATTAAAAATTTCAAGGCAAAGCACTAACGATGGAAAGCATCAATAGATGGGTATTAGAACATCAGTCTCATCAAATTCAAACCATGTTACCATGGTTATGGTTATAAAAAGGTTCAATGAACTAAGCACAATCATATTATTTACTTGCATATGATTATATGAGCATCCAATTGAGTAAGCATACAACACAAAAATACATCCAGCTCAAAAAGAACTCACCTGCCCTCGAATTACAAGGTTTGCCCTAAAATCTCGCCAATCTGACAGCGAGGGCTGAGGTCTATGGGTAGTATCATCAGATTCTGTTTTATCATTTGCTGGATTTGTTTCTTCAGAACCATCTCCATCATGGATTGATGGATCATTGTCTCCTGCATATGAAAGGATGCATAGCATCATTAAGACAAAAGAATTCTACAATTATAAAAAGAAAAATCCTCTCAGCAAAAAACAGAGGAATAGAGAGAGTTAAACAAAACATCAGTCCATGAATCTCTTAATTCATGATAAAGAAACAATTGTGGAACTCTGTAAATTTTTTACCAGATATAATTAACAGTGATTGGAATCCCCATCTTCAAATAAATTAATGAAATGGAAATATGGAATGGAATATTAACAGTGATTGCAACTGACACTAGACCACTCTACAAGGCTAACTTGCAGCTAGATAATGTCCCTCCTTCAGATAACCAAATGAACTGAAATATGGGATGAAAATTACTATATTAGCAATTCTTGTTTTCGATAAATGTGCAATCTACGTGCTAATATGCAGAACAGCGCTGTCCGTTGCAAGCTAAACTTCTCTATAGAGTACACTATGAATTGAAGGACTGGAAATAATTACTTTATCAGAAGAAATGCTCCAAACTAAAAAATTACAAGCTTGTGAGTTCTGAAATTATAATCTCCATCTCAATATCTGGGAAAAGGCACAAGGGAAAAAACAAAGCAGGAATTAAAGACTAACTCACGGAAACTCAAGAAGATGCCAAACAATTTCAGAGAAAAATTATTCAAAAATCTCTATAAAGCTAATCCAAATAAATAAGAGGAACATGGAAAATGGAGAAAATACAACATAGTGAACCAACAAATGATGGAAAGAATAATATAATAACATGCACTAGACACTTGCTCCACTAATCCAAAGCATAAAATATTAATCAACCTTCTAAAATTAGCAACTTTTGGCAGTCCAGATCGAAAACCTTTACCTGAGGTAGAGATAATATACCACATGAGCAAAAGACTCCAGTTATTGTACAAAAAAAATTACAAAAAAACAAAGAAAAAACACATCCGTGATCCTATTTATTAGATCATCCATATATCTGGCATATTTTCCTGCTAGAAAAAAGCAGAAAATTAAAGCAAATTAAGAGCATAGGCTTGTAAGTTGAACCTTAAGCATCATCTCTAAACTTTTCCCTTTTGAAACAGACAATTATTCTCCGTTGTCCCTTTTAGGGCACTAGAAATTTTAAGATTCTTATCATTATGACTTTCAATCAACCTCGATGGTGGTTAAAGTTCCCAAATTTATAAGTGTCAATAGTTCCTATTCATCATTACTACAGACTTACGCAAGTGAAGAAACTATGTGCAGACAGGAATATATGTTAATAGGAAAGTATTATCACTTATCCATTCTCATAACAATATAATTTTCTCTCAAATTAAAGACCTTTGAATTTGTGGACCCAGTTGTACAAACAGAATGCATCAGATATGTTTTATGTCATAACCTTTAACAGCTAATAATCCCACCTCAGAAACAGTGACAGTCCATAGAATGAAAAAGCGTAAGAACAAAGGAATGGCACAAATACTAATCTGGCAAATGAGATTGACCAGATTAGGTAAACTAATTAATTTCATCCAATGAATTTTGGATTTGGATGAAATGAATATTATACAACTCTCAAATACACTTCAGAAACACCAACATATTGCAATCTTCCAAATCTTTCCAGCAAAGAACAAACAAGACTTTACAAGTAAAGAAACAATTATTTAAAGACCCTATTCATCATAATAACTAACCCTTTTACAAATCATTAAAACCAAAATTACAAATAATACCGCTTCCACCGAATTTGATAGCACTGAGAAATAGAGCTCGTTTCGGCCCAATCACAACCAAAAATAACAAACCAAGAGCCAATACATCTTCACCCCAAAAATTTCTCTATAAATCAAGGCAACCATTAAATGAAACCACTTTCCAAAGAAAAAACGAAGAAAAGAGAAAAAGAAACAAGAGGCAAATCCTTACCAGAGGGCGAGGAATTCTCCGGATTATTCTTCTTATTCGCCGCCCTGAGCTCAAAACACCGAAACCCCGCCGAATAAGAAGCCATCCTCCTGGCCGGAAAGTGTTTAACCTCCAGAAGCCTGCCAAACCCTAACCCCTCCTCCGCAGTGGAGACCCTCCACCCAAAGCTCTGCCGCATCGCCAAGTCCTTCTCCATCCTCCTCCCGACTCCCAAAACAGGACCCCCACCCTTGAGATTCAGCGCCCACACCTCCATGACGACGATCAGAGAGAGAGAGAGATCACGCCCTCCTTTCTCCTTCTCGATCGCTAGGGTTCGAGAGCTGAGCTTCGAGGAGTTCGCTGCCGGTCGTAACGATGAGAAAGCGAGAGATGGAATGGATGTCGATTTCTGGAGGGTTCTGGTCACCGTCGGTGAGTTTAACGTTGCTCTGACCGCCCTAGTCGGGTCGGATCATGAATACATCTCTAATCGTGAGTCCGGTAACTCGAGGATCCGCATCCGAAATCCATGATTTCTTATGGTTTTCAATTATACGAAGCAAAACTGAAGATGTTTTATATTATGAAATTGCTATATGTACTATAATTGAGAATTTTTAATTCTTATATGTATGCATAAGAACCCTCATCTTCTGTATTGCTTCAGTTATTACAATTGGAAGATGATGAGGTGATTGCTGATAAAATAGTTAGTGGATCTTGTTATTATAAAAAGTACATTAAAAAAAGGCTGTATGGAGGTACATAAAATAGCACTTGACTTTTATCAATATCTATTTTCCTTTTAATACTTTCAATATTCCTCCAAAGCAATTTAGTTGGTCAATAAGCATTTTGACATGTTACAATATTCCAAAACATATTTAATTGATAAAATCAAACATTCTAAAAATGAAGACAGAAGATAAATTTTCTTTTATATAAAGGCGAACAAGCACCGTCTAAGAAAAAATATTTTTTTTATAAAAATAAAATTTTTTTTTTTTGACAAAAACAAACAAGCACCCTCAAGAAACAAATATATATGAAAATGCATTAATTGCAATGACATAATGACCTCTCAAAAATTTACAGAAATTTACAGACACACAGGGCAGAAGACAAATTACTATAGAGTTTAGAAATTTTAAAACTTTACTTTTATCATCTAATTAAATGGCTTTTTTTGTCTTATAGCAAGCGGAGAACGAGATCTCACTTCACAGAATAGAAGGAATATGCTGAGCTGATACAAGAGTCCAAAGCTTGATTTGTAAAACTACATTCACAATATCATGTCACCAGCCAAAGTTCGACAGCTTTCAAATCCAAAATTATATATATATATATATATATATATATATCAATCAGTATGGCAAATGGACGTTCAAGAAATTTGATTAGAAATCAAAAGACAAATTTTCATCATGAAATTGTGCTACAAAACAGATGAGTTTGTGAGCATATATAAAGCAAATGATGAGGAAATCAACTGTTTGGGTTTCCGAATTGTTTCTGAATGTCCTTGAATGATATGGTGGCAGAGCCTCTTACTTTGGCCTTTTGCTGTGAAGGGTGCTCTTTCCATCCTGTCATGTAAATTACCTGCAACAACCAATACTATTTACAAAAGTAAGGTATTGTTGTCGTCTACCGGTACATGAAAAGTTACGAGTCACTGGTGTTTACAGCAGAAGAAAATTTGCTCGTTTTGATGCTCGTGTTCATTAGAAGTTAAGCAGCCAGAGTTCAGAAGAATCATCATACCTGGAATGTCGCTGGAATAGTTCCATCCTCAGCTGCAAACATGGACTCATATACTGCTGCGGTAGCCAATGCTGTTTCTCTCTTTAGAATCTGAACATAAGATGATTGCATCTTTAAGATAAAATAGTTTTTGTTCTCATGACAAGGATAGTAATCTTTCAGGAAACATATTAGCAGGGAAGTCAATAAAATCCAGCAGAACTCACATTATTTCTTTGGAGAAGAGCATTCGTCTCCCCCATTTTGCGGAGATGTTCAATGAGCTCCAGAGCTAAATAAATCCCAAAATTGTGCAAAAGGAAGTGAGTTTCTAAGTTGTCACTCTGAGCATATAAAGAATTATAATCCTTATGATGCTAACCACTGTTATATCTGACAGTGTATTGGTCAACATCCACACCAGGAAGAGTGAAACCTGCTCTTGTCAGAAGATTGCCAGCATCTCGCACCTTAACAAAGGTCCTACGTAAGGCATTAAGGCTAAAACACCAAATTCGAAAGATCAAGAGTCCACTTGGAATAAATACCTGTGCTAGAGGAGACATCCGTGGACTGATGCCTCCTTCACGTTCCATTTGTGCAATAGTACATGCCATCCGTAGCTCTCTTGACACCGGAACCAATTATGACACAACTAAGAACAATAAGGTACTGCAGAAAATTGAAAACTCTAAACTCCGTTATAATAATATCTGATTATGTACTTTAGAGTTTCTCCACCAAGAATTGCAGCAAGGAAGAGACCATCAGGCTTCAATGCCAACCTGCACTGTGAGGTTTGAAGTAGTATTGCTAGCAATAAACTTCAAGATACTATAACAACTATGTGTACGGAAGAAGCTTTAACATACAAATGACTTACTTGTATCATGGCTCCAGGAAGATCATTTGTCCAATGAAGACCTAAACAACTTATCACCAGGTCCAAAGAGCTTGAGAAAGAACATAAGTTTCGTAAGCAACAAAATCAGACAATTCTTGCAAAGAAATACGTGGAGACGACAATGGAGAAAATGCTAGAGGTCTGTCCAAGCCTTCCAATCATAAAAAAGTGCCAAACTAGTCCTAGATGGCATTTCTTTGTAGATTTTCCCAACGCCAATTTTGAAAGAACGGCTGACAGCCTCTTTCAGATATAAATACAATTGATTCAGAAGAGAAGCACGTGCCATGTCACCAGACCGGCAGGCCAGATCAAAAAGTTATGATGATTCAGCATTTTTGTGTATTTTTCTATCCTACAAGTTAATAGTCCCTCCTACAATTACCTAAAAGGCGGAGTTTGCAGTGGTGAAAGTACATGTCAAGGTTGGAATGTATACCAGCATTAAGCATTTAGATGATGCATTGCAAACAGAGTGGTAAGTGAGTGATCTCTGCCTACGGATCATGGTGGGTAAGACTGACTGTTGTTAGGGCACAAGAATTCACTAAAAGAGACGGTT
Organism: Dioscorea dumetorum; assembly: GCA_902712375.1. Lineage (NCBI taxonomy): Eukaryota > Viridiplantae > Streptophyta > Magnoliopsida > Dioscoreales > Dioscoreaceae > Dioscorea > Dioscorea dumetorum. The sequence continues at coordinate 5,296,696 of CACTHL010000739.1, forward strand.
GTGTAGCTTTCAGCAGAGGCCGTGGAGGATGAGATTAATCACTCCAAGTGACAGATCTCATGGAAGGTGAATGGCCCTGTGGCTTTTTTTTTTTAATTAAGTTGTGAAGGATGAGATTCACTACTATACATGAGTCATGACAAATTGTAATGAAAAAAAGGCTCTGACCAGGCATATGCTGCCTTTTGCAAGACCATGTACAACATATAATCACTTTTACAATTAAATTCAACCTGGGATTCTTTTTTGAGGTTTTTTAATTGGAAGTTTGACTAGACATATACCCCAAGACACTTACTTTTCCTTGATTGGAAGAAACTCTTCGTCACCAACCACATAGAAAGTTTCAAAGGTGTTAACAGAATCCTTTCTATCTGAAGCCTTCAACTTATTAACCATGTCCAATGACATATCCATCACGATTAACTTTTCAATACCACCTGGCATCAATAATATGTCACCTTCTCTTTCATCCAAATCAAAATTGATTCAAAATTGGAAAATACTTGCTTGTCTATACATATTTCAACATGGCTAAACAGTAATCCACATTCATCAATCACTATGCAATTATGACCATTTGCATCAAGTTGTATGTGAGAAGTTCAACATCATGAATGAGTGACTCATACAAGCAACCAAAGTTGAGGAATAAATAAGTTCTATAACTAATCGCATATCAGCAAATGCTAAAACCCCATCCCATCATGATCAGTTAGGATATGAATAATCATGATAAAAAACTAGTTGTATCAAAATTTCAGCGTCGCCGGATAAGTCCACCACTTATAACCAGATTGAGCCATTAGTCATACATAAATTTATTCCATGTCCAACAGAATTTCTATAAATTGATGTTAGCAAAGTTTATCAGTTTCCACATCCCAAAATCTTTCATTTACTAAAAGACCAATGAAAGAGTAACATAATCTGAAGGATAAATCACCTTTGCTCTTGTTATATCTATTAGCATATTGCCTTGTATATTAGTATTATGTTAGACTTAGTCCTGTATGTAAGATCATTGTCGCCGCCTGTAACATTAACTTCATATACACTATCTTTCTAGTATTGTGAGCCAACTGCTTTTACATAATAAGGACAATATTATATGAAACAAACAATGTGGTAACAGTCCAATTGGCCAGTAGTTCGTTCCTAAATGTCAAAATTCATGAAGTCTAACATTGAAAAGTCCAAATAAATTCCAATCATGTGCTTTACATTTAACAAATGTGATGGGGGCACATACATAATTTGCAAGTAATGTTGCTTGCTTAAATCACCCTAGCTGTGAAGGAAAACAATGCTGGTATACCTCACAATTTTATGAAATATTAAGAAGTGACAGAAAAGCATCCTTGAGGGTCCCAATATTCTAAGAAATATGACATGTTCAAAAGCTACCTCATGAAGCAATGATTAGTGACAGACTCTGAAAAACGAGTTTGTGAATGACCCACAAGGGTACATGCATCACAATTTTATGACATAAATCAAACAAAAAAAAAAAACATTGAATTACATCAAATAAGCAAAACTCACCACGCCCGTGTGATAGGCGTCTAACAGCTTCAGAGGCGCCCCCCAAACAAAGTGCAGTGGGAAATTCTTTCCTGCAATCCTGCATAGCACAACTGAATCCCTTATGTTCTGTGGATTACAGGTAAACAGAGGAACATTTTTTAAAAAGAGAAAATAAATCTAGCAACACATTCTCTTCCATTTATTTACCCATCTTATTTTCATAATCTAACAACACAGCCACACACCCCCACACACAGATGAATTCCTCTCAAGGACATATCTCCATTATTCATTTCATCCTCGTACATAAATTAGAACTCTTAGAACACATGGCAGTTCATCAGCCCGAGATGCATTCAAAGGCATTCCACCAAAAATAACAAATAAATCATCAATGGGAATTCAAAAAGAAAACACCTTTCAAAGTACAATCACTACCAAAATGCCAAAGAAGATTTTCTTTTTTTTTTTTCCTTTTATTGAGGTTAAATCATTACTAAGACATCAAGCATTCACATCAATAAAATAAAAGAACAATTCCTCAAGTTAATATAGTCCTCCAAATCGCAACAATCCGAAGAGAAAGTAAAGAGAAAAACCTGGAGACGGTCCAAGAGGTTATCGGCGACGGAGTCCAAGAATCTATCACTGGAATTCATCAACCACGCAGCCCGATCTCTCTGCTTCCTCTTGAAATCACGGTCGAAAATCTTGACGCGACAGAGCTGGTGGGACACATCGCCGTCCGTGCAGAAAGGGGCAGCACGAATGGGATGTCTTCCCATCGAAGCCCATCCCCTCAGAGACGCCGCCCGTCTCAGTGTCAGCACCATGGATCATCAAGCTCTGGAGCTCGAGGGTTTTCACTCCGCAAAGATCATGATCATCTCTGTGCCTTGAATGGCGGTAGTTACTGATCCCGAGGCAGTATACACGTGGATATTGAGATTAGCACCATCTAGTTCTCAGCAGACTTTGAGATTGGCAACTTGTGATCAGGGAGGGGTGTTTGATGGCCTTTGCGATTGGTGCGATGTGATCGATGGAATGCTTTGCCAGGAGATGCAAATGCAATCTGTTCATTTTAATGCTTTTTTGCAGTGTGAATTTAGAATTACTTTAGCTATATTTATAAATTACCTCAAGACTTGAACTCCTTAATGATCTTTGGGTTGGGTTTTTAGAGACTCAGATTTCTGAGCACCACTTGGGGGAAATTTGGGAGCTCCTAACCAAAGGCATTTTGTGGAATATATGATTAGAGTGAACAAGCGTGTTATCACCGCTAAATGATCATCAAACGAAGTTTGGATTTTTTAAGTTTTACACTAATAGAGGGAGCAATTTTGGAAAGTCGACGTTCAATTCAGATTCAACTAATTACAAAACACATATAACTTGATGGCTCTTTCAAGAATATCCATCTCAATATTATGTGTTTGGAGTTTCTGAGTTTTTATACGAATAGAATGAGCAATTTTGGATTCCGCTAATAATGAAATACATATATAACTCTCTAAAAAATATTTCTCTCAATATTATGTAAGGGAGCTATTTTTTAGACTTTTATTATAATTGTCATTCTCTTCTACTAGTGGATTTTTTTTATTGTTTTAAAATCTTTTATGTTTTTATCTATATGTTTTTTATAGTTCTATCTAAGTTTCTCATGATTTTTTTAAATTTTTTTAATATACATGGTTTATTATATATATATATATAAAACATGGTTCACATAATTTAAAGGAATTAATTATTATTTAAAAATACAAAAATATTTTGGGTGATTAAAAATAACACTATAATTCCAAAGATTACATCCAATTCTTTAGTAAATTTAAAAAAAAAAAAAAAAAAACAAAATCTCCATATCATTTTCTTCAATTTTTTTCTTTATAGTATGCACACGTCACTCTACACATGCCCAAATTCTCTTTTTCATGGCATGCTGTAGAAGGGAATCCAAATTATTGGGGCGCTGATATTCAGGGATCATTGTAATTTTTTTGATACTCTAAATTTTTAAAAAAAATTATATACTACATAATTTTATATATTACATAAATTTATAATATAATATTTTTTAATCTTATATTAGTATCGAATTTTACCATCACACAAAATAGAGAGAAGAGTGTTTGTCGAGTTTATTTTATGCTAATCTTTTATTAATCTTTTATTTGTAAAAACATTATAATAAAAAAAATTTACTAAATGATCGATTTACTAAATAACCAAGGTACATATGAAACCATGCATTATTATTATTATTATTATTTAAATTTACTAAATAAAAAAATTGCTGATCTTGCACTTATGGAGTGTTGGAAGACAGAAAAAGGGTTGGCTTTTCTTTCTACTAATCATTCCACTTGTTCGCATGTCCCATCTTACCCTTCCATTGGTGACACTATTCATTGATAAATATTGATAAATGCAACTATTCTTTTTCAACACAAACACTTGTACCATCCAAAATAATTAAATTATATATATATATATATATATATGTTGATGACCTAACACTGGCATGAATGAGTCATAATTAAGGTGGTAGTTTGGGCATGGAGAAGTTGTGGGGACTTAGCTTGACTTTTGATATAAATAATATTGGGCACATGTATTCTTTTTATAAATCAACTCCCTTCTGTTAATTAGAGTTTATTATTCTTAATTAATGTCTGAACAATTCAGCAGTAAATGGGCAGCTTTTTTTTAACATTAATCAATAATTTAATCTAAATTAGTTTAAAGATACTTTTTCAAGTTTTAAATTTGTTTATTTTAAAGTAATTTGCTTTTCAACTTATAAATTAATTGCATTGAAGTCATCCTCTACTTGCCCCCAACCAAACACATGATATCGTATATAAAATTTCCATTGTGAATAAGATAAAAAACCTATAAAAATACTAAATTATATATACGTTTACCAAAAATCATCCTTTCATATATAAACATCAAGATATAAATCAATTGATTTTTTTTCATATTTCTTAAATATGAAAAATTATTAACGGAAGATGACAGTAAATATATGAGATAATTAAAATCTATGCTTTTGATCATTGAGTTTCTTAACATATTTTTTGTTATTGTTTTTCAAGAATGTATAAAATCCAGCTCAATGTCCACAACAACCAACTATATTTTATTTTTAAATAAAACAGTAATATAACATAACCATATATAAAATAACAGCCAAATGCCTTTCAGTTTCTCTATTGCAACATGAGCCACAGAAATAATTCAAATTTAAAAAAAAATAAAACAGATCCATTAATTCCAATATATTCAACCAAAAGCAACCTAGTAGCCAACGCATCCAAACTACCATAATATAAAAGAAAAAGCCATAAAATACACCAACTCCTAAACTAAAAAAAAAAAAAAAATTCATTAATTTATTAATCAAACAAAACACTACCATCCATGTTCCTTTCAATCACCACCATTTGGTCCACAGTCCTCATCATCCTCTCCATTTCCCTTCATCTTTAAGAATTCACTCAAAACCAATAACCTTTCCTCCTCTTTCAAGCCACCACCACCTCCCAACTCAATCATATATATAAACCTTCATCTCCTTTCCCAACTCCCCCTACTCCCCTTCTTCTTCTTCTTCTTCTTCTTCTTCTTCTTCTTCTTCTTCTTCTCCATCTCCAAATAATTATGAGGTCCAAAGTCCAAACAAACATAACCCTAAAACACATCATCATAGGACTCTCCCTCATCTTCCTCCTCCTCATCATCCTTAGACCAAACCTCTCTTCATCCTCTCCTCCTTCACCTCAAAACCTATCACCCTCTATCACACCATCATCAACAAGGGATCATGAAAAACAACAAGAAGTTCAATCATCATCATCATCATCATCATCATCATCATCATCATCTTGCACAAAGATCCCAGCATCACTAGCAAACACAATAATCCACTACACAACCCTAAACATAACCCCACAGCAAACCTTCAAAGAAGTTTCAGTGACTGCAAGAGTCCTACAAAAGAAATCCCCATGCAACTTCCTAATCTTTGGCCTTGGCCATGACAGTCTCATGTGGAGTGCTCTCAACCATGCAGGACGTACAGTGTTCTTGGAAGAGGACAAGAACTGGATTGAAAGCATAACCAGCAAATTCCCAAACCTAGAAACCTACCATGCAACGTACAACACTAAAGTTAGCCAAGCAGAAGAGCTCATGCAGCTGGGAAAGCAAGAAGAGTGCACCGTGATTGGTGATCTCAGGTATTCTAAGTGTGCATTAGCGTTGAAGGAGTTGCCGAGCTTGTTTTATGAAGTTGAGTGGGATTTAATCATGGTCGATGCGCCGACCGGGTATATACCGGAGGCGCCGGGGAGGATGGGAGCTATATATAGTGCTGGGATGGTGGCAAGAGGGAGAAAGGAAGGTGAGACTGATGTGTTTGTGCATGATGTTGATAGGGTTGTGGAGGATAAGTTCTCTTCTGAGTTTCTTTGTGAGGGTTATTTGAAGGAGCAAGAAGGGAGGCTTAGGCATTTCATTATTCCTAGTCATAGGAGTGAGCTTGGTATGCCTTTTTGCCCTAATTAGGGTTAGGGTTAGGGTTTGGATTAGGGTTAGTGTTCTTCATTATCTTTACTCTCTATTTTTTTTCTTTTATTTTATTTTATTTTTTTTTTTGGGATCATAGTCATGTTATGAGAGGGAGAGGGTGGTGGTGGAATTATTTGTTTTTTTTTTTTTTTTTTTTTTTAATGATGAGAGATAGTTGGTTATTGGTTGGTGCATCAAAAACATTTAGAAATATAAATAACGGAGAAAATAATTGTTTTTTTTTTTTTTTTTTTCTAATGAAATTATTTGTATTGCTTTGCTTTTTAATTTCTTTGGTTTTATATATGATGGGAGGTGGTTGTTTATTGGTTGGTACACCAAACACATTTAGAATTATAAATAATTGAGTGTTTTAATTATTAGTGTTTGGTTTTAGAGATTTGGACAGAATTATTTACAATTTTGAGATGATGATGACGTGGTCACATATTACAAGATGAGGAAATATAATATATATTATAAAACTTTCTCAAATGAAATCTCACTAATGTTGTTTGGAGTAATTAAATTAAATAAAGCATAACCAAGGAGTCCTTTCTCAAAGAAATATAATTTAAGTGATGATAGAGTCCATTCATGTGAGTTGCTGAAATGGGCTACCTTTCCTAAGTAGAGTTTTTCATTTCCCTAAGTGAGAAAATAATATTTATTCTATTTTTTTTATTTTTTTTATTTTAATTAGCAGCCTCTTCAATAATGTTTATTATAATTGAAATGAACTCACTCACATATACACAAATGAAACTTTCGTATATAATAAAAATACTTTTTTTTTTGTTTAATAAAGCATTTACATCATTTAAATATTAAATATATAATAACAAAATATGGGAATCCCAGAAAGCCAAAAATTTAAATTTCTCTCCTCAAAAAAAAAAAAAAAGTGGCCCCTGGTTTATTTACTTTATAAAAAATTATTTTGGTAGAAATAATATTTAAAAAACATAACACTAACACATGATTATTTTGAAATTTTTATTTATTTTATTTTTTAACATTCAGCTAAATTATAAAATACTATATTGACTAAATTAATTTGATTATGATAGCATTATCTCCTTCAAAATTAATTAAAAAAATATACAATTTTTAAACTCAATTATTACAAAATTGTAGATCTATCACCATACAAAGTTACAAACATAAAATCCTTATCAATGATACTAAAATTATAACCGTAAAATTTTTACGGTTCTTGAGGTGTTATAAGTTATAAATGGAATTTTATTTGCTAATAAATATATATACTAACAACTTGTTTCACAATATTTATTGTTCACAAACATAACTCTTCCACCAAATGCAATATAAAACCTCAAAAAAACCTGTACTAATTTTCTCAGAGTTAATCAAATAGATTAAGCCAAAGTAAAAAACAATGGCCCTGACCAGAGAAAAAACCTGTTTCGTTCTTCTTTTATCTCTTGTCATGTTGATGTCGCTCTCTCATGCCCAATCACATTTGATACATTGTAAGAAACTCCTTGCAAGTCCATCATTAATATCGACACATGAAAAATGCTTGGAGTCAATTTCGTGGATCCCCCATTGTGCTCAAGAACTATATGATTCTGTTTTTGTTCCACCTCTCAAATTAGGACCGAAGTGTTGCACGACAGTGAAGAAGATCAATAAAGACTGTTTGGATGATATCATCAATAAATTTCCATTTAATAATATACTTCTTCCCATCTATGACACTTTATGTAAAGATGAAGAACTAATTTCTCTGAAAACTTAGTTGTATTTTTCTGATAAATTGAATCAAAATAAAATAAAAGTTGGATTTGGTTTATATATCTTGTGTCATTTATTAATTATACTTTTTTTTTTTCATAATAGATTATTTATTTTCTCACTTTGGCATACAACCTATTTATTCTTCCATACATTAAAGCAAAAATAAAAAAATAAAATCAATTAAGCACTCTTTATAATGCTTGCTTTAGAACTTTTGCTTCTTTAAGCAAATATACTAATAGATACTGACTATTTAATATATAAACCTTTGCCTTATAAATGAGTTATTTAAAAAAAAATCATAAAATTTATAGCCATTTTTGACAAATATATATATTACTATTTTAATTTATTTAAAAATTCATTTAAAAGGCACAATATTTTTTAACATATGTGAGCCACGCATATATAATTAGAGGTTTGTGTATTGATGTCAAGTTAGTCTATGCACCTTCATTTGGTGGCATGAGATTTGATCTTCAAGCAAATGACTTATTGTTCATTATGTCCATCAAAATTTGAATTTTGGATTCTTAAATCTCCAAACTAATATATTTCACGGTGGAGCCAATACCACTAGATTATGAACAGTTTAGGTTAATATTATTCAAGTCATTGCATGATTATTATGATTAAAATGAAAATGTACAATAGATATATACAACACTGTTTCTTGATAAAAACATTCTCATGAAATTAACTCATTTTATTAAGTGGAATAAAAAAATGAGATTTTTTTAAGACGCCTATTATTAAGGTAAAAAAATATAGAGATATCTGAACGATACATTTCATACATAAATTATTTGATTTAATAAAAGAGTTTTTCATTTAATATAGATCCCATTGTAAAAAATGTTTTATAAGGACTTTTGTTGCTCAAAATTTAAAAGATATCAAATACTATTATTATCTTTCTTTGTCATTGATTTTATCAAAATGAATCCCTTCCCAATATGTGAGCATGTATTTTCATAATCAACAGATTAATAAAGTTGAATGATTTGTATTTTTTTTTTATCCATCTCCAATGGGGCGCCATTCTCAACGCCAAATAAGATTTTGGCTACAGAAATTGCGTGGCACTGTAGCTTATTTCAAAATTTTTTATATTTTATATTTTTTGTATTTATTAGTTTAATAGTTGTTAAATAAATTTTGGGTCATTAATTTATAATTTTGGTATAGTTTTAACTCATAAAATATATATTATTATAAAATTTGTATTTATAATTTCATATTTTAATAAAATTAATAAATTATAGTTTAAGTTTATATTTTTAATTAATAAAAATAAAAAATAGAGAAAATAATACCATAAATATAAATTTATTAAAATTAAGACAAATTACGTAAACAATAAAATAAAAACATAGAAAGTAGGCATAACATAGATTGCCATTGATAGCAATAAAAAAATCACAACACACAAAATTCAGCTAATGAAGTTGAAAGTAGACGAGGCTAATAGTATGGTATGTTATCGCGACTTTCGCCGATATTACTAAAGAACTTATTAAACATATTAGATTCAGAAAATGGGTGGTTGTTGAAAATGCCCTCTCTTCTGTAAAATTTCTTGTTGTTGTGTTTGTATACAAGCACGAATATTTGGATCGGTGATAGAATTCAAGTCTCGCATCAAAATTTTGTCCTCATATCTCATTTAAAAGTGAAAAAGAATTAAAAAATAATTAAATTTATTAAAAATAGGAATATATAAATTGTAAAATGCGAATAATATTTTTAAAATATTCTGTTTTAGAGTTAAAAATAGAGTTATTGGTTGGAGAAACTTTCACTATAGAAGCTGCATTTTTGTACATTGAAGATTCAAATATAGAGTTTTGGATTGGAGATAGCTTTAATGATAAAGAGATGGTTGATTATTGATCGGTACAAATATCAAACACATTTAGAAATATAAATAATGGAATTGAAAAAAACTGTTTTTTTTTTTTTAAAGAATTATTTTTATTGCTTTGCTCTTTCTCTTTGGTTTTAAGATGGGAGGTGGTTGTTCATCGGCTGGTACACCAAACGCATTTAGAAATATTAATAATGGAGTATATATATTGGTTGCAACAATTTAAAATAATAATAATAATAATAAAACACATGATTATTTTGAAAAAAAAATTTATTTTATTTTTTAACATTCAGCTAAATTATAAAATACTATATTGACCAAATTAATTTGATTATGAGTAGCATTATCTCCTTCAAAATTCATTGAAAAAATATACAATTTTTACACTCAATTATTCCAAATTTGTAAATGTATCACTATACAAAGTTACAAACATAAAATCCTTATCAATGCTGCTAAAATAATAATCCTCTAATTTTTACCGGTTCCTTATGAGGTGTTATAAGTTATAAATGGTATTTAATTTACTAACAAATATATATACTAATAACTTGTTTCACAGTATTTATTGCTCAAAAAACATAACTCTTCCACCACCAACTATATAAACCTCTAAAATTGTACTAACTTTCTCAAAGTTAATCAAACAGATTAAGCCAAAGTAACAACAATGGCGCTAACCAAAGAAAAAACATGTATCGTTCTTCTCTTATCTCTTGTCATGTTGATATCGCTCTCTCATGCCCAGTCACATTTGATGCATAGTAAAAAACTCTTTGCAAGTCCATTATTAATATCGACACATGAAAAATGCTTGGAATCAATTTCGTGGATCCCCCGTTGTGCTCAAGAACTATACGATACGGTTTTTGTTCCACCTCTCAAATTAGGACCGACGTGTTGCACGACTGTGAAGAAGATTAATAAGGATTGTTTGGATGATATCATCAACAAATTTCCATTTAATGATATACTTCTTCCTATCTATGATAAATTTTGTAAGGAGAAAGAATTTTCTCAAAAACTTTAGTTGTATTTTTCTAATAAATTGAGTAAAAATAAAATTGAAGTGGGGGTTGGCTTATATATTTAGTGGCATTTATTAAATTATACTTTTTTATTTATCATCATGATTTATTTATTTTTTACTTTGTCATACAGGCGTAAATTCATTACTGTAAAAATAAAAAATAAAATCAATCAACCACTCTAAAATATTTGCTTTAAAACTTTGTCTTCTTTATGGAAAAGTTAATATCTATATATTCATCGACTATTTAATACATAAACTCTGGTATTATAAATACATTATTTAAAAAAATCATAAAATTTATAGCCATTTTTGACATATATATATATATATATATATATATATATATATATATATATATATATATATATTTTAGGGGATGATATATAAAGATCACTTAAGTTGCTGAGTGAGCTAATAATATTTAGTCTAATTTTTTTTAATTTTAATTAGCGGTCATTTCAATAATTTTTATAATTGAAATGAATAGAGTGGCATATACACATATCTAGCCCAATATTTACCCTTAATTACAAATAAAATATAATTTTTCCATCATTTGCAATTTTGAAAAATGAAACTTCTGCTCATACACAATAAAAAAACCCTTTTCCTTTTATAAAGCATTTATATCATTTAGATATTAAATATATAACAACAAAATATGGGAATCTCAAAAAGTTGAAGGTTTGAATTTCTCCCTTAAAAATCAGTGGGCTTGTGACTTTTTCATATATATTGGTGGCAACAATTTAAAATAAAAAACAAAAATATAATAATACACATGATTATTTTAAAATTTTTAATTATTTTATTTTTTTTTAACATTCAGCTAAATTATAAGATACTATAGTGACTAAATTAATTTAATTATGAGTTGCATTATCTCCTTCAAATTTCATTAAAAAAATATACAAATTTTACACACAATAATTCCAAATTTGTAGATCTACATACAAAGTTACAAACATAAATTCCTTATCAATGATTCTAAAATAATAACCGTCCAATTTTTATTGGTTCTTAGGGTGTTATAAGTTATGAATGGTATTTAATTTACTAATAAATATATATACTAACAACTTGTTTCACAATATTTATCGTTCAAACACATAACTCTTCCACCAAGTGCTATACTAATTTTGTCAAAGTTAATCAAACAAATTAAGCTAAAGTAAAAACAATGGCACTGACCAGATTTCTCTCATGCCCAATCGTATTTGATGTATAGTAAAAAAACTCCTTGCAAGTCCATCATTAATATCGACCCATGAAAAATGCTTGGAGTCAATTTCGTGGATCCCCCATTGTGCTCAAGAACTATATGATTCGGTTTTTGTTCCACCTCTCAAATTATGACCGAAATATTGCACAACAGTGAATAATATCAATAAGGACTGTTTGGATGATATCATCAACAAATTTCCATTTGATAATATATTTCTTTCCATCTATAATACCTTATGTAAGGATCAAGAACTATAAAAATTAAAATTTCCCAGAAATCTTAGTTGTATTATTTCTACTAAGTTCAATAAAAATAAAATTGAGGCTGGGTTTGGCTTATATATCAAATGGCATTTATTAATTATATTTTTTATTCGTCATCGTGGTTTATTTATTTTTTTATTTTGTCATACAACTTGTTAATTTAGACTTCAATACATTAAAGCAAATAAAAAAAATAAAATCAATCAAAGCACTCTTTAAAATACTTGCTTTAAAACTTTGGCTTCTTTATTCAAAGTTAATATCTACATATACTAATCGATACTGAATATTTAATATATACAGTTTAGCCTTATAAATGTATTATTTAAAAAATCACAAGTTTTATAGTCATTTTTGACAAATATATATTAGTGCTTGAAATTCTTGGTGTGTGTATATAAATACACACCAAGAATTACAAGCACTAATATATAAAAATAGAAGGACTAATTAATGGAACTAGCTCTAATATTATTTGATTTATATAAATATTTTTGGTTATGGACAAAGTTTATATAAAAATATTAGTGCTTATAATTGGGGTTATAAAAATAGAAGGGCTAATGGAACGAGCTCTAATATATTTTTATTTATATAAATATTTTTTTATTACGGACAAAGTTTATATTATATTAATTCATTTTGTTATCAAACTTGTAGTTTATGAATTTTGTTATAAATATATTTCCTAACATTTTAATTTGTTTAAAAAATTAATTTAAAAGTCACAAGTATTTTTTTTTTTTTTTTTTAACAAATGTGATGCATGTATATATAGTCAAAGGGTTTGTGCATGGATGTTAAGCGAATCTATGCACCTTCCCTTGGTGACATGGGATTTGATCTATTATTGTCATTATAATAATAGATAGATATATATATATATAATTTATTAGTATTATTATTATTTATGCTTAATTATAATCTTTCAAATTTAAACACACACACACTATATGCATCTCTGCTTCAAAATAAAAAATAAAAAAAACGCATTTTAATAATAATATATGCTTCAACGATTACAAAAAAAAAAAAAAAACCTACAACCTTTAACATAAATGGGGGGTGTTACTACGCTTTAAAACTGAATTATTTAATTAATTGTTACATATCATAACTTCTTCAATAAGAACTCCATTAACCAACCTAAACTCTTCTCTTATAAATTCCCAAACACTCACTCAATTTAATTAGCGCATCTTTCCCAAAGCTAAGTGAAATACATTAATCAGTTTCACAATATTATTTATTATTCAACAAAATAACTCTTATGCCAGCTACTATATAATATCTCAAAACTTGTACTAATTTTCTCAAATTCAATCAAATAAATTTAAGCCAAGACAAAACAATGGCACCAACCAAAGGGAAAACCTATTTCATTCTTCTCTCATCTTTTGTTATGATAATGTCGCTCTCTAAAGGTCAATTACATTCAACCCCATCATCGATATTGACATCGGAAAAATGCTTGGAGTCGATTTCGTGGATTCCCCCTTGTGCTCAAGAATTGCTTGATTCGACTTTTACTGTGCCTCTTAGATTAGGATTGAAGTGTTGCACAACGATAATGAAGATAAACAGTAACTGTTTGGATGACATCATCAATAAATTTTCATTTAATGATATATTTTTTCCTGTTTATAATTTTTTATGTAAGGATGCAAAACTATGAAATTAAAAAATTTCATAGAACTCTAAGTTGCCTTTTCTAAGAAGTTGAATGAGAATAAAATTCAAGTTTGGTTTGACTTATATATCAAGTGGCATCTACTAATAATGCTTTCTTATTTGTTATCATGGTTTATTTATTTTGTACTTTGTCATAGAGCCTAATTGGAGTTGAATCAGTCAAGGCATTTGGTTTAGAACTACTGCTTATTTATGCAAAAGCAATATCTATACTATTAGATAGTGAATATGTAATATATATAATTTAGCCTTACAATGGTCATATTTTTTTTAAAAAAAAAAGAAATTTATATGACGAACATAAGTTGTTTGCAATTCTTGACCAATATAATTGGGGTGATAAAACAGAGTCAACAATAATTTCAATTTAGAAGGAATAATGGAAATAACCTTGTTATCTTTTTGTTTATATAATATGTTTTTTTTATCGTTAGTAACAAAATTTATATTATATTATACATTAATTTTATGGCCAAAGTCATTTGGTTTTAGTAGTTTAAGACATTAACATTGATTTCTCATGTGGGATGGTTATGATTAGAATCTTTGTTGGATGAAATAAGAAATAACTCCCACATGCACCTTCGAGTCAAATAATTCATACGTGATATTGTGATAGAGATACTAACATGTGTTTGTCACTATTATAAAAAAAAATTAATTTCATAAGTTTTAAAGTAACGTCTCAATTTTTTTTTAAATAAATGTGGATAAACCACAGATTTATTGAAAATAGAAAAACGGAGGAAAACAGAGAAGTCTTTTCACCAGAAGTGAGAAAAAAGAAGTACAAGGAAAAAACATAAGAAAAGGAAGATAAAGATACTGGGTAGACGGAAGACACCGTCTGGCGTCTCAGGTCTACCTATAGAACTGATGGGACCTACTCCTGAGCGAGGTCAAAATCAGAGTCGCCGGCTTGATCTGCAGCCCGTGCGCTAAGCAAATTAAGAGAGCGCTTAATTTTCCGAGAAGCTTCATTAAGGTGCTGCTGTTGACTGTCAGAGGCTATTAAAAACCAAGAGCAAAGCATGTTAGCAGCTTTGAAAATGATTCTAAAAAAAAATAGAGCTTTTGATTGGAAAATACGAAAATTTATTTCGATCCAGATATTCCACAGGATTGCTCTAGAGGTGAGATCCCAAAGAGAATGAAGATTAGGAGGAAGAGAGGGTAACCAAGATGTCCAGATAGAAGGAATTGACTCTGTAACGCCTCAATTCATTAATTGTTATATGCCATAATTTTTAAAATAAAGATTCCATTAACTAATCTAAACTCTTCTCAACAAGCTCCTGTGAATCCCCAAACACTCCTGAGTGAAATACATTTCAAAAGAGATCAATCAATGGTCTCAAACGGAGGCAAAACCAAGCTTTTCATCCTTCTCTTTATAATCTTCAAGAAAAAGCATTATATATTAATGTATATATATATCTCATGATCATGTTGAAGCAAATGATATGAATTATCAAGAGGAGAAGCTTCTCATCATCAATGCACCAAAAATTTATAAGCCAGAGAAATGTTTGCAGCCAATTCAATGGATTGAAAAGTGTGCAACAAGAGATCTTGGAATCAATCTTTACTTCACCTCTCAAACTTGGGACCAAAAGTTTGCACAACTCTGAACAAGATTGGCAATTGTATTGCTTGGACAACATCTTCACTAAGCTCCCATTTAATGACTTTTATTCATCCTATTTACAAGGCCTTGTGTGATGATACTGGAGAGAGTTCAGAGATCATCAATGAGTTTGATTCAATGCTAGCACCTACTTCTAATTAGGTCGATGAGAATATAATAAAAGGTTTGAAACGAGTGATTCATGGAATAGATTTGTATGGTTGAAATAATTAGTATCTTGTCAGAAATTTAGAGTAGTTTTGGGGTCCCCATTATGATTCTTTTTTTTTTTTTTTTGCGCCAAGAGCCATGTAGTTTCTAACGAGACTGATTAATAAAAAAAGAGGGGTGTGTGTATGTCTCAACTGTCATTTATGGGGTCCTGCATACACATTGTCACTGAGATCACTTACGGTTCGTGTTCAAAGATTTTAGACGTGCACCACCCTCACACTATGGTTTCAAATTCTTATCACTTGTGAGGCGTTCTTATTGGAGACCCGAAAGCCAACTGACCCGAAAACCGTTGGCTTCTTCTCTTAGCATTGCTATGGTGGCCGTGTCCATTTTTCTTAGCCCCTTGGCTTCTTTAATTGAACTTAGTTTATTTGTTTTAAAAAAAAATCTTATTTTGAATTTGTTATAATATTTTTTTTTAATTTGATTAATTTTTCTATTAATCATAATCAATGTTGGTTTGCTTTATTATTTACTAGAAGTTTGGTTATGTAGAAAAAGGTTAATATCTTTAAATTATATTATTTTTATTTTTATATTTTAAATCTATATATTAGAGTTAAATATAAAAATAAAAATAATATAATAAATACAAAAGCTATATATATGTACATATATGTTATATTGAATATTCAATCAAATTAATAAGAAGAGTTGGGGATATATATTCTAGTCTCTGTGAGATTATCTGCTGTGTTCTTTCGTCATTACGCTTGCCAATTATCTTAGAACAATTTTTGATGTTTTAATTGAATTAAAATATTTTTTTTATTATTTTCTTAAAATAAAATTTTTTGTTGTATATCATTAAATATTAGATGTAAAATATAATATCTATTTTAATAAATAATATGGTTCATAATCCAACAATATATTTTATTGCGGAAAAATATGTGAGACATTCAAAAGTTTTTAATTTATTGACTCATTAAAAACAATAATGATAATAGATCATCAATTGTGAATACAGGCTTATGTGCACCCCCATGATATATATATATATAAATACACACTTTTTTCATTAAAATATATACCTTATATATAATGATATTCATCGTTGTCAACTTTTTTATATTTATATTTTAAATCTAAAAATATATAGAGAACATTGTTAGATCATAATTTAATTGCTATTATTGATGCAGATCCTTACAATAACAAGACGCACGCACAGTAGTTTGATCCAACAACTGCAGTCCAACCAACCCTCATATGTAATTATACATTATAAAAGAAATTTAATACAAATTAAAAGATGCACTATAATAAACAGAGTGGGTGATAAATGACATTTAGAAATATTATGCGGTACGTACTGATCGATCACTACACCTTTTCACTATCTATCTATACTTTTTCCCTTTTTAATATATTTATGGTTTATTTATGTTTATCATACACACACATGTGCGCGCCAACTGATGAAATACCTCATTCATAATATGAGAATTTTTTTCAGGTAGAAAGTAGCATGGTGGAAAATAGAAGAGTGGTACATAAATACACATGTTAGATAACATACGTGCATAATATATATATATATATATATATATATATATTCTGATATACATATAGTATTTCTACGTAGAATGCATGGAATGGAATGGAATCCATGCACGGAGGTGGATGGATTAATTCCATTTAAAGAACCTCATGGAAGCACATGAATCACCACCACCTCAAATTAAACCCAAAGGAGAGGTCCTACAAGATCTCTCACGAGGGCACTGCCTCACTATGACCGACCACGTTCAATCACTTAACATGAAACAATCCCACTATAAAATGTCACCCATTTTCCATTTTTAAGAACAACAACACAAAACACCAAAGAAGAAGAAGAAGAAGAAGAAGATGAAGATGATGGTGATGAGAAGGCATGCAAGGTTGATGATGTTC
This sequence comes from Dioscorea dumetorum, assembly GCA_902712375.1. Lineage (NCBI taxonomy): Eukaryota > Viridiplantae > Streptophyta > Magnoliopsida > Dioscoreales > Dioscoreaceae > Dioscorea > Dioscorea dumetorum. Next base: position 5,314,411 of record CACTHL010000739.1, read on the forward strand.
TTTGTGATGTCCCTTGTTAAGGTCACTAGTGCATGGTCTACCCCACAGGTGCCTTGTTTCTTCATCTTTGGAGACTCACTTGTGGACAATGGCAACAACAATGGCCTCCTCACTCTTGCCAGAGCTAATTACATGCCTTATGGCATTGACTTCTCTGAGGGCTCTTCTGGCCGGTTCACCAATGGCAGAACCATGGTTGACATCTTATGTAAGTATATATACATATTCATCATGAATGATTCTTTGAACATAAATTGTTTATAAGATTGATCGTTGTATATATATATATATATATATATATATTATATATAAAATTTTATAACTTGTAGCACAATTGCTCGGATTTCGGAACTACATTCCGGCATATGCCAATGCAAGAACACCATCGGAAATTCTCCGAGGCTTGAATTTCGCCTCCGGTGCTGCCGGAATCAGAGAAGAAACTGGAGACAACCTGGTGATCACCTCATTTCACTCAGCAATAAAAAAAAGAACAACAAATTTATACAAGTTAATAAGTATTAATTGTGTGTCTAATTTGATGGCAGGGTCAACATTACTCTTTCGTGGAACAAGTAGAGAATTTTGGCAATACAGTGAGAGTAATAAGGAGAATATTCAGGGGAAATACAACTAGAGTTTCAGATCATCTTAGCAAATGCATCTTCTTCTCAGGAATGGGTAGCAATGACTATTTAAATAACTACTTCATGCCAAATCTTTATTCATCTAGTTATGATTACAGCCCCAAAACTTTTGCTGCTCTTTTATTGGAAGAGTACACAAGACTACTCACTGTAAGTGCATCACTAGAAATTAATCTCTCTTTGTGCATTTTTTTGAGTTGAATGAATTTCAAGTGATTAACAAGCAATGGTGTCAGAATGTGTATAACTTGGGAGCACGAAAAGTGGTGGTCATCGGTGTCGGGCAGATCGGCTGCATTCCTTATGAGTTAGCACGGTATAACACCGATGATAACAATAACAAAACTCGTTGCAATGACAAGATCAACAAGGCCATCGCCATCTTTAACAAGGGCCTTGTGAAGATGGTCAATCGGTTTAACAATCAATTCACCGGTGCTAAATTCATCTATGTTAATACATTCGAGAGCTCGAAAGACCTTGTCGAAAATGCAGCGTCATATGGTAAGAGAAAAACATGATTAGATTGTTATCTTATATAATTGTATCATGACATAGGATCTGAGTGTTCTCAAATGAAACAGGATTTGAAGTGATCGACAAAGGATGCTGCGGAGTTGGGAGAAACAATGGGCAAATAACTTGCCTCCCACTGCAACAACCATGTGAAGATCGAAAAAAATACTTGTTCTGGGACGCATTCCACCCGACCGAAGTCGCAAACATAATCTACGCGAAGAAGGCTTATTATTCCACATCAAAAACCGATGTTTACCCGATGAATATCAGGCAACTTGTCATGGCTTGATATCTGATCCATGCTCAATTATGTTCCCTTTCCCTGCTATGCATTATTTTGATCATTTCGAGAAAAGCTACTCTTCACTGAGAAAATCTATTTGTGATCCACTCACAAGTACTATATTAATTTGAGCAATAATAATACACTGATTTCTTCTAGTTTTGATCAACATCAAGAGTTGCAAGCTGTCGAACATTCAGGGGAAAAACTACATTGTTGTTGCCACTGAAAGCCTCTCTTGCGAGGATGATATTCACTTTAGCTGTTGGATGAAATGCATCCCAGAAAACATACTGATCTCTGCTCATACATGGTCTCTGGTAAGGTAAGCAAGTTATTTGACCTCGATTACGGCCAATGCCGCAACATCCTCGATTCGTCACACGAAATCCTACACACAATCAAAGTTAGAATTTAAACTACTGTATTCAATCAATGATCTATATATACATATATAGCGACAAACGGCGAAAAAACGGTATGTATACCGTAAGCTCGTGGGTTGTTGAGTATGTCACTGAACATGGCAAATATGTCGATGTATATGAACTTAGCACCGGGGAGATTCGCATTGAGGTTGTTAACCATTTTTTTCACTCCATCATTAAACGGCATTACGAGGTTATTGACTTCACTCGAACATCGATAGTTTTGCAGGTTTTGCGCTAAAATGTTTGGAGTGCATCCTAACGCTCCGACTCCGGCGATCATGAATTTTCGAGCTCCGAGATTGTACAAACTCTAAGCAAAGAAGAAACAGAAGACAATTTACAAATCTACACATGAAATACCATCTTTATAAAATCCAATATGTACATATATATATATATATACCATGAGTTGCCGATTGTACTGGTTTACTAAGAGATCGGCATACTGAATTGGATTGTATTGGTTGCGGGTGTTGTAATTCGGCATGAGATAGTTGTTAAGGTAGTCATTGCTTCCGAAACCGATAAAAAAGAGGCAATGCGCAATGGATTTAGCAACGGAATCGGCACCGAGGTTATCGGTTATTTGGTCCAGTGTCGACACAAAGTTTCGGATTTGCTGGGCGAATGGTATTCTTCCAACCTTGATGATTTATGTTCAGCATATATATAAAGTTAATGATCACTAAATCAAAAAATAGAAATTTTACAAAAATTAATGAGATGGCTCACAAAATTGCCTCCGGTGTTATCCAAAATTCCGGCAGCTGCTGAAGCGTAATTAACACCATGGAAGACGTTCTCCCCGGAAGCCTCCGAGTTTGGAGGGATGAGTGGAAGTCCAAGAAGATCAGCTACAGTTAAAAAATATATTATTTTATTATGGTATCAGAGTTATTGTACCATTTTATTTTTTTTTTTAAAGAAAATAAATGAAATACTAAACATGCAATAAAAGTAATATATTATAATTACCTAATTCATCGACAATGGTGTAGCCATTGGAGAATCTTCCAGAAGGGCCGCCGGAGAAATCAATGCCGTAAGGGAAGTAATTTGCCTTGGCCAAAGAAGGGAGGTTGTTGTTATTGCCATTGTCGATGAGAGAATCACCGAAGACAAACAACGCCGGCACAAGCTCATTTTGTTGCCTTGCTTCTTGTTGAGCTGATGATGTGATGTAGCATGATGAGCTGAGGAGGAGGAGGAGGAGGAGGGTGGAGAAGATGATGAAGGGATTGGAAGCCATTGAAAGTAAGGAATGAGAATGAGTGAGTAAAGAAGAGAATGAAGTTGATACTAGATATAGGAGGAGTGGAAAGGTGGTAGGAAGCTGGTGGAGTGTGTGTGTGTGTGTGGTTTAATGGTAGCATGTCTACTATCTAACTTTTTCCTTTTGGTTGCAGTGGAGTAAATGGTATATAGGAGTAAGTGTACAAGCTTGTAAGTTGACTTTTGATAAAGGTTTTGTTGATAAAGAATGAATGTGTTATCTATTTTTTGGCAGGAAAAATGACAATAAATGTTCATAAATGATGGGAAAGTTTCTATTTTTTGAGAAAATAAATCAAATAAAAATATATTAAATATAAAAAGTAAATACACAAGTAGAAAAGTGATATGTATAAACTAAAGCAATTTGAGATTGAAGTAGTTAAAAACATTAATATGGGTTTTTTATGGCTTGTGAAATAATAAGAGTTTAAATTTTTATTAGAGAAAATAATTCACTGGTGATGTCTCATTTTCAACATGAACCACCTTATTTGGCAGAAGCGACGAAAATATTTTTAACACAATGCACAAAAATAAAATTGCGAGATACTAAATATTAAAAAATATGATTAAATGAAAGAAATAACATATGAATTGAAAACCTATGTATATGTAAACAAATAATGATAAACAAAAAATATACTTAGTAAGAATGTCAAATTTAATATTTTAGATAAAATACACTAACAAAAGATAAACTATAAAAAACTAAAACAACTAAACTAAAAAAAAAAAAAAATTGTTTTAAGGTATTCGGATGTTATAAAAACTTATTGGAAAGTTTTAAAATTAAAAAATAATTTTTATGTTTTTATTAAATTCATTCTTTATTTAATTTTGTAAAATATAAAATTCAAATGTTAAAAAAATCACGATAATTATGGCGAGATCTCTCCTTCGATTCGAAGGACCTCTCTCTCTCTCTCTCTCTCTCTCTCTCTTTCACACACACACACAAACAGTCCTCATGTTTGCATTGAATCGTCCTCGGCGAGCGTGAAATTGAAGTCCAAGCGCTCCGACGCGCGGCTAACACTAAATTCCCATTCACAAACAGCTCAAGGGTACTTTTGTCCATTGGCCGACATATGTAGCCAATCACATAATTTCATTTTTTTTAATTTATTTTAAATTAATTCATACGCTAAACATTATTATAATATCAACTACACAGAAGTTTGGCATCATGGAGGATGGTCAAATCACACTATTCTTTATAGAGTAATTTCTTGAAAGCTCTCTTCTCAAAATGATTTTTTTTTTTTTCAAAAAAAATGGAGGATCGGATCTGGTCTTTTGGTGGTTTGAGTTTTTTCCTGAGATTAAAACCCAGCATCAGAAATATGGAATTGTCACCTAGCACCCTATTCTTAATCCGTTCCTTCTGTAAATTCTTGATAGATGGAGGATTGTGTGGTAAGATTACGGCAGTCGTTTTTTAAGAATTTATGTACCTGAAAAATCAAACACGTTCAATTGGTTCATCTAGGACTATAAGACACATATCTTAGAGAATCTAATTATTTGGGGCTGAAATAGATTACATACGGCCACGCTGCTATTGAAACGATTCCCTGGTCAATTTTTTTTTTTTTTTTTTTTTTTTTTTTTTTTGAGATAGGGCGACAAGCGCCAATTTTCAGGGACGTACGCGTGACGGGGGATTGTCTACAACGTCCTCACCCTCTTGAAACGGGGGAGCACGGTTCGGAGGGATTGAACTGGTGTCTCCTCCCACGAGGGGGACCCGAGGTACCGCTGGGCTACAAGCTGCCTTTTGGTTCCCTGGTCAATTTTTAAGATGGCTAGTATAAAAAACTTGACCTTTTATGTAGTCGTCGTCCCTTTTAATTGGGGGTCTTCTATAGAAAATTCGGCTTTTGAGAATTGAGTGCATGTTCAATTTTATTATATTTTTTATGTCTTCACTGATCTAGAAAAAATAAACCATATGGTTGTGTTTAAGTGTCAATGGCTCTTGAAGCAGTTAGCTAGATTTGGAGAACTCACTCATTTACTACAGTCAAGATCAGGATCAGGAGTTTATAGTTCTTACTGTGAAACAAATATGACTTTATTCACAGTGGTTATCAAGTCCAGTAATAGTCCTGTTTGCAAAGTAAAATAAAATTATCACAAGGACTAAAAAAACTCACAACCTATTTAATATTTTATATATTTATGAAATATGTTATAAATTTGATATTTCATTTTAACAAATCACAATTTTTCAGTCCAATCTTTTCCAAACAAATCAGTCCAACGCTTTTCTTGCATCTCAAAACACAACAAAAACAAATGTTGCTCCTAAAAATCAAACATCCTCTGAAGAATCAAGAAATGGATAATCAGTATATCCAATAACAGGATCAGCAGTGTAAAATGTAGACCTATCATACTTATTAAGAGGAGCTTTAAGCTTCAATCTTTTTGGCAAATCAGGATTAGCCAAAAACAGATGCCCAAATGCAACAAGATCAGCAGCATTTCCTTCTCTGATCACCTTCTCGCCGTCCTCCCCGTCATAACCTCCGGCAACGATAAAAGTTCCGTCGAAAGCCTCTCTCATCGGAATAAGGGGACAAGAATGCATGTTTTCCAGCATTTCCTTAGGGACTGTCATTCTAGGTTCAACCACATGACAATACAGAATGCCATACTTGTTAAGTTCTTTAGCCATGTATAATCCTAGTTCACCAGGATTTGAGTCCCAGCAATCCAAGTAATCACTGTAAGGAGACAGTCTTATGCCAACTCTATCACCTCCAATCTCATTCACAACACTTTGCACTATCTCTAATGCAAATCGACATCGGTTCTCTAAATTCCCACCGTATTCATCCTTTCGATCATTCACGCCGTCTTTAAAGAATTGATCGATAAGGTAACCATTCGCGGCGTGGATTTCTATCCCGTCGAAACCTGTAATCACAAGAAAGAATCAAATCAAATAGTTCGACTTCGACACGATAATTAGGCATTCACTTTCAAAATATAAGTTCGAGAAAATAGAGAGAACCCGCTTTGATGGCATTTCTTGCGGCGATTTTAAAATCGTCGACAATGTGAGGGATCTCATCGGTTTGCAAACACCGGGGAGAAGGGTACTGTTTGATTGTTCCATCACTTAATTTTTTCGGCCTCACAGGCTTATTTGTGCAAGAAATTGGTGGTTGTCCATTTGGTTGATAATCTATCAACAACAAACAATATATATACTTATTATGATACATCCAAATAATAATAATAATATGCAATTAAAATTAATATAAACATCACATTATGACACAAAACAAAGTATGTATATATACCAAGAGGAGAGGCCCTCCCTGTGTGCCAAATTTGACAGAAAAAGACACCACCCTTGTCATGAACAGCATCCACAATTGGCTTCCAACCATCAATCTGTTCTCTGTTCCATATTCCTGGAGTTCTTGGATATCTATTTTACAGAAAAAAGATTCACACATTTAGGAATAAGATGGAAATGGAATAATATTTTTCTGGAAAAATCATACCCATGAGCAGTATCAGAAACTCCAGTTGCTTCAGAAATGAGAAAACCTCCTTCAGTTGTCCTTTGAGAGTAGTATAAGATTGTATGTGGTTGGGGAACATTGTCATTTGATCTTGATCTTGTTAATGGTGCATGAACAACCCTTTTATCAACATCATCAAATCATATATACAATCATTAATTAATTATATATATATATAGTTTTTTATATTACTAACCTGTGAGAAAGATCAAACTTGCCCATCTTGTAAGGAGAGAAAAGAGATAAGGATGACATGATCAGAGAGTTCTCTGGTTTTCACTGTTTTTCTAGAGATTATTTTTTTGGCTAAATAAGAAATGGATTGAATATATATATATATATACATAAGGAAGCTGATTTTGAAAATTAGTTTCTAAAATGGTTTCAAGAATCATTTATATTTATTTAAGATGAAATAGAAGGTGGTGGAAAATTATGGAAAGAAGGCAAATCCCCAAATAAATATCTTTAAGAAAAGCATCACTTTTTCAACCGAATATGGTAAACGCGGTTAAAATTACCGAAAAAAGGAGGGACTATTTAGCCCATTTGCATTGCCATATGTTGTGGAAAAAAATAAAGTAAAATAAAATAAAAATCCAAGCATCTTTGTCCTGACAAGACCCACAAATAAATCAAAGTTGCACGGAAATGAGTTGGGTTGGCTGAACCTTGAAAATTTGAATAAGGACAAATTTTTTATATTTTTATATTTATTAAAATTTAAAAAACACATACTAAACTATCATCTACTCTTTGTTTTTTTATTTATTTTAAAAAATAGAAAGAAAAAAAAATCTCCAACTTAAGTTACGTGGATTCTACGGCAATGGCAAGAGAATTAATCACCAACATTAGACTCAATTAGGCCCAGGCCTATGTCAGCTTGAATAGATGAATCTCGTCGCAATTTGTTCCCAAGACGCCATTTGCAAGTATTCTTATAATATTTGTTATTATATATATATATATATATATACTACTATATATATAAGACGCATACACATTTACAATAATTATTAAATTTATATTTAACAATTATAATTTATTTAGATATAATTATAAACAGTAAATATTAAAAAAATTATAGTATTTTATATAATATTTATATATTCAATGATTCTCAATCAACATTTTTCCCATAAAGCTTAGATGATTTATTACCTATGTATATATTTATGTTGGATGTGATTTTTTCTTTGTAATTAGAAAAATTGTATGCAATCTTAGATCTCAATATGTTTAGAGTAATATTTGCATTTGGAAATATGACTTTTTTTTTGTCTAAAAGTCACAAAAGTTGTTCGTATAATATTTTTATAGTATTAGAATAATATTGAAACGTTTATCCCACTAACTCACTATTTGGATAATTTACCACAAGACTATCCAATAGTTGTCGGGAATATAATTTTTGTATAAAACATTATTTAACACAATTAAAGAAACCAAAATATTATCATATATAAATTTACGTGGGATATTAATATCTCTATCCATGCACACCAATTTTCCATCTTACATAGAACCAAAGATTAGTGTCAATTAGTGAGAAATGGAGAGTGATTAATGAGTTAAGCCAAGATTAAATACAAATAGTGATCCCACTAAAAAGAATATATATAGCACAAATATTTCAAGCATATCTAGTGCCTTGATACACCATTAACTTTTGCTTGATCATGAATAAGTCTTTAATGGTGCACTTTGGGCGATGATTATAAAAAATTATAAGTAGATAAATGGAATATATTTTGTATTTTTTTAAAATTACTTTATAGAAGTGGTTATGCGAATAAACGTTTTTAAACGTAAGGATTCTTACTTTGATATGATTGATACATGAGAATCTTGAGATGCCATCTTAGATTTTGAAGTTTATAAAAAACAAAAAAAGACAAAATAAAAAAAATGGAATTAGCATCTAAAAGTTATAATAAATCTCTGTTTGCTTAAAGAAAACCAAAAAGAAAAAAGAAAAGCTTGGTTTAGAATTCTTTTTTAATGAAAGAGAGGCCAAGCACACTCATAACTTTTTAATAATTAAATATAGTATTCTGGTTATACTATATATATATATATAGCCTCTAGAGAAGGTTGACTATTATTATATGGTCATAACATTAACATTTGTATGAAACTTTTATTATTATTATTATTATTATTATTATTATTATTATTATTATTTCACTCATTTTTTGAAAAATTTAAAATTTTCATAGACTATCCACACTAATAACATGAGGCAAAAGACAAACAAATAAAATAGAAAATTTTAAAAAAAATGAACCCATCCATAGGGAAATAACGGATGTTTTATGGAAGTTAAATTAGAACAAATTGCCCCTAAGGGTTTTTCTTTTTTCATGTTTATCTTTTTCCCAAATCCCCCTCTCTTTTCCCCCCCTTTTTGCTTCTCTTCCCCTTTTTTTTTTTTTTTTAAAAAATAATTTTTTTTTTTTTTTTTTTTTTTTTTTTTTTTTTTTTTTTTTTTTTTTTTTAGAGAAACCCAAGTAATAACTGGGCTAGTATTGTAGGTAGTTTTTGTTTTTCATTTTTTTTTTTTTTTTTAATATCATGCAGGGCTAGCTGGTTCTTGTTTTTCCATATTATTAAATTTTTTACCATTTCAAATCTGATAAATTTTGCAAAACTGTTACTTTGAATGTTTTAACATATGTTCATTTTTGAACTTTAAGATTATAACAAATTAAACACCATAATAAACAATATTTTCATACAACTCTAAAGTTAACAACTTAAAATTTTTGTTATATACATAATAATATTTAATGTAATAAAATGCCTTTTGCAATAATGACATGAACCTATAACTTTATTTATTTTTTTTTTTTTTTTTGAAAAACAAAAAGGTGAACGGTAAACCATGAACATTCAAATGCTCGACAGATTAACATCGGGTAAGAGATTCTCAGCCAACGCATGGTGAGTAGAATAATATTTAGTATTGTGCACGGGCAGTGGAGGATTCTCATATGTACAGGATGCCAATAGAATTCTCAGTATAAGAGCGGACTTACAACCCAATTCCTGTGTAATCTGATGAGGGTGCACACTTAAATGTTCAATTCTCATTTATATGTGCATGTCCCTGACTGTTACACTTATCACATTAATTAAATGAGAGGTTAAAAGATATTTATAATTTTAAGCTTTATCTTTAACGATGGTTATAAACATCTTTAATTTATTCACAATCAATCTTATGAAAATAACATATTAAAAAAAAAACATCTTCTAAAAATCATTTAATTTATAAGAAAACACTCTTAATCCTCTTCCCTTTCACATCCTTAAATTATTTATAAGCCACATGATACACACTCAAGAACTAATTGAGATGTACCTCCCACTCACCACTCCCATTAGGGCCATTACTTCTTCCCATACAAACTACCCATGCACAATCCCTCACATACTAATTATGTATAACTTCGCTGCCGAAATACTTCAACAGAATACTATAAAAGACGATGCATTTTTCTGTGATAAAATATAAAGGGATCTCTACCATGTAATTGCCAATGATTTCTAAACCCTCTTATTTTATACATCTACGTACTTCCCTTCAGGATGGAGCTGCCTAACTTATGTTCAATGCCATGCACATCACGGAACTCAAAAACTTAATTAACATATATATGCGGCATGTAATTAATTAGTCCATGCAGTGAAAAGCACAAAGATTGCAACAACATCAGCTTTGAAAATGAAACTCAAGTTTTTTTCTTTTTCCTTCTTATTGATATTGATTCTCAACTTCCAATCCTTCCTATTTGTACAATGAAGCATTCTAATTCGTTTATCAATTTCTCAACATGCAATGCTATTTATGAGATTTAATTTGGGAGTTTAATTTCTTGCATGTGGCCTTGGCCTTGTTATTACAAACTATTATTTTCTGTTTTCAAAGATAAAAGAATCTCACTTTATAGAGAAATAATTATATATATATGTATGTGTAGATGGATGGATTGATGAATTCTTTTATTTTCCGTAACCCCATAAGTCAATCTGCTGCACCGCCGCACCGGAGGAGCTCCCGAACCTCCCCTCGACACCGTCGAGCACAGCCCACTCATTCGCCGTCTGGTCTCTTTCACTTTCGACCTGCTGAATTCCGTCACAAGCATCAACATTAGGGAGGCTAGAGAAGTCGTAGGCACCGCCGGGAGGACGGTGGTTTTGAAGCAGGTCTTGAGCTTGTCCATGGAAGTAAGTGTTTGTCGGCATTTGCCAATAATGCAATGTCGTCTCTGATTTGTAGGAATTAGTCGGGTAGTGATTGGGGTGGAGATTTTGATACTCGACTTCTCCAAGAGTTAAACCTCGAGAAAGCTCATGACTCCCTTTTGTATTGATATGGCTTTCTTGATTATGACTCTCGATTCCTTGGCTTCCTATTTTGAAGAAACATTTCTTTTTAAAAACACGGCATACCACCCATCCATCCTCCTGTAAATTGAGATGTAATAAATAGCATTAAATTTAATTTCTTGAGATGTAATAAGATGGTAGCAGAGCTAATAATATATGTTAAATTTAATTTTTAGGATTTTATCTAATATGGTATCGGAGCTTGGTTATGTGAAGACATACAGAGGAGATGATGCTATGAGGATCATTATCAGAGTCTTCAAGGCGATATTCATGCATGATCCAATCGGTCTTTTGACCGTGAGGAGCACGACCTCGATAGAAGACCAGGGTTTTGCGCATACCGATCTTTTTGTAAGTAGTTCTGATACACTTGTCCCGTCCGGTTGCCTTCCAAAAACCAGCAGTGGTGGCGCGATTGGTTCGAGAGCCGGTTGGGTATTTTCGATCCTTGTGACTAAAGAAGTACCACTCATTTTGAGGAGTTGATCCAATCCTACATCTCTCTAGTAATAGATACAAAATGAAGATGATTAGTTTCATGAGAATTCATGAATTTTTTTATCTTTCCACTAAACCTTAGAAGAATTAGGGTTTCAAATTGTGAAACTAGGGAATTAAATAGATGTGAGCGTGATGATATGAACTAATTAACCCTAAACAGTAAAATGGAAACCTATTATATACTTTTATTCAAATCAACATCAGAACACACAATTAAACATGACAAATTAAGTCGTCATTCAGCATTAGAAGTTACATATAAATGAGTGAACTCACCATACACCTTGCATACTGCATTACTTAGCTAAACATGATAAGTAATTATGTATATACCTCATAAAAAATTAAGAAAACAAAAATTAGATAACAGAAAACTCAATACACTAGATACACAAAGTGATCATGATGTTAACTCACTTTATAAGATCAAAAGACATAAACCATTGCAATTAGTGCTAATTAAAATAAACTTAGCATTAATAAGAGGTACATACACACACACACACACACACACACCTTGCAAGTCCCATGGTTCCATCTTATTCAAATCAACATCCCTAATGACCTCCAAATCAAACTTCTCATAAGAGATCTTCTTCTTGAGGTAGTAAAGAAGGAGCTCTTCATCAGTGGGATGAAAACGAAACCCCGGAGGCACGCCGGAACCCGATGAAGAAGAAGAAGCCATGATCTCTTAACTAGAGCTTATCTACGTACCGGCCCTGAATGAAACCCTAAGAAAGCTTGTACATATATGTCTTTGGGTGTCAAAAAGTTGACGCCGGGTACTACGCCGGAGGGAATGGATAAAAAAGTTGGTTAACGTAGTTATGAAGGGAAGTGCATGAGGGTTAAGAGAGGATTAGGGTGATTTATTTACTCACTTTGATTATTATAAGTGATAAATGATCCCAAGGACTTAGAATATGCATGGGTTTATGATCATGGGATATAATTTGATTGTTTCCAAAGCAAGATGAGTAATTAGGCAGTGTTGTATATCAATATGCATTGGGATTTTCTAACCTTTGCCCTTTGGGAATGATGAAATTATATATAAAGGTAAGAATACTATTTGATGAGGTTATCTCTTGAGAAAGTTAGGTCTTCATTCTAGCCATAGGTTTGTCACTTTAACTAGAGTTAGTAACTAATTAGAAATCTTGGCAATGTTATATAATACATGTTGGTAGAGTATTAATTAATATTGTGAATTATTTTTTTTAAATTGGTATTATTTTTAGCTTTATTATTGTGGTGACTAATAAATTGCGATTCTTGGACCAACAAGTATATCTTGAAAAATGTTTGATAAAAATGATACATTTGGTGTTATTGATTAAACATTTATTAGTTTTTAATTTTGTACATTAGATGGCCCTACCAAACAAGCGGCAGCTCTTCAGTGGAGGATCATTTGTAGGAGAGGAAAAGATATATCTAAAAAGTATTTGGTGAAATTAATCTTTACCAAATGATATATTTTTTTTTTTTGAAATAATGTGGATAAACCACAAATTTAATAAAGAAGAATAACGGAGAAAAACAGAGAAGTCTTTTCACCAGTAGTGAGAAGAAAGAAGAGCAGGAAAATGAAAAAACATAAGAAAAAGAAGATAAAAATATTAGGCAGACGGAAGACACCGCTTGGCATCTCAGGTCTGCCTAAAGAGTTGGTGGGATCTACTCCTGAGCGAAGTCAAGATCAGAGTCGCCGGCTTGATCTGCAGCCCGTGCGCTGAAGAAAATAAAAGAGCGCTTTATTTGATCGTGGTGTATTATCTAATCAATTTTTTTTTTTGTTTCTGTTTTTAAAATTTAGAAACGGATTTTGTTATGTCGTAAATTCATTTTTAAATTCTCCAACGGTCTGCTATTTTTTTTTCAATAAATTAACAACAAGATTTTTAAATACGAATAAATTCTACTTCTAATTTGTTTCTAAATCCAATGAGCAACATGAAGGAAATGAAAAATACTATTGGTAAGTTGTAATTTTCTTATTACGCAAATAGTTGGGTCTAATGGTTAGTGATGTCGATGTCTTTGTGGAGGAGATGATTTATTACTAATTTTTACCAAACAATATGAAACTAGTTTACTAGATGAAACTAAGCCAATGCCACCGTTTATTCATGAAGCACACTGATTTGAAACACAATATAATTTTTTAAAAAAATTTACTAATTAGAAATGGCTTGATTCATATACAATATACATAAGTACAATTTTTCCTACTTTTGAACATAAATAAAAAAAGATAATAATGCAATGCGACATGAAACTAAGATAAGATAATTAAACTCTAATTACAGCTTTACAAAAACAATAGAATAATGAAACGTTCATGGAAATGAGCGAACACATACTTTAATAAAAGAGGAGGTGATGTTTCCAATTAGTATGAAAAGCTTTTATATATATATATATATATATATATATATATAGGAGCAGCCATGCATAGCTTTGAGCACAACCATGTGAGACAGACTTGAGACTTGTGAGCCAGTGCACACTTGATTAAGATGCACTCTTTCTTGCATGCCTAGCATGTCTGATTGTAAATGGTTTACTATAACTCTATACATATATATATATATATAACTAATGATTAGGAAGTGAAACTTCAAGTTTACAGCAACTTATATATCTCTGATCATTGAGTGATGTTTTCATTTACGTTAACTAATTAACCAGTACCATGGATGTTCTTCTCCTAATGTGATTGTTTGTTGTTTTTTTCTTTTATAATTAATTTGTTTGATTTAATTTTTTTTATAAAATGAATAAACCACAATTTTATTAAAGCATGCATATTACTAGACAAACAACTATCATAGGTATATGTAACAAAATATATATATATATATTGATAAGACCAATCAAATTGCCGCTCTTGAAAACATTCAGCACCACAAAGGCCATGTCCTGATCCTCTTAAGGATCATTAGTGTTTACTATGTTGTATTTGCCGCGTTGTCTAATTACTAGGATCATGCTCTTGGACCCCCGGAATTTAAATTGTTAATTTTACCAATTTTATGGTCTGAAAAAATCATGAAAGATCAATGCATGGTTGGATGGATGGATGCATGCATGCATGAATTGTCATTACTTTGAATACAAGTTTCTCAACATTGGAATTGATGAAAAGAGGAGAAAATCATGCAAATTTATATGGAAGTCAACAAGAGCAGGTCAAAAGGAGAGAGATCATACATGGTGAATGAGATTGGCACACCATTTTCTTAACAAATGCATGATTTATTTATTTTTTAAAATTTTTGTTTAATTAAAGAAAAGACATCAAGTTAATGTTTTTCTCATTGCTAGCCTAAGCATGATGTGAGAAATACATATGATTGCGATTATGTTTGGAATTTGAATGTCGGCGCAATTGTGTTGGGTACGTGGAGTTTGATATATGTTCTAATGATATATGACTGATTTACTTGCAAGAGTCCAAAGGCACGAGTGCCTTCGAAATGGTTAAGGGGGGCAGCGTTCCTAGAAGAAAAATTTTATTTCAAACCTAAAACCCTTTTGAGTAGTTTTTTTTTTTCTATAAATATTTTTATAATTATAAAACCTTAATTTTTGTGAGTGAAAAAAATTGATATTAATACTTTCTTTTTGACGTAGGTTTTTAAAACCGAACTATATAAAATTCTTGTGTCTTCTTTTGTGTGTGTGTGCGCTTTCCCTTTTTTATTATTACTTGTTCGATCCTCGGTCTCACACATTTGAATTATTGCTCATGGACAAACAAGCTTGATAGATGAAGATGATTAAGTTGAAGATTGAGAAGAGTTTAAACTCAAAAATACAACAAGGAGAACACTTTACAAGAAGCTCTGAGAAAAAAAAAAAAAAAAAAAAGGAGAAGTAAAATGATTGATTGATTGTTTGAACAAGAGTACGTGCTCAGAGGGTTGGTGCTCTCTCAGCACCACCAGAGAGAACAGTGAGCAAGTTGTTGCCAAAAGGGTCACTGAGGTGCTTGGCCAAGTTTTCCACAGGGCCTTCACCAGTGACGTAAGCTTGCAGGAAGAACCCAAGCATTGCAAACATGGCCAACCTCCCATTCTTTATCTCTTTCACTTTCAGTATTGCAGCCTGGTCTGGATCATTTGCAAGTCCCAATGGATCAAATGGTCCTCCTGGATGAAGTGTGTCCTCCAAATCCTACATTCATATATATTGCCCAACTAAGTCTTGGTGTTTTTTTTGTATTTCACATACAAAATAAATTAACTAAGCTGTGATATTATATCAGATGCAAATCAAATGTAACAAACATTAGAGAAGGATGGAAAATTTATGATTGGAAAAATAAAGGATTAATGAATGTATACCAGTCCATTGGTGAGCCTGTAATACTCAGCACCACCAAGAAGCACAACCTCAGCAGCAATTGCCACCACCAGATTGATTGGAATGTTCTTTCCAAAGTAATTCAATGTGTTTCCATCAAGCAAAAGTGCACCTGTCTGCAAACAAATTAAGAGAGAATTAATTAAGATAATATTCCATTAAATGACCAGTAGAAGAAACTTGATTTTAATTGATCTAGTCTTTTAGCTCTTGATATAGTATCAAGTGGAAGGAAAAAAGAGTAATGCTATTTTGGATACTTTGACACAAACATAAACACAGGATATATAGGATTAATGTTGCATATCATTAACAGTTATGATATAATTAATGCATTGGTTCAAGGCAGGAATTTTTCGGCAAATGCTCAATGCATATGAGAAATGTAAAACTAGCGATTCGAACCTTGAACCAAACGGCCTCCGGACCGCAGTTTGCCCCGAATTTGTTGAAGGCCTCTGGGATAATAAACCCGGCCGCGCCGAGCATTGCCCAACGGGCATGGATAAGCTCGTAAGCTCGGTATCTATGCATAAGATAATCAAACAAGGTTAATTGATCTTTCCAGTGATTGATTCAGATTGGGAGCATGCATGATTCACTTACTTGGTGAAGTTTTCAGGGTTCTTGCTTAGACCAAATGGATCATAACCATAACTGCATGTAAACAAGCACAAAATTGACTATCATTGAGAAATTAAGATGAATTCTTTGGCTGGTGATTCATTGTGAAAGTTTTAATTAAGAGTTGTTAGTATGTGAAATCTAAAACTAGACTAGCACAACAACCGACTTACTCTCCGGGGACTTCACCAGTGAGGTACTCCGGCACCTCTGATCTGTCCAAAAGTCCTTCCGGTAAGAAAATCCTTCTATCAGGTCCTACACCGACGAAAAAAAAAAATAAATAAATAAATAAAAAATTGAATTTATGTTTGTATATTGATTAATTCAGTAAATATAGATATTAATATATCAAATTTAAGCAACGACAGATCTAATTGATAAAAATGAAAAATAAAAAAAAATCTTAAAGTAAAGACTTAAAATGTAATCCAATTTGAAAAACTACAAAAAAATTAAATTAATTATTTTTTGCTTTCAATATATACCATGGTTTACCTCTTTCTTTTTTTTTTTTAATAAATAATTAATTAATTAATGAAAAGCATTTTTCATCATTGACCACCTACAAATTATAAAAATCAGAACATTGTTTTTTTTTTTTTTTTTTTTGAAAAAAAAAAATCATATCTATTAAATAAGTAAACATATAAGACTAAAAAATAGAACAAAACAGGAGAAAAAAAAACAATAAGAGATCCACTAGACGACAAACATAAAAGACCTCTTAAGGCAAGAGCCCGCTAAAATAACATTCATATAAACAATAATCTAAATTGGACATAAATTATGAATATAAATGTGTAAACTTGGATTTTTCATCTACTTACCATACCACTTGGCTAACTCCTCATCAGCGAAGGTCGGAGCCTTGGCCTTCGCTGCCTTCTTTTTGGAGAAGAGTGCGACGACCTTCGAGGCCGAGGCCGCACCGGAAGAGGCCGAGGCCGAGCGTGCAGAGCTAGTGAAGTTAAGTGGGCTACCGAAGATCTCGGAGACACCGAGCTTGGCCGGAGCGGTGGCTGCGGCGAAGGAGGCCATTGGTATGAGCTTAGAGACTAGCAGAGGTTGTGTGGAGAGGCTTGTGGAGGGAAGTAGGAAAGAGTGAGGGAGCTAAAATGGAGGATCTAGTGGTTGTGGTGGTGCCACGTAGGATTCAGAGAGTGGTGATATGATTGGATGGAATGTGGAGATGCGAAATCTGATGCATGGGTTTGATTGGGTGCGTTGTGATGACGTGGCAGATGAGGGTGCTGACGTGGTTGATTCTCGGCTACTCCGAGCCTTTGATTTGGATATATAGATAAAAGGAGTTTTGAATTTTGGGCCGTGAAGCCCATTAGGCAGCTTATTTATTTATTTTATTGATTTATATTATATATAAAAATAATTATAATTTCTATTTATTTATTGGAGCTTATTTCTTTCTTTCAACGAATTGTCATGAATCATGATATGTGAAATTTATTTGAACAATATCATAATATATGAATGTTAATGATTATTTTTAATAATATGTATCAATGGCCTTTTTTAATATATTGATATTGGGTCACTCGAGAGGATGTTCATTTCAGAGAGAATCCGAGATTAAATTCCATAACTCTTGCAAAATGAGAGTATATGTTTTACTGAGCTTACGAGTGTTCTACATTTATGCGCATCTTCAAATATATATATATATATATATACAATTCAGTCAATCTTAATAATTATCAGCTGCCAAAGATAAAAAGAATTGGATCTTATTACTTTATATATATAAAAAAATAACAGGGTTTGAACCCGACGTGAATCGAACACGCAACCTTCTGATCTGGAGTCAGACGCGCTACCATTGCGCCACGGATCCACTTTTGAATGGTTCTTGTAACTTAACTAAATAATGATACCCTCTAAAGGACGCGAGTTCAATTACTAACTTCGACAGGGACTATATATGAATAAAAACTTATTTCTAGCATCAATGGGGAATTTTGCTGCAGTTCTCCATTCTCATCGCTCCTTCGTTTGCTCGCCTCTGGCTAGGAGTAGCAATGGAGAAGATGAGCAGGGCGCTGGAGAGGGCTAAGATGCTGGTGGGTATGGATGTCGACGAGGAGGCGGCGCAGGAGGAAGCATCTTCTTCTTCCTTCTTCGATGACTTCAATCGCCAGTGCACCCTTTCAACCCAGCAGGTTGTCAATCTTAATTCCCTTTCTGATGATTTCGTTGTTCCGATCCGACACTATCTGTGTTAGATCTACTTTGTTTTGTTCATTCCTTCAGATCTATTGCCCCTTTTTTTTTTTTTTTTTTGAAAAAAAAAATCTCTTTTTTTTAGGTGAATTGTGAAAATTTATCCATTTGTATGAGTCTAATGATTTATACTGAAATTGATTCGTTCTTTGTGGCATTCTGATTTGATAATATTAGATTTTTTTTTAATTAGTGCAGTGTAAAAATTTAGTAAAACTATAATCTTTGTTATCTCAATTGTGGAATTACCAAAAAAAAAGGATATTTAGTAATGGTGATCATGGCAGTACCTGGTTTATTCTCAGAGCTAGAGAATTATAGAAGTTTTTATGGCTAAATTATGGCCATATGTTAAGTAACTCTCATGGCTGTAACTTTATTGACTGGTTCTATTCTCTAACCAGCACACTTTTTAATTTTAGTGTAATAAAGCCAAAGGATGCAGAACAAATCTTCTAAATGTTCATGTTGTAATTAGGATTCATGTTGTAATTAGGATATGGGTTGCTGTTGTTGTTTCTCGTGGATCCTACATTTGGTGGTCCACATGAAAATATTATAAATTTCAAAATTATATGTTTCTTTCTTCAACTTTTCACTAGACTTTTATTTGAGTTAGGGTGGGTTTCTTTTCTTTTTTGCTTCAGAAATCTCTGGCTGAATTCTTTTGTTTCACCAGTTTTCTTATCATCTACAGGCGTGTGCAACCAGACCTAACAAATCTGCATTGGCTTTTTGGTCACTTGATATGTTCTCATTCATATAAATTTTGTTAGTGATTGTTTTCTTTTTATTGCCAAATGTCTCATACCATTGCTTATGTACCTGAAGATAAGTTTCACGCTCATTCTGATTAATAGGGATTTGTGATGAAGTGTGTCATGTACACTCTTTTGTCTTTCATTTCTCTCCTTGTGAAATGGGTAAACTTTCCATATCTTTAAAATTGATATATTTTTTTTCTTCAGAGATTGTACGGGTTTGCAATATGCTTGGTTGCTGGTGTAGCTTGTACTTTACTGGTAAGTCAGCTTTTGTGTCACCCTCTTTATCTGATATTGATTTTGATTTTCTTTTATCTGTTTGATTTTCATTTGTAGATATCACCTTAGTTAATTCAGTTTTATTTATCTACAAATTATCATGTAACAGGAAAACATGACGAGTTCTTTAGTACAAATTTGCAAATTGAAAAAGCAACTGATTAGTCAATATTGTTCTCCACATTATGTGCCATATTAAAACTATTTTTCAGGATATTTATTAAAGCCTTTTCTTTGAATTATC
Organism: Dioscorea dumetorum; assembly: GCA_902712375.1. Taxonomy (NCBI): domain Eukaryota; kingdom Viridiplantae; phylum Streptophyta; class Magnoliopsida; order Dioscoreales; family Dioscoreaceae; genus Dioscorea; species Dioscorea dumetorum. The sequence goes on from CACTHL010000739.1 coordinate 5,334,530, forward strand.
TTTGACTGTTCTATAGATTTTGCATTAATTTTTCTGCCTGTTTTTGGTTTCAGTCCATGCTTGTGTTCTTCAATCCAATCAAATTTGGAATAACATTCACCTTCGGCAATTTGCTCGCACTTGGGAGGTTAGCGTCATCTTTCCAGTGTAGCCTATGTGATTTGTTGACTATATAACATGTGGAATTTTGTCTAGTTTTATAGGTTATACTGAAGCACTTCTTTTGAATTAAATCCCAAATTAGGTACTTGTAAGAAAATGGGAAACAATGGCATGATTTCTGTAAAGTAACCCAAACAAATGAATGTTACATGGTTATACCAGCTGCATGTGAAAGGGCCCTTACATTACCTTGTACATTATTGTCTAAAACTGTGTATGAATTTTCTTTTTGTAGGGAAGTAGCAAAATATTATATATTATTAATATATGAAACACTTGGATGGAATCTTTGTTTCTACATAAACTTCTAATTTCCTGACATGGGTGTCAGGCAAGATTTATGAAGGGTTTTATAGTTGTATCTTATATCTTCACTTGATATAAAACACTGATATCCTTTCACAAGAGCTGCTTCTCATTGAGGTTTCTCCTCAAATGCTAATGACGTGAATAGTCATTATCAGTCACATATTTCTGATATTCAAAAATGGTAATTGTTTGCATCAAACCCTCATACTTCTCACCTGCTGGACCACATCTTGCTTCTTGCCATTTGGTAGCTGTGATACTTGTATTGATATTTCAGAGGCTAATGCTATAGTTTTCTTTATATGGCAGCACAGCTTTTCTTATAGGTCCCAAGCGCCAATTAGATATGATGCTTGATCCTGTTCGAATTTATGCAACAGCTATATACTTCGCAAGCATCATAATAGCTCTACTTTGTGCTCTTTATGTGAGTATGCTATTGTTTTATCCGTTAATTCGTCCTCAAGTTCCTTATTTCCATAAAATTTATTCCCCATTCCAAAACTTTATTCCATTAACTTTCTGATTGTACAGGTTCACAATAAACTCTTAACACTTTTAGCTATCATCTTGGAGTTTGGCGCACTTGTTTGGTGAGTCAGTCCTGTGAAAATTCTTTCAGTGGAAATGCATTTCATTATTTTTGCATCTTGTGTGGCTAGGTTATGCTTATCATACTTATCAATTTCAAATCTTTGATGGCTTGAAGTACCGTGGCATGAGATTGTCTGGAGCAAAGTGAAATGCGCAAACTTTCACTGCTGTAAAATCAAAATTCACATTTTCTGGAATCATGCCTGCTGCTTATTCTGCTGAGTACTTGCATGTTGATATTTTCCTTTTTTTTCTGAAAATAGAAACAACTAGAAACATTTATCTCTTGAGATCAGTCAGAGTACATCTATAAAATAAGTGGGATTAACCTTTTCTTTTGGACGGCATTTGCCAATTATTGATAGCCTTGATCAAACTTAGGTGATAAGAGGTTATGGAAAGACTCAACTGATAATAATCTACTGGTTCATCGTGTACCATCTTAAGTTTATCGGCAAAGCAAATATTCACAAGCCATTGCGGCGCCGTGAACAGTAACTTCTGGGATATATAAGTTCTCTTTATTTTGAGCTATGGATGTTGACCCTTCAGCTATTTGCATTTTCAGGTACAGTCTTAGCTACATTCCATTCGCTCGATCGATGGTGACAAAAATCATGGTAGGCTGCTTCGATACCGAGTTCTAATAATTTCAGCTCGTTGTCAAAAATTAACGGATGTGTTTCATCAATGACTTCATCCCATCCTTTGGATCTCGGAGTGTCGAGCATGAAGAACAATTTTAAATTTGCATCATCTTTGTTGGTTTGACAGTGTAGTAGAATTTAAGTTTGATGTACAAATGTGTATACTATCAATTGGAAAAATATATTTTGCTCATACACATGGCCCCTTCATTTTCACCCTCATTTCACACTGATTGTAATGTAACCTTAATTCACAGAAAAAAAATATCAATAAGATCCGGACATTTTTCCTCTCAACCTCTTGAAAAATATTGAAATTATTTGGCCACCTTTGAGTTTTATCATGCGTATCATTCAAGGAACACACACACACACTATCAAACTATCAACCTTTGGGTTTGGAGGGATTTAGGGTCCGTTTGGTTGGAGGGAATGGGAATATGGGGAGGGGGAGGGGGAAGGGGATGGGGATAGGAATAGGAAATGGGATTGGGGATGGGAATAAAAGTAATGTTTAGTTGTAGGGAATGGTGATAGGAATATGAAAAGATGTAGGGGAAAAATTTTTGGTAAAATTACTTTTATACCCTTGATTATTTTAATTAAATAATGTATCTTATTTGTAAAAGAAATAATTATTAAATGACTCTAATTTCTATAAATAATATTTAAAGGAGTTATTTATGTATTTATTTTTTTTAATAAAATTTTAAATTTATACATATTAATTAACAAATATAATTTAATTATGTTTAATTAAAATAAACAAATGTCCAAATTTAATTATTTTTAAATCACCAAAATTTTCATAAATGTAATGTTTCAAAAATAAATACAAACCATAATAATATATTTTAATTTTCATTCAAAATATTATTTAAAAACTAAAAAAAATTAACATGGCTTAAAAAGTAATTAAGGGTAAAGAAGTAAATTACTCACCAAGGCATGCTCAATCCCCCCAAAATGAGGGGGATGAGCATGAAGGGTTTGAGGGGCATACAACCCCCCCTCAATCCCTTCCCATGCCCCTAGGTGCATGCCCATACACATGCCACAAGGATTGTCCTTGCATCCAAACACACCTTTAATCTCTAGATCAAGTACTATATTTCTAAAGTACCCTTTTTAAATTGTAAATGATGGTTGATTTTAATAAATGAGAAATAAAAAAGTATCTTTCTAATTAAAATTGAAAAAAAAAAAGAAGAAATTGCATGGCCATGCAGAGACAAGGACCGCACTATCAGACATCAGAATAAAAAATGAAAGCGGAAAATAAATAAAACAATATTTCTAAACCTATATATTAAAAAAAACGTATTTATTATTTTATTTATTTATTATCATTATCATTATCTTTTGATTTTTTGGCGAGAGCTCAATGGCCTGCAGCGCGGTGAGTAGTGATCTTGCTGCCGCTTCTTTGCTTCTCTCGAGAAGAGGCTGCAAAAAGGGCGGTGGATTAGGGTTGCGCTTTGGAATCAGAGCAGAGACGATGTCGACGGAGAAGCTCGGGATCAAGGTGGAAAGGAACCCGCCGGAGACGAAGCTTGCTAAGCTCGGCGTCAAGTCGTGGCCCAAGTATGATTATTATTTTATTATTTTGTTCAAATGTTCTTCTTCAAAGATTTGGTTTTTATGGAGTTTGTGTAGATGATAATGCGTCTGTTTGATGTCATTGTTTTGTTTTATTATAGGTTTTTATCTCTTTGTACTTATCAGTGCATGAAATTGTATCTATATATGAGAGGATTAGAAACTAGGGTTTGAGTATGTGTTTTTAATGGAGGAGTGTATAATTGAAGATTTGGAGGGGAGTTCTTGTTAGGATTGAACTTAACCTGGTTTTCATGTGTTGAAACTATTTTATTTTCAAAAAAAAAAAATAATATATGAAGATTGTGCCAGTGCAAGTGAAAAAAGGACCTAGAATTTGAAGAATTTGATGGGAGGTCTCGCGGGTTCTTGTTAGAATGGAATCATACCTGATTTTTATTTCTTGAAACATTTTTTTCAAAAAGGAAAAGCATGTGAATTGAAAACTATTTTAAATAGTAAATATAGATTGCGCCCATGCAAGTGAAACAGGACCAAGGGTTTATGGAATTTGATGGGAGTTTTTACGGGTTCATGTTAGAAGTGAATCATACCTAATTTTCTTTTCTTTAAAGAATTTTATGGCGAGTTCTTGTGGATGCTTGTCAGAATGGAATCATACCTGATTTTCATTTCTTGAAAATTTTTTTCCACAGATAATAGCATGTGAAGATTGTGTTTATGTGAGTGAAAGGGGCCCCATGGTTTGTTTGAATGTGTGTGTGTGTTTGATGGATGTTGCAGAACTCTAGGAGTATATAATTTGATTTTTTTTCAGAGAACTTTACCGTAAATAGAACTTCATTGCCTAAATGTTTCAATCATCTTCAAATTTTGTCACACAATTTACCTCATGGCATGGAAATGATGCAAGTTTGGCATTCTAATCACCACCCTTTGTCAATTACTTGTAACCGCCATTATTTTCTTCACTATGAGGCAGTGTTTTATTGTATTGGAGGTGAAAACCAAGTAAGATGACTGCTAGATAGTGTATAATGGTCAATACATACTCTACTTGACAACTTGTTTACCAAAAGTACATAACACATTAATCTTTTCCAATAAATTTTTGCCTTCTTTCTTACATTTCATTTTTTTTCCTTTGCAATAACTTGCCCCCCATGTAATAGGAAATTGAGTGTTCAATTGTCTTTATGTAAGCTTTTCAATCATCATAAATTTTTTTCTCACAATTTACTTAATGGCACTGAACTGAACAATATATAATGCTACACTGCAAGTGTTGCATGCCAAATATCAAAGGATTCCAATACTTGATATCATCGTCATCGTTTTATTGGATGGGAGAACACATTGCATTCATACATTACCTTAGGTGCTCAACTTTCTTTGATTTTTTTTGTATCACATTGATATATATATATATATATAATGTTTATCACTGATGTACATACACAGATGGGGTTGTCCACCAAGCAAATTCCCATGGACATACACAGCAAAGGAGACATGTTATTTGCTGGAGGGGAAGGTGAAGGTATATCCAGAAAGTCATGGTGATGAGTTTGTGGAGATTCAAGCTGGCGATCTGGTGGAGTTTCCCAGAGGCATGAGCTGCACCTGGGATGTCTCTGTTGCTGTTGATAAGCATTATAACTTTGAGTAACCAGATTATTACATCTCATAAATCTATGTATAATAATCTTTGCCTTGTGTTGTAGTAGACTGTGTGTGTTCTCTTCTCAGATATCTCTATTGTGGATTACAATATCTTTTTTAAATTAATGGTTGGCTATATAAACCAGGCATTATCTATTATTGATGCATTTATTTTGACATCTGTTTGTGTTTTTACCTACTTACATACTTACATTGACATTAATTTTTATGATTCCCAAGGTGCTGTGTGTGTGTGTGTGTGTGTGTGTGTGTGTGTGTGTGTGTATTTGGATTGATGTTTGTTAATTATGGGAGTATTGCTTTTTGTTTGATTGATTTTCAGATTAAAATTTGATAAAATAAAAATATATTCCAGTTTTTAATTTTCAAAACTGAACTAATAGAATAGCCTTTTTAAACTGAGTTGAATTAGTTCATAGAAATTTATACATTTTGATTTAAAAAATAAAGATAACATAAAATTTGAAATTGCTCAAATAATTATCAATAATTATTAGAACATGATAATGGTTCTTAAACCCAATTAACTTAGCACTTTTACACAGTTTTGCACATAAAATTTATTTAAAATGTTATCTATATAAATATATCCAATGATCGATATTATTACCGAATTTATTTTTTGAAAACAAAATATTAATGAGTTCATCAGTGACTTCAACCAACAACGATTTCTTGATGAATCCCCTATGTATACACACACAGTTTGTGTCCTTGCTGAGATTCTTAACTCACACAGGATGAGAACACAAATGTGTGACTCTACATCTGTACATATCTTTGACGTGATTTGTCCACATTTTGTAAAAAAATAAATTACTTGAACCAAATTATGAAAATAATATAACCAAATAAACCAAAGTATACTTTTGAACCAAATTAAACCGCATAAGGCACACCCCTAACTACTGAGATGGTTAGATTTAAACATTAAAACAGTCCAAAGCCATTGAACTCTGAAACTGAAAATGAAACTTTGAATTGTTTTTCTTTACTTCCGCTGAACATGGAGGCAATCTAAATGGTACATTTGTGTAAATCAGAAAGAATTACAATCGTATATCAGGGATGAATAATTTATATCATCTATGAAAGAAAAAAAGAATGATTTTACAAGCTATAGTATCCATGTGAAGAGTCTACATGCTCATAACAGCTCTGGGTTGGAGCTCAGAATCCGCTTCGGCTTCGCCGCTATCAGATACATCATCAGTCTGCAGGGTGAAAGGATTTTTTTTTCACAACAGTAAATATATAATTTTGTTCACCACCTAAATTTGATTATTTTTCGAATTCAAACTGGTTCAGATCATCACTATCATAGACTAATTTTGTATTCTAGATCATCCAAAGAATACCAAAACCCTTTCTTGAAGTCTCAGTAGTTTAAATGTCATTTGAAATGAATACGGGAACTATTCTTTCATAAATTAATTATGTTGAAGCTTAAATCTAGACTTAATTTTTGAATTCTGAAATTTATTCCATATAAACTTACTGTTGAATTCTTCGTCTTATATTCAGATAGGTAGCGGTACAATGCACCATCCCCTCGAAGAATTTTCGCTCCAGAACCTCGTTGGTTAATAGGGCCAACAGATTCCTCATCCACAAGAACTGCATCTACTCGATCATTCCCTAATTTTACATCTGGGACCTGAAAGCATGTCCACTATAAAATCAGGGGTTTTGATTTCAACTGAACAAAGAGAAATAACTATCAGCAGAAAGAAAATTTGATTTATAAAAAGAGAAATGCAACTTGGAGAGATGCAGGATTCAAAAGTCAGTTTAGGATCCATAAAAGAATTATATGCATGTCTTTTACCTGCTTCCAGCATTCTCTAAAAAAAAAATACAATAAAATAAAAACAAAAAAAGGGCCAGGATAGTACATCCATAGCAGTGTAGCTGGAATGGTTTCCCAAATTAAGTCCTATTTTCATAGCAAGCCACAAGTATGTTGCAGTAACCCCAAATAGTAGTTTATAGTCATCTAATGTTTATCATAAACAAATGAGCAACATCATGAAAGGTAAAAAATACTACATAACACCAAAAGCACGCAACACCGATCCACTTTCAGCCACCAAACAAAAGATTCAACTATGATGAGCCCTTAAGCCTCCAGTTCACAAGCAAAATGATATCGTAGAAATTTGCAAACTCAACCTTCTAAAGAATAGAGATAAGAGAATCAACAACACACCTCATACATGGCCTCAGTCAGAATATTCTCCAAAATAGAGCGCAAACCTCGTGCACCTGTATTTTTAGCCATTGCCTTTCTCGCAATTAACCTGAGTGCAGTATCAGTAATATGTAGCGTAACCTGGAATTTGATATGATAAATCATAGCAAAATGAGCCATTTTAAATTAAGAATACAAAGCTTTGATTAGATCTCAGAAAAGAATACCTACATTATTCATGTTAAATAATTTCATGTACTGTTTACAAAGGGCATTCTTAGGCTCCGTTAAGACCTGAACAAGTAATGGCACAAAAATTAGCAAATTAATGACACTAAAAAATTCAAATTTGGAATACAAATAAGTCATATTTGCAACTTGTAAATAATGCAGGTTTGACATAAATAATTGCCATCCAATATACTGACAACGTAGCATTGAACACAAAAAGAGCATAATTTTTATAGTGAAATTTAAACAATGTCTGTAGCCTGTGCCAGTCAGCAAATTAACCACTGCTCCCATTTCAAAGGAAACAAATGGCAGTATGAGAATTTCTAATTTCTAAGTAAACAGTTCAAACATCAGAAAATCAGAGAACACAAGCAAGAATCACCTGGAGAAGCTGGTCCTCATTAAGAACTGATAAGCTGACCAATATAGGAAAGCGACCGACAAATTCTGGAATGAGTCCGTATGTAGCAAGATCATCACTTTCTACCTGTTAACAGACATTATTTCCACTTCAAACTCAATATCTTTGTAAGGTGAATAATTATAGATGTTGAATGTAATAACAATGTAAATAGAATGCATAAATTGGCAATAACACATTTAAGTATTTTCCAGTGAAAGCCTATTTAATTCTTGATGCTTACTGATTCCAATAAGGATGATGTCACTACAGCATTTGGCAACGCACCAGTTCTCATGCTTGCACGTATTGGTGCTCCAAAGCCTATAGATGAGTCTTGGCGCCTGTCATACATCAATTAATCAGGAATCTCTCGTACACAAAGTAAACATAATAACTGGAGAAATATTTGATGAATTAGTGCACTACATCACCTCTCTGAAATAGTCTTTTCCAAATCAACAAAGGCACCACCACATACAAATAGGATATCTTTTGTATCTATCTGCACATAAATACACTTAATTAGAGGAATTCTTAAGCAGCAGTGTTAAAAAGGTACAATTACAAACTAAGCAACTTTAAAATATGCATCAACCCTTACAATGAGTTGGGTTCTTCACCAACCATCCAAAAAAGTCCAAGTAAATCATAAATATTTAACCTATCGTGGTCGAGCTAAAAACCAATGGAAGAACAAGCTTAAGGCCAGGAAAGCAAGTGTATGTGGTGACTGAACACATAGTCAAACAGGAGGATGTGCATCACCACAAGGAAGTAGTATTTAAACCTGAAGTATGCTGACCCATTAAAGAAATGTGACACTGACAAGATGTCTTCAAGTGAGCAGAAATAGGTGTTCCAAAGCATTCAAAATTACAAAGGCACACATAATGATTAAGAGCCCTCATGGCTGCATCAGAGTTGCACAAAAGCAATTGGTTTCTGACCAATCTATGCTTGCTTATACAGCCACTGAATTATACAGAAGAGGAAGGAAATAAGGGTCTGATGCAAGTGAAAATATTAAAGATTCCATATATTCTATGCAACAGAGAATGGTTAAAGACAACAATAAGGCAAAACGGAGAGCTTGAATCTTGACAGCGAAGTCAAAGTAAACAATAAGAACAAACTGAGAATAATGATCATATTCAGGTAGATACAAATTAATGAAAAAGCAGGAAGCCATATTGAAAGCTTATCATGTAACCTGATACCTAGCTTACAAGTTTCTATTAAGTTAATAGCTAAATACTTCGACATTTCCGAGAGCTATACCTGTATAAAATGTTTCCGGGAACCCTTCTCTGGAACATTGACTATCTGAAAAAGGAAGTATGAAGGATCAATGCACAACAAAGATAAATATTCTCCACAAAACTCAAACCCTAAGTAAACTTTTGCAAAAATGTTTTGAATACATAGCTATAGTAACCATAAGGAAAACAAAATAAAGTTCTTAAGCGAAACATATGAAAAGTCCCATGTCAAAAAGATGAAAACCGGTTTCGAACAATGTAAGAAATCTTATAATATAAAGAAAAACAAATTTCGAAAAATATCACTTACAGTTCCTTCCAACATCTTCAAAAGAGCCTGTTGAACACCTTCACCAGATACATCTCGGCTTACATTTACACTCTCAGCCTGGATAACAGAATATGGTAAATAAGGTTACTCCGAATTCAATTTTCAATGTTCTGGGAGTTAACCTAGACGTTGACAAGATTGTGCAAACTAAACCAACAAAATAGTTAATAGCAGACCTTCCTTGTAATCTTATCAACTTCATCAATATACACAATGCCTTGTTGTGCAGCCTCTACATTGAACCCTGAAACCTGAACAGACGAAAATGCAAAGACCGAAGCATAAATATATGTAGTGTATGAAAATAGAAGCAACAATATTAAATAATTCAAAAATATTTTGGAACAAGTGTGGAGTCAAGACAAATAAACGGAGGCATGATGTAGTCGGCAGATCGTATAAGATAATAATTGATCTCTCCCATTGATGGGCCACCTACAGGCTAGCATTTCGAGATTGAATTACAATTATCAAGGAACACCAAGCGACAACGTAAAGAAAACTCCAAATTAGTTTGGGGAAATTGAGAAAGAGGTAGGAGATACATATGGGAACTCAAGAAAAGCTCCATAATATTTAAGGATATGACAGATCTAGGCTTTTATATAAGCTAGCAATAACTGATGCATTATGGAAATCTGGAAGACCCAAATAGTTAGGTGAGAAATATCGAGAAGTTGATTAGTTCAATTCTGTTCCAAAAGTTCATAAGTGAAAGTTTTAATGGAGACAAAAATGACTAAGTTTCAATATTGAATCGGATGTTGTCATTATTTTAAAGCATGCAAAGTGCAAACCATATTGAAGATAATCAAAATACCATCAAAATTGGCTATGTGCTCTGCAGTATGCAAGCAAGACAAAGATGATGAATTGCTAATACCAACATCAGGTGAAAGGTCCTACCATGTAATAGAAATAGAAGTACACGACCCTCTTTCACCAAATGAAGAATGACAAATAAACAGATGAACAGAAAAAACTAAGGAAGCACATTTATACATGACATTTGTCCAAGACAAAAATTGTACCATGAGTAGTTTGTACAGTATCGATTCAACGTCTTCTCCAACATATCCAGCCTGCAAAATACATCAGGTTTTATGATGAAGATAGAAGGCAAACATACACTTGGCATACAATAAGATGAAGCAGATAACAGAGATTTTATGCTAAGTCAAAATAGCTGGTTGGCGACTTGGTTCCCAATCACAGCAAAGCCACTGTTTAGCAGGTATCCTACTCATTAAAACTTGGCTTGGAACTTAATTACAGCGTGTTTCCACTTAAAAACCCTCCAAGTTTTATAAGTGGTGCTGATTCACCAGCTTTCTTTGCCTCAATATTGCTCTATATACCAACCTTGTATTAACAACCTAATTATATAACCAATCCTTTATATCCCATAGTCTCAAGATGCAATGGCCCTCTTGAGAGAAAATGGCATCGACTAGTTGCTTGTGTCTTTAGAATGAGCTCTTTGGGATTCAGCAAAGTTGCTATCATGTTTATCCTGTAATAATACCTTGCATCCAACTATAAGGTCCATAAAAAGAATTGGCATATTAATTTTGTACATAAAATCAGAGCTTGTTTATTGACCCAACAAGGCATCACGCTACTCCCACTAGTATTAACAGCTACTTGCTATTTCAGTCTCTACCATAAGTAATGTCAAGTAAAATGAACTAGATCGATGTCACATAGTAATGTTTAATATGTTTCATTCTTCCTTGATTAGTTTACATCTAGTATGATCTCTCAGACATGGTTGTGTATGTGATTTCATATTAAAAGATTTTTGTAGTTATCTTGTATCAAAGAAATTGTCATTATAAGTGCAAAAACGTCATTAATATAACAATAAGAAAGAAGAAAAGGTGTGGAAATTTCAGAAAGACAGGATCAAAGCCTCCTTATAATTGATCATTGAAAATTCAGAGGGCCACAGCAATGATAATAACATAAATGCAATAGAAAAGGTAAATGAACTTGCCTGAGTCAATGTTGTTGCATCGGCAATAACAAATGGCACATTCACAAGTCGAGCCAATGTTTTTGCCAGTAAAGTCTTCCCTGTGGGGATAAACAATGATTATGTTAAAATCAGAAAATCAATTCAATAAACCTCAAGAGAAACAAACACTTACAAAGGCTATTTAAAAATGCAGTAAAGATGTTTCAGTAACATAATTAAGAATACATTGTGATACTAAACTAAAGCCTAGACAATTAGACATCCTACCTGAACCAGTTGGTCCCATCAAGAGAACATTGCTTTTCTCAAGCTCTACTTCACTATCATCATTTGCAGCCACAAAATAGTCAGACCCAGACCTATTCATAAATTACCATATTGTGTTAGCCATGAGACCTGAAAACAAAGAACAACTATTTTTTTGCACTTCCAAGTGCACAGGTAAGCATTATCATCTAATTGAATGGTAGAAGTAACATATAAAAAACATAAGTGAAAATCTCATTCAAATATAATTTACAGTGATCAATGATTACAAAACTAACCACTTCTGCAATGATGCTTGATAGATCCTTTTGTAGTGGTTGTAAACAGCCACAGAGAGCACCTGCCAATTATAAAGAAATTAATCATAGAAATATAACAGAGATTTCACAATTGCCAAACCAGATACCAAATTGCACAGCTATCAAATGTTCAGTGCATCCAAATTAAAGAATGTATATAAATATATATAGAACTAATAAAACTGAAAGATAATTTAATAGCAGGAAATGCACAGGGTAATGAAGCATTAGCATTAATAGATTCTCAAGAAACAAGAAATTCTAATACAACTGATTACTTTTGATTTATTATGCAAATATATCAAGTTTCACAGACATCCTAAACTGGCAGCCAGAAACCAACTGCAGTAGGACAACCCACTCAAATTCATTAATAATTTGACAGGAACTTTTGATTTATTATGCAAGTAAGATGGAGATTCTACAGAGTAAATCAACCACAGCAATTCAAACATCAAACCTGGCTATACATTTTCCAATTAGCGTGGAGCCTGAGGTAAGGATTAGATAATAGAACAATAGTTAGGAGCAGAACTGCAGGAGAATAAAAGGAGTTGAATGACTTTCATAAATCAAACTGTGCCATGAGTGTAAAATGAAAAGAAAACATATTCAAGACAGAATTTATGCCCTAAAGTTCAATCCATAAAATCTCATTATTATCAAACGTCAAATCAACCTCATATAGCACATATACAAATTGTCAAAAAAACGTGATATACCCTAAATTCCAAAATCAATAAAAAAAAACCAGAAAAATCCTACCTTTTTCGCGCGCTCCTGCCCGATCACAAATCTATCGAGCCCCTCGCATATCTCCTTGGGCGTCGGGAGATCCTCCCCCAGATTAGCTCCACCCCACCCTTCCTCCACACCACACCTACCACTTCCTTCACTCCCACCACCATGCTCCAGCACCCGCTCCTCAGACATGTGGTCCATCAACATACGACTATCCGGCGGCGGCGACTCCATCTTCCCGGGCCAATTCTCCCTCATTGGATTCCCCGGCATCGGAGGCCAATTTTCCGGCGGCTTCCCACCATAAGCCGCCTTCAAAGACTCCCACAACGACGCACCAACCCCTCTCAAACTCCCCTCATTCTCCATTCCTCCACCGCGAGACCGAAACCGGCAGATCTCAGCCAAAGTCTCAACAAGAGGCACAGAAATCCGCGGGAGGGAATACAATGCGCCACCGCACTCCCGGCAATGTTTACTCTGCTGGCGCCAACCATCCCCACAGCTCGCCCTCCTCTCATTCTTCGACCCCCGAAAGAAGCTCCCCTCCGCACGGATCCTCCGGTTCCGACTCTCATCCGAGCTTCCACCGCCGCCTTCTTCCAACCTCTGCCCCTCCTGCAGATACCGATGCCGATACGGCCCGCGCGCTCGCGAGTAGGCGTGCGCCTGAGTGATCCCACGCGCTGGCTGCGCCGCAGCGTTGCGGAGCTTGGTCCATCGTAGAATCCCAGACATGTATGGAAAGAGATGGAAATCAAATGAAGGAGTCGGCATCATCGGAATTTATAAGCGTTGTGGGACTCCACGAAGGAAGGCGGGGAGAGGAAGGTGGGCCCGCGAAGCGTGGAGAGGTTGAGAACTATTGGATAATGGAGTTCAATTGATTATTTTATTTATTTATTTATAAATATGAACATATACTAAATCTCATCAAAATAAAAAAAAAATAAAATTTTGACTTATAAAGCATTTTATTTTATCTAAAGAAGAGATATTCAAAAGATTTGACTTTAAAATTATTAGAAATAATTGTGATAACAAATTTCCGATTCTAGTATGTTCGTGATGTATATTGTGATTGTCACTTTTGTATAAAAAAAAAAAATTCAAATTTTCAATCTTTCACTTGAGGGTATAATTTTTTTTTTTTACTGAAAAGTGATTTTTTTTAAAAAAAAAATAGATAACCATCAGAGTTTAATCAACTATAAAGATGAATATTTTAAAATAAACCTTTATTTTTTTAGGAAATAAATAAATAAAACTCTCACATCTCAATTCACTTTGCAGAAAGAAAATAATCTATTTATTACCAAAATTTAATGGTTAATTAACGATTATAAAATTTAAACTTTTGATTTACCAAACTAGCGTGCTTCACCAACAACATAATTAGGTCTTTATATATATATATATATATATATATATATATATATATATATATATATATAATGACAATGTGTGTGTGGGTAAAAACATCTGATAAAGAAATTATGGTCATTTAATAATTTTTTCTTTCTCTATCCCATAATAATGTATCTCTAGTCTCCAAGGTTGGTTGATGTACCACACCAAAAACACTACTGAGGTCATTCACGTTTTATCTGTTCTTGAAGTTAGTTACATGGCGTTATTAATTTATTTATTTATTGTTGAAGAACATGGATGTGATCCGAGGATAGTGGGTTAGACGTTAGATCAAAGTTTTATTTACAAGTTTTTTTATTTTTATTTTATATATGGTGCTGTTTTGCAGTGTTTTCATGTGTACTGGTTTAAAAAAGAATAGTATCCACTCCTCTAAGAAGGGAGTGGGTTTTTTAAATTGAGGTTTTTAAATTCTTTTCAATTCAAATAATAAATAGTTTGTGATTTATATTTTTATAAAAAAATAAAATGAAATATTTTTTGGATACGATATCACCTCATATTACGGCATGATTCAAGATTTAAAATCATATATGTTCAGGATGCCTTGAACCAAGTCTTTAATCTGTGACGAGTCAATTATGTTGCGTTTCACAGAGCTGTTCGGGGGTCTAGATGACGCGACGCCCCCGGTGGGAGTTCGGGGGCAACACCTCGGAAGCTTACGGTATATATCATTTACTGTATCTGTTTTTATTATGGGTTTCTATTTTGTTGGTTTTTTTTTTATCAAGCCCAGTTGATGTTTTGGTAGTGTATATATATACATCTATACATGTAAACATCTACAGTTTTGTTCTTCCAAACTCTAATAAAATTCTGATTTTTCCAAATCTGTGTATGTGAATTTTTTTCTTAATTGTTCATCTATGTCTTTGCGATATGGAACAATAATATATTTGTAAATTATAAGAAAAAATGATAATTTTCATATAAAAGATTATATATATACACACACATGGCGTATAGAATTAATGATCTTTCACTTGGGCGTGTTCATTTGGGCGTAAGTGGGCAGAAGTGGAGGGAAGTAGACTGACTTCCTCCACTTCTGATGTTCTTTTCCTCTGAAGTGGGGAAGTGGCCACTTCCCCCACTTCAGACTGAAGTGGGTTTTAGTTAAAACCCACTTCGGTACTTTTTTCACCGAAGTGGGGGAAGTGAGTTTTTTATAAAGCTCACTTCCTCCACTTCCAAAGACCCTTCAGAAGTTACACCACTTATACCAAAATAAACACCAGAAGTGGAAAAATGAATACTTCATAAAAACACTTCCTGGAAAATGAACACAAGAAGTAGCGGAAGTCAAATCACTTCCACCACTTCAGGGCATTTCAAAGAAGTGTCACTTCCCCACTTCCTGACTTCCTCCCACTTACGCCTAAATGAACACGCCCCTAATTGCAATAAGCTCATGAATACGTTAACACCTAAATGAAAAAAAAAAAGATAGCATGTGTCCTTGCATTTTAGGCCATTGGACCAGCTTTAAATAGTGCAAACCAAAACGCCAGCAGATATCGAGGCAAGCCATGTTATTTTATTTATTTTTATTTTTTAATAAAACCAACAAGTGCCAATCTTACAAAGGTGTTGTTAAAGTAATAAGTAACTACAATTAGGATGTGCTTTAGTGCACTTTTTTT
Organism: Dioscorea dumetorum; assembly: GCA_902712375.1. Taxonomy (NCBI): domain Eukaryota; kingdom Viridiplantae; phylum Streptophyta; class Magnoliopsida; order Dioscoreales; family Dioscoreaceae; genus Dioscorea; species Dioscorea dumetorum. The sequence continues at coordinate 5,350,265 of CACTHL010000739.1, forward strand.
CTCTGGAAAAATTTTTTACGGGTTATTTTTCAGCTAAATAGACTGTTTATTTACTTAAATTTTTCATAGAAAATTTGTCCTCTTATGTTGTCATATGACTCAATTTTTCATAAAAACAAGGGAAAATTTTTCTTACCTCCATCATGGGAAAAGTTTTCCATGAAAAATATAAGGGATTATGTGAAAAAATAACATGGGATGGCTAATTTTTTTATTTTATAAGAAAATTTTTTGATTTTATAGTTAGAAAATAATACCAATCAAACGGCTATTTTTCATTTTCTAATGAAATTTTTATAGAAAATTTTTTTTTCGCCCATTTTCCATATTGCCAATAAAAACACAGCTTTAGTATATTAGTTATAGTAGTTTAACGATTTTTTATATATAATTAATGCCTTGTAACTTTCAAGAGATGGAAAATACAACGTTTTCCTAATAGATATATTAAACAGTGAGTAAATAGTATTATTATAGTATTTTTATAATATTTATACTGTAATATACAGAATTTTATAACATAAAGATTTGACCCCGCACTATGCATTTGCCATTTTCATAACTTATTATTAGATCATCAAGCAGTTGTCTAGTTGTGTTACTTTTTGATTTAATTTCTTGCCAATAAATATTTAAAAAACATAAAAATATATATTTATTTTTTTAAAAAATATTTGTTTACCGTTCTGATTTTTTTCATAAATTAAAATGGAACATTTTTAAGTAAAAAAATACATTACATAACCAAAAAAAAAAAAAAAAAACTCTGCATTGAAATATTTTCTTAAAATATAAATTAAATAATTTACTAACAGAGATTTATCTAATGATTGAGATTTTCGCTGAACTTAAAAAAATTGAATTTAAAAAAAGAAAAGAAATACCACTCGAGGAGAATTATTGCCTGTGAGAAGCTCACCTTTCTTTCTTCATTAACGAAGAAGGTAGTGCAAGCACAACTAGAAAAGGGGTCCATGAATGGGAGAGTTTGAGTTAAGTCAGGAGAGGAAGTTGGCCAACTAACAGGGGACCATGGCCAGCCCCTCCCTTCCCTATAACTTATTTTTTTTAATTTTTAATGAGCTTGGCTGCAATATTAGCAATCTTGGCGCGGCGCCACTCTCATCCAATTCCACGCGCTCGCAATCAAAATACTTTTCATCTATTGGTTCACATTTCCAAATATGATCCATATAATAATATTATTATGTCAGTACAATATTATAATTTTCTTAAAAAATTAATAAATTATAAGATATATTAAAAAAAAACAACAAGAAAGTATATATATATTACTAAACTAAGAATGATACTAAATTTTTTGTGTAAAATATTTATATTTTTATTAATAGATAACTTCAAACTTCACACCACATACAAACATACAATAAAGACACAAACTTTAATTACTGCAACACACATTTGAACAAGATGGTTTAGTCAAATTAATCACACAAGCATTTCTTTCATACAATTATCAATCACGATGTCTTTCTCTCTAATTAATTCAGCTCTTGAATAAAAAGCAAGGGGTTCTGTTTCATTGGATTTTTTATCAATCAATCACAATAAATTGTTTTCGATTTTTTAAATAATAGTTAACACATACAAATGGTCAAGTGTGCGTTGACTTTGTAATTTTTTTACTGTTATTTATTTATTTATTTATTTTTTTAAATATAGAAAATCATTTTAATATGGATTTTCAAAAAATATTATACAATCACCATTAATAAAAAAAATTCAAAAAGTTCTCTTCAAAAAATTATCACCACAAAAAATTAAAAAACTCTATGCATAAATATATATAAACAAGTAACAAAAAGTACAACATACTAGTATTGATATGAAAAGTCTAAGTTCTGAATTCAAATTCGATAGAACTAGTATTGATAACAGATTTCTGATTGTGGATGCCGGGGGAGAATTATGCCTCTAATTGTGTTTATTATATTTATTAAAATAAAATAAATTTTAAAAAATACATACAACCCTTGCCCTCCTATTAATTTTTTAATATAACCCTAATATTCAAATCAATATTACTAACAAAACATAACATATAAACATTTATAGACAAGTATTAAACCAAATATACCTACATTAAACAACATTCATAATTAAAAAATCTTTAGATCAACCCAATAAATAATAAATTAAACAAATAAAATATTAAAAAAACATTTTTTTTCTCTCTCACTTAAAATTCTCGTCTCTCTCTCTCTCTCTCTCTCTCTCTCTCTGCCCTCTGAATCGCCGTCCACGTATTCTTTGTCAGTCTCCATGCACAGTCACCATCCACCGTCGATGAAACCCATGCGCCTTCTTCTCCTCTTCCTCCTATAAATGCCCCCCTTTTCCCCTCTTTTAGCTTCGCCATGGCTCCAATATCGCTCAAACGCCCCTCGACCCCGTCCCAAAACCTAACCCTCGCCGGCGCCTCCGAGGCCCGCGGCCTCGTACGGGATGTCATGCGCACCACCCTCGCCTCTCCTCCTGTTTCTCCGCCTTTAGGAGAGCAGATCTCGCCGGCTGAGCTTAGGTTTGGCCCTGCTTTGGATGGCTTCGCGGTGGATGGGACGGCTTCGAGGATCCTTTGCTGTGAGGAAGTCGATGGCCGGAGGTGGAGCTATGTGACGGATGTTGAGCCGTCTGGGAGGCTTCGGACTGGGTCATCGCTGAAGGCTGTTGCTCTTCAGAACCCTGTGGCTCCTATTGATGTGAGTTCTTTGATTTTCGGTGTCGAGCTTGGAGGTTTTCTCTCTTGATTTGGGTTGCGTTTCTTTGTTTTTCAATTTGTGAATCTGAGCCGATGACAACTGAGAATTTGTGAATCTGAGGTGAAATTCGATGGTTTTCTTGTTGATTGGATTGTAGACTTGTAGTGGTTTCCTTTGTATCTGTTTCTATAATTTAATGTCTTGGAATGGCAATTCAAGCGCGAATACATGTTATGATCTTTTGCATTTCTTTGTTTTTAATAATGTTTTTTTCTTTTTGGGTTAAAGATTTCATGTTTCATCTTGATTTTGTGCATTCTGCCCGTGAGATTGAAGTTTTATTTTCTGCAGGAACTGATGTCATTTATAAGATCCTATGTAGTGCCTGAGGGCTTTCCAGATAGTGTCACCCCTTCATATGTGCCATACATGACATGGAGAGCTTTGAAGGTATGTATTTGACACGCTTTAACTTTAAATCATTGCTGAGTTATTTCTAGGTATGCTCTGAACCAATGTCAAATTTTTTCAAAAAGATTTGACTTTTTAGTGCTATAGCTATCTCATGACTTGCGAATATTTATCATGTTCTGTGCAGCACTTTTTTGGGGGAGCAATGGGTGTTTTCACAACACAAACACTTTTGAGTTCTGTTGGAGTATCTAGAAACCATGCAACTTCTGGTGCAGTTGCTATTAACTGGATTTTGAAGGTGAAGTCACTCTTGACATAGAATTCTCTTTAACATTTTGGTGCAAGTTTTCCTTCCTGTGTTTAATCTAGCACAGAATAAGTTTTCTCTTGCTATATCTGCACTGATATCATCTTTTGAGTAAGAGCATAAATTGTGCAAAGCACCAAGGAAATCAATAATTAAGCACATGAAAATAATACAATGAAATGATTATATTATGAGTATAAAATTTGAAACCAGTGAGAGCAATGCAATCCAATTTGACCCTTGTTTGCAAGAGATTGATAGAAGTTCTATAATATAATTATAACTGGTCTCTCCACAAAGTATTGGAATGAAAGGTAAAAGGAGCCAAATTTTATAATTTGATGAGCAACGAAATCATTTTGCAAAGGAAGTTGAGAAAAAATTAAGGAACTAATTGAATCCCTTTGTCTGCTTAGTGATATCTATCAAAACCCAATCCTGGGTCCTAAATTAATATGATGAGAAAGCATAACTAAAACTATTAGATAAGAAACCAACAATAATGTTGAAAATTAGCTAAACAAATACAGATTTGGCATAATGGAGTAAACAAACTATTACTTTAACAAAATGGATCCTTTTTCAATTCAACTTAAAATTATGAAGATGTGAATGAGACTTTGTTGGTCTGTGAAATTGATAAAATGTTGTCTGGTCTTTTAAGTAGGAAGCAGTTCAAGAGTTATTAAATCATCAAAGTTAACAACTTATTGAAATTTATAGATATTATGGTTAGACTATTTAAGTCCTACATCTTGAAGGATCCCAACTGCTGATAATATGCAAGAAATTGCTGCTGATGTTTCTTTATAGAAATTGATTTTTATCAGGGGCTTCTGAAATAAGCTTCCTTATGTTGTAGGATGGAGCTGGGCGAGTTGGTAAAATGCTTTTTGCAAGGCAAGGGAAAAAGTTTGATTATGATCTCAAGCAGGTAGGTCTCAGATTCCGTTTTCTGGTTATTCTTGCGATTGTTTGTATGTTCTGCTGAAACTAAGCTGGGCTTGCTTATGAAATTTTTATTCTGCACAGCTTCGCTTTGCGGGTGATCTTTTAATGGAGTTGGGTGCTGGTGTCGAATTGGTAACTGCAGCCGTGCCTCATCTTTTCTTACCATTGGCTTGTGCAGCCAACGTGGCAAAGGTTTGAATTATCCGTGAGTTTTAGGTTTCTTGGATGAGGAGTAATAATGGAAATCAATCTATGCCCATTTTCTGTGAATTAATCTCTTTGTACATGTTAAGATTTCCTGAAGTTACATGTATCTCCAGAATGTTGCTGCCGTGACATCAACATCAACACGCACTCCTATTTACAAGGCCTATGCTAAGGGGGAGAACATTGGTGATGTCACTGCTAAGGGGGAGTCTGTTGGCAATATCGCAGATCTGGTATTATTTCTATCTGTTATATACATTCTGCACTTCATCTCATGCGTGACTATTTTATAATTGGAGTGCTCCAAGAGATGTAGGATACTACTATCAGGCCTTTCTTCAGTATCAGTTGATAATAAATGTGAATTACTTGTAATTAGGAAGGACTCAATCACAATAGCCAGAAGAGGAGGATGGGTTTTACCTTTTCCTTATGTTTCTGCCACATGCTGAAACACAGTTTATGCTTCTAATGTGTGTAAGTGGTATAATAATGTATTTTTTAGAGCAATGCCCCAGCTGTCGCATTGCCACCCATTGCAGCACACTAGATCACATTATTACTTTGACTTGGCCCAGCATACTGAGATAATCGATTTCAACTTCATCAGTCATTGGCTTGATAACATAGGTTATTGGTTAGATAATGACATACATTTTAGGAACTAAGACTTAATTCAACTTACGAAGAATATAACCATCAGCATTGCCCATGGGAATACATGGTGACTATGCCGTTTCTAATATTCATTGCATCGGCTGCTCTGAAGTGAATTTATTATGTGCAAATTTTCTAGTGATTCTATCTAGACTTTATATTGAGCAGATGGGGACTGGACTCAGCATCTTGATTTCAAAGAGGAAACCATCCCTTGTGGCTTCTTTTGCTTTGTTGTCTTTTGGATATATTTTCAGTTCATACAGGGAGGTATGGCGCCTTTTTTTATTGATTTCTGTATCTTGTCATTCTTAAATCTAAAATGCCTCTGTTCATTTCTCATGAATTCAAGATTTCATTGGCAGGTTAGATCTGTTGTATTGAATACTCTAAATCGTGCAAGATTCACTGTGGCAGTGGAGTCTTTCCTTAAGACTGGTAATTTGTCATTTTAAATTGCATATGGTGGCTGATATTGCATATGATCTAAGACTTTTGCGTAAACTAGCAGAGGAAACATAGAAATCAGAACTTATTTATTATCATTGGTTGCTTGTCTAGTCTCCATACATTCATATCGATTATTACATGTTTTCCTATGTGAAATTTACACATCAATTTTCACTTGAAGACTGTAATTCTTGGATATATAATATCTTCATTGCCCTAGACATATATCCTATTCTTCTAATTCCTTTATCTTCTGAAGTGGTATTTACAAGCTTGTTTTACTATTTGATGATCTTAATCAACTTTTCTGACCCAAAACAGTTATTGGGAATATGATAGGAAAGTACATATGCCAATGAACCACCCTATGGGCTTGTTAAATATTAATTTATTGTTATGATCTACTATTTCCAGAAGCTTGACATTATGGGTTGTAATTATTTCTAGGTCGAATCGCTTTTGTTGCTAATCATTCTATCATTGGTCATGTTCAGGGTGTGTTCCCTCATTGAAAGAAGGAAATTCAAATGAAAATATATTCACTCCTCCATGGTCAAACCATACACCTATTGTTCTTGGTGAGTACTTACAACTTTGATCTTTGACACTTGCACCACTCAAATTCTTATGTAATCAAAACTAAACTTTTGATAGGTCCAAGATTTGGAGATGCATTTCAGGAGCCTGCTTCATTTCTTGCAATAGAACGCATGTTTGAGGTATAACTGCTATTGCCCATGTTTAGTTTAGGTGCACTTATGTTTGTAGCCATGTTTTATGTTGATTCAAATTGATGTTGAACTACTCTTCATAATCACCATGCTTATCTTCTGTTTTTTTTATCAGCTTCCTATTTTATTGACCAATTTATCTGCTTCATGATAAAATGTTCGGATACTATTGGTTTGGTATATTAATTGCTAGCTCATTTAATTGCAGAATGAAAAATACATTGTTACTTATAATCCCGCAAAGGGTAACATCTATGCATTGTTCAAGGATCAAGCAAAATCCGAGGACATCTTAAAAGCAGCTTTCCATGTGAGTACAATTTCATTTGGTCTCTGGTTAGGGTCTTCTCTTTTCATTACTGATATTTAGATGTATTTGATGATCAGGCTCATGTGCTTCTACATTGTATTCGTTCATCAAAAAAGTACAATTACTTGCACAACAAATCAACCATGGGAGAATCCCTGTCAAACCATATAATGCCAAAAACCATGGCCTTAGAGTCGCATATATTGGAGTCCTGTGACATTGTTTCATCTTCCTACAGAGATTTCAAAGAAAAGGCAGCTCAGCAGGTGATTATATATATATGTGTGTGTGTGTGTGTGTGTGTGTGTGTGTGCGTGTATTATATTTGATTTTCTTAATTTATTTGGGCAAAAATCCAGGCTGGTTCGTTAGGCATCATGTTCCTAGAGCTTTTTCTTTTGATACATGCGCAGAGTGTCATTGTTTGATTATAATTAAATATCATGCTGTTCAGCAAAACAAAAGAAAATGAAATAACATGTGTAATGAGGGTTGTGGGTGGGTTGAGATGGAGGGCGTTACTGTGCAAAAGATGGGCTTAAAAGTTTCACTTGAAGTTTTTTTAATTTAGAATTTGGAATGAAGATGCAGGAAATTAAAATTTCCTTCCTTTCCTTTGTGTCATGCAAAATGAAAGTTTCAGTGAACTTCCAAGACATTATGGATGGAAATTGGAAGTGTTAGTCTCTCGTAGATAACACTATAAAAACAGTTGCACCTAAGTTTGTAAACTGTTGAGGGCAACCACCAAACTTCTTGTCCGAGTGCTTCAAATTTGGTGAGTGAGTCTAAAACTGGGAGTATAACTATGCTTATTGTTATGATCATAGACAACAATACGTGTTGCTTATTTTTCTATAAATATGACATGGGAAAACAAAATAAGAAGATAGTCAGAGAATGTAATGTGTATCTGGCCTGGAAAGGGGTTGACTTCATCTGTTTGGATCAGTTGCTACTGCTGACTATACTCTTGTTGATATTCTCTTCATCTAAACGAATAAATTAAAAGGGAGTGATTTTCATGTCTGTTCATAAAATGTTCTTTTGCAGGGATGGATAATGTCGGATTCATTACTTAATCCTGGGCGAGCTCGGCTATATGGGTTGACACAACCGGTCTTAATGCAGAATTCATTGAAATAACCTTTTTCTCCGAGGGTTGCTTTTGTTCAGTTGAAGTCCAAATGACAGGCATCAGCAACAGATTATACGTCCAATATCGGTAAACCGTAAAGAGCCTTTGTTTTCCTCTAAAGACAAGCGGCAGAATTGTTGTTTGTCAGTCGGCTCAGATAACTGCATTTGCAAGGATTTCAGTAGTTAAGTGCAGACAACTAGTTCTCCACATTTTCGCACATTTTGAATTGGTTGATATCGTTTGTGCGCTATCTTCATCTTCTGTTTTCGAATGGACCTCATAGGACTGACATTTTAGTTCACTTCCATTCTCTCTAGAAGCATGACTAGGCTATCTACATGCTAGAAGCAGGAGCTTGTAGTTTAAACCCAATATTGCACAGATATCATACCTGTAAATTTTTCTTCAGCAAAGCAGTTTTGGTGTTGTATTTCATTAAGCAATGATAATTGTGTATTGTTTCTTAGACTTCTCTTATGAGAATTTGTGTTTTTTATTATATGTCAAATATTTTGTTTGGCTCAATTGCAGCTCTTTGATATATATATATTATATATATATATATATATATATATATATATATATATATATATATATATATTGTCACGGATTCAATAATTACATGAAAATTCAAAGTTTATCTTGTTACGCCATTAAAAGATGAAATGATCCAATAGCGCTGGGCCTGTCTCCTCATAAGCCATCACAAACGGTGGACTTTTATATGAGACCAAAGATAATTATATTATTCTGAATAACAATAAAAAATAACTGGCATGATGTCCATGCTTATTTACCCAATGTTATACATATAGATATTGTATATATTATTATATCAAGCAGTATATCTTTTATAAATAAACCTTAGAAAACTTTAAAAACACACAATAGTAAGTGTATATAAGTAAAACTTAAAAATACAATAGATATATATATTAAATATAATATCTACCACATATATAGCATATCACTTAAAAAAAACCCTCAAAATAGCCAAAAAAATAAAAATAAAAAAATAAAATAACCGATGGTGTGTATTATTGTATACCAACATATACTTGTGGGCTGTGGGCCCCACACCAAACTTAAAAAAAAAAAAAAAAACCCAACAAACAATAAATTTATTTAGTTATTTTATTATTTAAAAACAATAAAAACAAACAACATGAAAAAAAATTAAAATACACAAAATCATGTTTATAACTATAAATGTATGAAAATTAATAAAAAAATAAAAAAATAACATAAAAAAAAACTAAAAATGTTATTATTAATAAATATATACCACTCAATTATATATATTAACATGCCAATTAGAATAGGCAAATAGTAGTATGAGAGGGATTTAAATAATGTTAAATAAAATTAATAATATGCATATAAAAACAATTAAAATAAAATTACAAAAATAATAATAAAATAATAATTAATAAAGCTATTATTAACCCATTCTAGTGCATGCATTGCATTATTTGTATTCTACTACTTTCTTTTTAATTTCATGGTTTCCTCTAATATGTTATTAGTTTAATGAGTATTTTTTTTATTTTTCATCTCTCTTTTTTTCCTTTTTTTTCTTTAATTTAGTGCTGGACACTTGATTAGGGGCTATATATATATATATGTCACAAAGTTTTGGCTTTCAAACCATGAACAGTAATAGCCAAGTCCCTGTTGCTCATAGCCTAAAAAACACATGATAACAAATGAAAACAACATGAAAGTTGAAAATTATAAATACTATTTATCAACCTCACCATGAACACCAGATATGGTAATTCAGTCCTGATATATACACACACACACACACACATATAAAGCTATTTATATATTGCACCTATATGTGTGTGTGTGTATAATTAAATCTTCTTCTCTTCTCTGCTACATCTTATTATTCTGTAAACAAGATACTGCAATGCATGGAATTGATTGGTGCAACAAGAAATTTATTATAGATCCAGTGAAAGCAACCAAACAAGATATTTGCTATAAAAATATTTAAAAATAATTAAGAATAGTTGGATGGTGGAATTTTTTTAGAGAAGATTACTTCATAGATTTTATTGGCAATGCATGGTGTTACCTAATCTAATAATTATTTTAAAACACTCATATATATATATATATATATGCATGTTCTCATAATAATTAATGTAACGATGAACAAACCGTGGTTACAATGGAAAAAAATTTAAGCTTTTTCTTGCATTGCAGTAGGTAATTATGGGTTATTGTTTTTTTTTTTTAAGAAATGATATTCTCACTAAAATTTTCAAAGAAATGATGTTCTTTTTTAAATTGAAAGACCAATAAAAAAATAAACAAAAAAAGGGTGAAAAATCAGAATGAAAATTTGGCATTTATTAGAAAACCTTTTGCTTCCTAATGAATAATATATATTTTTTTTTTGTCTCTTGTATTAGTAAAGAACTGTTATTTTTTATCAAAATTGTATAAAATAATTATTTTTGGATTATTATTTATTGTGAGTGAGCCTTTTAATTTGCGCATAAAATTACACAAATAGAAAATTATTTTTTTAAAAAAATCAAGAATAACAATAGTTTTTTCTTAAATCAAGAATAACAACAATTTTTTTGTTTGATTAATATACCAAATAGTTTATTATAAAAATATTACTTTTAATTATGCAGTGGTGGATTCTAAAATGACATACAAACCCCTAGTGCTAAACTTTACTATTTTATTAGAATATGATTGAATGGTCCTCAATACAAATTCAAACTTAATATGATAAATCAATATGAAAAAAATAAAAATCTATGCAGATCCTATCAATGAATTAATTAATTCCAAACCACTCTCTTCTTGTTTAAAGCTTTTCATGCAGTATAATTAAACATAACAACAGTAATTTCACAAACCACACATGAATTCAATGATCAAATGACAAACTCCCCCAAACATGCCATACATATTTCACCTTAATAAACAACAAATTAATCATTTTAGAGTAAATGATACTACTGTCACTGAGTAATTTGATTTATAACCAAACCAAGTTATTCGTCTCGCTTGTTATTTAAGATTTTAAATTAAAAATTAAAAATACAAGAAGAAGAAGGACAAAAGATATGAAAAGTATTTTTTTTATTTTAAAAAAATCATCATCAAACATTTTATTGGTCATTTTGGATGTTTACTAGAAGTCCTCATTTAATTAGTGATTTGGTTTGAAAGTGATTTTATTGTGTCAGTTATCACAAACAAGCATATGATTTTTATATTTTTCATGAAAAATAAGGGAATAGGATAATAATATGTTATTAATCATTGGATGGAGAGGGCAGGGGGATATTATTATTATTATTATTATTATTATTATTATTATTATTATTATTATTATTATTATTATTATTATTATTATTATTGTTTCTTTTAGTCTTTTTAGGAGTTTTCGGGTTTAAACCAATTGAACTCTAAATTCATTTCACTTTCTTTTCCTCTTCTTCCTAAAAGACTTAAATATCATTTTATTCAATGTATTTAAATGCTTATATATATCCTTAGAAAATAATTAAAGGTAAATTTATCCATCGCATTCAAATAAAAATTAACATTATCGGAGTAATTTTATAATTTAAATAATACTATTTTTTATTATTTTAAAATTCAATATTTATAGAGTAACGATATTTTTACATAACAAGTTTTCTCTTCCATAATAATTCTCTTGTATTTAAAAAACTTAGACTTTTTTTTTCATCTTAACCCTTAAAAGCACTATTCTTATAAACACCTAATGAAAGGAAAGGCTAAGAGAGAGATACAGTTCTCAATTTAGACATTTCCACAACAATATATTCAACAGTAAATAAATGTAATCATGCCTCTGTCTAAAACTTGGCATCAAATCATAATGAAGCATTGCACATAAAGAAGAAAAATTTGACCACAAACAAACGCATGCTCATACTACCAAAAATAAAGGAAATAGAGGCCTCAAAATGGCACTGAATATCTGACTGAAAGTGAATATACAACCACACAAGAATCACATACTGGCATGAAAAATGTGAACATACAGGCAAGGGCTGAGGAGCGCAAAACTCAGCGTCTCCTTATTGATGGGTTGATCAACGGCGATATCAAGCACTAATCACGAAATGGGGTCAAATCGATCTTCAATGGTTTCTTTCCCTTGCTAACCCTCTTTGACAAACAATATTAGTTCATGTTAGCAATCTAAAACTGGATTAGGTATTGATGCTTCAAAGGACAAACTCAAAATGATTAATATAATAGTAATTCCCTTATAATAACTGAGGAGAAAAGATGCTTACAGCTATTGCTATGAGCTCTTCCAGCAACTCTTCCAAATGGCGCAAAGGCTACAAAAGCACAAATCACACATTAAACTTGATTGGAGATTAATTATTTCTTTTCGACCTTTTGTATTAGTTTCTTAGGCAGATACTCAAAGTTAGCCAAAATCAAGTTATTGATATGACTAATGAGAAAGGACTCACCCATTGTGTGGGGCCATCGACTGGGGCGTTTAGAGGATCATCATGTACCTAATTAATCGAAAATAAGTGTTAGCATCTTAATGGAGGCAAGTCTTTCCACTAATATCCTCATGTAGGTTAACTTGAGCTTGTTCACTGTGCTTAGAATTGATAGTAGCTTGCTTTGCAAAGCAAGTATGAAGGTAAAAAGAAAACAAGGAGCAAAACTAAAGGAATTAATGCTATGAAATTATAACAGATAAAATTGAGATTCTTAGTGCCATCTAGAACATCATCGAGTCTCGATGGTAAACTACTGTCAAGCATATAGCTTGCTCCCATAGAAGGAAAAAATATATCTGTTCATTTATTTATTGTGGCTCTTTTGCATCAAGACAATTTGGTTAAGTAAAAGATGCGGATCAGCGTACACCACAAGCACCTGTCCAAGCAAGAGGAATGGAATATTGATTGTCAAGGCTAGAAGATTTTTCAGTCTATCAGATGCAGAGTCTTGAGCATATTTCCCCATAATTTTCAATCTATAGTAATCTCTCTTCTCTTTTGAAGAATAAAACTACTTCGCGACACAAAGAAAAATATCTAGTACCATGCTTTAACCCAAATGAAAATTAGAAAAAAAAAACCCTAAATTTAAAGCTTCACCAATGAACCTTATATTTTTTCAGAAATAGTTTTACCTCCATGAATATTCCATCCACTCCTACAGCAACAGATGTTCTCGCAATACAGGGGATTAGCTCACGTAAACCTCCACTTGCAACACCTCCACCTTCCAGCTATCACAAATAATACAAATGGTTTTATGCAACTCTTTCAAAACATAGCTACTTAGCAATTAAGTCAAAGTGACAGCAGAACAATGAGAAGAAAAAAACTATTAGTCATTTGCAAGTGAACATAATTAGAGAACATGAAGAAAGAAAACAATGAAAATCGTCAATTCCCTCTATTCTGAAGCCATTATTCATCATCATCACTATCAAGCATCCGGCCATGATCCTATACATAACAACCAATTAACAGGTTTAATTGAAAATAATTGATCGCCAAACTTTTTCGAATGAACTTTAGGAAAAAAAAACCTGACACCATTGTACTGGCTTTAGTGTACATGTTTGCCTTCAAATAACTTGCCTAATTCCACTTAATTGTAAAACTACAATACTTCTTTGCTATCATCTCAAAATGATAAATTGAAACAGTATGAAAGGCTTGAAACATGCTGACAGTTGAGCACAATGATTCCAATAGATGATCCTCTGAACAAATTATTCAAGCATATATCATTTCTGTACATGGATAACATGATTTCAGCAATTAAGGAAAATCTAGTTCATCAAAAATGAATGAAAGAATGGCAAAAGGCCAAGCAAAGATTCTTCCATGGATTAAAAATTAAGCTACACACTTTTCTTCATTTTATTGTATCAATCTTACTTGGTTTCAGCATATGGATCTCCATCATTTTTTCTCTCACTAGCATAAAAATATAGAGTTACATAATGAACTCATCCATCAAACACAGACTTGATGTACTCAAATTTAGAACAGAATCATCTAGACAAATAACATAGGAGCAGGTATATCTATCACATAGGAGCTAATGCACAATGTACAAATCTGAACAATTTTGTATTCAATTTCAAACAAAGAATGCAGTACAAATTTGCACCTTCTTCCCAGCAGGTTGTTGCAGCGAGTGTGTAACATCTGCAACCTGTGCTGGAACGTATTAATCACTTTCTGAAACAAAGTAATCAATAAAATGGAAATATCAAGAAAATTGAGTTTTCTTACCTCTATCAAATGCAGCTTATAATTTAGGACTAAAGAAAGCATATCATTCTCTAGTATCATGCATGTTATCATACATAGACAATGAGAAAAATCCACATGCCTTATTGTTATTCTTGTATAATTTTATACCATCTCCTTGTAAAGTATCTTATTCATATCAGAGCCTGCTCAAATTGTATCTGCAAGTTAATTGCATCCACTTCTTTTCACACTTCTTTTTTATTTTATATTTTTAAAGTTGGTCATAACATAGGAAGTACATTATGGTCATAAAACATAAGCTAAAAACCCAAGTAAAATCAAATATAATGATTTCTTATCATATACAAAATTCTTTCTTAGCATCCACTAAAATTATAATAACTACTAAAATTCTAATTGGTTTATGGCATAATGACACAGTTGAGGTATGTTCTTTTAATCACACTTTTTCATCACTGAAGAATAATTGAATTGGAGTGTTTCACCAGGACTGTGCAAGCACAAGCAGAAGTTTACAGGTTTCAATAATAAAAAGAAACTTCTAAGATTTGAGAACTGTAAAATAATAGCATACTAATTGTATTTTAAGGTACTTTACGCAAAGGTCAGTAAAGATTTACCTCCTTTTCCAGTTTTATATACAATAAGAGCTTGATTTTTCTTAAAGCCTTCACTGGAATGAATGTGCAAGAACCAATCATTTTATCAATCTCTACAAATGCGATTGTTTCCCATAATTTACCTTGTTCGAATACGACTGGCAGTAAGATAAATGAACCATACGATGGGTCTGGAATTTTGTCTTTTCATAATTCTTTTATCTTGGGAAGATATAATTTTAAAACACTCAGATAGTTATATTTTGGCAAACACATAAAAAATGCAGAAACCAAGAAATATGTATCCAAAATATAGCCATTTTCTATGTAAACAAAAATACAAAGAATACACCAAATTTTCATCAATCAGGAAATGAAATTAAGAAAATAAAAAGAAAAACACATATGCATATACTTACAACAGGACAGCTTGCTTCCCTCATCCATTCGAAGTTGCGTGGATCAACAATTAAATCATCTGGAAATTGACAAAATTCTATGGTCAAGCTAATGGGACAATGGCTTAGAATTAACTTGGCTTAACAATGAGAATGCTTAATTCACATTTGAACTACATAGGTCAATTGTAAATCAAGGGGCATCAACAAACCACCTATTCAAATAAATGACACATAATTCCTATTGTACTCGATGGTAGGCAAAGTCATACTTCAGTAAGAATTCAATTCTATTAATCAGGAAAATCTTTTGCTTTCTAAAGAAATGCTTTTGCTTTGTAATGATAATAATAATGCTCCCAATCACATGACTCGAACTGTCATACAACAAATAAAGTAGGGATCTATGCACCCAATCACACTAAACCTCGACTGTTTTATTTTTCATAAGTTTCTATAATTTATGCAAATAGACCCCTAAACTTTTCCCTACTCACATTTTCCACAAATTTTGCAACAAAACCCCTCAAATATTTCTTTTTAACATTTTTTTAGAAAAGTTTGCTAACAAACCCATTCTTCTTTTTATTTTTTTCACTGTCATACAACAAAGAAAGTAGGGATTTTCTTCAAGAAGAAAATGTGCACTAGCAATAGTAATAGCTAAATCTTCTAGATATATTTCTTTTTTTTTTTTTTTTTTTTTTTGGATAAGGGTATCATGACGTGTGAACCATTGGGACACTGGGGATACAGGCACCCTAAAGGACAAGTTTTAGCCCTTCTAAGTTGCTTCTAATCCTAATGTCTACAGTGATGGTCCATGATGAATCTCCAGCACCATGTAAGACTTGAAGAAGAAGCTGCCAAACATAGCAAGGCTCTCTAAGATATATATAACTTCAACTACATCCGCAGCTGGGAGGTGGGGTGGGGTGGTTGCAGGGCCATACCATCAAGTATGAAGCCCTTATTTTTTTTAAAAATCCTGTAGAAGACCTGAAACCATTTCAGGCTTCACAGCAACTCTGCCAATATCATCTTCATGGCATTCAAGCTCAATTTTTTTATCCACCAAGAAGATGGCAGAATTACTACCCGGGGCATGCCATCAAGTATGAAGTCCTTATTTTTTTTCAAAAAACTTTAGAAGACCTGAAACCATTTCAGGCTTCACAGCAACTCTGCCACTATCAACTTCATGGCATTCAAGCTCAATTTTTTTATCCATCAAGAAGATGGCAGAATTACTACCCTTTTTGTACTGAATTTATACAGTGGATCATCTCAATGTTCTAAGACTGATTATACTTGCTGTTAATTTATGTTATAAATCAAACTAATGCAACCCACTTACTATAGCCAAACATGGTCCCTCGCTCACAGATCATAACATTTTGGTTTCCGGCAAGTCGCACCTTTTCAGCAGAATTTACCATAACCTGCCAAATGTAGTCATGAAAACCATTCATTCAAGAAAAGGTGCCTATCCTTTTGTATGCATAGAAGTGTTGATAAATATTAAAATGGAATGAACCAAGAATTGATGGATAACAGCAGATTGATTTCCAAAAATTGCCTGGGCACAATGAAGAAAATGGAAAACAAGTGTGAAAGAGTGAAGGGGCTTTCTCTCTGAAACATGTTTGCATAAATTGCAGGTAGACAAGAAAAGGATATTTCACAATTGATTTAATCTTTAACAAAATATAATAAAGCATGAAGACACTCAAATAGTAGAAAGCATGGTTCCCTCAAATATTTGAAAGATAGCAATTAATAACATTCATAACTTACTGAAGGAGCACAAAACTGCCCTTTCTTAATATTGATAATTTTCCCAGTTTTCGCGGCAGCAACTAGAAGATCAGTCTGCAGTTGTAAAATACCAAATTAGAAATGTATAGTTCACAGCAAGCAATTTTCATGACATCAACAGTTGGCTTTCCTCAATCAATGGAAATGTCCAAAATGCAAAAGAAAGTATACCTGGCGGCAGAGAAAAGCTGGAATTTGAATAATATCAGCAACTCTCCCAACAGCTTCACACTAGAGACAAATGACATCGTCAAACATATTTTATCATTTTTTTCACAGCTCAGAAATGACTTTAACACAACCATGTAAAAGTACAGCAGACAACCCTTTTGATGACTTCATGGGCAAAGATGATAAAAAAGCAAACAAGAACGTAGAAAGCCAGCCTTACATCATAAATACGCCCTAAAGGTTTTCCCCAAGTAATCCCTCATGGATTTATTGAAGTCATACTTAACCGCCATTCTTTTACCAACCCCTCAAACTTGCGATTTCCATTCTAGATAAGCTGTGTGGGGCTTCTGTTACACTCGTCTAGATAGCTCAAATGAAATTATACTTACAAAATATCTCTCGAAACCTTTTAGGGTGATCCATTTTGGTTTCCCACCATCTCATTCCCTAGAATAGCAGTGAAGGAGTTTAGGACTGAAGGTCAAAGGAATCATTATTCGACAAGAACTACTTGAAGAACAACCATCTAAGTGTTTCCCTCCTGGCTAATTCAAAAAGAAAAGCTTGTGGTATTAATGCATGTCAAAAATAACTAGAAACATAGATGTTTAACTAATTAAAAACTATAACTGATACCCAAATGAAAAAAGTTTGCACTATTCCATCCAGCTACTTGTCCTCGTTTTTTATGCTCTATACAATGCTAGTATCCCACTTAAATTTCGGACAAAAGAAAGAGAAGAAACATAGAAAAGATAAGGGATAGAAAAATACTTCAACAAATTCAACATGTACATGGGTGAAGGTGCTCAAGATGCTTTCCACCAAAACGAGGGTATGAAATTTACAGAAAACTGCCTTTCAAAGGTAAACAAATGAATATGCTGAAGGATAAATGAACCGTACAAAATCCAGAGCATCAAGGGATGCCCACATACTACTTTCTTCAATATAGACCAACATAATCAAAAATAGGAATTGACCCCAACCATTAGGCAATAATAGATTGGGCTTATAATGTACAGCCAGAATATGAAAATACCTGGTGACTTTCATGAACATCAGTGACAATGGGAAGGTCATATGTGATTTTAACCTTCTCAAGGATCTGCAGTTTAAATAATCTGTTCAATTTAGAGCAATCGATATAATTAATAGCACACTTGAAATTTTCAGTAGCAGGATAGCATACCTTTAACCCTTCTTCCAAGCCAGGACCACGGAATGATTTTGAGGAAGTACGGTTTGCTTTGTCAAAGCTGGATTTAAAAACCAGTGGTAAACCAAGCCTAGCAATGACCACCAAACATCAATATTTAAAGCGAAACTAAGATAAATTCACTCAAAGTTTTCAACAATGATAATCAGAGTGCAAACCTACTTAGATGTAATGCTTTTGATATGCTTGGCCATTTTCAGAACATGCTCCTCAGATTCAATAACATTGGGCCCCGCCAGTAAGAAAAAAGGATCTGAAGCCTGTGCATATGCAACAAGGAAATACATAATATCAATTGTAAAATAGTTCACAACAACAAGTAAAGATTGTAGGCCATGAGGGCAGTTTTTCAAAAGCTTCCAAAAATAGAGACATAAAATGGATGACCATGAACTATTATGACTCATCAAATAATGCCAGTTATTTTTATTTTCAGTTTTTTTCAACAAGTAAAGTGATAATTAATGGCAACATATGGCTCATCAAATTCCCCTTAGAACGCATCTTCAGCAAGATTTAACTGAAAATAAGAATGGAGAGAGAAGTTTTCTACTCATAACACGTGAATCGTCATTAACTATTATGACTTTGGTCAAAGTTACACACATCTAAATGTCCAACCAACTAGTACAATATGTGAGAATTCGAAAACAAAGACAAACCCTTAAAAGGGATATGAAGCATTAAGTCCCAAGTAGCCCCTTATAGTTGGATATGGCCTCTGATTTCTAACAAGGTAGTGTAAATGAGTCATAATATGAAAGTAGGTAACGTTATCACTCTGTCCAATCACATTGGCCAAGCAGAAGCCTATCTGAAGTGACTGCTGTGGCAGTGTATTAACACATCTAACATTCAAAAGAGAAGTGATGGTATAACTCATGCTGGTCATTAGCTCCCTTGGTGAGCAGCCACATACAAATGTGACAGACATAAATGACCGTAAACTACTTCTATCAAACTTCCACAAAATTCATACTAAAAGCTCAATTTACACAATTGCTAGTCTTTACTATGTTCAATCTATCAGTATCAAGGTGAGGACTCTTCTACTGCTCTTTGTCTGAAAAATTGGTTGCAACTTTTCCCAAAAAAAAAAAAAAAAAAAAGGTGTCTCAACCACATAATTCTTGATCTCTATTCATAATCAGTGTGAAATATTAACAAATTAAATCAGTATGAACAAATAATTACATGAGTTGTTTTTAAGAAATGCAAGATAATATCAAGTCATTAAACAGAAGAAGCACAATCAGCATTTGAATTTGAAAAGAGAGACAAGCTAGAACCAAACCTTGAGCTGATTGAAAAGCGCCACAGAAGAATCCATGCCTCAACACCAAATCAAAGACCTGAAGAAACAAAAACCAGATCAAGAACAAGATCAAAATCATCAATTGATTTCTTTTCATTCAAGAGAAAAAGGGAATCACAACACAATGTGGGTGAGAAATCGAAAGAAAAACAAAGAAATGAAGATGAAACCAAACCCTAGATAGAAGCAGATATATCGGAAGCTCGCGAGAGTTTGGATCCGAGATCCGCGAAGGTCGAAGATAGCAGCGAGGGTTTTACAAAAGAACAGAGGAGGTGAGTCCCGCAGGGAAGCATCCTGCTGGGCAGCTTGTCGGGTACGGGTTTGGACAGTACCGAAGATCCGGATCCGATAAGAAATATAAAATGCTTTTTCAACATGGTGTTACCATATTACCCTTCCTGGTTTAACAAACGTAAACCCGTTGAATTGTCTATAGTTGTCTGACTAGTCACTTAATTCCGCCAAATCACTGTCTGATGGAAATTTTTTAATTATGAAAATTTTAGAATTTTTGATTAAAAAAAAATTCTGTGAGTGTTATTTATTTATTTTCTTTTTTTTAAAAAAACTAACTAAGAAATTAGATGAATCACGTGTTTAGCACGCCCCTTATCCTGAACTTGGTTCAAACCCACCCTCATTGCCATGGTCTCCGACCAAAATGGAACCGTATCTCGGCGCGCTCCTTCCCGGCAAATGCTTGCCTCTCTTCGGCATTTCATCGAATACCTTGCCTGCAAACAAAACCAGCATTCGATTTCGCTCTCTGAATCGCCAAAGTTCCCTCCTTTGTAAATCCACAGATGCTTCCGTGGATCACAAAGAGATTGCGGATAAAGATGAAGCTGATCTCCAATGGCAATCGGAGTTCCTGGGCTTGGTCAGCTCGCCGAAGGACTCCAATAAGAAGCCCCGTGATAGGTCGAGGTTGCTCGAAGACACGGATGGCATGGATTGGTGCGTCAAAGCTAGGAGAGTTGCTTTGCGAGCAATTGAATCCAAGGGTTTGAGCGAGTCTATGGAGAAGATGGTTGTTCCCAAGAAGAAGAAGAAGAAGAAGAAGAAGAGTGATATTAAGCTCAAGAAGAGCAATAAAGATGGGATTTTGGGAGACTCGGATGAGGAGTTTGAGAACATTGAGGATTTGGAGGCGTTGGACATGGAGGATGATGGTGATGACCTGAAACGGAGGGTGAGTTCTTTTGCAGATGGGATGTTTGTTGAAAATAAAGAGAGGAGCAGAGCATTGTTTATTGAGAGATTGTCCAAGTTTTCAGGACCGTCAGACAGGAAGAAGGAGGTTGGGTTGAATAGAGCTATAGCCGATGCGCAGACGGCAGACGATGTACTAGAGTTGGTTGCCGAGACAATGTCTGCGGTGGCGAAAGGTCTGAACCCTTCGCCGCTCACTCCGTTGAATGTTGCCACCGCACTTCACAGGATAGCAAAGAACATGGAGAAGGTATCAATGATTAAGACTCAGAGATTGGGGTTTGCACGACAGAGGGAGATGTCAATGCTGGTTGGCATTGCAATGACAGCATTGCCAGAATGTTCAGCTCAAGGTGTGTCAAACATTGCATGGGCATTGTCAAAGATTGGTGGCGAGTTGCTTTATATGTCGGAAATGGATAGAGTGGCAGAAGTGGCAATAACCAAGGTTGCGGAGTTTAACTCACAGAATGTTGCCAATGTTGCCGGTGCATTTGCTTCGATGCAGCATTCCGCTTCGGACTTGTTCTCAAGATTATGTGGAAGAGCTTCTGATATTGTTTCCGCTTTCCGGGAGCAAGAGCTTGCTCAGTTGTTGTGGGCATTTGCTTCTCTGGACGAATGTGCAGATCCTCTGCTTGACTCTCTGGATGATGTTTTTAAGGATGCTAATTGCATACAATGCTACAGAGAAAAGGAAAGTTCTGGTTCACACCATAGTTCAGATGGAGAAGTCGAGGTTGATTTGAACGTGCAAAGTAGCCGAGGTGTTGATATGGGAGAGTCTACAGGTGTTCCTATACTCAATTTTAATAGAGATCAGCTAGGAAACATTGCTTGGTCATATGCTGTTCTTGGACGAATGGATCGGCCTTTCTTTGCTCATGCATGGAATGCATTGAGCCTGTTTGAGGAGCAGAGGATTTCAGAGCACTATAGGGAAGATATTATGTTCGCTTCACAAGTTTATCTAGCAAACCAGTGCTTAAAGCTCGAGTATCCTCATCTTGGTTTATCACTGAAGAGTGAACTTGAAGAAAAAATAGCCAAGGCGGGAAAGACCAAACGGTTCAACCAGAAGATGACTTCTTCATTCCAAAAGGAGGTTGCAAGACTCCTTGTTAGCACTGGCCTTGAATGGATCAGAGAATATAAAGTAGATGGGTACACTTTGGACTCGGTGATTGTTGACAGAAAACTTGCTTTCGAGATTGATGGGCCGACACATTTCTCAAGGAACTTAGGCAAGCATGATCAACTCATATACTATGTTCTTGTGATTTTGGTGATTGGAGTTTAGAGAAAAGGTAAAACTGTTTAGAAAATTGATTCATTGATACTGAATTTTGTATGGAATTGTGTAGGAACTCCTTTGGGTCATACAGTGTTGAAACGTCGCTACATTACTGCTGCTGGCTGGAAACTAGTTTCCCTGTCTCATCAGGAGGTGAGCTATCACTACTGATCTTAAATGCTATTTATATTTCCAATTTCTTTGCATGAAAGAACAAAATGAAAATCTTCAATTGTCCAAGTAATGTTTTATGAGTGAATTGTGCCATAAAATGTAGCAAATGACGGCATCTTTTTCCCTGATTGGAAGAAAATGTCTTGAAACTTTTTAAGGCGAATTCTCGTATGCTGATATCTATGTCAAGTATATTTTGATTTACATTGTTATATTTATACCAAAGAATCTTGTAAGACCAATTATGCAAAACGCTTGCAATCTAATATCAACTTGACCTAAAATCGAATTGACTGACAATTCATTGTCATCATCCTTGCAGTGGGAGGAGCTTCAAGGAGGTTTCGAGCAGCTAGAATATCTTAGAAAAATCCTTGGAATTAATCCAAGCGATGACGAGCAGTTAATATCAAATGAATGCACGAAATCAAGGTAAAAAGCTGCCAGATATGGCTTGATTATGTTGGTAGTACCAGTGGCTTTCAGAGAAATGTATGTGTTGTATTGGTCTTCATAAACATTCCTCATGAGAGAGTTCATGATGATCACGTAATTGAAGTTCCAAAATAATCTAACCGAGAATTTTCATTTATCTCCTTGAGAACTTTGGAACTAGTTGTTAGCCTTTCACTTTCTGAATATTTGTAACGGAGGTTGTAAACAATCTGAGGTACATCACTTGCATATATAGCCTTATGAAGGCATGGCGTATATGTAATTATATAATTTTGCATGGGTATGTACGCAAATTTTGCTTTCAAATAATGAGAAAGGTAATTGAATTGTTGCATCTCAAGCTACATAGATACAACCTCCCCCGTATGGAATCTCTCCATTCCTATTCTGCATCAAATGGCAGATATGCATCACCGTGCAAATTAATTTTCACATGGCTAACCACTAATAGCAATTGATCAAATCATGAACCAACCTGTTAATGAATCTATTTGAAATATGAAAACCACATTTCGACAAGAAGCATAACATTAAAAACTTATCAGTCCTGGTTTCACCCATTCTTGTCATATATTTGTTTTACTTGCTACACAACATCGACAGCATCCCCTGAGTTGCTTAGATCAGTATAATAAAACAAAGGTTTGAAAAGCGTTGTTTCATGGCTCCCAACGCCAATGAATATGAAGATCGCTTTGAGTTAGTTATCTTCCACGACGACTGGCACTTTGTTGGGATGGGCATTACTCATCGCACGTTGAAGTTCAGAAATAAAATCCATCTGTCAGACACATGTATATGGAGCGAAACAATAAGGACATGAAGCCAGCACTGTAAGTGAAAGAATGACTCAGATTTAACCAACACCCTTACCTGATGAGGAAGTTTGAAGTGCCCCCAGGATGACCCACTTGCTCCGGTATACATAAATGGTTTCTCTGTTAACATAATTATAAAAAAAGATATATAAGTTTTATATTTTATGACAGCAGGAAATGGCTACAACTTTGAGCAAATTTGCAGATGTTCGACCGTATTCTATATTTTCACTCAAAAGGATTCTGTATTTTCCTTGACTATGAAAATGGTGAGCAGTTTTGCTCCCTATTCACAAAACATTTTTAATCGTTGGAACGATACTAACATATTTATTGACCAGGACCAAAATGTTGCGGGTATACTTTAGGACCAAAAGTGCACTTATACCTTAGTTTAGTTGAATGTCTTACTGTGACCAGCACATAATGAAAAATGCTTCACCTTTGATGTTTGATCACATTTGCACCAAAGCTCTCAGATATAGAAGGAAAGGTGACCGAAACATATAGTAAATGCCAATGAAGCGCTAAAGAAAAGGGCCAAAAGGCATAATTTGTACCAGGATATGAAGTAAAAGAGGAATTAGCATCCAAACCGCTACGCAAAACACAACACAAAATAACCATTATCATCTATAGAAGAACAAAAAAAAAACATGTAATCAAGGGCAGGCATATATGTCTATATATCCATAAACGATTAGCATGTAAACTACAGACTTATTATCTGTTTGAAATGCATGAAGAGACCAACGCATAGAACCCCTATTAGACAATTATCTTCAACAAATATTTGTAAAAGAACAAGTATGTTATTAAAAAAATTGAACTTAGTCAAATGCAACATTATAAGTGGTCAGATCACATGCATAATATCATAAATCTGATCATCATGTTATTGTTCCCGAGGGAGTGAGAATCTTTGATAGATGAATGCACAACACATAGGGGGCCATAAAAGTTGGTATATTTGCTGAACTCCAGTTGTTGCTAGATATCAGGCGTGCTTAAAAATAAAGCATTTCGACTTTTTAAACTCCAAATGCACCCATTCTCAATCAACCAATGAAAAATGGACATGAGAGTCAAGGGATTCACACTCCACAGACATTAAGACAGCAACAACTCACCAGATAAATCTGACGGGTCATTATACAAATTCATTGCAGCTAGCCAACCTACAAATATGAGAAAATTAAATAAGTACATTGAACCAGATCATTCTTTGAGAACACTGAACCAGCCAAACCAATACAATAAAATCAAATTACTTGTATAACATTCCGTTTTCTGGCATCTACAGTATCAAACAGACAGTGGTCATAACAAAATTCAACGCTATGCCAAGTTTTTTTTTTTTTCTCATAAATAGAGCAGACAACAGAACCCATACCAACAGTGGCAAAACAGAGGGATGCTACTTGAATGCTTGTTCAGTCATATTAATATATGCCTTTTATCGGCAGGAAAATAAACAGGGACTTCATTTATCACTGCTAGCATAAATTAGACACTTATTATGAAATAAGAACATCAATATGATCCATCAACCTTGGAAAATAGACAAAACATTATTAAAGAAGAACAGGGGCAAAGATATAATTTTATTATGAGAGAATGATGCTTATAATGACATTCTAAAGGGGAAAAGTCCTGAAACAAAGTAATAAACCATACGTACGCTCATTTAGAAGGTGAGTGGCCTCACTGTTACTGCACCCTTCTAGCGGTATGAGCCTTGAATTCATGCTGTCATTTTGGTTACAGCTATTTCCTAGATCCCCATGATCCATCACCGGAAGATTTCTTGAATATGATGCTTGATTCTTCTCAGGATCAGTCCCATAGGAGTAATTCATCTTTTCAGGCTTCTCTGGACAAATATCATCGAATCAATTATAAGAGAAAAGGTTTGGCGGAAAGGAACCCAAAAATAACAGTAGATACATATTATGGGTCAAAGTAGTATCCTCTTTCATAATCTCCGTAACTACAAAATTATCTTTTTAAATCATGCTGCTTATCATTTTTATGCCTCTAATCTTATTTTACTTTAATTTAAATTTAAATATATTTTAAAGGCATTGTCCCTAGCTCCCCATATAAGATTTTTACCGGTCTTTCATTGAATCAAGGAAGAACAAACTTCTATCATGTAAAACCAACTAACAAAAAGCATCATTTGGACACCCAAAATTGATCGTCAAATCAACGCCGGAGAAAGGACAAATGAACACCTCCTACTATGCAATGGTATAGGTATTTTTGAGGCTTGACAAGTAAGCAAAATCATTTGCTCACTAGTTCTCAATAAACATTTCCGCTCTTCAATTGCATTCCCAAAAATACTTTTTGGTTCCCAAAAAAAAAAAGGCCTCCTTGCAAAGTCTCTCTCTCTCTCCCATCCTCTACTTAGGTTTGGTTCTTTGAAATAGTTTGCATGAAAACAATTAAGGTTTCACATTCCAAATCAATAACTTGAAGGAAATTCCAGCAGCCATCAATCACGATCTAGTAGCAAAGAACAGATCCAAAGACTCCAACTTTAGGTTAAAGATGCACATTTTTACCCAATAACAAAAAAAAACATCAATTTAATTCTTTGAAACGAAATCCAATCAGCCAACAAACACAACATCAATACTAAACATAGATTTAAAAACTCAACAAAAAAAAAGAGATTAAAAACAGCATGAAATACCTCCAGATTTACGCCGGCCAAGCACTCGATTCCTGAAACACGAATCAAAATTTGAAATCAATCCTGCAAAAACAGAAAGAGATAGGGATTGAAAGGGCAAGAAAGAAGACACGCCTCTGAGCAGGAGGAGCATAGCGCTTGACATTGTCGGCGTGATGGATCTCCATCTCGAGAAGCAAGCAATGACGAGAGAGAAGGAGACGATCGAGAAGCCCCTTCGCCTTCTTCTCCTTCTTCTGGGCTTGGGGGTGAGCTCACCGGCGAGGCATGTCACCGTCTTCGGTGCAGCACCCGCAGCGGGAGAGGGATAGAAATCAACAGAAGAAGGGATCAGGTCCTCCGCCTTCTGTTTATGCTTTCGTTGCTCCGCTTCTAACCCTGGTTAATGGTAGACATCGAGATGTGATGAACCATGGTTTGTGCTATCCTAACTCTAGTTTAAAAAAAAATCTTCAATTTTAATTTTTAAAATTATTTTATACGTGAGTTTGGTTAGTTGGTGGATGGGGCAACCCACAAAGAAAGTGTTTGACTGATAAAATTAAATTTTTTATATCATTTTATTGATAACAAAATATTCTTAAAAAAGTCTACATTAAATTTATAGCCTATTTTTTCAAAAAACAATATTGATTAGATTTTATTTATGAAAATAAAGCGATAATTTTCTTATTGACGCCATATTTTATGGGTCAACAATTAAAAAAATAAATTTTCAAAACTAATTTTGTTAAATTAACAATGACTTTTGATTACTATATTAGTTAAATTAAGATATATTAAAAATAATAATTTTTTATTCAGCAACATTGGTTCCGCTGCTGCGTTTTGCGAAAGAAATTGTTAGAGTACATATATCATGTATATTGTATTTATACGTATTTACATATGTGTACACCTTTTTTTATTTATATGGACACATTGCCCTAATAGAAATATCATCACATTCACTCATCTTATTTATCAGAAATAAAGAGAGATTTGCACGTTTAAAAATGAAATCATAATGATCCATCAATCAAATCTTAAAATTTCTATATATATATATATATATATATATATATTTATTAAAAAAAAAAGTTAAGTTGTTGGAATAGCAACAATACAGCATGAGCTAAATTAATATCATGTGTTTAATAGTGTTTTTTGTTTTACAATGAAGAAAGATGGGATTTTGGCTAAGAAAGACATGAAGTTGGATGGATAAGAAGCTTTCATTGCCGTGCTTTACTCGTTGTGGAATTAATTTAAACATGAGTTCAATTAATATCATGGTCAAGTCATTAGTCAAAATATTAATATAATATTATGTCTTTGTCTTCAATTAGAATCATCATTTAAGTTATAGTTTTGTATAAAATATTACACTTTCAATCAAGTTTCATCACAACGTGTAATGATATTTATATTTTTAAAATAAATATGTAATCCTTGTGAGATTTGAGAATTCATATTACCTTAATTATACATGTGGCGGTTGCATTTGCCAATATATATGTATATTTATATTAAAATTTTTTTTTTTATTCTTCTCCCTTATAAATTTACATTTCAAATGATTGGTAAGTAATAAATGTTAGAATATTTAAACTATATGTGTGTGCATATAAATGATTGAATTATGATATTTTGTATGATGGATAAGCAGAGATGGTGTCCCTCAAGCAATTGCATGGGATTTTTGCAACACATCATCCCCACATCATATCTCTTGCTCTCTCATTCATTTCATTAATTGAGATGATGAATTTGATTCAGGGCATTGAATTTGTCACTCTCATAGACCTTTTTCTCTTTATCCAAAAATATAAATATGCAATGAATGTGATGACCTAATTTTTTTGTTCATGAACATGGTCCTAAACTTTCACCTCATTAGAAAACAAAGAATACAAATAAAAAAATATATATATTGGAAAAAATGAGAAAAATATGAAGTTTGTATATGGTAATTTACTATTTTAAAAAATTAATTTGGTAAAAGGAGTCGGTGAAGATATGTTCATGTGACTTTAAAAAAAATGAAACAAATATTACTATGGTTCATAAAATAATATAAAAATATTTAAATTCTTAAGAAAATTATTTGACCATTAAAGTTGATATAAGTGGTAGAGAACTGGATCACTTAAGCACCAAATCGTTATATACTTATAAAATAATTAAAAATCTATTGTTTATAAAGCTTTCAGTATCTTGCTCCAATTACTTACTTGCAAACGAATAGACCTTTTGATCCTTTAATCACATCACAACTAAATTGAAAAAAATTAAAATAATTTGCTAATATTTTTGGTAATTAAACAAAAAATAAAAATTTGGTTATAATTAAGATACCAACACAAATGGTAAATTTTTACCCTTTTTTTTATAATTTTTATTTTTAAATTTATTAAAAAAAAAAAAAAAAAAGAAGACAATTTGGTAAAAGTAAGAGTCATTGAAGAGGTGTTAGGAATTGGATAGAGACAAAAGTGATGAAGGAAGAAGGATGGCCAGGGGAGAAGAACCTTAAAAAACAACACATGATAAACATCAACTTGTCCCTTTTTCTTCTCAAAAATGGAGATGAAGAACTCCATGGCCCCACCACCACTTGCATGCTAATTTCCTCCATGCTTTAGCCCTTACAATGCACTGTATCTGTATCTCCATCCATCCCCTAATATCATCACACCCCAAACCCTCCAAATTTTCTCATCAAACTCTTTGATTGATGCCATCAAGGTGCTCTTTCCTTTTCCTCTTCTTTCTTGGCTGTTTGATTCATCTTTTCTTCATGTTTTAAATGTTTTTCCTTCTTTTCCTATGTTTCATTCTGTACATGAAAGTTGGTGGTTTCTTAGAAACTTGTTGGTGTTGTTGGTGTTGTTGGTGTTGTCTTCTTCTTAGCATGTATACCTGTTTTTTCTCCTTTTTCTTCTCCTAATGGTTGTTTGGTCAATCTTTACTTCTTCTTCTTCTATGATAAAAATATAAAGAGGTTGAGAGAATTACTTGCTTCTTCAAATTGATTGTTTGTTTTGTTTTGTTTTCTTTCTGTTTTTTTCCAACTTGCATTTTTATAGTTTGAGTTGGCACTGGGAAATTGAGTGTGTTCTGAAGCTTTGAATCTAAAGCTGAGATTATCTAGAAAATTTGATTAGTGTAGTGATGATGGAAGACAGAAGAAGAACAAGAACAAGAACTAGTGCTACTTCAGCCATGGAAGTCAAGAGAGCACAACCAACCGTGAACGACATTCGAGCATTCCCTTGGAACTACTTCAGCAGTGAATCATGTCTGCTTTTGGTTTTTCTCACTGCTTCATTGTTGATTCTGCCACTGATATTGCCACCGTTGCCGCCGCCGCCAATTATGCTTCTTCTGCTTCCTATTGGAATTTTGCTTGTGCTGCTACTCTTGGGTTTCATGCCTTCTGATGTAAGGGATATTGCCTCCTCTTACTTGTAAAGATTTCTGCAAATTTTGGTGTTATTTGTTCATTCTTGAATGCAAATAAATATACATCGATCATTTTCAATATACATATATGTATGTATGTATGTATGTCCACCATCGTCGTCTAGATGTTGTTCAACATGTTGAGGTGTTCATAGCAATGCTGATCTTTACTGAATAATTCATGCTTCCATGTGTAATTCCTTTATGAATGTGCGTTACTAGCCGAGATAGAGACTGAAATTGTAGAATTGGCATCCTTGATCATTACTTGTGTTTTTCTTGTTACAAGGATAGTGTAAAAGTTACCAATACTTGACTTTGAAACAAAGGAATCTGTTCTTTTTTCTCCGCATTTCAATTTGAAGTATGATCATAATTCAAGTATAAAAGTGTTGATACTTTACTTTGAAGCCAAGTGCATTTGTCTGTGGATCATCATTAGTAGTAAAAATTCGTCAGTTCCATCTGCATTCTGTGATCATTCAGCACAACCATTTTCTTGAAATTCCTAATTTGTGCTTTGATCGTTACTCTGATTCGAGACGCTTTAACTTGCGATCATGACTAATCAAGCTAAAACTTTCCCTTTTTTTTTTTAAATCGATATCAAATTAACCAGTGAAAGATATCAAAAATTTCTTATTTCCTGACTTCTTTTCCTGTTCAGAAAATGTTAAGACAACACACATTGAAGTGCTGGTTGGAAGGGAGAAGAAAAGACGAAGAGTTTATTAGAAGAAAACATGTATGAATTATGATAGTAGAAATTGAGATTCTTCATGCAAGATTAGATGAAAACTAGACGTAGAATTGATTGTGATGTTTAGCATTATTCAAATTCTAGTTTTTCAATGTAGAAATTTGACAAGCACTTTTCAAGAATATGATATACTGTTGTGGGGCACAATTTTTGGCAGTTGATAGTGATTTGGTGGTAACAGATGCATGAACTTTCTGTGTCTTTGTCATGCTCTGTTTTCTTTTCCTATATGACAATTCCATCCCTGGATTAAGATTATCTTAATATTTTCATCGATATGAAGATAAAATTAAGTTGCCAATAACCTCTTGATTTATTGCTACGGAGTTCTCTATGAAAAGTGTTTGTCATTGCTGAAGAGACAAGTTCAAAATCTAGCACATGCAAAATGATGATACATATATGTACAGGGATGAATTCCACATATTTCTGGCATGTGAGTGGTTCATATTTTATAAAACAAAAATTAATTTTTTATATATCTATTCTATCTGATGTTGTTGGATGATGAATTCCAAAAAACCAGCCTAATAAAGTGGGGTTAAATCAAGGGTCTAACAACACTTCACTTGGAGTATTTTCTTGATCATTTGCTGGTTAGAACCTCAACCAGTCCCACACCACTATCTCAATAAAAGCACCAATGTTGCAGATAGTGGGAGACTCACAACTCTAAAAGATCAATCTAACATGGTAGAATTATCCCCCATGTATATATACATAAACAATCTATCTACTAAGCAATGTGTGACTAAACCAAGAGTTGCAAGATAATAATAATAATAATAATAATAAGGCTGAATGTAAGGCTAGTCGAAGAGAAAACGCTCCCATCTGATACCATTAGAAGTCCCCTGTCCCTCTCACCTTTTTATCTATCCAAAAGTTCATCTTCTCCAAAACCCTTAAAGTCTCTCTTTTTAAAAAAAAAAATTTTATTTTTTAAATTATCCTGTTTTTAGTTTAATTATTTTTAAAAAAATTGTCATTTTTTACTTTGATCGCTATCCTCATCCCCTAATTTCAGCTGGCAACTCCTACAGTATATGGGGAGCTTTTCCGTTCCACCTGTAAAATTGGTCAATGAGCTAATTTAACATGTCTGAACAAATTATCTCTTCCATTAGAAATTACTTTAGTCAAATGAATCATTTCAATTTTAATGAGCCAGTGGTTTTTTGATCTATCCACACTGAGTTCTATATAGAGTATTTGTGTGATTTTACTGGTTTCAATTTACTTAAGGAAAAAAAATATGAGTTGAAATATTAACTCCTTTTTTATGTGTCTTCCTAATTTATGCACAGTTAAAAAAAATGAGTAGAAGATGGTTCTGTCTTTTTTTTTTTTTTTTTTTGTATATTTTTAACTGACTTCTCATTATAGGAATATATGAGAAAAAAAATGAAATATGATTTTTATAGGAATCTAAGAGAAAACTACTAATTTTGGCAAATATCAGGGGTATGCAGGCAAAAACTCTAATTTCCCTATTTATGAAGGGGTAGTTAGTAAAAACCTCTTGCAAAGACCTACGCTGGCGTGAACACTAGGCGCACTGGCACAAGATTCCAATAAACATTCCACAGGTAACCATCTTGGCGACCACTGAGCCCCTCGGCAATCTCTTCCACTCTCTCCAGCGCGCTCGTTTTCGTCATGGATGAAGAATACGATGTCATCGTGCTTGGCACCGGCCTCAAGGAGTGCATTCTCAGTGGCCTTCTCTCGGTTGATGGCCTCAAGGTCCTCTGTCGTTTCTCTTGTTTTTCTTTTTTCTTTTTTGAGTTTGATTTTGGATATTTTGTTGGATTTATTGCCATCATCTCGTTTCTAGTCGCGTTAGATTTCTTATGAATCATTTGGGTCTGGATTGTATAGCTGATTGGTGATTTGGTTTCCCTTGATCGATCTGGGTTTCATTGATTCATTTGGTACTTTTCCACTTTTTTTTTTCTTTCTCTGTTGGTTTCTCTGCTGATCTTGTGGATTGAACTGTGGATCACTGAATTAATGGCTAAAGATTGTATCTTGGAACTTTTATGGAATTTTCTATCCTTTTATTGTACTTTCTTGCGCATTTAATGGAGTGATTATTTGTTTTCTTCAATGAATTTTGTAAGGAATTAGTGTTTTTAGAAATAAGTATTCGTGGTTGGATCCATTTGATGCTTGAAATAGCATTTAACTTATTCATGTCTTGTCCTGTTGTGCTTTTACTGAGATGTATCAAGAAAATTTTTCCTTACCGCTTCGAAGGGTTATGCAAATTTTTAACTTTATGGTATTTGTCAACTTCACTTTTCTCTTTTCTTTGAGATGTTTGTAATTCTTGTCGAAGTTTAATGTATTCTGATAGAGTTTTCTTTGATACGTTGTAGAATACTGATCATCAATTTTGAAGCACCACTTAAATTGATTTTGGTGGTTGTTCCATGTATCATGATAAATTGGCTCCTTGAACCAGACAAACGGTTAATTTTGGTTCTCACTCAAACAAGATCAGACTAATTGTCTTTAAAATGGAAATTGTATCATGATAAATTGGCAGGGTGTTGTCGATTTCTGACTTATCCTTTTCTTGGCTGTCTCAGGTTCTGCACATGGACAGGAATGATTACTACGGAGGGGAGTCAACTTCTCTCAACCTTATCCAGGCAAGGAATTAATATGTTTTAATATCTTCAATGGTCATGAAGTTGATCCATGTTGAAAGTCTCACCACCATGAATGGCGATGAAAATGACTTAATTTATAACACTTACTGTTCAGTGGTATGGGAAAACTACTTGAGAAATCATCTTCCTTCGTTGCTTCTTCTGTTTGAAGTGCCAATTATGTATTGGTTTTATGCAAACTTTGAAGCACTAAATATAAAAGCTATTGATTTTTAATATCTTCTTTCTCTTCACTGCTCTATGAATATGATTCTGGCTTATCCTTTTGTGCAGCTCTGGAAAAAGTTCAGAGGAAATGATAAGCCGCCAGCGCATTTGGGATCCAGCAGAGATTACAATGTTGACATGATCCCCAAGGTTTAAGTTATTTTATTTCATATTTTATGTTACTATGTTGCAACAGCTGCAACACTGAGAGGATCTTTCTCATTTACTTCTGTCATAGCATTGGATGTGTGAAGTTAGTGCAGAGTCTGTGGACAGAACTTATGTTGTTCCTACAATCCTCCCAGTGTCATAGTTATTAGAACCTTGCAGGATATATCCTTTATTTTGGTTAATTCTTTCTGTATTTTCATGCAAGTAAATGCATGGATTCCTGCACGCCTCCCTATTTCCCTAATGCTTAAATTTTCCTATCGCTAATGGTGGCATATATGGTTGTAAATACTTCTAATATTGGCATAACTAAACAAAGTTTTTCTGGTTAGTTCATGATGGCAAATGGTGTCTTGGTTCGTGTACTCATCCATACAGATGTGACAAAGTACCTAAGCTTTAAAGCTGTGGATGGAAGCTATGTCTTTAACAAGGGAAAGGTAGCTTAATTTTCTCTTGGTTAGTGGTTTGTGTTATGGTTTATCAGCTTCATTGGTAGATTTTTGGTATTATCACTGGGCTTCAATAACCTTTTAAAAATTCAATAGTTTTACCTTCCTTTTGGTGTAATAGATTCACAAGGTTCCTGCTACTGATATGGAGGCACTGAAATCTCCACTTATGGGCTTATTTGAAAAGCGACGTGCACGAAAATTTTTCATTTATGTCCAAAATTATGTTGAAAATGATCCAAGAACACATGAAGGATTGGACCTAACAAGAGTGACAACAAAAGAGCTTATTGCGTATGTTCTTCATTGCCTTCTCAGTTTTACAGACTAATGTTACTCAGAAATATGCTTGTGGTTACTGAGCTATGTAACTCAGATATGTTCTTTAGAAATTGTTCTTTTTTGATGTTCTTCTGCTGTGCATCTCAGCGAAGATCAAAATATTTACCTCTGCGTATTCACTCATGTCTTCTGTACAAGCTAAAAATTCTGGTTCAAGATGACATGGATTCAAAGTATTCTTTATTGTCTCACCAGAAGATCTAGTGTTATCTCAAATTGTACATGATCAGCATTTGGTTAGTTTCAAATTGTTTATGGGTTTAGTAACCCTGTATTCATTGCTTTTGTCCTTGCAGCATAGATTTAAAGGGTTTTAAATCCTGAAGTTTGGCAAA
This sequence comes from Dioscorea dumetorum, assembly GCA_902712375.1. Classification (NCBI taxonomy): domain Eukaryota; kingdom Viridiplantae; phylum Streptophyta; class Magnoliopsida; order Dioscoreales; family Dioscoreaceae; genus Dioscorea; species Dioscorea dumetorum. Next base: position 5,384,995 of record CACTHL010000739.1, read on the forward strand.
ACAGAAAAGTGAGAAAGTTTATGCAATTTTGTACTTAAAAAAAGTGAACTGTATTTGGAGAATCTATTAGAAAATAGCATTAGGTGCATGCTTGTGCATGATAACATTGACTTGGGGAGAGTCATTCCCCTGCAAATAAAAGAGTATGCTTGAATATCTATTGTACTAAGATGCTTACTATGTTTGCTGGACAGGAAATATGGTTTGGATGATAACACGATTGATTTCATTGGGCATGCATTGGCACTCCATAGAGATGATCGGTACTTAAATCGACCAGCTCTTGATACTGTGAAAAGGATGCAGGTACTACCTGTTGCTTTGAACATGATCAATTGGGGATAAAATTTAAGCTTATTTCTTGTTGTGTTCTATTCCATTTTCTTTGTTTAACCCTTCAATCATTCGTTACATATGGACTTCCTGATAACTGCAGGAAAAGTTTTGCATAGTCTTTTTTGTGGCAAAGATAATCTTAAAAGGGTTTAAGGACTTCCTTCAGCTTCCAGTTTTTCTTTATTTACCTGTGTTTGTTTACAGTTTCTTCCTTAATTATTGTTTTTTCTTATTATATTATTCTTGATGGAATTAGTCCATCACTTACCTAACTGAGGAATTCACTGTAAAAGTATTAACTTTAATTAGTTAGTGACTTGGTATTTAATTCTGTTAGGAACCTGTCACCTGCTTTCTCATTTCATCTACTCGAGACATCTTATGCTCTTACCCTTGCTTAAAGAAAAAGTAAAAATTCTTATCTAACGAAATGTGTACTGGTTTGTTTGTTTGACAGCTTTATGCTCAGTCTTTAGCACGTTTCCAAGGAGGTTCACCTTATATTTATCCTCTTTATGGATTGGGAGAGCTTCCCCAGGTGATTATCATCTCTTTAGTTTAAAATTGACATCTTCTTTTCTGCTAAACTTGAAAATTTTAAACTGTCAAATCACAGGGTTTTGCTCGCCTTAGTGCAGTTTATGGTGGAACATACATGCTGAATAAGCCAGAATGCAAGGTACACTCTATAGCTTCAAGAGATCTTGAAAGGGTGAAGTAAGGAATCTGGAATACCATCTAATGTTGTAGGTTTAGCTTAGACAATATTCATCTAAGACAGTGTTTATACTGAAGATACCCTGCATTCTACTTGCGTCAGGTAGAATTTGATGAGGAAGGAAAGGCTTGTGGTGTCACATCTGAAGGTGAAACTGCTCGATGCAAGAAAGTTGTTTGTGATCCTTCCTACTTACCAAACAAGGCATGCCTTCTTATTCTCCTTATCAGAAATGAATAATGCTTGGTTGGTCTTTGATTTTCATTGCTATAAAAATGATTTACACTCTTCGAGCAAGCTTTTGTTCTGAGGACCTTTTCAGTAAATAATTTGGTAACATTTTTGCCAATTGCAGGTTAAGAAGGTTGGAAAAGTAGCAAGAGCCATCGCCATCATGAGTCATCCCATTCCCAATACTGATGATTCTCACTCGGTACAAGTTATACTGCCCCAGAAACAATTGGGGCGCAAGTCAGACATGTGAGTACTTACCCCTTTAAATGTTCTTCAGTGGGAAGAGAGATTTTAGTTTTCTCCGGTTCACAATGCCCATCTGTTATTATTCAACAGGTACCTGTTCTGTTGTTCTTATTCCCATAATGTTGCACCAAGAGGGAAGTTCATCGCATTTGTCTCGACAGAAGCTGAGACAGACCATCCTGAGATGGAATTAAAGCCAGGGATTGATCTTCTTGGTCCGGTCGATGAGCTATTTTTTGATACATATGACAGATTTGAACCTGTGAACGAACCCAGTTTGGATCAGTGCTTCATTTCAACTGTAAGTTGATGCAATCCTTGTCTTGTGTCTTTAGATCGGTGTGCGACCAGTGATAATTCTTCTGCTACTGCAGAGTTATGATGCCACAACTCATTTTGAGTCCACTGTCATGGACGTGCTTTCCCTGTACACCAAGATCACCGGCAAGGTAACCTGGTCCTTGTCGCAATAATTATTTTTATTCACTTATACACATTACTTATTCGCGTTGTGATTGTTATATGCATGCACAGACTGTTGATCTCAGCGTGGATCTGAGTGCTGCTAGCGCTGCCGAAGAATGAGAATGAGAGCTCATAAGCATTAGTTTCTGAGCTCTTATCAGTGTTATGTAATTGTTCAGGATCTTTCATAACTGCACTGAAAAAAAAAAAATGGGTTTAATTGAATGAGTTTTCTCAGATATATCAGACGGTGAATCATGCTTGAATTCCTACTTTGATGTTTTCTGGTTGAATTCCTCTTTTTTTTTTTTCTTGGATGCATTTCATCACTATCCCTCACAATCAAGTTACCATATATCTTAATTTAATGTTTTCATAAATTTGTTAATCTTTATATGCAAAATAATTCCTCTCGCATACGCACCAATTTGATTAAAATTTTATATGTTTATAAAATCATTGTATTTATATATGTATAATAAACAAATAACATTATTGACAAGTTGGTTCGTGGTTGTATAAGTAGCATTATTTTTTATTAATGTTTTATTATTATTATTATCTAGTGAAATTATTAAAGGTAACATTTACGAACAAGTAATAATTATTTATTTTCCTCATTCGCACACGAGTGGGCCATAGCAATTGGCCGGCCAGGTGACACGTGTAGAACATTGACTGGCTGAACTTAATAAAGAAAAAAAATCAAGCAATCACGGAGCAATAAAAAAAATGCAGCTTTGTGTCTTTTATATTGACTGGAAGGTGGAGAAGCAGAGTGATAAGAGAGTGATTCCGAGAAAGTAGGGTTGAGAGACCGGAGGAGAAGGAGATGGAGATTGGTTTCTTGGGTTTGGGTATCATGGGCAAGGCCATGGCAGTGAACCTCCTCCGTCATGGCTTCAAAGTCACCGTCTGGAACCGCACACTCTCCAAGGTTTCCTTGGTTTTTCCCATTAACTTGCTAATTAGGTCTTTAATGTGAGTTTGATTGTCATCTGGACTTGTGATTTTATTGATTCTATTATGTTGTTAGGTTTTTCTCATTTGTAGGTTTTCAGTTGTGGGCATATTGGATTTTGCATTTTTTTTTTTGTTATTTGGATTTTGCATATTGGACACTTGTTTAACAGAGCATTTGATTAGGGTTGGTTAATGTTGTTCATTTTCTAGTGTGATTTCAGTTTTATCTTTTGATTTTTATCGCTATGACTTTGTGCAATGTTGGTGAAAGATGTTAGTGTGTCATTTGTCCTATTCTATACAGTTTATCTGGCCCGCTGGGATAACTCGGATGCCTTTGATCCTTCTTACGCATCGGAGCTTCTATAAATGTATATATTCATACTGAGCATTGAATATAGACTTCCTCATTATGAACCCAACGATCCTTTTCTTGATAATATCAATATTATTTGTCTTATTATGTTGAACAATGAGCAGCATTTCTTTTGTGTTTAAGTCTCTCAACTACTATCTTTTTGTCCATGCTTCCCCTCATCATGAAGGCCAAACAGGATAATGCTGATAAAAAAAATACCCATATAGGACCTTATCAGTCCTAATATTAGAGATAATTTTAGACTGCAATGTTATTAATAATAGGTAACGATGAGATGGCAGCCATAAGAATGTCTGTGGAGATAAATATTGTAAATGGTCATTAGGCAGTAAGAGCTGAGTCTGAACTCACACAGCGTTTGCCAACCAAGTTGCAACATCAAGTAGCATTTTTTTTTTTTTTTTTTTTTTTTTTTTTTTTTTTTTTTTTGTCCCCCGTGAGGACGCTTCACAAGTGGCGAGGTTTGAATTCGGGGTGAGGCGCATGCCAAGTTGCAACATCAAGTAGCTTGTCTTTTTTTTTTGAAAAAAATAAGCATTTTTTTTTTTGTTAAGTTTTTCTTTAATTTTATCAGTATGAAATTTTTATGGCTCTTGCTCATACATGAATATTTGTTCTTCTGTTACTCAAGCTTTCTCTGACTTCAAAGTTCTTTACTTTGCTAGCTATATAATATTGATGAATACCATTCTTTTGTTGGGGTTAAGTAGCAAATGTGTAATGCTGTTTTAGCTATTAATAATCACTTAATCATTAAAATCTTTCCCCTAATATTGAAAAATTTGAATATTGCATTGTAGTGTGAGGAATTGGCGGCAGAAGGTGCGTCTATTGGAGAAACGCCAGCAGCTGTGATAAAAAAGTGCAAGTATACCATTGCAATGCTATCTGATCCCAGTGCTGCTCTTTCTGTCAGTAAATGACTTGCTTCTGATGATCCTTTTTGTGGATTTGATGTCCAACTCATAACATCTTAAATATTTTAGGTAGTTTTTGACAAAGATGGAGTTCTTGAGGTCATCTGCAATGGAAAAGGCTACATTGACATGTCAACAGTTGATTCTGATACTTCATCAAAGATCGGTGAGGTCTGACCTTTTGTTCCAAGAATGCATCCGCTTTTGTCATTTTATATTTTTTGTTAGGACAAGGGCAGGGTAATGTTGGTGAAGCTGTAATAAAATGCTAATATTGTGTCTTGTTTTTCTTATTAATTTTTATTGTCATTGAGAGGTGAGCTGATTTACATGCCATGCATTTCTAGAAACAAATTCTGCATCTTATCTAGTCAAGCATTTAAACAAAGCCTACAATACAAAATTTAAGACATAGTGACTAAGTTGAATTAAATGGGTCATATGTTTCAGATGGTTTTCTTGGTTATACTCTATATATCTTTGTGCAAAGTGCTGCTTGACCAGTAGTCATGGGGTATTTTATCTTATGGTAATGGTTGCTTGCCGCAGGCAATTGAGCATAAGGGTGGATATTTCCTTGAAGCTCCTGTCTCTGGTAGTAAAAAGCCTGCTGAAGATGGTCAGCTGGTTATCCTTGCTGCTGGTAAAAAGGTGAAGTATCATAACTTGTAATATTCTGTATAATATCCAATTACTGTTGGATATTGTGCTGTCAATTGAGTGCTGTATAGATAGGATTTAGGATCCTAGAAGCTGGCTGCTTCTTTCAAGACCTGTTATAAATGTTTTCATGGTCATCAGTATATGCAATTAGCACAAATGATATAAATTTTAGAATACCATATGCATCAAGTACTGTTATCCTTCTAAATACTCATCTTTGGTATCTGGAGAAATTTTTCACTGTTTATACCCTTTTAATTTTGTGAATGTAAAAATACCATATTGTTTGGGGTTATTTCTGAACAATTTTGTCCATTAAATCATCATCTACAAATAAAGCCCATGTGAACTATAAGTCACTTCCTGTTCATGATCATTCTTACCTTCAATGACAACCTTTATAGAATCAGGAGCAAGTTTGCATGGTGCACCCGTCATCATGTTAGTTCATTGATTATATCTCCTTGTTTTTTTTATGTGTGTGTGTGTGTAAATGCAGGAATTATATGAAGAAATTACTCCAGCCTTCGATGTGTTAGGAAAGAAGTCTTTCTATTTGGGTCAAGTTGGAAATGGAGCAAAAATGAAGCTCGTCGTTAACATGATTATGGGCAGGTATAAAATTGATACATGGCTTGCCCTTCTTAGTTCTTACTGCTTTATTTTTCCATTAAGGTTTCTTGTGTAATGCCCTTGAAGATTATATGATAAATGTACTTACTCCTGAGTTCTAAGCCTACACAACTGGGCAACCGCCAATTTACCCAATCCTCTAATAGGCTGTCAGAGCATTCAAGACAATGCAAATTTATGCTTTTTATAGCGCTCTTTCACTTGTATCTCACTAACTTCCGTGGGATAAAAGCTACAGAACCTTGCGTAAATCTCCTACTCAGGTTTCGTTTGTTTCTTGGGGCGTCTATTACTTGACAAAAACAGTTCTATCACAAGAGAGTGCGAAGCCTCAACCACAATGCTATTGATTTTTCTCACGGGTTACTGTATTAGGTCTAGTGTTAGTAATTTGCTAGAAATATTAGGACCTTGATGAGTGATGGCACAATGTTAAAAATTAGTTTTTTTGTGCTTGTTCAATTGATTTAGGAAGTCATCTTGGAGACGTAGCATGTCATAGTCCATAGAGTTTATACTAATCTCGCTCAAAGACTCAATTGTGAAAGGATCTTTATAGTCCTATTCTATTATAACCCGAACCAAATTGATAATTAGTTCCACAAGGAAGAATCTCAATAGCCCTATGCTGTTATAAATAGAATTAAAAAGATTGTTGCAAGCCCAGTTTAGTCCTACATCATCTAATTAAAGGGAAGTCTGTGCATTTAGGGGGGATCTTATTTTTCAAGCTGGTCTTTTGGGGTTGTAGATCTCCCGTTATGTGCAATATTGGTGCTTTCCTTAAGAGCAGGTGATGTGGGATTGGACGAGGTTCTGACCAACAAAAGGTTTTGACCGGGGATAAGCCCCAAATGAAATACGAGTGAAACACTACCTGATGAGGGCATCGGGTCTGATAGGGGAAGTAATGTTGCAAGCCTGGTTTAGTCCCACAGCCCCTAATTAAGGATAAATCCATCTGTATATGTAGAGGATAACTCTATTTTATCAAACTGATCTTTTGGGATTGTGGATCCCCGCTATGTGCAACAGAGATAGCTGTTAGAAACTAGCCAAGGTCAAAGCTATTCTATAATTTAGAGTTTTCAAGCTAACGCTTCATTAGATGCGTGTACATGGTACTGATGCACAACGGCTTGAATTGTTTGTTGAAACCTAAGGTTTTCATTTGGTTTAATCTGACAGTAACTTGCATCGAAATCACCAACTGGTTTAGATTCTGCAATTAATTGGATTTTTTTCTTTGAAATTAAAAATTAAGTTCTACATTTTTCTTTCTTTCCTTTTGCAGTATGATGAATGCTTTTTCCGAGGGTCTTTGTCTGGCAGAAAGAAGCGGACTGAGCTGCCAGACACTTCTGGATGTATTGGTATGTATCAATGAACACCAAAACTCCAAATAAAACAAAATTAAAGAAACTATTTCTTGATTTTGTTTTCTTTCCTTTTCAACTTTCTTATTTCCTTTAGTCCAAACAAACTCCAATTTTTTCCACACTGCTTGGAAATGGCAGGACCTGGGTGGCATTGCTAATCCAATGTTCAGGATGAAAGGCCCTACTATGTTACAGAGTAGTTACTCTCCGGCATTCCCTCTAAAACATCAGCAGAAGGATATGAGACTAGCACTTGCTCTTGGTGACGAAAATGCCGTATCGATGCCTGTTGCTGCTGCCGCCAACGAGGTCATCGATAATACTTATCTACTCATTTTTCATGCACGTGTTATATATATATGGAATTAATACATTTTGGATGTTTTTCCAATGTACAGGCATTTAAGAAAGCCAGAAGCCTGGGACTTGGAGACCTTGATTTCTCAGCAGTGTATGAAGCTGTGAAGGTGGCAGAGGGCTCAGTAAGTGGTGCTAAATAATTCCATCTTTATAATAACCTTTGACATTTTGTTACCATTAATGGAACCAGGACATGAAAAGGCAGTAATTTGGTTATCATTTGACGTCTTTAAAATATCAAAATTGAAGAATTTGGCATGTTTCTGTTTGTTAGATAACTTTGTAGGTGATACTCTTATTGGCTAGATAATAATGTTAGTAGTGTCACAATGGTAGTTGATTTAATAAATCAGAATATAAAAATATGTTAGTTATTTTTCAGAATGTTTTTATTAACAATTTATTTAAATTTGTGGAGGCTATGATTTTTCTACAAATGATTTATAAATTCAGAATTAAGAATAATTATGTTATAAGGTAGCACAATTCTAATACACTGAACTTGTTCTAAGGGCAAAAGATTAATTCCCTACAAATTGTGTATATAATTATAAATCCAACAAATCTTAATATAAAATGGAATTAATATGTCATTATTTTGGCAATTAATAAGACAAAGAACACTCATATTTAGAATAGTCAACAAAAATAAAAGTAAAAGGTGAGAAGGAAAGGAACCGAAATCTCATTAATGTCAATTTCTTGAATTCATTATATAAACTTCATGGCATTTAGGAAAAGTCTTGGAAGAAACTTACCATTAAAGATTGGTTGAGTGTTCAATTCCATGATAAATGAAGGATTAAGAGAAAGTCTCTGCGTGTTATCCATAACTACTTTTGGGAGCTAATTTAATTCACTTTCCAAATCTTTTTTTTTTTTTTTGTCTCTCTCTCTCTCTCTCTTTTTCATTCTTTTTTTACAAATCTTTTTTATTTGAAAGACAGAAACTTTTAGTCATTCATGAATTTTTCAATAATTGCCTATATATTTAAACCATGATATATTATATTAGAACACAAAATGAAGTGAATATTGCATTATTGCTTTTTGTTCTTGATCATCACATCAAGTGAATGATAAAAATACATCAATTCATGCGTCCATATAATATTATTATTATTATAAATAACAAATTAAGAATATATACATACGCACACACCTTAATTTACATGAGAAATTTGTCAATCATCTAATACAAAGTTCTGTGGTCATTTATCCATAAGAACTTACATAAACATTAATTTTTAAATGAATTATTTGTGTATTTTTTTTTATTTGATACATATTTATTTATTTATTTATTTTATCACTTTTATTCTGAACCCTTGAAGTCATTATCCAAGCATGGGATTTCCATGGCAATTAACATTAGGGTCAACAAGGCACCATTCACTTGAGTTGCTTTCCCTTACTCTTTAAAGTCTTTTGAGAGTGGGCTTTTTAAATCACGTTTCCGAATGAATCAAAACATTTCTCTCTCTCTCCTTAATCTTAATGTCACATCTTTGCTTCTCATGGCCAATTTGAAATGATTTACTAATTCTTGCAACTAATCAATGCTTAAACTTAAGAAATATCTTTAGTAACGTTGATAGGAACTATTGGATATTAATTCAACCGTTACAAATCTAAAGAGATGTGGGATACTAATCCATTTATTATGATACATTCATAATAATTTTAAATAGTTTAAAAATAATATCATATAATAATTATATTTATTTAATATTTATATAAATAATAGTCTATATATATATATATATATATATATATATATATATATAATCCATAATTTAAGGGAAAGCAAAAAGGGGGAATGGAAGTGGTAGTCAGTTTTCTGGTAAATATGGAAATACAGTTCCAAAAATAGATAATATTGTTTTTTTAAAAGTCTCTTTTTATTGAATCAATGACTTTTCTTGAAAGTTGGGGGAAAAAAGGGACCACAAGAATGCATTGATTTGTCACCGTTCATCCCCAATAATTCTATTCTTATCTGATCAAACTTCTAGAACCTCTCAACATTTGATGGACATCCAATATACATATATATAAATTTTTGTATCTTTTGAAAATTTATTTTTATGGACATATGTAACGTTGGATTTGTGCTTCCAATCATTGCTTCTAGAACCTCTCAAACTCTATATGGACCTCAAAATATTTAAATTTGTTTTTTGTTTTTCTTCTTCTTTAAAATATGTCTTTATGAAACTTATAATTCTTTTGTATATCTTGAAATTTTACCATTTTTATAATAAAATTATATATATATATAAGCAAAATTCCCTTTTTATTTTTCTTTCTTGACAAGCCTAATCAATATTTATCACTTTACTCTGTAAATGATAATAACTTGGAGTATTAAAATAAAAGACTTATTAAATATTAATGTTTATCATGATAAAGATAATGTTGCTTTATTAAATAAAACTCACATGCCATGTTTACATTAGTTTGACCGAAGAAAAAATAATAATTTAAATAATCTATTTTGAGATCTAATCTTTTACTTCTCCCTCTTAATCTCTGGTTTAAAACACTCACATGTTTTATTTAACATATTTAATTTATGCATTCCCATTTTATAAATTAAAAAAACTTTTCATAGTCATTTAAAAAAATTTTAATATTATTTTTATTAAAAAACACATAACTTTTTTGGAGAGAATAGATAGAGACAAGCATATTTATTTATTTAATTCGTATATATATATAACATTTTGTTAATGAAACAAAAAAAATATACAGACCATTTGATACATGAAAAATTTGAAATACAACACAACAAATTTTTTTTTGTTGATATTAATTTATTTGACAAAATATCAAACTGAGTGCAGCATAAAACACTAATTTAGTACATGACCAAAAACTATAATACAAAAATTTTACTAAATCTTAACATGATAAAAAAGAAATTATTCCTAGCTAAAATAAAATAAATAAATAAAAACAAAATATCCTTATCATATTAATTATAACACAACCTAATAAAAGCACTTATTAACCACTTGTACTATACTATATTGCTTGTGTTGTTTTCATCTATGAATCCAACTGGACTATCATGCATATATTATCATATAAAACGGCAAGATTAAGGTTTTTTTAAGCGAAAGCAATGGGGGAGAAGGCTGAGCAAACTTAATTATTTAATTATGTTTTTATAGTGCCTATGTGTTTATAATGCTTCTCTCAATGACAATTGCCAACTTTCTAAAAAAAATGGCTACTTGTTTTAATCCCTTTTGATTATGATAAATCCATAATTTCTAGTTTTTTTCAATTAAGCATTAAAATACTAAAAAAAAAATATATTTTTTGATGTTTATTTTTTAAACAATTATAATGCAAAAAAAAGGAGTTAAAATTTTTTTTTTTGTTTGAAAAAACTTTGATGGCCAAAATTATAATTTTTGTTTTTGACCCAAACTATTAAAAACTTTGATTAAAATGTTCCCACTGATTAAAATATATTACATGGTTGCAATTAAATAAATAAATAAATAAATAAGACAAAGAGGCCAAATTATGGGGCACAATCTAATGCATGTTCCCCACTCCTTCTCATTATTATTTTATTTAATTTAAAAAATGCCGACAATTTTAAGCACTCATTATAATATTTTCTCCAAACTTTGTATTAAAAAATCACATCACTTTCACTTTCTTGATGATATTTCTCATGCAAATCCTTTTTTTTTTTTATTCGTTTGTTTATATTGATGTTAAACCTCATAATTTTATTTGGCCTTTGCAAAAATTAAAAATCAAATGTGCACTCCACTAAAAATTATAAACTAATTTTAAAAATTATCTCTTAAAAATTTAATTTTCACCCATCATGTTTAACAAGTAACTAAATAAGTAAAATTTTAATTCGTTGGTGTATATATATATAGATATATATTGTTGTTTTATATGGCGTGTGAAAATAGCATTTATATATATTTCTCTAAGGACTAATTAAAGCGGGGCCCATACTATGCCAGAATTTAAAAAAGAGAAAAGATAAGTAGGGTCCACTCAAGCAGTGATATTTCTCAATCACTCCATGTCATCTCATGTATATATCTTTTTCTTATCATATTCTATTCGGATGCGGATCCTATCTTCTTAACGGGTCGGGCCCATCTTCTAGATTTGGTTTTTTTTTCTTGTTTTTCATTCTTATATGTATTCGATAAATACGATATGCGCTCTTAGGGGCATGACCACAGTCGAAAATTGATCTTCCGGTCATACCCGAAGGTGCTCTTATATCATGTAATCTTTGTAATATTACTGTATTCAATTCGAACAATAAAAAGATTAGATAAAATATTTTTTGACCATATATATATAATGAAATGTAAATAATTATGTATAATCTCATTAAAACAAAAACACTTTAAAAAGAAATGAATTAATAATTAAATTTTTTTTTTTTTATTTTAATAAAATAAATTATTACATTAAAATCATTCCCATATAATTTTTAAAATTTTTATTTATATAACCTTAGTAATATTTTATATTATTTCATAATTTATAAAGTTATCTATTATTCTCTTTACATCAAACTTTTTTTTATTTGAAACAGGTGTTGTACTAAAAACGTAAAAATGTCATTGTTCATGTTATGAACCTAAACTTTTAAAAAGTTAATTGTTGAATTTAAAAATAAAATGAAATGACATATGTTCTAGAAATGTGTGGTTTTATTTTTTAAATGAGTTTCATTATTTTACAAATGCAAAGGTCTTGAGAAAAATAATGTATGAAAGAGACGTCGGTATAAAGAATCAAGTAATATTTGGCCACTTGCAAAGCTTGATGATGATAAGATTTTTATGGTGGCGATAACACTTGGCTTTTACTTGGATTAAAAATAAGTCACATCATTGCCACCTTAGGAAATGGACCCAATGAATTTGTCGTTATTTTATAATTTGTTTTTTTTTTTAATAGAAAAAGAAAGAAAAATCAAAGAAGAGGTTGATGACTTTGGGTTATGTTCATGTGAACGTTTTCCAATCACAATCAACTTAGTATTCCATACAATCATATTACAACAAGGACAAAAGACAAGAAAGCGATCTACAGAGACTTCAGCGCAATAAGAAGGTGAAATGGTGAGTAAAATGCGAGGGTCTTCAGCTCACATTCCAAAACTTTGGGCGGTTGCTCTTTCAGTCATTTTCAATATCATTGTGGAGAGTATTTTGGTCATTTTGTGAGACTGAAGTTCTGATTATTGGAGGAGGGGTAAATTGGTCAGTTGCTTTTGAATCTCCACCGCCATCAGTTGCTTTTGGACTGAAATGAAACAAACAATAAAAGAGAAACCTTTTAAGAATACCAAAACTTTGAGAGATTTATAGGAAATATAAAAACTATTGGGCGGCTATTAGTTATTTTCATGTTCTTATTATAAAGATATATCTAATAATAATACCAAATTAATTAAGGTATTTCTATAATATACTATAATTTTCTCCAAATTCAAAAATTGAGAGTCTGATTTCATTGTTTGTCTCTGCTTATTAAAAACAAATTCAAGTAAACATATAAAGACTAGATAAATGATAACTTTGATTAAACTACTAATAGTTAGAAAGATAAACAACAATAAATAATTAATGGACATGACTCAGATGAATTGAGAGGTTGGGAATATGAAATATGAACATATTAATTTGTCAAAGAATATGAACATACAACATTATTGAAGATTTGTTTTCAGTATCTTAATTGTGTCTCAATTTGAGTCCAAAAGGTAGGCAAAAAGTTCCAAAGTGATAACAATAACAACATCATCCTCACTTTGTGACAAATGACTTCAATGACTTCTTGAGTCTGACCCCCAAGTGGAGTGTCGGATTTTTCTTTTCCACCAAGCATTGAAAGGTATAGATTTTTCTCATAGGGATGAGTGTTTGAGTTTCTTTTTTTCTTTGAAAACCCTAAAATAATGTTAGGGTTTGGGTTTACTCCAGAGATTGGCTTCTTCAAGTCAATGATTTAAAAAGCGGACTGAATTGGCCGGTTCAACTAGTTCAATCGGGAACCGGATGGTGAACTGGTCCGGTTAGTAATATAAAACAGTAAATAACCAGACCGGCCTACTCAACCGGTGAACTAGTTGGACCGGACCGGTTTATTTATTTTAAAATTAAATACTTAAATCCGGTTTAAAAACAAAAAAATTGATTAAAATTAAATCATTAAAATTAAACAAACCTAACAAAAAAAATTCAATTTTATTTAATTTGTTATTTTATTTAAAAACAAAAAAAACGTTGTTGTTGTATAGTGTATACTTATATTTTATTTAATTCTTTATTTTTGAATATTTGTTGTATTTTTGTATCATTGTATATTTGTACTTTGAAAATTTAATTTTATGTAGAATTGACATTTTTATGTATTTTTTAATTTTTCTTATTTTTTAAATTATTTTTTACTTATTTTTTATTTTTTATAATTTTTTAAAATTTATTTATTTGAAAAATATTAAATTTAATTGAACCGGCCGGTTCAACCGGTTAGACCGTGAACCGGTTGTCTAACCGGGTCAATAACTGGTCCGGTTATTAAAACATTGCTTCAAGTCATTCCTTAAATGGACATTTCTTATCATTTTTTTTTTTTTTTTTTTGACTTTTGGTCACTGAGTTTTCACTGAGTTAATGAGTTTGTGGTTTACAATAAGAAAATGATAATTTTTTTTTTAAATAAACAGGTGGTTGTTTGAATTTTTTTTTTCAAACAAAATGGTTGAGAGTTATGATTTCTGTAGTTTTTAAATATGTTAGTACTTTTATAAATACTAGTTTTATATTAAATTTTTTTTTTGCAAATTAGTCTTTGGTTTTTCACTTTTTTGTATGCAATTTTTTTATAAAGTATTCAATTATTTTTACTTGAGTTTTAGTAAAAAAAAATTATTTCATCACTTATAATGATAAAAATGGTAATTTACCAGAGTTTTAAGAGGTTGATGTCATTAAAAAATTACTTCATATTTGACATGTATAAATAAGACAAAAATGGTTTATTATTTTTATTTAAATATGAATCTTTATATTATTATTATTATTATTTTAATGCATAAAAAAAGATCTTCTAGAAACACCAGTTGCACTTGGCACTTTATGAGTGTTTTTGCTTCATGGTGGAATTAAAAAAAAAAGAAATATAGAAAGATAAGTGAAAAGAAATTTATTTTTGGATGTTTTAAATATATTAAAAAAGATTGGCATTTAGCTTTGCCACCTAAGAATTTTCTAGAAGGTCCTAGAAGAGGGGCCCACTCAAATTGGAGCTTTTTCTTTGCATTTATTCACCCCATGATCTTCTCTAGTTGGTTCCATCTTATCAACTTTTTTATGGTTAGTAACTATCAAATAAAATAAATTAAAAATAAGATAATTATTTAATATCGCTTTATGAAGTTTGTAAAGAGATTAATGATACAGTACCAGCACTTAGTTTATTCACACTCTGTTGCTAATTACATAAAATGATACGTGATTTATCTATATTAATAATAAATTAATTATTAAGTATTTAGCTCAATTATATTTCAATAAAATAATTATTAAATAAATATTTTAGAAAAATAATTATATTTTCATGCTTTTTTTTTCCACAAACCCACCATAAGATAGTCAATGTGAATGTGTACACAATTTCCAGATGTTCTTGTACTTTTTTTTTTATTTAACAAAGGGGCATGCTAGTTGGAAAAAGCTATATCTATATGTAGCTTCTAAAAATATGCATCTTTTTTTTATTTAACTTTTTTTGCTATATATATATATATATATATAATAAATTTCATGATTTATGTGATAAATATTAAAATTAAAAAACAAGGATAAAGTACGGAATTGGTGAAATGTCATTTCCCACGTACCTATTTGGGTCCACATTTGGGTCTTGTTAATTGTTGTTTTCTGTAAAATGTTGCATGGAGACATCAGTGACCCATATGACGTGCCTGTGGGATCATGATTTTAGAGTTATAAATTTCAGAAATCCAACTTTTTTCAGTGTTTATATTAATTAATTAGTTACTATTAGAAAGATTATTTATATTTATCATTTTTTATTTGAAAAGTTAACTATTTAAACAGAAAAAAATAGTTGAGGATGTTAAATTAGTTCATAGATTAACCAAACCTATTTCTTTTAGGTGATTAGAAACACTAATATAGGTTTTTTGCAGCACAACTTTTGATATGTGTGTTCGAGACAAATAACTCATATGTATATATGTATTGAGATAATGATAATAATAATAATAAAGTTATACTATTAGCTCATGAACATAAACGGTATATATTCATTAAAAAAAATTTCATTAAATTAATATTTTATGAGGTCCCTCTTATAGACTCCCTGGAAACCAATAGGGAAAAAAACAATTATTTAAAAATTTAGTCATAAATCCTTCTACATCAGTATCCAATTGAAAAAAAAATAAAATTCCCAAGATATAATAATTATTGATACTATGTTTGAAATATACACACACTATTATCATGTGAGAGCAATTGCTCACGCCACTCTCCACAGCCACAAAACCCTATTCATATGTTTCTAGAACTCCTCTCAATTCCCAATTTCTAATTAATTTTTTATTTATCTTCGATTTATTATTGATAATATGTTTCAAATATATAATATATATATACATAAAACTGGTAGTCCAGTTGCTCACGCCACTCTCAGCAGTTACAAAACCGCCCTATTCATATGCTTCTAGAACCCCAATTCCCACTTTTCTCCCCATATAACCATACTCAACTGCTACCATTTGTACGAGTGAGTTCCTTTTACAACTAAATAAATACAAACCGTAACGTTTGAAATACCATTCACCTTACCCTAAAAAAATATTTATATAATTAATTTTTTTTTAAAAAAATTGATTACGATCGAATATATAGAGTTTCAGTTGGATTTGAGATACCGGACATCCGAATCCCAAATTGAACACCGACAAATAAAAGAAATAAAAAAAAAAAATATTATTAAGTTAGTACTTACGCTTATGACTAGCCAGCCATCAATCATGCAATCCAGTTATCGCCAGGTGTATGGATCCCTACATAGGAGATGCATATCCACCACATCCCAATCACTTCTATCCATCCGTCCATTTATGGATGTGATCTATCACTCCTTCCCTACTTATACCCCCCTCTAGCCGCTTCATGATCCTCCAAACTCTCTTTCCTCATTTTTCTAAGTAACTGATTCTTGTTCTGGTTGTTGTTATAGTGAGTGAGATCTTTAAAAGGAATGTTTACCATGATGAACGGTTGTGATGAGGAGCAGGCGCTGATCCCGGGGCTACCGGAAGACATCGCGTTGGATTGCTTGGCGCGAGTGCCGCACCGATTTCACCAGGGATTGCGACCAGTTTGCCGACGCTGGTGCCAGCTTGTAACGTCGCCGGACTTTTATCTTCACCGCGAGCGAATCGGCACCGCGGAGGACCTTATCTTTTTGGTTCAAGCGCAGCCGGCGGAGAAGGCTGAAGGAGGGGTGGATCAGGTCACCACCGGGGAGAGTAAGGCGGAGTTTCGGTTGCCGAGCTGTGCGTTGGTGGCGTACAACGTAACGATGGATGTGTGGGGGAGGGTGAGAGGGGAGGTGCCGGTGTTTGCGAGGGTGGCGGCGGCGGGAGGGAAGGTGGTGGCGATGGGGGGTTGGGATCCGGAGTCGCTGGAGCCGATGAGGGAGGTTGGGGTGGTGGATCCGGTGACGGGGAGACGGAGGGTGGGGAAGGATATGCCGATGGCAAGGTCGTTCTTTGCTGCGGCGGCGATGGGAGGGAGGGTTTTCGTGGCCGGAGGGCATGATTCACAGAAGAACGCGTTGAGGACCGCGGCGGCGTATGATGTGGAGATGGATGATTGGGCGGAGCTGCCGGCGATGGAGGAGGAGAGGGATGAGTGTCAGGGGACAGTGGTCGGGGGGAAATTCTGGGCGGTGAGTGGGTATCGGACGGAGGGGCAGGGGAGGTTCGATCCGACGGCGGAGTGCTACGATCCGGAGACGGAGGGGTGGATCAAGGTGGAAGGGATCTGGGAGGAGGGTGGTGGGGGGCCGAGCGCAGCGTTCTTTGCGGCGGGGGAGGGGAAGAGGCTTGGGTACGTGGATGGGAGGGGGGCGAGGGAGTACGAGAAGGGGTGGAAAGGGGCGGCGGCGGGGCCAGAGGGCATAAGGACGGTGGCGGTGGCGGCGGCCGCGGTGGCGGGGGAGAGGGTTTTCGCGATGGGGACGGAGGGGGAGGGGGAGGGGGGGGGGGGCCATGCGGGTTGGGTTTTGGAGAAAGGGAATTGGAGACGGATTCGGATGCCTAACGGGTTTTCTGGATCCGTTTACTCCGCCACTGCAGTCCGGATTTGAACCCGAACCCATTAAGGGTGTTAGATAGTATGAGTTTGGCTTTTTTTTTTTTTTTTTTTTTTTTTTTTTGCGGTGAGAGGCTTGCATTATGAGTGCTATTTTTAGTTGTTTGATAGGTGTTCTTGATAGGAGACACTGAACTGTAATGACAGCGAAATAGAATGTTGATGAAAAAAAGTCTGAACGGTTTGGTATCAATTGCTTTAGAGCATGTGCTGAAGCAGAAAATGGCAGAGAGAAGTGGTTCTTGTTTCAATGGGCCACAGACAATTTCATTTCACAGAAACATTCACAAACTAGATTTACATGGGAGCTTTCAAAGCACGCATTTGCCTGCTGAAAACCAATATACTAAGAATTAAATAAATACAAAAATAAAAGAAAAGTAGCAAAGTTGTTTGTTGTTCTTGTTTTTGGGGTGTGGTTGCCTTTCTGAAAGCAATTAACTAATCCCTCTGAAGCCGCCTCCGAATCAGTGAATTTCCACTAAATCCAAACTCTCCGCTTTCTCTCCGGCTTTCGGCCTATTTCATTTCCAGAATAACAGGGCTTTATCACAGGTGGACTTCGCAAATTATCGACATTACCATTCTCTTCATCGCCGGGCTGGCACTCTCTTGGCAGGATACGGAGGACTTGGCTTCCTCCTTTACCTGCTCCTGACTTTGTTCGTTTATACGGCTGACCTCGAGGTCCTGCAGATCTTCCACAGCTGCCTGGGTGGGTACTTATCAAAACTTCATGGATACTCTGCGTACAGATAGAAGATAGGATAAACTTTTCTGGTATACTCTCGCGCATAAGTCCAACCCATAGTGATGTATGAGTCCAGTGCTTCACTGGCAGAGTGAAGACGAGCATTTACATCCTTTCAAGGGTCTACAACAACAGGCTGATCTGAGTGTGCAGCAGTAAACAGGTCCAGAGTGCTTCCAACAATGTCAGGTTCAGGGGCATCTCCAAAGCTTGATACAATGCTACCAGGCCAAACTACATCCAATCCGCTACAAAGGCTTCGAGCAACACTATTAGATAGGCTTTGGCTCAGAGACAGCTGCTGACTATTGGCCTTCATCAAATATTCAAGCCGAACCTTTGCCTCAGCAATACGGGAATGAACAGCTTCGATACTCCACAGAATTTGCTCCTGTGTTGCATCCTTACCTCCTGTCATTAACCACTCATTGAGAGCTTCATAAGCATCTATGCTTTTGTTTTTCTGGTCGACTGTGATGTGGTACAGAGAAAGCTAGCTGTAAAACCACCAAAAATAATTAAATTAAAAGTAATAATAATAAGAAGGAGAAGAAGAAAATTCCAGAAATGTTCTTTCAACTTAAAATAAACAATAACCCAAGTACAAGAAAGTGTAGAAGTTCATTGCATCAAGGGACTATGCACATGTACATGATATAAGGTGCAAGTGCAAGTATTGACTAATTCTTTGTGATATTTATTCAAGCTCCACTTTCTTTTTACATGTTATCTTTAAGATGAAGCCATTTGAAGTCTCTGGTTTAAATACCAAAAAAAAAATCAAGTCCGAAATGTTTGACCAGAAGCATATGGACACATATCTTCAGATGAACTTAGAGGCTGGTCAATACATTTAAACCAACATGCATTCATATAAGAGAATATAATATAAACATTTTATCATCAGAATGTGCAAACACAATAAGTCTGTCTGGTGACTGGGTAATGAAAACAATGGTTTCGAAGAAGAACTATATGTACCTGGATCACCACAATCATCAGCAAAAGAGCAACAGTTCACATCCGATCTTTTGTTTTCTGTTAAATATCACAGTCAAGACTTTAGATAAAAGAGGCATGCGCATGATAAGCTAAACAACAATACATAGTCAAAAACAGTCCATACCAAAATAGGAGAATAAATTGTGGTGTAAAATATATGACGAAATGTCAACTGTGTCTTCGTTCCTTTTCCTTCTCCTCCTCTTCATTGCTTGCTTATTGTAGTTCAGACAAGTTAAGGAAACTGCCCTAGAAACAGAACCATCTAATTCAACCATTGTTGATTGTAGCTGCTTTTTGTGTAGATATGTCACTAGTTCCTTATCGTACATTCAAGCTTGAGAGTATAATTCATTCATCCGTAATTCTATCTATTCACACCTCCACATAAGAGGACAGATAAAGTTTCTCCAATGATCACTTAATGTTTTTTCTTCCTGCACAGATTATAAGGATAAGTATGTCAAGTTTTTGAAGATAAAAATACGCAAAGATTTTGTATCAACAATGAGAAATTAAATAGTTTTGCACAGGGTGAAGATACATAGTCATGGCAACCAAGCTGGCAAATATAAAATTCTTTCTCAGTCATGTGCTTCTTCTCACTAACCTATATATATTCATTCAGCCTTATTCTAGTTGGATTGAACTTCAAATTGTGAATTGTACAGAAGGTAACAGATAAACAGAGTAAGCTGTCAATAAACCCAAGCATGGACATTTATCAAGATGGGTTCCTCAACTAAATGCCCTTAACATTCACATTGTACCTACTTTTCAATTGTGCTATAAGTATCATTTAACAGCCACATAAAGAAAAGCACATTGCCTGATGAACTAACAATAAGTACTTAATCCCTTACGTCCAATTCTCTCAACAACTATATAATCAAGCGACTAAAAATCTCACATAAAGTAACACCAATATGAAGACTAATTAACTCAATGGCCTGCAAAAGAGCCAAAAAATGAACACGAATGCATAATTGAAAACCAAAGCGCAACATATGTCAATAAGTAAACATTAAAAAAAAAAGAACAAAAATATAAAATATAAATCTCAGAACCTGACAGCATCATTAGCATTATGACAAACCAAAATCATGACGTTGTGCACAAGAACAAGTGTATTTTCAATCCTATTCTTTGCTAGAAATTTCATTTAATTCATGACGAGTTGAAATATTCTTTTCCACTTAACTTGCCCTTACACATTGATCACTGGAGCCGCATTATATAAAGCAAAAACTAGCTGACTGTTAATTTTCTCATCAAACATTAATTTTACATGTTCTACGAGCAAATGTAGGCAAAACAAGGTCATCAACATTGCAAGTGTCAAACTTTAATCATGCACTGATATCATCCGATGCAATTAAACATAAAAAAAACATCAGATGGATTAAAAAAAAATACCTGATAAGCCGTAAGAATCCATTGAAAAGAGTTCGCTGCTTCACGGCACGCACTCCTGAATCCACATCCACATCACTTGAGCTTGAATAAAGCTCCTTGTTTGACGCTGATAGTGTGTTGCCGAAGGAGCTTGAACTCTCAGTAGCATCAGGGTCCTCAAATTGAAAAAGCTCCAGATCATCCCCGTCACCAGATTCAAGAACATCAACTTCTATATCCTCCAAACACTCGTCCACCTTCGTCACACCGCCCAAAAAATCCTCATTAGCATCTTTGGGCTCATCTTTGACTGCATGCTCGGATTTTTTTCTCTTCTTCACCAACAATCGATGCCTGAGCGGGTGCCATCTGAGGCTGATCGCCCCCAATGGCTTCGAATTCAAGCACTGAATCCCAAATTTTGGGTATTGCAAAAGACCAATTAAAACAACAAATTAAAATAAAAAAATCTAAAATCTTAAGTTTAGAATCATAAACCCTAAGCCCGAGACACGAAAACCCTAGATTAGCAAGGGAGTGTATCAAAAACCGATCGGAGAAATCGAAATTTCGAATTTCCGCCTTTTTCATCGGATATGTTAGTAAATTTATTTAGTATTTTAGGCTATATTTAGTAATTAGTATCTTGTATATTAGAACAGTTTTATATTCAAAATTATTATTAATTACTAATAATTACTACTATTTAATAAAAAGATTTTTTGAAATGATTTTATGTTATTAAAGGTATATATAAATAACAATTCATTTTATTTACAGTGTTTTTTTATTAATTCATTTTAAGAAATATATTTAAATCATTGTTTTGAACCTGAGTTTGAATCCAAAACTCCCCTATGAAGGGCGATAAAATATTGTTATATATTTTTTTTCAACATAAATTATTATTAACATAAATAATATTTATTGTTCGTGTTATCAATTCAATCACGGTTGGTATTTCAGTTGTACCAATGGATCCATTCATATAAAATGTCACCATTTCAACATAGTACATTCCTAACTTACTTGCTAAAAGCATCCAAGTCATTTTGTTCATAATAATATATATATATATATATATATATATATATATATATATATATATATATATATATTGGCTGATGTTTGATGATAGTCTGTTATTGTGCGTTTTTTTTAGTTAGTTATTTGGTTCAAGTTAGTTATTTGTTAAAAATAGAAAATATATATTAATATTCCTTTTTATCCCTTGTATAAAGAAATTGTATTTATTTTTAATAATCATTATTTACAAAAATAATGAAAACATAAGTATATATTTTACTATTACTGATTATATTTAATTAAAAATTAATTTTAAAGTCTTATTAATTTGATTCCGTACTTATAATTTTAATTAATTACAAATAATATTTATTTTAAATAATTAATATTTATAAAATAATGAAAAAATGTGAATAGTCTTTTATTATTATTGATTATTGTTTAATTAAAAATTAATTTCAAATAACTATTAAATTTTATTATGTACTTATAATTTTTTAGTTAATCACAAATGATATTTGTTTGAAATAATTATTATTTATAAAATGATGAAAACATAAATAGCTATTTTATTATTATTAATTAATATTTAATTAAAAATTAATTTCAAATAACTATTAAAAGTCATTACGTACTTATATTTTTTTAATTAATCACAAATGATATTTATTTCAAATAATTATTATTTATAAAATAATGAAAACAAAAATATTTAATTTATTATTATTAATCAATATTTAATTATAAATTAATTTCAAATAACTATTAAATGTCATTAATTATTTATACTTTTTTAATTAGTCACAAATGATATTTATTTCAAATAATTATTATTTATAAAATAATGAAAACAAAAATATTTATTTTATTATTATTAATTAATATTTAATTAAAAATTAATTTCAAATAACTATTACTTTATATAGTGTCATTTTGAAGTTTAATAAGGGCATAAGGGTCTTTTACTAGGGGGAATGGTTCATTCCCCCCAATTTGGGGGGAATGGCTCATTACCCTGGGAGGGGTAATGGTGACCCCCCAGAGTAATGATTACCTCCAAAAAAAAAAACACAAACATGGGCATGGGAATCATGGGTAATGGTTAAACAACAACTCCATATATTTTTAGAGTTATTGTTTTTTAAGGATATTTGATAATAACGGTTAAATCATTATCTAACCGCTATTATTATATAGAAAATTATTATTTATTATACATAATTATTGTAAATGTTGAATATAAATCCGATGATATCATGGAAGGTGGATTGGGCTAATTTATTGACATTGCAATAAACTATGACATTTTTTTTTATGTTTAAGCTTTAAACTTGAAATAAAATAAATATAATAATTTAATTTTTTTTTTTTTTAAAAAAATAAAAAAAAAAAAAATTTATTTTTTTTTTTTAAAATAAAAAAAAAATTTTTTTTAAAAAAAAAAAAAAAAAAAATAATCTTAAAAAAAAAAAAAAAAAAAAAAAAAAAAAAAAAAAAAAAAAAAAAAAAAAAAAAAAAAAAAAAAAAAAAAAAAAAAAAAAAAAAAAAAAAAAAAAAAAAAAAAAAATAAAAAAAAAAAAAAAAAAAAAAAAAAAAAAAAAAAAAAAAAAAAAAAAAAAATTAATAAAAATTTTAAAAAAAATTACCGGCGGATTACATGCCGTCTTGGTTATTATTATTAAATTAAAAAAAAAGTCTGGTCGTGATAACGACTGACTCACTGAGTCAGTCTATTGAACCGGGGAGTGAGGCCAATGTGTTCAGTGACTTCGGATGGTGCCTCAATAGCGCCGTAATCTCCCCCTTTCCTCTTCGCTTCGCTTCTCTTCTCCTCTCCTCTCCTCTCCTCTGTTTCGCTCCCTCGTCTCTCGTGCCTCTTGCCTTATCCGCCGCGCGCATCAACTGTTCAAACAAAACCCAAACCCTCAATCAAGGTGCATCTCCATCACATCATCCATTTTTTGTGTTTTTTTTTTTCCTTATATTTTCAGCATTTGTTTTCACTGAGTTCTATTCTTATTGATTACTATTGAGATGTATTGCCAGAGCTGTATGTTTTATGCATTTCATTGTTGAAGAGTTATGAGCATGTTGGGGTTGGAGCTATATCTACTTTTGAATCCTTACTTCCCTTTTTTCTTTAAAAAGATATGTCTTTTTTTTTTAAGAACATCTTGATTGTATGGGGCTTTTTAGTGCATCTCTGATGAGAAAAAGCATATTTTTGAATGTTTGTTCTTAGGGGCTATGTTTTGGAAAGTTGGTTTGTTTTTTCAATTGTACTTTTTTTTAGTAGTCTGAAGCAAATCTTGAACTTCATTTTGTTTTCAGTGGAATATAGTTTTATTAATCCATTGAAGTCACTATTTATGCCATTTTTTTGCCTCTAAGAGTTACCTTTCTATGTTTATTGGGCTACTTGATGTACTGATTGATTTTTTGCACTGACGTTTAGTATATATGGGCACATATGTGTTATCTAGATCCACCTAATGGCAAAGGTAATTAATTATGAATTTTATCATGAAGGAGTAGCTGTAAGATAATTACTTGGCAAGAATTAAAGCTAAGTCTAATTTGATAGCAATCGAATTTTACCGTATTCTCTTGTATGCTACGAGAAGTAGCAGTCAAGTTTCCTAATCTTGTCCTTGAGAATCATCCATCTATTCTCTGTTGGGACTTGAGATTTTCTATAAATCTGCACTGTGTTTTGGTGTTTTTGTTGTGCACAATGCACTCAACATATATAGCTTCTCTTAAATTCCAACTTATGATAAAATTTTATTTGGTTTTGTTCTTGCTCCAGCTTATTCTGTGCTTATATCTGAAACTTTTTTGACTAAAGTGATCTCAGCTCCACTTGGATTCACTGAAATCAGAGAAGAAGGTTTAATGACCTGATCTTTTCTTTTGTGTTTTTCTATATGACAAGCTGTCATGTTATCACTGTGTTATCATGGTCTATTTTCCTAGACAATAGACCATAGAAGTTATCCTTCCATTGAAAAGTCTGCATTTTTAGATGCTAATGCTGACTTTATGTCCTACCCTTTTTAGCAGTGACCTAATGGCAACCGTGAGAGAGGGTTCGATTACAAAATACTGTCAGTTGCAGGTAATTTTGTTTTCTTTATGGGGAATGGAATTTTATGTTCAATTTTCATTTTGTCAACATATTTAAAAGTGTTATTGGTGCTTGGATTTTTCCCTAGGGACCAAGAGGTCAAAGTCTGTTTCTGGATAGACTATCTAGTATAAGAAGGTGTCATGTATTTCGAAGTACCTTATGTCACAGAAGTTTGAAAGCCGTTCCTGATCGGAGACTTTCCTCTGTTCCAATTAAATCCAATCCAAAAGCCGTGGTTTCAAGTGGCACAGAGATTTCAGTCGCTGGAGAATCTGATGTACTGAAACAGTATCATGATATTATCCACTTCTTCCGCTATCCACTGATTCAAGAAAGTGCAACTGCTGAACTTCTTAAGAAGATCCAGCAAAAAATTTCCAGCAATATTATTGGTTTAAAAACCGAGCAATGCTTTAATATTGGACTTAAATCTGAGTTGTCCTCAGAAAAATTAGACATACTGAAGTGGCTTCTGAAGGAGACATTTGAGCCTGAGAATTTACAGTCAGAAAGTTTTCTTGAGAAAGAGATCCACCAAAGCGTCTCTACTGTATTGATTGAGGTCGGACCACGCATGTCTTTCACCACAGCTTGGTCAGCAAATGCGGTGTCTATTTGCCAGGCATGCACGCTAACAGAGGTAACCCGGATGGAGAGATCAAGAAGATACCTTCTGTACCTACAGGCTGGAAGCAATCCACTGGATGACAGCCAAATTAATGAGTTTGCATCAATGGTTCATGATAGGATGACAGAGTGTGTTTATCCCAAGAAGCTCACATCATTTAACTCAACCATTGTTCCAGAAGCAGTTAGTTTCATTCCTGTCATTGAACATGGAAGCGAGGCTCTGGAGGAAATCAATATGAAAATGGGTCTTGCATTTGATGAGCATGACATCCAGTACTACACAAGCCTATTTAAGGATGATATAAAGCGTAATCCAACAACAGTTGAACTCTTTGATATTGCTCAGTCAAATAGTGAGCATAGCAGGCATTGGTTTTTCAATGGGAAGCTTGTCATAGATGGGCAGCTGATGGATAGGACCCTCATGCAGATTGTTAAGAGCACTCTGAGGGCAAATCCAAACAATTCTGTTATTGGTTTCAGGGACAATTCAAGTGCAATTAAGGGTTTCCCTGTCAATACACTATGCCCGACATCACCTGGTTCCACATCTCCTTTATGCAGAATTATGCGTGAACTTGATATTTTATTTACTGCTGAAACACATAATTTTCCCTGTGCTGTTGCTCCTTATCCTGGTGCTGAAACTGGTGCTGGGGGTCGCATTAGGGACACACATGCGACGGGAAGAGGATCCTTTGTTGTTGCTTCAACAGCTGGCTATTGTATTGGCAACCTTCTTATTGAAGGTTCATATGCTCCTTGGGAAGATCCATCTTTGGTGTATCCATCCAACTTGGCTTCTCCTCTACAGATCTTGATTGATGCAAGTAATGGGGCATCAGACTATGGGAACAAATTTGGAGAACCTTTAATACAAGGTTTTACAAGAACATTTGGAATGAAACTGTCGAATGGAGAAAGGCGTGAATGGTTGAAACCGATTATGTTCAGCGGAGGTATTGGGCAGATTGATCATTCTCATATATCAAAAGGTGAGTCAGAAATAGGAATGCTGGTTGTGAAAATTGGAGGTCCAGCATATCGAATTGGGATGGGTGGCGGTGCTGCTTCAAGCATGGTAAGCGGGCAAAATGACGAAGACTTAGATTTCAACGCTGTCCAGCGTGGAGATGCTGAGATGGCACAGAAACTGTATCGTGTCATCCGTGCATGTGCTGAAATGGGAGAAGACAACCCAATCATTAGCATTCATGATCAAGGTGCTGGCGGTAACTGTAATGTTGTCAAGGAGATTATTTATCCCAAAGGTGCTGAAATTGACATCCGAGCTATAGTAGTTGGTGATCATACATTATCAGTGCTGGAAATCTGGGGCGCTGAGTATCAGGAGCAGGATGCTCTCTTAGTGAAACCTGAAAGTCGCAGCTTGCTGGAAAACATATGTGAAAGAGAAAGAGTGTCTGTGGCAGTTATTGGGACAATCAGTGGCAGTGGACGAGTTGTACTAGTAGATAGCTCAGCTATTGAACAATGCCAATCTAGTGGACTCCCTCTTCCACCTCCAGTTGTTGATCTTGAACTTGAAAAGGTACTTGGTGACATGCCTCAGAAATGCTTTCAATTTAAGCGCACACCACCAGTTCTGGAGCCTGTCGACATTGCACCTGGGACTACATTAATAGACTCACTGAAGAGGGTTTTGAGACTTCCTTCAGTTTGCTCAAAACGCTTCTTGACGACAAAAGTTGACAGATGTGTAACAGGGCTTGTGGCTCAGCAGCAGACAGTTGGTCCCTTACAAATTCCGCTTGCTGATGTATCTGTTATTGCTCAGACATACACTGATCTGACAGGTGGTGCTTGTGCCATTGGGGAGCAGCCTATGAAAGGTCTTATAAATCCAAAATCTATGGCACGACTTGCAGTTGGTGAAGCATTAACCAATCTTGTTTGGGCTAAAGTTACGTCTCTTGGTGATGTCAAAGCGAGTGGTAACTGGATGTATGCAGCCAAGCTTGATGGGGAGGGAGCAGCTATGTATGATGCTGCTACAGCCCTTTCAGAAGCTATGATTGAGCTGGGTATAGCAATAGACGGTGGAAAAGACAGCCTCTCTATGGCAGCTCATGCTGGTGGCCAGGTTGTCAAGGCTCCCGGCAATCTTGTTATCAGTACCTATGTTACTTGTCCTGACATAACATTAACAGTGACTCCAGACTTGAAGTTGGGAGATGATGGTGTTCTATTGCATGTTGATCTGGCAAAAGGAAAACGACGATTAGGTGGTTCTGCTCTTCTGCAGTCATTTGACCAAATTGGAAATGATTGCCCTGACCTTGATGATGTTTCTTACCTGAAGAAGGTATTCAATGTTGTTCAAGAGCTACTGGGTGAAAAATTGATCTCTGCCGGTCATGATATCAGTGATGGTGGGCTCTTAGTCTGTATTCTCGAAATGGCATTTGCTGGGAACTGTGGTGTGGAACTGAACCTGAGCTCAAGAGGGAACAGCCTTCTCCAGTTATTGTTCGCAGAAGAGCTTGGTCTTGTTATTGAGGTTAGCTCGAAGAATGTGGAAGTGGTCAAACAAAAGCTGGAAGCTGCTGGTGTTTCTGGTGAGATCATCGGCAATGTTAGTGCATCACAGATGATTGACTTATCAGTTGATGGTGCAGTTCAATTGAAAGAAGACATGCCTTACCTCAGGGACTTGTGGGAAGAAACTAGTTTCCATTTGGAGGGATTTCAAAGGTTAGCTTCCTGTGTCGAACTTGAGAAGAAAGGTTTGAAGAGCAGGCACACTCCACTGTGGGAACTCTCCTTCACACCTAAATTTACTGAAGAAGTATTTATGTCTGCAATTTTGAAGCCTAAAGTAGCTATTATTCGTGAGGAAGGGAGCAATGGCGATAGGGAAATGTCCGCAGCGTGCTATGCTGCAGGGTTTGAACCATGGGATATCACAATGTCTGACCTCTTGAGCGGAAAAATTACATTAGATAACTTCCGTGGAATTGTCTTTGTCGGAGGATTTAGTTATGCCGATGTATTGGATTCAGCAAAAGGTTGGTCTGCATCAATAAGGTTCAACCAGCCTTTACTACAGCAGTTCCAAAAGTTCTACAACAGGCCTGATACTTTCAGTCTCGGTGTTTGCAATGGATGTCAGCTCATGGCACTTCTCGGATGGGTACCTGGAGCTGAAATAGGTGGATCTTTAGGTGCAGACGGAGACAAATCACAACCGAGATTCATTCACAATGAATCAGGTCGTTTTGAATGTCGCTTCACTAGTGTGCGGATCGGAGACTCTCCAGCTATAATGTTCAAGGGAATGCAAGGTAGTACATTGGGTGTTTGGTCTGCTCACGGTGAAGGGAGAGCTTTCTTTCCTGATGATGAAGTCCTGAATCGTATTCTGAAGTCTGATTTAGCACCTGTTCGATACTGCAATGACACTGGTAGTGTGACTGAACTTTATCCGTTCAATCCAAATGGCTCGCCGCTCGGCATTGCAGCTCTTTGTTCTCCTGATGGAAGGCACCTTGCGATGATGCCACACCCGGAACGATGTTTCATGATGTGGCAATTTCCATGGTATCCAAGAGAATGGGAAGTTGATAAGAAAGGGCCTAGTCCTTGGTTAAGAATGTTTCAGAATGCAAGAGAATGGTGCTCTTGAAACATGGTAAAAACTACTGCATGACATTCTTTGTTGAGATTTCACCTTTTTCGTCCTTTTAACTGAAACTTTATCCTTACTGTTTCAGGTATATGATTGAAGATTGCTGTTATTTGCTCTTTGAATTCTGAAATCATATATATACATAACTTTTTTTTTTTTTTCTGAAGAATAAGTCATAATATAGTTTTTCTTTTCTGGTTTAAATTTAACTGCGGTTGTCTTGTTATTTTTACTGATGTGTTACTGAGGATTGATGCCTCTTGATCATGATGTTTGGAGGCATGTTCTGGAAAGTAATAATATAAGTTCTTCAATTTTGCTTATGGTTTACTGTTTTATATGTATGGCATGCATGAAATATTTAGTTATATTACTTGGAAAAAATTTTATTTTTTTGAAAAATAAACGTGGGGAAATTTATAAATGTTTTTAGTTTATTTGGTTTTCTATGTACTACTTGCTGTGTAAAAAGTACAAAATACTGTTAATAATTTTCTAAAAATATTCTTGATATTGTGTGTGAACATGTATACTTATGCAATGCATAATCTTTGCTTTTCCGTTCAAATGCTTCAAAAATTTCACTAATCTTTTAGTACAAGGAAATATATATATATCTATTAATAACTAATAATATTAGTTGTAATTTATTAATTTGAATTAATTAATTATTAAGATTTGCATGATCATTTATCTTGATTCCAAGGTGCCTCGTGTCAATGGTGTTTGTTTTGAAAGATGGGAATTAATTGGCAATCATATAATGTCCATGCATGTAAATATTTATATAGAAATATTTATCATTTTGAAAAAAAATAAAATAAAATGTATGACTTTTTTTTGGCAATCATATAATGTCCAGTTGGTGCTATCTTACTGTCTGTCTTTTATAAAATGGTTTCGAGTTCCTGTCCTCATAACAAGAATTATTCCAAATTATTATAGAAATGAAAATTAAATGCAATAACTCGAATCTTATCTATATATTATTAGCACAAAATTAAAAAGAAATAAAATATATTATTTAAAAATTAGATAATCGAATAAAAGTTTCTACAATAAATCAACTATATCTTAGCCGATTAGCATCAGGTCTCCTACATAGAATACTTATGATTTAACCTCAACTCAGATCGAGTAAGGGTACATGTGTGCCAAAATAGTAACTCTTAATCTGTGCATGTTTTTAACAGTCACATTTTATTAAAAAATAAATTGTAATAAAAATAAAATATTTTCAAATAAAAGAACTTATTTCACAAAATTAAATAAATAACAAATAATAAAAAAAATCAATCAAATGATTGATAAAGCAACTCTTCCATTATCCAACGCTGACGTCCATTGCACCCCACCTCGCACGGCCGTCCATCACTTACTTTCTCTTGGCTCTCATGAACTCCAATAAAACCAACAAAATAATCATTAAATAGCCATAAACTTATCAGCTTAATTTAATTCTTTGTCTTATATATATATATATTGATTCTTTCATATATATATATATATATTGATTCTTTCTCATCTTAAAAAGAGGCCAAGTTCAGTAGAGAAAAGAACATCCAAACTTAAAAAGAGAACTCTCTAGAGGCATACATAGATAGCAAAGAATTAATATGGAAAGCAAAGATGGGAAAGAGATTCAAGTGGCAATTCAAGTAGAAGAAGAAGAAGAAGGTGATCATGATGAAGATAACAGTGCAAAGAAGTTGGAGCAGTGGCCGGAAAACCTCGCCGGAGAGGCTGTACCACCACCGGAGTCTCTCAAGACTAAAAGCAAGAGAGTTGCAGCCTTGGATGCTTTCAGAGGTCTCACCATTGTGGTATTCATTTAATCATGCCCAAGCATATATTCAAGTCCTCATCAAAATAAATATGTTTTAATAATTATTTTTTAGATTTAATTATTATATATTAATTTTAATAAACACCTATATATATATAATTCCATGATCTATCGATCATCCATGATTGAGTTGCTAGACTTCTAAATATCATGGGTTTGAACTAAATTTTTTCCGGTTAATTAAAATAATTAGTCTCATATCAATTAATTTAAAATATAAATTTAAACATATGATAATGAGTTTTTTTATCCTGTTAGCTTAAATTTTTTTGTTTGAATGAGACTTTATGTTTGGTTTGTTTGTAACACAAATTTTTAAATCAAAACTAAACACCAAGTAAAGGGATGTAATTAGAGTAATTATCTAAATTTTAATATATATTGGTGAGTGTGTATGTGTGTGTGTGTGTGTATATAAGATAATTAAATAAGAAGTGTTAATGTAGATGATGATATTGGTGGATGATGGTGGTGGAGCTTATGAGAAAATAGATCATTCACCATGGAATGGATGCACACTTGCTGATTTTGTCATGCCTTTTTTCCTCTTCATTGTTGGAGTAGCCATTGCTTTGGCTCTCAAGGTCTCACAATTTTTCTCATTCTCCATATTTATTTCAATAATTAACTACCAAATATTATCCCCTAAAATTTTTGAAATTATGAAATTGTTACATAGTTTATATTTTAAAGCCCAAACATCTTACAGCATACTATAAACTTATTTTTATAGAGACTTGATTATTTAAATAAATATATTTAATACTTTTTTTTAAAAAATATTATTAATATTAAGAAACACTTATTATTATTTAAAAAATATATATTTAATGAGCAAATAGAAAAAATACAATTTTTTCAAAAGAAAAGAACTATTTATAATTTCATATATATATATATATATATATATATATATATTATCAATGCTAAATTTAGTAAAAATAACTGATTCCCTCTAAATTTTATGGTTTCAATGCATTCAAGAGAGTGCCAAGAGCTGTGGATGCCATTAGAAAGATCTCAATCAGAACACTGAAGCTCGTCTTCTGGGGAATTCTCCTCCAAGGTGAGACCTTTGATTTCTCTTTCACATGCTACTATTGATTTGCGTTCTTTTGACGCTCTATGTTTGCAATGTGATCACCATTGAAGGTGGCTACTCACATGCTCCTGATGATCTCTCCTATGGTGTTGACATGAAGCACATCAGATGGATGGGCATCCTACAGGTGCCCTTCTATTGATTGATTCCTTGATTCCTTTTTTGCAGCAAAGTTTTGATCTTTTTGTTCATGTTTTTTCCTTCTTGTTTGATGTTTAGAGAATAGCATTGGTTTACTTTGTGGTGGCTATGATTGAGACTTTCAGGACGAAACTCCGGAAGACTGTTGTTTTAGGTTCTGGCAGGTTCGCCATTTTCAACGCATATCGATGGCAGTGGTATGCAAAATTTGTGATTTCAGGGATGCAGGAAAGGTTTATGATAAAATGTCTGAGAGATACTTTAATTTGTGCTTTTTAAAATCTCTAGGCTTGGAGGGTTTGTTGCATTAATCATTTACATTACTACGACCTACTCGCTTTATGTTCCTGATTGGAGCTATGTTTTCCATAACCCTGGCGATGAGAATGACGGGAAGAGATTCACAGTATGTTATTGGTCATCTTGCTGTGAAAATTTGATGTGCTTGCTAAAATTTGCGTTACAAGTTTAGACTTGTTTTTGGATTGTTTTCAGGTTCCTTGCGGTGTGAGAGGAAGTCTTGATCCTGCTTGCAATGCCGTCGGTTATGTTGATAGGCAAATTTGGGGAATTAACCATCTTTATTCTCAGCCTGTTTGGATAAGATCAAAGGTAAAGTTTCATTTGAACTGTGTGTCACATATAAGCAGAATTGTTTACCAGAATAAGCTCATCGTGAGTGACGTTTTGTGCAGGATTGTACTTATGATTCACCAAATGCAGGCCCTCTTCGTGCTGATGCCGCTCCTTGGTGTCTTGCTCCCTTTGAACCAGAAGGCTTTTTGAGGTTTGGTTTGTGCACCCTCTATTTTTAGAAGCTTAAACTTTGACTTATTATGCTTGTTGTTTTTCAGTTCGATTTCAGCTATCCTTTCGGGTACCATTGGAGTGCATTACGGACATGTTCTAATTCATTTTAAGGTACCTTTGAATCAGTTTCACTCAATACTGAGAGATGGAGTGTTCTTGATAGCCTTTTGGAATTTTTGTTTCCTCTTAGCTTCATTCGGAGAGGCTTAAGCATTGGGTGCTGATGGGATTTGCTTTGCTTGTATGTGGCATCATCCTCCACTTCACAAACGGTATGCATCCTCATTCTAATGACTCTGATATAAGAGTGTATCACTCTTAAATCTACTTTCTGATAACTCATACTTGTCCTGTTGCAGCTATTCCTATCAACAAGCAACTGTATAGCATTAGTTATGTCTGCTTCACTGCTGGCGCTGCTGGGCTTGTTTTATCTGGATTCTATATTGTGGTAGAATTCTTGCTTACTCTG
This sequence comes from Dioscorea dumetorum, assembly GCA_902712375.1. Classification (NCBI taxonomy): domain Eukaryota; kingdom Viridiplantae; phylum Streptophyta; class Magnoliopsida; order Dioscoreales; family Dioscoreaceae; genus Dioscorea; species Dioscorea dumetorum. The sequence goes on from CACTHL010000739.1 coordinate 5,418,657, forward strand.
TAATTTGTATCATATTTGTCAGAGCAAAACATTCAGCTTTATCTTATAATGTGCAGATTGATATATGGGGATTAAGGACACCATTTCTGTTCCTCGAGTGGATAGGAATGAACGCTATGCTTGTGTTTGTAATGGCAGCTCAAGGCATATTTCCTGCATTTGTTAATGGGTGGTATTACGAGACTCCAAATAACTCCCTGGTATGTCATTACCAAGTATTGATGTAACAAACATAAGAAATTCAGAATATGTTTGTGATCCTAATTGTGCACGTTTCCAATGTTGCAGGTTCATTGGATCCATAAGCACATCTTTGTTAATGTCTGGCACTCTGAAAGATTAGGAACTCTTTTATATGTGATATTTGCTGAGATTGTCTTCTGGGGGGTTGTATCTGGCGTCCTACATAAACTGGGGATATATTGGAAACTTTGAAAGTGAAATCTAATGGTTAGTCATATTTTCCAATTGTTGAATTATCAAATACATATAATTGTGAATAGAGCAGTAGTTTCTAAGTTTGCTTGCTATTGCGGAGACATGAGAAACAGAATGAATCCATTTCTTAGTATTTTAAGGCTCTGAGACATTTGTGTTTGAAAAGGTCTTCGGGAAAAAGCAATACATCCATTCTATGAATTAACAAGACTACAAGTTTGCATGCTTGAAAAAGCATGACATGTTACTAAAAGCAATATGCTTGGATAGGAACTCTACGACAAGACACATGCAAACAGAGATGAAGTGGCTAAATGTTAGAACCAATCCATTCAGGAATAGGATTCCCATCCAGTGGGAGTGGGATCTCTAAATTATTGTTTTTATCCAGAGTCTAATTGGGTTCATAGGCTCCATTTCTGTCGATTAATGTTTCAAAATTTTGTCAGCATTTACTCTTTATCTGTTTGAATTTTGATTGAATGAAAGTCACTGTAGGATATTAAAATCCATTGTAAATCAAGCAGTGAATTAGTTTGAACAAACTATTACTGCACTATACCAAGAACCAATTTGGCAAATCTTGCTTTTACTGTTTGAAAAATTGATTTTATGAAAGTTACTGCAGAATGTTAAAATCCACTGTAAAGTTAAGTATTACAGCGTGTTTTCCATTTTTCTGAAACAAGGCCACACATATGATTAAATCTGACTGGCATTTCACCAAGAATCAATCCCGCTAATCTTGCTCAATTCAATTCAAATTTGATCCTGTGAAACATTAAGAAACACATAATTAAATGTTATTTTATAATGGGGCCATGATTTGTTGATGAAATTCCGTATTTAAACCCTTCCTGGCATGACTTTTCAATTATCTATTAGGAAACAGGTTGTCCTGCTATTACTGCAGTCAGTGATGCTCCTCACCTGTTTAATGTTTAGACAACATGCTCATCAATTGAATACTCTTAGTTTCTGAAAATGTCTCCTCCTTTTGTGTCACACTCTCATGATAAACTCTTTCACAAACTCATACGGTTCTTCAGGATTAATTATACAGATTGGTGTCGGTGTCATACGCATAATATTAGATGCAAGCTAAAAGCATACTAGTGGTTTTATTTTATTTTATTTTTTTCGTTTAGGGACTAACACCGGCTTTAAACCATAGATGAAAGGTGTCGATTGCTTATGGATGGTATGATGGTTTGTGAAAAACTTAATTGCGAGAGCATATGCACGGTAGATAATGGTGGGACTGTTATATCCTCTTAACTATTCGTTTCTTCTAGTCCTGACCAACACTCCATGTGCTTCACCTTCCCCATCTCTGGTACATCTCATCCTCAAAGCAAAGAATCTTTTTCTTTCTTTCATTGTGTGGAGTGAGTGAAGGATAAAAGAGAAGGTAAAGAATGAAGTAGAGATTGTAGAGAAAGGGATTGCCATGTGCACCCAAATTATGTAGTTTCCCTCCCTATCTGCCAACTGCATGTGCTCTTTGGCACTACAATACCACTTCTCTTCCTTTAACTCTCCATAAATCCCCCCTCTTCTTCTCCCTTTATCTTTCCATTCCTTGTCCTTGTTCAACAAACTTCTTCACTATGAGCAGCACTAGTAGTACTAGTTGCGGTAGCGGTAGCAGTAGCAGTAGCAGTATTAGTAGCGGTTCGAACTCTCCCCCGGCTTCTTCTCGATCATGGTGACTTAAACTTCGGCATTGGTATGGTAATATTTACTTTGTTCGATTTTTATGTCTTGGTTTTTATTCTTTTATAGGTTGATAAGTGAAGATTCGTTGAGACGGTATGTGAATTATGCTAGCGAGAGTTGTATACAAGAGCTATTATCGGCATCGGTTTCGAGCAGAGTTGGAGGAGATGATGGATGGAAGGTTCTTGCCATGGAGGATAATGTGGAGATATCGAAGCGGTCTTCGGGCTCACTACATGTTTTTCGTAGCCGGTGGCTACTCCGATCAGTTTCATTGGAACAATTTATGACCGTTGCCAATGCTATCGACGCTGCTAAGGTCAGATTCTACTAACCAAACAAATATCGATCGAAATATATAATTATGAGTCATGTTCTTCGTCTGTTGAGAGCAGCAATGGGACGGGGATCTTGTCGAAGCCAAATATATCAAAGTTCTCGATGACAACTTGAGCATCATCTGTCTTCGGTTCGGCTATGCATCAAAGGCATTGTTCAAGAACCGGGAGTTCATCGTGTACGAACGGCGGCAGGAAATGGATGATGGTACATTGGTACGTGCTAATCTATTTTAACTAGTCATGTGATGCACTGAAGTTGAATTAATTGGCCGGTAAGACTATTAAAGTTATGCATTTTATGAAGATTTAATAAACTTTATGTATTGATTCAGGTTGTTGCTGTGGCTTCTCTTCCAAAAGAGATTGCTGCTGGTTTGCATCCAAAAGAAAATAACTCCATTAGGGGGCTTTTGCTTCAGTCTGGATGGGTGGTGGAGAAGCTGGATGATCACTCATGCCTGGTTACCTATGTTGTTCAGGTATTATGCTGAAGCTAAAACTACTTAAATACCTTTAGAAATAATCTTTTGTTTGTTATTCGTATGACATATTTTTAGTTACTGATATGTCTCCCTGCTTAAAATTTAATTTTATAAATTTTATAAAAATTTAATCTGTTAAATTAAAATTTTTTTTTTGAAAAAAATTTAGTTAAGTTTTAGTGAGAGGAGGATTATGTGAGCAAATATGAATAAATTGTTGGGGTATATAATATATTACACAGATATATATATATGATTAGGTGATATTTTGAAATATAAGGACTACAGGCCAGATTAAATTAGTTTATTGCTATTTTTTAAATGTAGATATTAATTTATTCGTTATTATTATTATTATTATTATTTTAATTTTTTGTTTATTATTTTGTTGCAGTTGGATCCAGCAGGATGGTTGCCCAAGTGTTTGGTGAACAGATTTAATACAAAGCTGGTAATGATTATTGACAACCTGAAAAAATTAGCTGAAGCTTGTCCTATAAATAGTGAAATATAATTAAAAAAGAAAAGAAATAATGTATGTGAGTAATGATTTCATATATCTTTTACTTTTTCTTTTTTTTTTTTCTCTTTACTGTTGATTAATTGTATGTATGTATCTATCTATACATTTAGATTGTTTGTGCACTATCAGGTGATTTTTCTCTTGGTTGATATGATCAAGTAAGTCTTTCTAACCGATATTAAATGAGATATAGTTGAAATGAAAATTAATCCAACATAGTTTAATATTTCATGGTAAATCGAGTCTATTAAGATGTATTAATTTAAAGAGTTAATGTTTTCTTTACTACTCCAATAAAAAAGTATTTATCCACTTTAATGTGAAAAAAAAAACATCAATTTACTATCAATCTGCATCCTTCATCCTCATCTGAGGACATATAGGCTGGAGATCAACTCCGGGTTCATGTACATGCTTTTGATATATATAGTGTTTGTTTATTTTATTAGAAAAAATCATAAGATATTTGACTCATATGTAGGAGATCAGGATCAAATTTTTTATCAATGTGTGATGATAAAGCCTAACTCCCCAAAAAAAAAAAAAAAACAATTAATGTACATGATCACTGATTCAATCCTTTACACTAACCGATTAACCTGAACATATCCAGAACATTTACATGCAACCAGAGCAAACCAAAACAAAGGAATGAAACAAACCATCAATGAAAAACACTGAAAAGCATCCAAATTCACTTGGTGTCAGACCTTGACGAAGGTATGGCACCACTGTAACTCATAAGAGCTTCATTACTGTACAACTGGCCTCGCAATGTGATTGAAGAATCATCGTAACTGGCCGAAGCTGACGCCGATTCGGCATTAGGATTAATGCCTGAAAGTTGCATGATACTTTCAATCTCCTTGACCACCTCACTCATTGTAGGCCTGTCTGCTCCTGATTCCTCGACACACATCAACGCTAACTCGACAAACCGATTGAATCCGGCCAATGTATTCGACAATCCAATTGTTGAATCAACAAGTTGCTCAAGGCCATAAAATTCCTTCTTCCTGTCAATGACTGCTTTAACTTCTCTCACAATATATTTGTTTCTCTCTATTGGCTTTCTCCCGGTTATTAGCTCGAGCAGTAATACACCGAAGCTGTAGACATCGCTCTTTTCTGTTAATTGTTGTGTCATGTAGTATTCGGGGTCTAAGTATCCCTGCAAGTGAAAAGAAAAAAAAAATTGTTTCAGAATGGAGAGTTGGAATTTCATTTTGAACTGATATCGGAACTAATTATGTTAGGATAAAACTATATTATTGAACATGGTTTACAGTAATATATAATGCAAATACATAAGAGTAACATTGTAAGAAAATAAGTCTAGTACAATTGATTTCGGTTTGAGATCTCACCATTGTTCCCTTGACTTGAGTGGTGATGTGGCCTTTTCTATCATCTGCCATTGGTTTGGAGAGACCGAAATCGGCAACTTTGGCATGTAAGTGATTGTCTAAGAGTATGTTGTTTGATTTTATATCTCTGTGAACAATGGGAGGATCTGCAAGAAAATGCAGATAGGAGAGCCCTCTTGCTGCATCAAGTGCAATCCATAGTCTCTTTTTCCAGTCCAAACGAATACCCGACATCCCCGAGAGGCTTTCTCTGAGAGTGCCATTAGGAAGGTACTCATAAACTAACATTTGTTCGCCTTGGTGGAAGCAAAAGCCGATAAGATTGACGAGGTTCCTGTGATGCACTCTTGTTAGCAACTCAATCTCAGTTTTGAATTCATGCCCACCTTGCATTGAACCCTCTTGAGCTCTCTTTACTGCAACCATTTGTCCATCAAGTAGTGTTCCCTTGTACACCTGCAATAAATGTAAAACCAGACTGTTAAAAAGGAATTGTTTTTGAAGAATTCTGCTCAAATTAGGAGGATTTCCATTTCATATATTAGATTGTTAAAAATCTAGGATATGTTTTAGATTAATGTTACGAAGAAGAGATACATGATAGTAACTATTTCAAGGTCGATGAGAAGTCGCAATCACCTTGCCATAACCACCAGAGCCAACGTGGTTTGATTCAGAGAAGTTGTCGGTGCACTTCTTTAGTTCTTCGAAAGAAAAACATCGAGCTCCTTTCAACTGTGGAACACTGCCACTACTCTTGGAAGGGTCCCAAGAACCTGCAAGAAAAACATCAGTTGATGAACATGTATAACTAGTGACTAGTAAAAGAAGAAGCTCCATATCTTACCAAATGGGTAACTCTGTTCCATCTTTTTCGCCTTTTTCTTCTTTCGAATCATCACAAAAATGACTAAACCAATAACTACAAGTAGTGCGACAACTCCGCCAGCTACAGCTCCGGCAATTGCTGCCGTATTGCTTGAATTTGAACTTGATCCTTCGACATGAAGTTATGCAGACAAAGTTAAACAAATACCTGACACCTGATGAAAGACATACTGACATATAGAGCAGAATTTACCAAGAATGGGAATGTATGGCTTTGGGATAAAATAATATAGTGCGAAATAGCCCGAAGTCTTCAAGGTTTGATTACTGAAAAAACTCGCTATCACGACAATATCTCCTTGATCAAACTTCGCCTTTCCTGAAGGAAATACCTCCACATTGATCTCCAAATAGTTGCTAGCATCCATAAAAGGATCATGAATGGCAACTGAGCCCACAGGAACTTTTTTATCTTGGAGCATGGTAAGCAGAGACTTCTCAACATCTTGATAGTATGTTATATTCTGTAAATTAGAGACAGTGAGAAGCCTGAAGTATAGAGTGCCTTCATATGGGTATGAGCAGAGACAATTAGGACTGAGAGCTTGTTCTGAAGGACATTGAACACCGACGCAACTATTAGGTGTTGAATATGGTGGATTGCTTTGTGTTGGACCCTCACAGTACTTTTGGTTCGATCCTTGAGGACAAACTGGGTTGCCTGCAAGTCTGTAAGTGTTACCGAAGTAATTAGAAACAGCAGTTAAAACTACAGTACTTGTGATTCAAGGAATGTAATGGATACAACTAGTATCATGGTACTTACAGAAGAACATTATTGTAGTTACCATCATTACGGAAATCTGCAATGTCATTGTTCTGTAAATCCACAAGTTGGAGTTGAGTGCTGTAGCCTGCATCGATCTCCAGAGTACCATTTAATAGGTTATTTTTCAGCCCCCTGTATCGGTCTTAATTAGTTAATACAAGACTATACTCATTAGATAAATGAACATTCGAAGAATACCAACACCCACGCAGTCTGTAATGGTGAAAAGCTGAATAATTGTGCTGGAATTTGGCCTTGAACATGTGATTTTTCCAGTAATCTGCAGTATAAACATATGCACATTAGAAATATTAAGTTGAATGAATAATTCGGAGAAAGAGAGAGTGATGTACAATGTTGTCAAAGATGGCAAGGCCGAGAACCATGGAGGCACATCTGATGCATCAAAGGAATTGTTACTCAAGTCCCTGAAAGGAAAGATAAATAAATACATAAATAACAGTTTATTAAAAAAAAAAAATCCGCAAAGTGATTTAAAAATCACTTGAAAATCAAGCACTTACACATAAGAGAGTGCATTCATTCCAGTCAAGTTTGGCAAGGGACCAGTTAGCAGATTATTTGATAAGTACCTGAAATGAAAACATTGATTATCTATTCTTTACATGAACAATAAAAAGTTTTCAACAAAAATTTTCATTCTCACAGTTCTTTGATGCTAGTGAGGCTGTTAAGGGTGGAAGGGACAGGCCCGGTTAATTTATTTCGGTCGAGACGCCTGTTAGAATGTTTCCGGTAGTAAATCTCAATGAATTACATTTGTAAATTTCTCTTTAGATAATAAACTTACAACGCTTCTAATGTCGGCACTAGGTTCAGTGTTGAAGGAATGCTTCCATTGAAATTATTGTTGTCCAAAATCCTGGTGCATGTTGAAGATGTTAAAACTAAGTATAGTAATTTAGCTTTGATATATAGATCTTACACATGCAAGGTAACCATGCCAGAGTGGAAGAGTTCCGGAGGAATATTGCCGGATAACTTGTTACTACCAAAATGGCTGTAAGTCACAGAAACAAATGCTCATTTAGTTTGGAAGGAGAAAGAACATTATAGAGACCATTTCAAAGTTAGGCAATAATGTTTGTATTACATACAAATGCTTGGTTCTTCTTAGCAAATTGAAACCAGGATTAATGCCATCGGAGATGGGAATAGTCCCAGAAATCTCATTTCCAGTGACATCAAACCAATAAAGACTTGATAGATTACCGAGGGCAGGAGGCATCGACCCGCTGAATTTGTTATCATTCAGAGCTCTGCAGGAGTAATTCAAGACAGTGTTATGTACTCTTTTTTTTTTTTTTATCGATTTAGCAAAAGAATCAAAATCAGAGGATGCTGATGTTACAAAATAGTTAGGCGTTGTAAATTCCCGAGTGCAGGTGGAATTTGACCAGAAAAACCACAACCAAGAAGGATCCTTAAAAGAAGAAAAGAATACAACAAAGTTAAAATTATAAAAAAGTTCCAAAAACAAAAAGCAAAGGGTGTAAATTCTCACAGGTTTTTCAGTTTACTTAGTTTGCCAATTGAAGCAGGAAGGGATCCACCCAAACCAGGATTATAAGAAAGATCTCTGCATGGGTTGAGAAAATCTAAGATGAATTCTTAATTGAAGATTCAATTTGCAAGTAAAATTAAAACACTCACAAAAACAGCAGTTCAGGTAGATTTCCAATGTCTCCAGCTAGAGTTCCAGTAACTCCAACACTCGGCAATATTCTGATCATACATAGTTTTAAAGAAAATCGAAAGATTAAGTTAACAACATTAACAAGATTATGATAAGATATAAGTTTCAATGATCTAACATGCTTGTGATATGAGAATTAGTGCAGTTGATTCCAAGCCAAACACTGCCACAAGGATCAAAACCATTCCAGCTCCCAGGTTTGTTCTGCCATCCATCGGCGACGGCTTTAAGAGCAGCAGCTAAATCAAAAGAAGAGCAACCATTGTTTTATACTTATATTAGAAAACATGAAATGATTTTGTTGGATTCAAATTCAGCAAACTAACCTTCATCAGATACTGTATTTGCCTCGAGGACGATCACAACGCAACAGACGATGAAAAGTAGAAAAATCCAACATTTCTGAGTCATTTGTCGCAAATGCCAAATGCAACCAATGAGAAGTGTATGTTCCATTGTATCTTAGATAAAATAACTTCAAAATGACAGAGATCTTCCATGATCAAGGGAGCATAGAGGACCAGAAAGACCAGGTCTTGCTTAGCTCAGTAACAAATTAAATTGGTTATATTGGAAAAAAAAAAAAAAAGGATAGTTGACAACTTGATTTCAACTGTTCAAGAGACAACAACAAGTTGTCCAATTGAACTTCAGAGATTCTAAACCAAGAAAATACCATTTTCTTTTTAATCATTTTAGTTAGCTAAGCAGACAACTTGCCATTGTGCCTTCAATAAATCTCATACAAATAACAAAAGGATAAGGTTGGTTGAATCTTCTTCAATGGGAAAACCAAGTCAACCATCTACCTGCTACCTTCGCCATCATCGGAGGAATGACAAGTCAGTGCTTGATGTTTTGCAAGGCAGGGATGCAGCAATGAAGCATGAAAGCCTCTAAATATGAACATGGTATAGTTGAATATTTCAATGCTTTGCATCATCCTTCATTCATAAGAGAAGTGGTGAACAAGCTCAGCATGGAACTAAAAAAGAAACAGAGAAACTAGCGGCCAGATTACACCGGATTCATTTTATGCTTTGGTGATCATGGACCCCATCCTTGTGGTCCAGAGTAGCTTTGGAACTCTGGGCCAGGCCCATCTGAGACACCACGGTTTTATCACCTCTGGACTAGGCCCATTTCAGGGTTTCTTCGAGAAATATGGTTGAATTGGGGGGTTTTTTGCAAAATTATGGTATGTTTTTATTTTCATGTTTAAATTTAAATTTGAATCAAAATGGTCACTTAACTTCAATTTTGTTTCATATGTGGTCATTCGAAAAATTTTGACCCATCTTTGATGATGTAATTGCTGAATTTTTTCTATTAGCACATACATGATATATTGTCTCTGCCTAGTAGACAATTCTATGTCAACTACTGATAAAGAATTTTCAGCATATACATCATTCAAAATAGGCTAAAATCTCTTTAATAATCACTCGGTGAAATAAAATTAAAATTGAGTGAGTATTTTGATTTAAATTGAAGTTTAAATACAAAAAAAAAAAAAAAAAAAAAAGACTATAATTTGATAAGCTACTATAACATAAAACCTCCATTGTCGTCAGCTCACTTATCAACTCTCCAAACGGAGTCAAACGGGGGCTGGAGAATTGAGATTTTTGGAAGATCAAAATGCCCTTTTACGATATAAGAATTGCCAAGCTATCCTTTTATAATGAGAGAAAGAACAAAAGTTTCACTCCATAACTAAACCCTAGCTAGCTGAAGATCTCCCTCCCTCATCTAAGAGATTAGCTGGAGCTCCACTGAGATCATAAGATAATCTTCTTTCCGGTAATCTTTTTCCCCCCCTTCTAGTTTGATTTTTTTTTCTTTTTGTGTTTACTTTGAAATCTAATTGAGAGCAGCAGCAGCACCAAGATCAACCTCACAAACATCAGATCATTCAAACATCAGATAATTGAATGAGATACAATAGATCATCTGCAAGCTCTTCTATTAGTTGCTTCTTCTCTGTTTCCTCCCAGTCTTGCAATCCCCTTCCCACTTCTCCTCTCCACATGAACATCCCTGACAACTTCCCAATCTCAACAACCTATACAACATTACATTTCTGTCAAAAAATAAAAATAAAAATAAGTCCTGAGAATTGAACATTCTATGAACTCTTATCTACATTTCATTATATATTTGTATACAGTGAAAGCTCTGATATTATAAGACAATCACAAGTTTTGCCATTTGAGTTGTGACCATCACTAGCTGAGTAAAAGTTTAGGGCAAGACTGTACTTCTCTTGGGGATTTATAATGCATTTCCTGCATGGAAGATATGTACACACTTACTTGGACTTTTCTCTCACTTTGATTTCATAATATGTCATACATATAAACACTAGATCATGCAAATTTAATGGAACTTTTCTTTGCTTTTCTTTGTACTTGCATTGTCAACCTTTAATGAAAATTTAGGATTTGCTAGGATTTGGGGGGGGGGGGGGGTTGGGAGGTAAAGTAAATTAAGGGTTTTTAAAAACCCATGCTTGGATAGGAGGTTTTAGGGGAGGTAAAGGTTGGGAGAGGTTGGTGGAGGTTTTAAAACCTCTACTTTTGTCAAGTTTCTCAACCCTCCAAATTAGAGGTTTGGGAAGGTTTTGAGTTGGTATTTTTTTTTCTGACCAAAATGCCCTTATAGATTTCACATAATTCCACACTGTAAAAATTTATATCTTTCATTAGTTCTTCTACTTTCCTTCTACACTGCCGCCGCCGCCGCCTCGGAGCCGCCGCTTGGCCCTTCTACGCTGCTTTCTCTATCTCCGAAAGCAACGGCCCTTTCTCACAGATCTCTGAAGTTTTTTCTCCCAATCTTTGCAGGTACCCTTCAGATCGCTTAAAGTTCTAATATTTTCTCCTTTTGTTTCTTCGTTTGTGGTTTTTTTTGGGTTTGAGATTGAGATTTGCTAATGATTTTTCTATTTTGCGTTTTTTTCGGTTGATTTTGTTGTCTTTTTGTTTGATTATGTGGAAAAGATCATGTTTTATGTAGATTTTGTGTGAAGATTGTTGATGGATCGTGTCTTGAATGTGTTTGCGGTGCTTAATAGTTGTGGATTTGGGGTAGGTGCAAAGTGATGTTTGTATGTCGTCAAGATTTGGAAAAGAATTTTTGGGGTTTTTTTTATTTGTGGTATTGGTGGATCTTTGCGATCGTATCGGTTAAGGAAAGGCTTGCCTTTTATGAGTAGGTGTAGAGAAATCAAAATCTATGTTTAGTCTTGTAGTACTTTTGACAAATAATAACTTTGCTAATATTGAGTCTTGTGGATTTTGACAATGCTGTTGTATTGGTGCCTAGATTTTTTTATGCGTAATTCTCTGGAAGTAATTGCTCCTTCAAACAAGGCAATTGATACGGATTAGTTGGGAAAGCAGAATATGGAGTATATGGGATTGGTTTAGGTTGAATCATTAGAATCTCTGGTATTATCTGAAAGCATTTCTTTTTGATAATGGAGATTTTTCTTGGTAAACATTAAGAGAAATAAATTGCCACTCTGCCAGTCATTTCTCGAACAAAATTTAGAGAAATCTGCGTCAACTTGAGTTCACTAATATAGTTTCAATAGGATTAATATAAATATTGTTTAGAGTTGACATCTGACTAGAATTTGGTTTATCACTTTGATATATGGATAGAGTATACTATACTTTTGTGTGTTGGATACTTATTATGACAGTGGGCATTATTATTATATTGACATATTGGTATCATGAGCTTCAATGATTGCTATTATATTCTTTATTTATAACAAATTATTTATTAATATATCATTTTCTTCTTATTGCTTCCTTTCTCATCTACTTGATTACATTATTGAAAATATTGCTAGAGTGTCTATCAGTCTTTTAAGTATACTAAATTAATCATCAATCTCTGTTAGACTTGATTGTTGGTTTTACTAATGCAATAATTGTTTGGGTCCACTGGTTGGCATGCATCATAAACACCATATGGAAATTTTATAACATTCTGGTTCAGCCTTTTGCTCTTATTACAAAATTGGATTGTCAACTGTCCACTGGCCATACCTTTTCTACAGATGCTATTATCGATCTACTGTTATTAAGTCATTACCCTTCCCTCTTTTCTGTATAATGGTCGTTCCTATTCTTGTTATTTAGGTAGTGTCACTTCATCTTTTGTTTACTCAATTTGTCACTATAATTTGATAAATTGGGTTCATTTAGATGTTTGATGCATTTAATGGCAATGGAAACTCTATATCTTTGTTTTGCAGTTAGAATTTTTTTTCTTCATATATTTTTGATTTGCATTTTAATTACTAAACTTGTTATGTTTAGATGGATGATGAGAAACAAATGTTGGCTACACTTTTATTGGCTCTAATTACATTGAACGACCAGTTCGTAAAACCACTACACTTACATCAGTTAGTAATGTTTGAGTTCATCACCATCATAATTTGTTGGTATGCGAGATGTAGAGATGAACTTATTGGAGGCCAAATCCCACGTGAAGTCTGGTTTGAAGCAGATCGAGCACGAGATGAATTAATGTCACATTTACTTACAAGTAATTTATGTCATAATATGATACGGATGAGTCATGGAGCCTTTCAAGGATTGTGTGACATGTTAGTAACAAATTACTTGCAAATGTTATAATGGAAAAACCAATGGGTATTTTTATTTGTTGTATGGGCAAAACAAATTACTTGCAAATGTAGTAATGGCATAACCAATGGGTATTATTAGAAGATGTATTGGCAAAACAAATTACTTGCAAATGTTGTAATGACAAAACCAAGTGAGAGAATTTTCTTACTTTCTTCATCTTTGTTGATTCCTAATTGTGTTTCTAGTTGGTTTGTATTAATAATGCTTAAAGTTGTATGTGATGGTGAATTGTTAGGTTGTCATATATGGTTAAACATGTATTAGACATTCAAATTGCTTTCTTTGTTTGTGGTGGTGAAAGGAAGTATGGCAATGTTGGTTGTTATGGTTGTGATTACATCATTAATTGTTGAGACATCATTCTCTTCCTCACTTAGTTTAATTATAATTTTAAAAAATAATTAAAATTTTTAATAATAATAATAATAATAAATAAATAAATAATGATAAAAAAATTGAGAAATATTACTTAATTATTAATGATAGTGTTTAATATCTTTCTCGCTTAATTATAATTAATAATAATAATAATAATGATAAAGAGATATAAAATTTTATAAATTGAGAAATATTATTTAATCTATTAATGATATTATTTAATTAATTTTATTATTGAAAATGAAATATAAAAACATTGTTTTTCCTTGTTTATTAATCACAAGGGTAATTTAGTAATATACTATATAATCTTACATCCACTAACCTCCCAACCAAGCACAATAAGATTTCAAAACCTCCAATTACATTACCTTCTATCCAAGCAAAGTATGGTTTAAAACATTCTTTCTACCTTACCTTACCTCACTTTATGAAACTCTCCAATACTTCCATCCAAACAAAGCATTAGGCGCGCTGATACTGAATTAAATAGGCAGTCATGAAAAAAAAAATCTAGATTCTGAAACTCAGTAGTGATGAAAATTTTTCTCTTTTATTTGTGCTTATCTTATTCTTTACTTTCTGTCATTTTTTCTATGATATTCTGGTATGCGGCCCTCGGCGAAACTCTGTGAAGCTATTTGCCCTGTAAGGATGTTAACTGGAGTCCTCTGTAAAAACTAAACATTTATTCATTTGATCATGGTTATCTATGATGTAAGATCTACACTATCAATGCAATGCTTGTGTTTTTCCCATGATCATTGGGAGGTGTTCTTCAGCATCTCTGCATTTTGAAGTGCTGAAAAATAACCATGTTGTTCATGAAGTCTATGTATATATTATTGCTCATTAACAGTTTTTCTGTAAGATTACACTTATTCATCAAGCCCATTAACAGTTTCTGAATTAAATAGCATTTGCTTATCTTCCAAAGGTGTTCATTGATGTTGCTGAGTAATGGGTAAATAATAATGAAATACTGTTAGAAAATGGCTAAGCTTAAATGTAAATTTTTTTATAATTGATATTTATATTAAGTTTTTTTTTAATTTTAGAAATAATATTTTAAAGTAAATAAGAATAAAAATATTTTTTATTATTTTATGTAAAAATCGAAAATGACAACTTTAATATATTCTATTTACATACTTTCCTGTTCTAATATTAGTTTAATACTCTCAACAGGTATTTTAGTAATTAGCATATATCTTTATTTACCATCACTTTTCAACTAAAAAAATATATTTGATCTTTACTCCAAATAAGATATGATCGTTACTCACCATTTGTCTATTTTCCTTTAATATATTTTTTTGGTGGTTTACTTATTTTTAAAAATGATACTGTAATTTAATACTTATAAATTTTAAAAATAAACTAGCATTTTATTGTGCGTAAATTAATATCTCAAACACGTCTGTCTAATAGCATGCGCTTGAGTTAATGTTTTAAACGTATTTTGTGGGTGTGATTTTACTTGTGAGTTAATTCATTCAATTAAAATTCAAACCTTTATCATTTTACATAACTCACGAGACATTTATGTTAGCACCACTAATCTAGCATTTAGAAGTCAATATTTTCAAAAACTATGCTTCAAAACAATATTACATAATTATCTTAACTTAATGACATTGGGTGACAATGACATCAATGGGTTAAGATATTGCTTTTGAATTATATGTAAAAATTGATTTTGCTTCATAAAACATTAGTGAAAAAAACCATCTAAATTGTCCATAGACTAAAATATCATCTTTCAATTGATGGAGCTCATATTCCCTAGTTTAAGAACTAGAGTACTCTGATTTTATACACTTTACTGCACTATATATATATATATATACACACACACATATAATACCCTAAATCTTATCTGTATAATATGATAGACACACAATTCTAATCACTTCATCAATTTTCTAGTTGTTGGCAATGTAACACAAAACTTAATGTAGATGTAGTACTCATATAGCACATTGCATGTTCAGTTGGTGCCAGATAACATCATGTATCATTTTAAAAAGTAATAAAATTTCTATTTTGAAAAATATATAATTAATCATGTGAACATCCCCACCGATTTTTCATTTTTTTTTCTGAACAACATTTAATAGGTTTTAAATATAATCCATAGAAGGAAAAAAATATTTTCTGTGTAGTTAGATGATGAAAAGAATAAATATTTTTTATTTAAGGGACTAAAATAAAGAATCCGATAACTTGAGGGACTAATAAGGGCTTTAAACCATGTTTACAAAATATCAAATGTCCATTTTACCCTCTCAAGTTCAAAATATTACTACTTACCACCAACTCGATGAAAGACGACAATTCATCTTCATCAACCTCACCATCCACTCTTCTCAGCCGGCTTGGAATTCCATGGCGTCCGATTCCAAGGAAATTCTCTCAATCTTCGCAAAATCTAGTTCAATCGAATCATTGAGCTTTGAATTCCATCGTCTAGGCCGTTTTACTCATCCCAATTCGTTGATTTTTTCAGGAAATCGTTGGAGCGGAACCGGCGAAGTTGAAACTCTATAGCTACTGGCGGAGCTCGTGCTCGCAACGCGTTCGTATCGCTCTCAATCACAAAGGTTGGTTCTTTACCATTGATTACCTTCGATTTTATGTTTACTTTTCAATTTTCAGAATCAAATTGGCCCTTTTAATGTTTTATTGATTTATGATTTGCATATGCGTTTAAATAGGTTTGGATTATGAGTACAAGGCGGTGAATCTTTTGAAAGATGAGCAATTTGATCCTGGTACGGTGTCAAAAGTTCTTGACTTGTCTTGAGAAAACTTGAAATCTTTTATTTTCTGAAAGTTGGGATTTTGGTGTTATTTTGTGTGAAAAAATTGTAGAGTTTGAGAAGCTTAATCCCATTAAGTGCGTACCCGCGTTGGTGGATGGAGATGTTGTTGTTGGCGATTCTTTAGCGATCACTCTTGTGAGTGCATGATGTACCTGTGTAAATGAAAATTATGGCTTTTTATCTTGATTTTTTTATCATATGTAATTGAACCTCTTTCTCTTGTGATTGAAAGTATTTGGAGGATAAGTACCCTCAACATCCATTGCTTCCCAAGGATCTTGTGAAGAAGGCTCTTAATCTCCAGGTGAAGAAACATTAGTGTTCCTAGTTTTGTTATTAGTGTATTTTTTGCCTATTTTATTTATATGTGGTGAGTGAGTGTGTTCATTGTCTTGTGATTCTTTTTAGTTTTGTGTGGTTCTGTAAGAGCTGATCATTAAGTTGCACTTTTTAAAAGGAAAAATAAAGTCAGTTATGCATTTTTTTTTTGTTTTTTGGTAGAGAAAACCATCATGAAAAATTTTATAGGAGACTAACAGCAAACCCTGAAAATTTCCAATGCCTGAAATCATCTCATGGACTGCAAGCTGCTAGTACATCAGTGAAACTTAATTTTTATCGGTTTAACTTCTTCTTCTTCTTCTTCTTCTTCTTCTTATTATTATTATTATTATTATTATTATTATTATTATTATTTTTTAAGTGTGACACTTTTATGAGTCATGAAGCATCATATTTGTCATCTGAAGGTGGTATTCTGTCTTCTACTATGCTTGGAACTATAAAATTTATATTTTTTCTTCCGTCTATATGAGAATTTGATATATTATGTTGTTACCAATGGGGATAAGATGTACTGCATGCCTGGTCAATTTATTTGTAATAACATTCGGTCAAAAGGCATCGGAACTGACCTCAGGCAAAATTAGTATGCTAATAATGCCCCCTTACAATGTGATCATGGCGTTTTCAATTCGGCATTGTTGAATTTACAGATCACAATATTCTTTCATTTTTCAGGTAGCAAGCATTGTTGGTTCAAGCATTCAACCCCTTCAAAATCTCTCTATACTAGTAAGTAGCTTTAAGAGTTAAGTCATTTGCTTAAACAAAATTATCAGCTGTTAATATGCTGTCTATCATTTAACAGAAGTTCATTGAAACTAAATTTGATGCTGATGAGAAACTTAAGTGGGTTCAACATTATATTGGAAAAGGCTTTTATGGTAAGGTTTCTAGTTTAATATCATTGTTTGTGCCTATCCTTTTAATTGTTATACTTGCTCTTTCTTGTAATCTGCAAGGAGTTACCCATAATTTTAAGCAAAGTATAGTTTCCTGCAAACAAAATTGGAGATATTTTCATGCAAAGACGTGTCATTATGAAGTATAGTTTAATACGATTCTTTGCAAAGATGCTCTAGCTGCTAATCAACTTCAGTTCAAATTGCAAACTTTTGTGGGAAACAGCTTAAAGGTTCTTTCATTCAGTGACCTATCACTCAAAAGAAGGCATATGGATTGAGATTTTGTTTTCCTCAACTGCCAAACTGACAAATTCCTATTGTTTTGAAGAAATGACATTAAGCAGTACAATCTTTAACTGTCCTGACCCAAAACCTACTAAGCTGTGTATACTCTGCCAGAAAGTTATCCTTCCATCATATTTGAAGCTTCAGACAGTGTTTTGTGAATCAACTATTTTGAACCTCTGCCCACTTTAAAAAAAAAACACATGCAGCGACTGGAACTTCACTTAAAAGTTAAAATGCCTAATGCCTAACTCTACCCTTAGGATTGATCTAGTTCCAGATTAGACGCACATTGAGACTTGAAATCAAACTTCTGTCCACTGCAAGTGTTACACAAATTCTTTATGCTCTGTTTTACAGCTATAGTGTTGTATTGATGGTTACCTCTTCAAGTTCTCAGCTGAACAACTCCTCATGATGTCCTTCATACCTTTGGAAAATCAAGCTATTCAATTTGCAATCTTAGTTCATCTATTTTTATTTCATAATGGTCCTTCCAACTGATTCATGGTATTTATGCTCTTACGGTCTTTACTTGCGTTTCAGCTCTGGAGAAGCTCCTAAAGGATGTTCCTGGAAAATATGCTACAGGGGATGAAGTCCTGCTGGTTTGTGTGCTCTCAATTTAGTTATTATTAGTTTTTTTTTTTGACATTTAATTTTCTAAAGAATTCGTGTTTGGATGGCATTTACATGCAACTATTTTGAGCGCTTACCAGTTTTATAATACCAGATATTTTTCTGCGCTTTGTCTTGTACTAAATAAGGATTTGATTTTCATGAAGCTTTGAATATTAACCATGATCGCTGGCATTATCCTATTGATACATTGGATCCACACCATACTTCAACCACTTAATCTAACTTCTCAACCTTTGAATGACAAAATGTGAATTTGTGTTTAAATTGAAAGTCTTTCAATCATGGCTGATCACATGTGAATTTCATTTGACTGATATCAGTGACGGCTGTCATATGCAGGCGGATGTGTTTTTGGCTCCTCAAATTCATTCAGGGGTAACAAGGTTCGGAATTGACATGGTAATATTTCTTTCTTCTTTTTTTTCTCATGAGATAGTTGAGTTTATGGAATAATAATGCAAGTACAAATACATTACATATTGCTATTTCTGTTGAACTTGTTGCCTCTTCTGTCTGTGTGTACAGGCACTGCTGTGATCACATAACCATGCTCTTATGTTTCAATTCTTTTAATGCAGATTCATGATTCAAAAGTATGCTTTCTTTTTTCTTATTTTCCAGACTGAATACCCAAGACTAGCCAGGGCTCATGCTGCATACAGTGAGCTTCCTGCATTCCAAGCTGCTCTTCCAGAAAGGCAACCAGATTACCTTGCTTCAGCTTAAACTCATCGCGGTTCGGTTAGCGTTCTTATAAATAAATAATTAATATTACAATAAATGTTCCATGTTCTTCGAGTTTGCGCTCTATGTATGTTGTAAATAATGTGAAGACTCTTTTCATGCAACTTCATGTGAAAACAATACTCAAAATGTATGTGCAACTATTACGAATATTATGAAAGCTGTTTTCCATAGATATGCCCTTATAGAACTATCTTTACTTCTTTGCCCAACAAAACATTTTTAGTTAGTTATATGTCTCTATGTCCAATTCATAATTGATATTTGTCTTTGTATTTTAATTCCCTGGATGAGTGAAAAAGAATAGGTTGAGGAAGAGCTTTCTATATATATTGTTTGATGGAAAAGTTAGGCACATCCATATAAGCTATAGAGAAGAAAAGATGGAGCACGTCGCCCAAGGCCCTAATCCAAATCCTCATGATGCCAGCTATCACGGCCTCAACCGAAATGTACGTCCGCTGACCAAGTGTAAGGTCATCAACCCTTACACCTATCGCCTACCATATGTTTCCTGACAAAAAATGTATATTATTTAATATACACGATTTATACAATCAAGATCCACATGTTCAGAAGCACAAACATAATTAAATATATCTTCTTATTATAAAAATTATTATAAATTTTAAAATTTTTATATATTTAAGATTATATGTAAATTCTCCAAATAATTAAAAAAATAAAGCATTATTTTTTTCTAATAGATATAAATTTAGAAATAGAATTGAACCTGTTTCTAAATTTAAAATAAATTTCAATTTTATTTTAAAAATTATAACATATTTTATTCCTGCTTCTAATTATATTTATATGTGTGTGTGTGCGCGCGTGTGTGTGCAGACAATTATAATTTAAAATAATTTCATATAAGTATAATATTATACATGCTTATGAAATCATATTCTGTAATTATAATTATTATAAATAAAGCCATTTTTGATGGATTTTATAAACTATCATGTTAAGTATTTGTAGAATGGAACACAATCCGATTTATTGTTATTAAATCTGAAAATAATTAAAATGGAACGACAATAATCTTATAGATTTGTAAAATGATTATAAATATTCTCATTATATATATATATATATATATATATATATATATATATATATACACGCTCGTGCCAATCCTCGTTATTGTTATATTTTGATAGAATAATCTCTATAAAACTCAAATCCTCTTGTTGAAAATTATTTGTGAGCAAAAAAAAAAAAAAAATTAGCGGGTAGCGTGAAGGTCAACATAATATTAGAAGGAGTAATGCTATTCAAACCGATTTCCATATTAAATGACTTCGTTGAATGCAAGTTAGTAAAAAAGAAAAGGTATTTTAAAAACTTAGGGGCCGTTTGGTTCGCGGTAATGTGAAAACATTACCGGGAATCTGACATTACCATGTTTGGTTACTGTAGCAATGGTAATGTGAATGGTAATGTGAGATTATCAATAGTGAAATATTACCAAATGAGGTGGTAATCTGATTACCACCAAAATAGGTGGTAATCCAGATTACCAGGTTTGTGGTAATCCAGAAATTTTTTTTTTTTCAATTATACCCCCACTTATTTAATCTAATTTCATATTATACTTTTATTATCAAAGCCCTAGTTTTGTTTTTTTTATTAAAATATTTATAACATAAAATATATATATATATATATATATATTATAATTTAATTATTTATTTATCTAATAATTTAAATTAACATTATTAAAATTTTATATGTAGAGGTATTTGGGTAAATTTATTTAATATATAATTATTTAATTATTTATTTATCTAAATACTTTAAATTAAAATTTTCAAAATTTTATATATAGGGGTGTTTAGGTAAATTTATTTAATATATAATTATTATATATATATATATATATAATTAAATAAATAAATATATATATATTATAATTTAATTATTTATTTATCTAAATATTTTAAATTAAAATTTTTAAAATTTTATATGTAGGGGTATTTATGTAAATTTGACATATTACTGAAGTGATTACCATGACTAACCAAATATGGTAATGAAAGATTACCAGTGATATAAGTTCTCAACCCCAAACACAGTAATCTCACATTACCACAACATTTTCGAGCATATAATATTCCTGACCTCATTACCATGGTAATCTCATTACCGTGGTAATATATCATTACCGCGAACCAAACGGCCCCTTAATATTAAAGTGTGTCCATGAAGCCCAAAAATAGCAATTGGACTAACTGTAACTCAATGATGATGAAGATCAAATTGGGGTTTTCCTTTTTTTTTTTAAATATTTTTTTATTTTTAATTTTATATAAAAACTTTAAATGCCTTTTCTATATGAATATTTCTTACGATATATTATGGATGATTTATTTTCTATGTTAGGAATTAAAGATTTTATGTATTTAATTTGTTTTACTCGAAAATCAGAAACATCTGGTAAGACTCCAAATCTAATATATATATATATATATATATATATATATATATAGTGTACAAGTAAATGGGTATGGGTATTATAATACCCATATTAGTACAATTTTGCGGGTATTTATCTATACCAAAACTCAAACCTGTCAAACAAGTATTTACCCTGTCTCATATGGATATTTGTATATGTACCAATTAGGTTTGGGTCCAATTGCCATCTTTAGTATATCATATTGCAAAAATTAACAAAACAAGAAGTTGCAAAGCGATTTTTAAGTTAAAATACTTTTTTTAAACACAACAATTGAACATTGTTGTGGTATGTTAAAATCTCGATTTTCAATTCTAAAATCAATACTTCCATATAAGCCTTCAATGCAACGTTAGTAAGACATCATCACTCTATTGCAAACTTTATATGGCTACATTATAATATTTTTGAACATTAAACTTATGCTTGAACTATTGATATAAAGTTATTGAATATTAAATATATGCATTACAATGCCATCTTGATTTCTATTTATAATCACAAAATATATTATTATATTAGTTCATTTAAGTCATACGATTAGTAAATTATCATAAAAATTACAGCAAAATTAAATATACAAAACAAATGAATCAAACAAGTTTTTGTTTCATTTTTTTTTTATAAATTCTTCTTAAAAATTAAAAAAAATATGTTTTGAAAATGTTTTCACCCAAACCACTTTTTTTATTTTTTCCAATTTCAGACCTCATTCCAAGTTTTACAAAATTGTTCCAAAAAAATAAAAACAAAAACTGAATTATATAGGCCCATAGTTTTATATTTATTGAATTTTCTTTTTGAATGACAAAAAACCTAGATGAAAGTAGGTTTCTTAGGTATACACGGTTTGCACCGCGCCTAGAAAATATTAGACACAACTTTATACAAAAATTTAAAATAATTTTTATAAAATATTTGTTGCATCAAGTCCTAATAATAAAATAAAAATAAAATTATCAATATCTTTTATTACTACTTATTTCCTTGTGAGAACTTGGTTAGATATTTCTTCCAAGCTCATCCTTCAATTATAATAATAATAATAATTATTATTATTATTATTGTTGTTATTATTATCATCATTATTACCATCATCATCACTATTATTATTATCATTTTCTCTACATTTTTGGAAGTCCACATCTTGAATTCTCTATAGTCATTCAAAATACAAAGCACTGTCCCCATTGGATGGCATCTCATAAAGTTTTTACTAAGTAATTTTATACAAGAAAATTAAACATCATTAAAGATCTTCTCTCCTGATGAACTTTACCTCATTTTTAATTTATTTTTAAAAAAGAATCATAATCTGAATCATGTTATAGATTATCTACAATAATTCTTTTATTTATCCTATATATATAGACACATATGCAAAGTATTTATTATCTATCCTCATAAAATTTTCACTGGATCATCAGTTCAGTGACTAATCTCGTGCTCATCATTAAAAAGCTTAAAACAAAGGAAAAAAATGTAGCTTAATATATAAATTTTTATTGAGGTGAATATGTAAATATGTCAATTATAAGAATATATTAAAAAATATTCAATTTTTATTGGAGTGTAATTGAAAAACAATTGCTATTATACTTCTTTGTCAAAATCATAATTGCTTAATTATATACATTGAGCATCATTTTCATTCCTTTATCTGCCATTTTGATTAGAATTAAATTAAAAATTAATAAAATACTAAATACTATTTATTTTAGTATATTTTATAGTAATTGACAAATACTAAAAACAGAAAAGAATTTTAAATCATATATAGACGGCAATAAATGGATAGTAATGTGATTAACTCTCATATAAAAAAAAAAATCAAATGTTCCATTTTTTTTCAAAAGTATGAATGAAAATTTCTATGTGTGAAGCGTAATTTATCCGTAACGTAAAAAAAATTTAAAAAATTATCTTTAGAAAAGATCAATAAAGCGATTTATTCCAAAATATGAATGAGAACTTATGATTTATCCACATTATACAAAATAAAAAAATAAAAAAAATCATCTTTATACAAGCCCTATATATACGGGGGAGGCAGAGGGGCATTATGGAAAAGGTTCGTTTTGTTAAATTAATTTTTATAGATTAAATTTTTTAAAAAATAATAAATGTAAAAAATTAAATAATAATAATAATAATAATATAATAATAATAATAATAATAATAATAGTATTTATTGTTTCCTACGTCTTCCAACGACTCTGAGTCTGTAGTCAAGGGGCTTGCGAGGAAGTCCATGGCGTCCGATTCCACCAAGGTACTCGTCTCAATCTCAATCTCCGCTCCCAGCTTCGCAAATCCAGCTCAAACGGCTGATTGAGCATCGGATTTCGTCACTTGAGCTTGATTCTCGTCCCGTTTCATCTATTCTTTCAGGAGATCGCTGAACCGGCGCCGGCAAAGCTGAAGCTCTACAACTTCTGGCGGAGTTCGTGCTCTCAGCGTGTCCGCATCGTTCTCAATCTCAAGGGTTTGTTTTTAACCCTTTGGCGTCTTTAAGTTCATGTTTAGTTTTCAATTTTCAGATCAACTGGACCGATTTCCAGTTTTCATTAACGTATAATTTGCGCATGCTTTTGAATAGGATTGGATTATGAGTACAAGGCAGTGAATCTTATGAAAGGTGAACATTTTCACCCAGGTATGGTGCCAAAAAATTCTTGCTTTTTTTTTTAAAGTTTGAATTTTGTTGCTTCAAATTGGATGTTTGGCGTTCTTTCTGTTTGCAATTTTGTAGAATATGAGAAGCTAAATCCAATTCATTTTGTGCCGACATTGGTGGACGGAGACACAGTAGTTGCTGATTCTTATGCTATTGTTCTTGTGAGTGCCTGATATATGACCTTTTCAGTCAAAAGTACGGTTTTTATGTTCTCTATTGTATAATTGCTATGTGAATCTGTTTTCCTTTTTTTTTTATAAGTATTTGGAGGATAAGTACCCTCAACATCCGTTGCTCCCCAAGGATCTTAAGAAGAAGGCTCTTAATCTTCAGGTGAAGAAAAAATGTTGTTCTATCACTTAGTGTTTATTAATGGTTTATTATATATTTGTTGCAAATAAATTATGTTGCATATCTTCTTAGTTTCTTATCATTATGTAAGATTTCAATGCTATGTTAAGAATGCTGGCTAAATTTTAAATGGATGCAACTTGTCAGAAAGCTTTAGGTTTTGTCATATGAAAACGGTGGTTTTCCTCTGCTATCTAAGCAACTACAAAATTGTTTTCCATATGCATAATGGATGATTTATGATCTTGTCGCCAATGTTGGTAAATCATCTCCAATGTATTCATTTATAAAAATATTGGGCTGAAAGGCATCCGGAGTTTCTGCAGGTGAATTAAAGTATGTTGAGAATGCCCCCACCACACAATGTGTGCGGGGTGTCTCACTTCATCAATAATGAATACATTAGAAAAATAAGGGAATTGGAATAAAATAGAATATGTTTTATTTGATTGGGGTTGGCAGGAATGTTCTGAATTACCATAGATTTAATCTACAATGTACCAATGCACAAGATCATAAAATTCTATTGTTTTTCAGGTAGCAAGCATTGTCAGCTCAAGTATTCAGCCCTTCCACAATGTCCCTCGCCTTGTAAGCTAACAATTTCGAGTGATGCTCCTTCATTGCTGAAACATAGATTATGTTACCTAAATTGGCTTAGAAAAATTACCAGTTGTTAATATGCTGCATATAATTTGGCAGAGCTTTGTTGAAGCTAAATTTAATGATGATGAGAGGCTTAAGTGGGCTCAACATCATCTTGGAAAAGGCTTTACTGGTAATGCTTCCTTAATATCATTGTTTCTTCCTTCCCTTCAAATTGTTGAACTTGCTCTTTCTTATAATTTGTGAAAGGATGTATCTATCATTTTAAATGAATATAGTTTCGAGCAAACAACATTTGAAATAAGTACACGCAAGTCACCCATTCTTGAAATGGAACTGGAAACAGAGGCAGGAAGATGTGTCACCCACAAGAGAAGTTTATTAGGATTCTTAGCAAAGATGCTTCAGACCACTAATTAATATTGCAAACTTTTGGGAAAAGCAACTGAAGGGTGCTTTAATCCTTAACTGGTTATTGTGCCCATGGTTGTATTCATAATTTCTTGCTAAGCTCTTGGCAGTATAACTCCTCCTCACTATTGGCTATCTTTCATGCCTTGCAAAAAAAAGCTAGCTATTCAATTTGCAATCTTAGTTCCTCTTTTGTTACATTATGTATAGTGCTTCAACTGATATATCATATATGGTTAAGCTGATGGGTGATGTGATTGGGAAGGGACTATGGTTTCTATGCTCTTATGGTTTTCACCTACTTGTGTTTCAGCCCTGGAGATGCTCTTAAAAGATGTTCCAGGGAAATATGCTACAGGAGATGAAATCCTACTGGTATGTGTGTGCTCTAAATTTTTTTTTTTTTTTATCTAATGGCATTTAACTTTCCCGTGCATTCAGTTTCCTCAGTTTCATTTTAATCCAATTGTTTGTCTTGGATACATGCTGCTATTTTTTTCGCCCCTTTCTGGTTTTCTTGGGGCCAACAATTTGGTCATGCTTTGCTTTCTACTGAATAAAACCAGATGTTCATCTGCCAGACCTAACTCATGTTTCACACTTGGAATTTCATTACTGATTTCTGTCATACTCAGGCGGACGTGTTTTTGGCTCCACAAGTTCATGCAGCTATAACACGGTTCGGAATCGACATGGTAAAATTTCTTACAAAAAATTATTTCCATAATCATGTATATACATGCAATGATGCATTAGAACCGCAGCTGCGTCAGGCAAGATGTGAACAGGACGATACTTTGCTTCTCCGAAGAAATTTCATATTGCTATTTTTGTTGATTCTGTTCTATATTTTGGAGCTTGCCCTAAGTTTTCGGCATTTTTTTGATAATGAAGAAGAATCACAACTCACAATTGTGTTTTACTTTCTTTCAGACTGCTTACCCAAGACTCTCCAGAGCTCATGCTGCAGTATGTGAGCTTCCTGCATTCCAAGATGCCATTCCAGAGAGGCAATCTGATTGCCCTTCTACAGCTTAATTCTCGCTACAAAATAAATCATCAGCATTACAAACAATACTCCATCTTCTCCTAAGTTTGAATATATTCAGTTTAATTATTCCTCACAATTTGGTTTGTGTTGTCAAAAATAAATAATCAGCATTACAAACAATATTATATTTTCTTCTCGAGTTAAACTCTCTTTTCATGTTGTGTTTTGTGGTTGGATGAATTTGGTATGTGAATTGGGTTTTATTTTTTGTTTCATGAAAATTTGAGGTTGAATTGTAAAACTTACGTAATGAAAAGTTATAAATACATTTTGCCTTTCTGATTATGTTTCACATTTGTGTGTTCATTCTCAATTTTTTTTTAAATGGATATGTTTTTGACGTAGGAACTCAGCACATGCAATTCTTTTTTTTTAATTAAAAAAACCCTAAGGCCCTGTTTGGATAACCAAATATTATGCCATAATTCATATATTTTGTGGCATAATATAATATTTTCACAGAATTATGCCATAATGGTTGTTTGGTATCTAATTTACACTACAAACTTATGCCATAATGTGGGAATTATGGCATAAAAAAATATTCCACTTCGGGTGGAATATTTTTTTATTTTGAAGTGTGTGACTTTTTCTCATTATAAAATGGGAGAAATATTTATGTTATATTTTTTTATTTTGTTAACAAAATATTTATTCTGTAATAATAAAATTATGCTAGGTTTTTTTATTTTGTAACCAAACAGGGCCCAAGTTTCTCACATGCTATAGTGCATCATATCCCATATAAAACCCCTAGTCTATATCTCATGAAAATATTATTTAATTACTAAGAATTGATGCTTTAGCCTTCCTCCCAGCTCACGGAATGGAACAAAACCCATTGTAAAGATAAACCTTAATTTAGGTACTAATCCCACGTGTTTGACTGAAGTGAGAATTTTTTTTCTCTATACCACTTCCGCCTTCCGGTGGATGGAGTAGAGTTCTAACTTCTAAGAAAATGCATATTTTTGGTGGTGAGTGTTTTTAAATAATAACCATTTAAATTTAAAATTATTTATTTAAGTGATCTGAATTTTTGAGTTCAACTTGCCTGGTTTGAATACCAGACAAGTCTTTGGTTATATATATATATCATGGGGTGTAGGTTTAGTTGTTTATATGTTTTTTAATGGTTTAAATCTATGTTTGGTCCCTGTAGTTAGGTTCGGGTGCCCTTTTAGTCCCTCTATTTCAATTTGACCGCTGGGAGTCCCTTTAGTTTTCAGAATGGGAAATGTTGGTCCATCAGTCGGATGCCGTTAGGTTTTCCGTCAGATAGCCCTATGACGTGGCATTTTTTATTATTTCACCAACTTAACAACCAACTTAACTGATAAGCAAATGGTTTACACCATAGATCGGTAACAAGATTAGATCAACAGTGAATGATGCATCACCCATGATGAGCTTCACCTATGGACATTCGCCCCCACACGAGAGCGCATCGCCGTTGCCGACAGTGACGCGCATATGGGCGGACGGTTGCACAGTCAGATTCAAGTGGGTGGCCAGACGCGATTGAATAAAGTTATTTGTTGAGCGGGATCGGGGTGGCTCCAAGGGATTTGACTGGAGATTTTCTCAGGAAGAGAGAAACAGAGGAAGGAATTAGAGGAGAAGGAGATGGAAGAGTAGAGAAAGAGACTTCTTTTCTGCCTAGTCCCGTCCATTTCTTTCCAGATCCCCTTTATGGGAGAATCATTACAAAATGGTAACAAAGTCACAACAATTTGTGAGTTGGCATTCTATCGAACAACTCGTGTGCCAGGACAAACTGTCATTCAATAGCAACCTCCTTACTCTACCTCTATCTCCTAATTACACTCATTCAATATTCATGTAATACTCACATACAAGACTTATCAGTTGGTGATATAATCATTGTATTTAATATGTTTTTTTCCTTGATTTTGGCGTGTGCTCTTTCTGGTACCCATCATGTACCTATTTGTTGATTCTGGATCCCTGTTTCCCTTTGCAACAATTGCCTCCACCTTTGAAAATTCCTTATCCTCAAGGTTGAACTCAGGAAAGGTAGTCTTGAAGGCGATGGCGTCCTCCCAAGTAGCATCCTCCACATATTGGTTATTCCATTGTATCAAGCTGCTTGTCGAAATCACCATGGCACTGGATGAAGGAACCAACAGTGAGGTTGAGAAGAAGGGTGGGCGAGAGATGGGAGAAGGGTCAGGGAGAGATTAGAGTGAAGTTATTGGATCTTTTAAAAAACCCGAATCCGATTACTAATGGGTGTTAGCTTCAGTTAAGTTGGTTGTTAAGTTGGTGAAATAATAAAAAATGCCACGTCATAGGGCCATCTGACGGAAAACCTAACGGCATCCGACTGAGGGACCAACATTTCCCATTCTGAAAACTAAAGGGACTCCTAGCGGTCAAATTGAAATAGAGGGACTAAAAAGGCACCCGAACCTAACTACAGGGACCAAACATAGATTTAAACATTTTTTAATTAAATAGGGTGGAGGTTTACTTATTTATAGTGGATTAAACTAGGGGCTTTCTTCGTTTTGAAACCAGTGAAGATGACCTCTGAATTTTTACAGTTCAAATTAATCTAGTGAAGCAAAAAACTTTGGAGATGACCATAGATACATTTATATTCAAAATTTTTTATTTTAAAACAATAAATATGATTTTTTAAAATATAAATCTCAAAACTTATAGTCATCAATAAAATTAAAATATATATTTTTTAGTAAGATGGACGAACTACTCATCTCTCTCTTTCGTATTTTTATTTGGCAATAAAAAAAATATACATTTAAGGTGGTAATAAAATTTAAACTTAAAAATAGTTTTTTAATTTTCTGAAAAAAAAAGGTATTTGAATTTGACAAAATTGTCCCCCCTGCCAACCCCCTCAGAAGATTTTACACCATTTCTTGAACTATTTCCGAATTTCATCGAGGGGAGAGGAGGGAGAGAGAGAGGGAGAGAGAGAGAGAGAGAGAGAGAGAAGCTATGGCGCCGGTGCCGACGAGCGTTGCCAAGCAAGCGGAGCTTCTCCGGATGGACGGCAACACCTACTTCAAGAAGGACCGCATCGGCGCCGCCATCGATGCCTACACTGAGGTTTTCCTCCAATCCAACGCCCATTTTTTTCTTTCCTTTGTTTCATGCGAAGGAGATCGATTCTCGGATGGATTTTGGTCTTGTTATTGCAATTGAATGTTTGGCTTGGGATTTATTTGATAATGGTTCTTTGTTTTTCAATAGAATTGTTGACAAGATCGAAGTTTTTCTTTCATTCTTTCGTCCTTTCTTGAGTGACGACTTGTGTGTTGGTTTGGGGTTTTGTAGGCTATTGCGTTGTGCCCGAATGTGGCGGTGTACTGGACGAACCGAGCGCTTTGCTATCGGAAGCGCGAGTTCGTGGAATTGCAATGGTTTTGTTGTCTTGTTTTGGATTGGATTTGAAGTAATTTTCTAGATGGGTTTTGTAGGGAGTGGGCGAGAGTTGAGGAGGATTGCCGACGAGCTATAGTAATTTTCTAGATGGGTTTTCTCATCAACAAATGCCTTGTTTAAAAAATTGTAAATGTGGCAAGAAAGTTTCCCAAAAGAAGCATTTGAGCCCCATCTCCAACAAGTAAACTGATTGGAATTAAAATTTCTATCATTAAGCAAATTCCAATCAATAGAGGGCCCAAAAACCATTTCAATACCAACTTTATCCAGATTATTATCTCTCAAGAAATCATTTATGCTAAGATTGGCATCCAACAGAGTGATGTCAAAATAAGTTGGCTTTAGAGAAATAGGAATATCAAAGATCCAAGGCTGATTAAAAAAATCAGTATCATTTGGGTTACAGGAAAGAATAGCAATGTTGGATCTAACTCTTGCCGCAGTCTTATAAAGCATCCTGTAAAACCAGGAAATTTTAGCAGCCTTAGGTCTATCCCAGATATTGAAATCCCCATACTTAATATGAGCAATGTGAACCCATATTTTATCTTCACGGTTGAGCATCGAAAAGACATTTTTAGCCATAAGAGAGGTTTGAGCAATCTTTAAATTTCTGATCCCAAGTCCTCCCTCAGCTTTCCCAAGTGTAGTAATGTTCAAATTGATGGAATGAAAACTGCCACCAGCAGTGCCTTTACCCCACAGAAAGTTCCTGGCCAGTTTTGAGATTGAGTCCAGAATGGTGTCAGGAACAGGATAGCAAGAAAGAGAGTAAGCAGGAATTGTCATAAGAGTAGAATTGACAAGGACTGCCCTACCTGCTAACGAAGTAGCAGCGGCATTCCAAGAATTCAAACTAAGCTTGGTTCTCTCAACTAGGTTCTGAAAATGATGGATCTTAAGCCTATTGGGAGAGATCAAGACTCCAAGATATTTAAAGGGAAAGGTTCCAATATTCATATTCAAAATAGAAACTAATCTATTTCTGATTCTCCTATTACACCAACTGGGAAGGAACACAGCAGACTTGTGAAAGTTAATTTGTTGGCCAGTGAGGGTTTTATAGAGGTGAAAACACATACTGCAATTCCTAGCAGCAGCACGGGAGGCTTTAGTAATGACAATAAGGTCATCCGCAAACATCAAATGGTTGAAATTATTGACAAGTCTAGGATCAAACCCCGGAATCATGTTATGGTTCAAAGCATAATTAAGGATTGCAGACAAGTTCTGGGAAACCAAAAGAAAAAGAAAAGGGGAAATAGGATCCCCTTGTCTTACCCCTCTTTGACTGAAGAACCAAGGAGTAGACTGACCATTAATCAGGAAAGAAAAAGAAGCAGAAGAAAGACAGCTCTGGACCCAGGAAATCCAAATCGCAGGAAAATTCATAATCCTAAGTGTGGCAAGGATAGCAGGCCATTCCAAGGTATCATAAGCCTTTTCTACATCAATTTTGAGTAACATCCTTGGGAGGGCTTGGGTATCATGCTCAAGAGAATGTACAATCTCTTGGAGTGCAATAATATTATCAAAAGTAGACTTGCCAGCTAGGAAACCAGTTTGCTCAGGACCTATAAGCTTGCTAATGACTAGTTTGAGCCTGTTAGTTAAAATTTTAGAAATGAGTTTATAGCAAACATTGCACAAGGATATAGGACGATAATCACTGACTTTACTAGGAGAGACCTTTTTTGGAATGAGAGCAATAAAGGTCCTCCCCCAAGAGCTGGGCATGGTAGCTGTTTGAAAAAAGTGTCTAATTGCCTCATAAAGAGGAATTTGCACTAGGTCCCAATAGAAGAGATAGAATTCCACATTTATACCATCAGGACCAGGGCTTTTGCCTTTTGGCATAGATTTAAGAGTTGTGTAAACTTCAGACATGGAAATGGGCTTAATGAGCATAGTTCTATCATCATCATTTAATCTAGGCAAATCATTGGGCATTCTACTCACTAGCTCAGAGATATCCAAATTATTCCCAGAAGACCACAGTCTACTATAGAACTCAGAAAAAGTAGAAGCAATGGAATGCCAATCAGTATAAATATTGCCAAGATCATCCGAAATAGCTGATATTTTATTCTTATGAGTTCTAATCTTGGCATGATTGTGAAAGAAACTAGTATTAAGATCCCCATTCTTAAGCCACAGGAGTTTGGCACGCTGAGCCCATTTAATAGCATTCTGCTTTAGAAGAGCAGAATGTTTATTATACAAAGCCCTGAGAGAAGTATTAAAACCATCAACATTACTATGATCCACTTCAAGGTTTTCAAGCATAGTGATATCAAGTTCAGTGGCAGTAATGGCAGCATCCAAAGGAGTTAAATCAGAAACTTTCCACTTCAAAATATGAGTCCTAGTACGAGCAAGTAAATGACTAAAAGCATGCATAGGCGTGCCACTGGGCTTAAGATTCCAAGCTTTAAAAACAGTTTGGTGACAACCATCATAATCAAACCAAAAATTGTCAAAACGAAAGACATTCTTCCTATGACCAGCAGAGAAATATTTACAATCAAGAAGCATTGGACAATGATCAGAAGTAGATCTAGAAAGATGCTTATTGTAATACGATTCAAAACGAGACACCCAGGCACCATTAGCAAGGAAACGATCCAAACGGGCCCAGCGTCTAGCTAGACCCGTTTGATTGTTACACCAACTAAAAGGGGCACCCTGAAACCCTAAATCTAACAAGTGATTGTTAGAAACAAAGTCATTGAAATAATTAGATTTAACCTTATAATGGTCAAATCTACCACCCTTGTGTTCATCAGGATTCAAAACAGCATTGAAATCACCCATCAAGATCCAAGGAAGATTGAGACTAGTTAAAGAAGATAAAACATGCCAAACATACTTCTGAACATGAATAATCTGGGAATTATAAACTACAGAAAGAATCCAATTGTTAAGATGAACATTGGAAATAGCAAGATGAAGAGAATGAACATTGAAAGCAATAGGGGTGACCTGGCCGACCTCCCGCTTCCAGAAAATTATTATCCCTCCAGATAAACCACTAGCGGGTATGGCAGCCCACTCCCAACTTCTAGAAAATTTCCTGCAAAACCGCAAAGTCCGATCCAAATTAGCTCTAGTTTCCACTAAACAAACAATCATGGGTCTGATAGTGTTCATGAGGGATCTAATTCTATATATTTTCTCCGGTCTCGTCGTTCCCCTGCAATTCCAACACAAGATCTTAAAATGCTCAGAAATCATAAGAAAATATGCAAACGAAATGGAAAAGGAACAAGGCAAGAAAAGCTTAAAGGCCAAAGACATGAAGGAGGAGAAATTCAAGGGGCTCCAGAGGGATCACTGGGACCTTCCATCCTTCCCTTCTTCATACAAGTGGGAACTTTCATTTTCCCTCTTCGTGCTAACGCTTCTAGTTTAGCATCCTTCTGCACTTGAACTAGGGGCATGTCGTCGTCAAAGATGTCATTAGAAATGAACCCATCTTGATTCTCCTCCATCACTGCTGGGTTTGGACTATGCTCTGCCGATTGCAAGGCTTGTGAAACTATACCAACCAATCGCTCATGCGAATCCTCCATACGATCATCACATCGAACCTCAGTCCCATCCTGATGACGTGAAGTGACAAGACAAGGCGACACAGTGGTAGAATGATCTCCTGAGCCCCTTCCCAATTTTTCCAGCCGTTGTGACTCAACGGTCACTCCGACCGCCACTTGCTGTGGATGCTCCAACTCAAGACTAGGGTATCCGTTGGTAGGTGTTTGCAGAATGGGGTGAAATGAAGGGTTAGGGTTAGGGTTAGGTTCCTGATCAATATCACGCTCCTCACAGTGCTCCTCGGGATCTGAACTTCCTTCCACTCTATGGCTGACCAAGCTACCTCCACGTATCATCCGTCCTCCACCACGTGGGTTCCAGTTGCCACCTGGCCTTGACACGTGACGCTGAAGACCAGGACTCTTCTCTTCCCTTTGTTGGCTATCAACAGTACCGGTCCTAGCTCCTCCCCGGCCACCGCCCCGGCCACCGCCCCGGCCCCGGCCCCGTCGAGGCCCCACTAAAAGCCATGTGCCAAATCCATCAGTTTCCCCAGAATTCCCAAGCGTTGTAACCTCCTCTGCTCTATGAGAGCATTCCCCTTCAACGTGGCTGGTTGGAGGCAATTCCACCTGCATACTCTGTGGATTCTCCATTGCCTCCTGACCCTTCCTTGCATTTTCCTCTTCATTGCCGTCTTCCAAGGAAACAGGCTGTAAGCAAGCTTGACTTATGTGACCAATTCGCCCACACTTAAAACAAAAAGAAGGGAGTCGTTCATAAAGGATCGCAACCAAAGTCTCATCCTCTCCCTCACCGATCCACAATCCCCTCTGGAGTGGCTTAGACAGGTCTAATTCCACACATAATCTGGCATATTTAGCTCTCCCCACATTCAGCGAGTGAGTGTTCACATTGGTCGTATGATCGTCTATCCTAAGAACTCGACCAAGAAGGGAACCCAAGCTTTCTAAAGTCTCTGCTTCCCAGTACTCTATTGGTAGATGATGCAATTGGACCCAAACCGCTGCCGTGTCCAAACGTTCGAAGGCAGGCTGAAAATTCTCCCTCCAGGGCATCAATTGTAGCACCATTCTCTTAATTGTCCAAGGGCCGTCCCACAAAAGTTTGTCCGCCATCTCTGCCGACTGACATCGAATGTAATAGAAACCATTCGGCAAGTCAGAGACTGTAAATTTGCCAGCCTCCTTCCACAGTCTAGCAAGCTCCTGCCTAACTTGGTCCAGAGGCAGGGATCTCCCCAGAAATTTACCATATAAGGTTCCTTGCATACGATCCTGAAGTCTCATATAAAAATCACCATCCGGCCTGAAGCGTTTATGCCGAAGACTCCTTAGTCTATCAAAGTTCTCCTTTTTGTTGATGAGATCATTACCAAAAGTGTTCTCCGATGACTCGCCTGAGACGACCCGGGCCCAAGATTTGCCCATTGCTGGTATGGTTCCAGCACGAACATCCTCGCGTCTCTGGAGAGATGGGTTAGGGGAGTGATGATTTCCTCCCCCACCTGCCATTGCAAGCGGGGGGAGAAAGGGGATCACAAGAACGCAGGAGAAACAGGGAGCTCAGATAAGAGCGGGAGCTCAGAGCGGGAGCTCAGGGATCTATAGATCGCTCACACAAAACTCAAAAATACATGAGATTTTTACTTTCAATCTCCTTGACCACCTCACTCATTGTAGGCATGTCTGCTCCTGATTCCTCGACACACATCAACGCTAACTCGACAAACCGATTGAATCCGGCCAATGTATTCGACAATCCAATTGTTGAATCAACAAGTTGCTCAAGGCCATAAAATTCCTTCTTCCTGTCAATGACTGCTTTAACTTCTCTCACAATATATTTGTTTCTCTCTATTGGCTTTCTCCCGGTTATTAGCTCGAGCAGTAATACACCGAAGCTGTAGACATCGCTCTTTTCTGTTAATTGTTGTGTCATGTAGTATTCGGGGTCTAAGTATCCCTGCAAGTGAAAAGAAAAAAAAATTGTTTCAGAATGGAGAGTTGGAATTTCATTTTGAACTGATATCGGAACTAATTATGTTAGGATAAAACTATATTATTGAACACGGTTTACAGTAATATATAATGCAAATACATAAGAGTAACATTGTAAGAAAATAAGTCTAGTACAATTGATTTCGGTTTGAGATCTCACCATTGTTCCCTTGACTTGAGTGGTGATGTGGCCTTTTCTATCATCTGCCATTGGTTTGGAGAGACCGAAATCGGCAACTTTGGCATGTAAGTGATTGTCTAAGAGTATGTTGTTTGATTTTATATCTCTGTGAACAATGGGAGGATCTGCAAGAAAATGCAGATAGGAGAGCCCTCTTGCTGCATCAAGTGCAATCCATAGTCTCTTTTTCCAGTCCAAACGAATACCCGACATCCCCGAGAGGCTTTCTCTGAGAGTGCCATTAGGAAGGTACTCATAAACTAACATTTGTTCGCCTTGGTGGAAGCAAAAGCCGATAAGATTGACGAGGTTCCTG
Organism: Dioscorea dumetorum; assembly: GCA_902712375.1. NCBI lineage: Eukaryota > Viridiplantae > Streptophyta > Magnoliopsida > Dioscoreales > Dioscoreaceae > Dioscorea > Dioscorea dumetorum. Next base: position 5,454,730 of record CACTHL010000739.1, read on the forward strand.
TGATGCACTCTTGTTAGCAACTCAATCTCAGTTTTGAATTCATGCCCACCTTGCATTGAACCCTCTTGAGCTCTCTTTACTGCAACCATTTGTCCATCAAGTAGTGTTCCCTTGTACACCTGCAATAAATGTAAAACCAGACTGTTAAAAAGGAATTGTTTTTGAAGAATTCTGCTCAAATTAGGAGGATTTCCATTTCATATATTAGATTGTTAAAAATCTAGGATATGTTTTAGATTAATGTTACGAAGAAGAGATACATGATAGTAACTATTTCAAGGTCGATGAGAAGTCGCAATCACCTTGCCATAACCACCAGAGCCAACGTGGTTTGATTCAGAGAAGTTGTCGGTGCACTTCTTTAGTTCTTCGAAAGAAAAACATCGAGCTCCTTTCAACTGTGGAACACTGCCACTACTCTTGGAAGGGTCCCAAGAACCTGCAAGAAAAACATCAGTTGATGAACATGTATAACTAGTGACTAGTAAAAGAAGAAGCTCCATATCTTACCAAATGGGTAACTCTGTTCCATCTTTTTCGCCTTTTTCTTCTTTCGAATCATCACAAAAATGACTAAACCAATAACTACAAGTAGTGCGACAACTCCGCCAGCTACAGCTCCGGCAATTGCTGCCGTATTGCTTGAATTTGAACTTGATCCTTCGACATGAAGTTATGCAGACAAAGTTAAACAAATACCTGACACCTGATGAAAGACATACTGACATATAGAGCAGAATTTACCAAGAATGGGAATGTATGGCTTTGGGATAAAATAATATAGTGCGAAATAGCCCGAAGTCTTCAAGGTTTGATTACTGAAAAAACTCGCTATCACGACAATATCTCCTTGATCAAACTTCGCCTTTCCTGAAGGAAATACCTCCACATTGATCTCCAAATAGTTGCTAGCATCCATAAAAGGATCATGAATGGCAACTGAGTCCACAGGAACCTTTTTATCTCGGAGCATGGTAAGCAGAGACTTCTCAACATCTTGATGGTATGTTATATTCTGTAAATTAGAGACAGTGAGAAGCCTGAAGTATAGAGTGCCTTCATATGGGTATGAGCAGAGACAATTAGGACTGAGAGCTTGTTCTGAAGGACATTGAACACCGACGCAACTATTCGGTGTTGAATATGGTGGATTGTTTTGTGTTGGACCCTCACAGTACTTTTGGTTCGATCCTTGAGGACAAACTGGGTTGCCTGCAAGTCTGTAAGTGTTACCGAAGTAATTAGAAACAGCAGTTAAAACTACAGTACTTGTGATTCAAGGCATGTAATGGATACAACTAGTATCATGGTACTTACAGAAGAACATTATTGTAGTTACCATCATTACGGAAATCTGCAATGTCATTGTTCTGTAAATCCACAAGTTGGAGTTGAGTGCTGTAGCCTGCATCGATCTCCAGAGTACCATTTAATAGGTTATTTTTCAGCCCCCTGTATTGGTCTTAATTAGTTAATACAAGACTATACTCATTAGATAAATGAACATTCGAAGAAGACCAACACTCACGCAGTCTGTAATGGTGAAAAGCTGAATAATTGTGCTGGAATTTGGCCTTGAACATGTGATTTTTCCAGTAATCTGCAGTATAAACATATGCACATTAGAAATATTAAGTTGAATGAATAGTTCGGAGAAAGAGAGAGTGATGTACAATGTTGTCAAAGATGGCAAGGCCGAGAACCATGGAGGCACATCTGATGCATCAAAGGAATTGTTACTCAAGTCCCTGAAAGGAAAGATAAATAAATACATAAATAACAGTTTATTAAAAAAAAAAATTCAGCAAAGTGATTTAAAAATCACTTGAAAATCAAGCACTTACACATAAGAGAGTGCATTCATTCCAGTCAAGTTTGGCAAGGGACCAGTTAGCAGATTATTTGATAAGTACCTGAAATGAAAACATTGATTATCTATTCTTTACATGAACAATAAAAAGTTTTCAACAAAAATTTTCATTCTCACAGTTCTTTGATGCTAGTGAGGCTGTTAAGGGTGGAAGGGACAGGCCCGGTTAATTTATTTCGGTCGAGACGCCTGTTAGGATGTTTCCAGTAGTGAATCTCAATGAATTACATTTGTAAATTTCTCTTTAGATAATAAACTTACAATGCTTCTAATGTCGGCACTAGGTTCAGTGTTGAAGGAATGCTTCCATTGAAGTTATTGTTGTCCAAAATCCTGGTGCATGTTGAAGATGTTAAAACTAAGTATAGTAATTTAGTAGCTTTGATATATAGATCTTACACATGCAAGGTAACCATGCCAGAGTGGAAGAGTTCCGGAGGAATATTGCCGGATAACTTGTTACTACCAAAATGGCTGTAAGTCACAGAAACAAATGCTCATTTAGTTTGGAAGGAGAAAGAACATTATAGAGACCATTTTAAAGTTAGGCAATAATGTTTGTATTACATACAAATGCTTGGTTCTTCTTAGCAAATCGAAACCAGGATTAATGCCATCGGAGATGGGAATAGTCCCAGAAATCTCATTTCCAGTGACATCAAACCAATAAAGACTTGATAGATTACCGAGGGCAGGAGGCATCGACCCGCTGAATTTGTTATCATTCAGAGCTCTGCAGGAGTAATTCAAGACAGTGTTATGTACTCTTTTTTTTTTTTTTTTATCGATTTAGCAAAAGAATCAAAATCAGAGGATGCTGATGTTACAAAATAGTTAGGCGTTGTAAATTCCCGAGTGCAGGTGGAATTTGACCAGAAAAACCACAACCAAGAAGGATCCTTAAAAGAAGAAAAGAATACAACAAAGTTAAAATTATAAAAAAGTTCCAAAAACAAAAAGCAAAGGGTGTAAATTCTCACAGGTTTTTCAGTTTACTTAGTTTGCCAATTGAAGCAGGAAGGGATCCACCCAAACCAGGATTATAAGAAAGATCTCTGCATGGGTTGAGAAAATCTAAGATGAATTCTTAATTGAAGATTCAATTTGCAAGTAAAATTAAAACACTCACAAAAACAGCAGTTCAGGTAGATTTCCAATGTCTCCAGCTAGAGTTCCAGTAACTCCAACACTCGCCAATATTCTGATCATACATAGTTTTAAAGAAAATTGAAAGATTAAGTTAACAACATTAACAAGATTATGATAAGATATAAGTTTCAATGATCTAACATGCTTGTGATATGAGAATTAGTGCAGTTGATTCCAAGCCAAACACTGCCACAAGGATCAAAACCATTCCAGCTCCCAGGTTTGTTCTGCCATCCATCGGCGACGGCTTTAAGAGCAGCAGCTAAATCAAAAGAAGAGCAACCATTGTTTTATACTTATATTAGAAAACATGAAATGACTTTGTTGGATTCAAATTCAGCAAACTAACCTTCATCAGATACTGTATTTGCCTCGAGGACGATCACAACGCAACAGACGATGAAAAGTAGAAAAATCCAACATTTCTGAGTCATTTGTCGCAAATGCCAAATGCAACCAATGAGAAGTGTATGTTCCATTGTATCTTAGATAAAATAACTTCAAAATGACAGAGATCTTCCATGATCAAGGGAGCATAGAGGACCAGAAAGACCAGGTCTTGCTTAGCTCAGTAACAAATTAAATTGGTTATATTGGAAAAAATAAAAAAGGATAGTTGACAACTTGATTTCAACTGTTCAAGAGACAACAACAAGTTGTCCAATTGAACTTCAGAGATTCTAAACCAAGAAAATACCATTTTCTTTTTAATCATTTTAGTTAGCTAAGCAGACAACTTGCCATTGTGCCTTGAATAAATCTCATACAAATAACAAAAGGATAAGGTTGGTTGAATTTTCTTCAATGGGAAAACCAAGTCAACCATCTACCTGCTACCTTCGCCATCATCGGAGGAATGACAAGTCAGTGCTTGATGTTTTGCAAGGCAGGGATGCAGCAATGAAGCATGAAAGCCTCTAAATATGAACATGGTATAGTTGAATACTTCAATGCTTTGCATCATGCTTCATTCATTAAGAGAAGCAGTGAACAAAGCTCAGCATGAAACAAAAAAAGAAACAGAGAAACTAGTGGCCCAGATTACACCGGATTCATTTTATGCTTTGGTGATCATGGACCCCATCCTTGTGGTCCAGAGTAGCTTTGGAACTCTGGGCCAGGCCCATCTGAGACACCACGGTTTTATTACCTCTGGGCTAGGCCCATTTCAGGGTTTCTTCGAGAAATATGGTTGAATTGGGGGGTTTTTTTTTGCAAAATTATGGTATGTTTTTATTTTGATGTTTAAATTTAAATTTGAATCAAAATGGTCACCTAACTTCAATTTTGTTTCATGTGTGGTCATTCGAAAAATTTTGACCCATCTTTGATGATGTAATTGCTGAATTTTTTCTATTAGCACATACATGATATATTGTCTCTGCCTAGTAGACAATTCTATGCCAACTACTGATAAAGAATTTTCAGCATATACATCATTAAAAATATGTTAAAATTTTTTTAATAATCACTCGGTGAAATAAAATTAAAGTTGAGTGAGTATTTTGATTTAAATTGAAGTTTAAATACCAAAATAAAAATAGAATATAATTTGATAAGCTACTATAACATAAAACCTCCATTGTCGTCAGCTCACTTCTCAACTCTCCAAACGGAGTCAAACGGGGGCTGGAGAATTGAGATTTTTGGAAGATCAAAATGCCCTTTTACGATATAAGAATTGCCAAGCTATCCTTTTATAATGAGAGAAAGAACAAAAGTTTCACTCCAAAACTAAACCCTAGCTAGCTGAAGATCTCCCTCCCTCATCTAAGAGATTAGCTGGAGCTCCACTGAGATCATAAGATAATCTTCTTTCCGGTAATCTTTTTCCCCCCTTTCTAGTTTGATTTTTTTTTTCTTTTTGTGTTTACTTTGAAATCTAATTGAGAGCAGCAGCAGCACCAAGATCAACCTCACAAACATCAGATAATTGAATGAGATACAATAGATCATCTGCAAGCTCTTCTATTAGTTGCTTCTTCTCTGTTTCCTCCCAGTCTTGCAATCCCCTTCCCACTTCTCCTCTCCACATGAACATCCCTGACAACTTCCCAATCTCAACAACCTATACAACATTACATTTCTGTCAAAAAATAAAAATAAAAATAAGTCCTGAGAATTGAACATTCTATGAACTCTTATCTACATTTCATTATATATTTGTATACAGTGAAAGCTCTGATATTATAAGACAATCACAAGTTTTGCCATTTGAGTTGTGACCATCACTAGCTGAGTAAAAGTTTAGGGCAAGACTGTACTTCTCTTGGGGATTTATAATGCATTTCCTGCATGGAAATATGTACACACTTACTTGGACTTTTCTCTCACTTTAATTTCATAATATGTCATACATATAAACACTAGATCATGCAAATTTAATGGAACTTTTCTTTGCTTTTCTTTGTACTTGCATTGTCAACCTTTAATGAAAATTTAGGATTTGCTTGGATTTAGGGGGAGTAAAAGTAAGTTAAGGGTTTTTAAAAACCCATACTTGGATAGGAGGTTTTAGGGGGAGGTAAAGGTTGTGAGAGGTTGGTGGAGGTTTTAAAACCTCCATTTTTGTCAAATTTCTCAACCCTCTAAATTAGAGGTTTGGGAAGGTTTTGAGTTGGTATTTTTTTTTCTGACCAAAATGCCCTTATAGATTTCACATAATTCCACACTAGTAAAAATTTATATCTTTCATTAGTTCTTCTACTTTCCTTGGTATTATTGAAAGCATTTCTTTTTTATAATGGAGATTTTTCTTGGTAAACATTAAGATAAATAAATTGCCACTCTGCCAGTCATTTCTCGAACAAAATTATAGAGAAATCTGCATCAATCTGAGTTCACTAATATAGTTTCAATAGGATTAATATAAATATTGTTTAGAGCTGACATCTAACTAGAATTTGGTTTATCTCTTTGATATATGCATAGAGTATACTATACTTTTGTGTGTTGGATACTTATTATGACAGTGGGCATTATTATTATATTGACATATTGGTATCATGAGCTTCAATGATTGCTATTATATTCTTTTTTTCTTTATTTATAACATATTATTTATTAATATATCATTTTCTTCTTATTGCTTCCTTTCTCATCTACTTGATTACATTATTGAAAAATATTGCTAGAGTGTCTATCAGTCTTTTAAGTATACTCAATTAATCATCAATCTATGTTAGACTTGATTGTTGGTTTTACTAATGCAATAATTGTTTGGGTCCACTGGTTGGCATGCATCATAAACACCATATGGAAATTTTATAACATTCTGGTTCAGCCTTTTGCTCTTATTACAAAATCGGAGTGTCAACTGTCCACTGGCCATACCTTTTCTACAGATGCTATTATCGATCTACTGTTATTAAGTCATTGCCCTTCCCTCTTTTCTGTATAATGGTCGTTCCTATTCTTGTTATTTAGGTAGTATCACTTCATCTTTTGTTTACTCAATTTGTCACTATAATTTGATAAATTGGGTTCATTTAGATGTTTGATGCATTTAATGGCAATAGAAACTCTATATCCTTGTTTTGCAGTTAGAATTTTTTTTCTTCATATATTTTTGATTTGCATTTTAATTACTAAACTTGTTATGTTTAGATGGATGATGAGAAACAAATGTTGGCTACACTTTTATTGGCTCTAATTACATTGAATGACCAGTTCATAAAACCACTACGCTTACATCAGTTAGTAATTTTTGAGTTCATCACCATCATAATTTGTTGGTATGCGAGACGTAGAGATGAACTTACTGGAGGCCAAATCCCACGTGAAGTCCGGCTTGAAGCGGATCGAGCACGAGATGAATTAATGTCACATTTACTTACAAGTAATTTATGTCATAATATGATACAGATGAGTCATGGAGCCTTTCAAGGATTGTGTGACATGTTAGTAACAAATTACTTGCAAATGTTGTCATGGAAAAACCAATGGGTATTTTTATTTGTTGTATGGGCAAAACAAATTACTTGCAAATGTAGTAATGGCGTAACCAATGGGTATTATTAGAAGATGTATTGGCAAAACAAATTACTTGCAAATGTTGTAATGACAAAACCAAGTGAGAGAATTTTCTTACTTTCTTCATCTTTGTTGATTCCTAATTGTGTTTCTAGTTGGTTTGTATTAATAATGCTTAAAGTTGTATGTGATGGTGAATTGTTAGGTTGTCATATATGGTTAAACATGCATTAGACATTCAAATTGCTTTCTTTGTTTGTGGTGGTGAAAGGAAGTATGGCAATGTTGGTTGTCATGGTTGTGATTACATCATTAATTGTTGAGACATCATTCTCTTCCTCACTTAGTTTAATTATAATTTTAAAAAATAATTAAAATTTTTAATAATAATAATAATAATAATAATAATAATAAATAAATAAATAATGATAAAAAAATTGAGAAATATTACTTAATTATTAATGATAGTGTTTAATATCTTTCTCGCTTAATTATAATTAATAATAATAATAATAATGATAAAGAGATATAGAATTTTATAAATTGAGAAATATTATTTAATCTATTAATGATATTGTTTAATTAATTTTATTATTGAAAATGAAATATAAAAACATTGTTTTTCTTTGTTTATTAATCACAAGGGTAATTTAGTAATATACTATATAATCTTACATCCACTAACCTCCCAACCAAGCACAATAAGATTTCAAAACCTCCAATTACATTACCTTCTATCCAAGCAAAATATGGTTTAAAACATTCTTCTACCTTACCTTACCTCACTTTATGAAACCCTCCAATACTTCCATCCAAACAAAGCATTAGGCGCGCTGATACTGAATTAAATAGGCAGTCATGAAAAAAAAAATCTAGATTCTGAAACTCAGTAGTGATGAAAATTTCTCTCTTTTATTTGTGCTTATCTTATTCTTTACTTTCTGTCATTTTTTCTATGATATTCTGGTATGCGGCCCTCGGCGAAACTCTGTGAAGCTATTTGCCCTGTAAGGATGTTAACTGGAGTCCTCTGTAAAAACTAAACATTTATTCATTTGATCATGGTTATCTCTGATGTAAGATCTACACTGTCAATGCAATGCTTGTGTTTTTCCCATGATCATTGGGAGGTGTTCTTCAGCATCTCTGCATTTTGAAGTGCTGAAAAATAACCATGTTGTTCATGAAGTCTGTATATATTATTGCTCATTAACAGTCTCTCTGTAAGATTACACTTATTCATCAAGCTCATTAACAGTTTCTAAATTAAATAGCATTTGCTTATCTTCCAAAGATGTTCATTGATGTTGCTGAGTAATAGGTGAATAATAATGAAATACTGTTAGAAAATGGCTAAGCTTAAATGTAAAATTTTTTATAATTGATATTTATATTAAGTTTTTTTTTAATTTTAGAAATAATATTTTAAAGTAAATAAGAATAAAAATATTTTTTATTATTTTATGTAAAAATCGAAAATATGACAACTTTAATATATTCTATTTACATACTTCCCTGTTCTAATATTAGTTTAATACTCTCAACAGGTATTTTAGTAATTAGCATATATCTTTATTTACCATCACTTTTCAACTAAAAAAATATATTTGATCTTTACTCCAAATAAGATATGATCGCATAACGTTTTACTTTAGATCTATTTATTTATGATCGAATTAATTATATTTGTTAAATGTTGGATTCTTCTTGTTATGACACTTTTTTTGTTATCACTTTCTAGTAGTGATGAATGGTACTCCCTATGTTTTGTTGTATTACTCACCATTTGCCTATTTTCCTTTAATATATTTTTTTGGTGGTTTACTTATTTTTAAAAATGATACTGTAATTTAATACTTGTAAATTTTAAAAATAAACTAGCATTTTATCGTGCGTAAGTTAATATCTCAAACACGTCTGTCTAATAGCATGCGCTTGAGTTAATGTTTTAAGCGTATTTTGTGGGTGTGATTTTACTTGTGACTTAATTCATTCAATTAAAATTCAAACCTTTATCATTTTACATAACTCGCGAGACATTTATGTTAGCACCACTAATCTAGCATTTAGAAGTCAATATTTTCAAAAACTATGCTTCAAAACAATATTACATAATTATCTTAACTTAATGACATTGGGTGACAATCACATCAATGGGTTAAGATATTGCTTTTGAATTATATGTAAAAATTGATTTTGCTTCATAAAACATTAGTGAAAAAAACCATCTAAGTTGTCCATAGACTAAAATATCATCTTTCAATTGATGGAGCTCATATTCCCTAGTTTAAGAACTAGAGTACTCTGATTTTATACACTTTACTGTACTATATATATATATATACACACACACATATAATACCCTAAATCTTATCTGTATAATATGATAGACACACAATTCTAATCACTTCATCAATTTTCTAGTTGTTGGCAATGTAACACAAAACTTAATGTAGATGTAGTACTCATATAGCACATCGCATGTTCAGTTGGTGCCAGATAACATCATGTATCATTTTAAAAAGTAATAAAATTTCTATTTTGAAAAATATATAATTAATCATGTGAACATCCCCACCGATTTTTCATTTTTTTTTCTGAACAACATTTAATAGGTTTTAAATATAATCCATAGAAGGAAAAAAATATTTTCTGTGTAGTTAGATGATGAAAAGAATAAATATTTTTTATTTAAGGGACTAAAATAAAGAATCCGATAACTTGAGGGACTAATAAGGGCTTTAAACCATGTTTACAAAATATCAAATGTCCATTTTACCCTCTCAAGTTCAAAATATTACTACTTACCACCAACTCGATGAAAGACGACAATTCATCTTCATCAACCTCACCATCCACTCTTCTCAGCCGGCTTGGAATTCCATGGCGTCCGATTCCAAGGAAATTCTCTCAATCTTCGCAAAATCTAGTTCAATCGAATCATTGAGCTTTGAATTCCATCGTCTAGGCCGTTTTACTCATCCCAATTCGTTGATTTTTTTCAGGAAATCGTTGGAGCGGAACCGGCGAAGTTGAAACTCTATAGCTACTGGCGGAGCTCGTGCTCGCAACGCGTTCGTATCGCTCTCAATCACAAAGGTTGGTTCTTTACCATTGATTACCTTCGATTTTATGTTTACTTTTCAATTTTCAGAATCAAATTGGCCCTTTTAATGTTTTATTGATTTATGATTTGCATATGCGTTTAAATAGGTTTGGATTATGAGTACAAGGCGGTGAATCTTTTGAAAGATGAGCAATTTGATCCTGAAATTGGCCCTCCCTCATCTAAGAGATTAGCTGGAGCTCCACTGAGATCATAAGATAATCTTCTTTCCGGTAATCTTTTTCCCCCCTTTCTAGTTTGATTTTTTTTTTCTTTTTGTGTTTACTTTGAAATCTAATTGAGAGCAGCAGCAGCACCAAGATCAACCTCACAAACATCAGATAATTGAATGAGATACAATAGATCATCTGCAAGCTCTTCTATTAGTTGCTTCTTCTCTGTTTCCTCCCAGTCTTGCAATCCCCTTCCCACTTCTCCTCTCCACATGAACATCCCTGACAACTTCCCAATCTCAACAACCTATACAACATTACATTTCTGTCAAAAAATAAAAATAAAAATAAGTCCTGAGAATTGAACATTCTATGAACTCTTATCTACATTTCATTATATATTTGTATACAGTGAAAGCTCTTATATTATAAGACAATCACAAGTTTTGCCATTTGAGTTGTGACCATCACTAGCTGAGTAAAAGTTTAGGGCAAGACTGTACTTCTCTTGGGGATTTATAATGCATTTCCTGCATGGAAGATACGTACACACTTACTTGGACTTTTCTCTCGCTTTAGTTTCATAATATGTCATACAAATAAACACCAGATCATGCAAATTTATTTGAATTTTTCTTTGCTCTTCTTTGTACTTGTACTGTCAATCTTTAATGAAAATTTAGGTGCACTGATACTGAATTAAATGGGCAGTCATGAAAAAAGAATCTAGATTCTGAAACTCTTGATGCGTAGTGATGAAAATTTTTCTCTTTTATTTGTGCTCATCTTATTCTTTACTTTCTGTCATTTTTTCTATGATATTCTGGTATGCGGCCCTCGGCGAAACTCTGTGAAGCTATTTGCCCTGTAAGGATGTTAACTGGAATCCTCTGTAAAAACTAAAAATTTATTCATTTGATCATGGTTATCTCTGATGTAAGATCTACACTGTCAATGCAATGCTTGTGTTTTTCCCATGATCATTGGGAGGTGTTCTTCAGCATATCTGCATTTTCAAGTGATGAAAAGTAACCATGTTGTTCATGAAGTCTCTATGTATATACCATGCTCATTGACAGTTTTTTGTAAGATTACACTTATTCATCAAGCTCGTTAACAGTTTCTGAATTAAATAGCATTTGCTTATCTTCCATAGATTTTCATTGATTTTGCTGATTAATAGGTGCATAATAATGGAATACTGTTAGAAATGGCTAAGCTTAAATGTAAACATTTTTATAATTGATATTTATAGCATGTTTTTTTTTTTAATTTTAGAAATAATATTTTAAAGTAAATAAAAATAAAAATATTTTTTAATTTTTTTTATGTAATGATCGAAAATCATAACCTTAATTTATCTCTATATACATACTTCCATGTTCTGATATTAGTTTAATAATCTCAAAAGATAGTTTAGTAATTAGCATATAACTTTATTTATCATTACTTTTCAACTAAAAAAATATATTTTATCTTTACTCCAAATAAGATAAGATATGATCACATAACTTTTTACTTTAGATCTATTTATTTATGATCCAATTAATTATATTTGTTAAATGTTGGATTCTTGGTATGACACTTTCTTTGTTATCACTTTCTAGTAGTGATGAATGTTACTCCCTATGTTTTGTCGTATTACTCACCATTTGTCTATTTTCCTTTAATATATTTTTTTGGTGGTTTACTTATTTTTAAAAATGATAATGTAATTTAATACTTATAATTTTTAAAAGTAAACTAGCATTTCTATCGTATGTTAGTTAATATCTCAAATATATCAGTCTAATGGCATGAGCTTGGGTTAATATTTTAAACATACCCTCATTTGATGGGTGTGATTTTACTCGTGAGTTAATTCATTCAACTAAAATTCAAATTTTTATCATTTTGCACAACTCACGACTCATGAGACATTTATGTCATCTTGCATTAAGAAGTAAATATTTTTGAAAACTATACTTCAAAACAATATTACATAATTATCTTAACTTAATGACATTGAGTGACAATGACATTAATGGGTTAAGATGTTGCTTTTGAATTATATCTAAAAATTGATTTTGCTTCATAAATCATTGGTGAAAAAAACATCTAAGTTGCCCATAGAGTAAAATATCATTTTTCTTTTTCAATTGATGGAGCTCATATTCCATGTTTTAAGAACCAGAGTACTATGGTTTTATACACTTTGCTGCAATATATATATATATATATACCCTAAATTTTACATTGTATAAAATATTGTTTTTATATTGTATAAACAGTGGTAAAATAAAAAACTTGGTTTCGGAACCAAATAAATTCAACTACGATTAATTTATATGTATAATGTAATAGACACACGATTCTAATCACTTCATCAATTTTGTAGTTGAGAGGAGTGGTCAATTTTTCAAGGGAAATTTTTTTTTTAAAAAATATACTTTAAAAGGTGATTGAAGCACTCTAACTAATAAAAATAAAAAATGTTATATTTTCTTTTTTTTATTTTGATTCCTCAAATTAAAAAAATTAATAATTTTAGTTCTTGAAATAAGCACAAAAATGCTGAATTTGATTCTTTCGCCACTAGATGTTGGCTATGTAACACAAAACTTAATGTGGATGTGATACTTCACACAACACATAGCTAACATCATGCATCATATTAAAAAAGTAATAAAATTTCTATTTTGAAAAGTATATAATTAATCATATGAACATTCCCACCATTTTTTCTTTTTTTTTTTTTTTTTTCTGAACAACATTTTATAGGTTTTAGAAATCATTCATAGATGGAAAAAAATACTGTATTGTTAGATGATGAAAAAAATAAATATTTTTTATTTAAGGTACTAAAATAAAGAATCTGATAACTTGAGGGACTAATAAGGGCTTTAAAGTTTAAACCACGATTACAAAATATCAAATGTCCATTTTACCCTCTCAAAATATTACTACTTACCACCAACTCAATGAACGACAACAAATCTTCATCAACCTCACCATCCACTCTTCTCAGCCGGCTGGGAATTCCATGGCGTCCGATTCCAAGGAAATCCTCTCAATCGTCGCAAAATCTAGTTCAATCGAATCATCGAGCTTTGAATTCCATCGTCTAAGCCGTTTTTCTCATCCCAGTTCGTTGATTTTTTCAGGAAATCGTGGGAGCGGAACCGGCGAAGTTGAAACTCTATAGCTACTGGCGGAGCTCGTGCTCGCAACGCGTTCGTATCGCTCTCAATCTCAAAGGTTGGTTCTTTACCATTGATTACCTTCGATTTTATGTTTACTTTTCAATTTTCAGAATCAAATTGGCCCTTTTAATGTTTTATTGATTTATGATTTGCATATGCGTTTAAATAGGTTTGGATTATGAGTACAAGGCGGTGAATCTTTTGAAAGATGAGCAATTTGATCCTGGTACGGTGTCAAAAGTTCTTGACTTGTCTTAAGAAAACTTGAAATCTTTTATTTTCTGAAAATTGGGATTTGGTGTTATTTTGTGTGAAAAAATTGTAGAGTTTGAGAAGCTTAATCCCGTTAAGTGCGTACCCGCGTTGGTGGATGGAGATGTTGTTGTTGGCGATTCTTTAGCGATCACTCTTGTGAGTGCATGATGTACCTGTTTAAATGAAAATTATGGCTTTTTATCTTGATTTTTTTATCATATGTAATTGAACCTCTTTCTCTTGTGATTGAAAGTATTTGGAGGATAAGTACCCTCAACATCCATTACTTCCCAAGGATCTTGTGAAGAAGGCTCTTAATCTCCAGGTGAAGAAACATTAGTGTTCCTAGTTTTGTTATTAGTGTATTTTTTGCCTATTTTATTTATATGTTGTGAGTGAGTGTGTTCATTGTCTTGTGATTCTTTTTAGTTTTGTGTGGTTCTGTAAGAGCTGATCATTAAGTTGCACTTTTTAAAAGGAAAAATAAAGTTAGTTATGCATTTTTTTTTTTTTTTTTTGGTAGAGAAAACCATCATGAAAAATTTTATAGGAGACTAACAGCAAACCCTGAAAATTTCCAATGCCTGAAATCATCTCATGGACTGCAAGCTGCTAGTACATCAGTGAAACTTAATTTTTATCGGTTTAACTTCTTCTTCTTCTTCTTCTTCTTCTTATTATTATTATTTTTTTTTTAAGTGTGACACTTTTATGAGTCATGAAGCATCATATTTGTCATCTGAAGGTGGTATTCTGTCCTCTACTATGCTTGGAACTATAAAATTTATATTTTTTCTTCCGTCTATATGAGAATTTGATATATTATGTTGTTACCAATGGGGATAAGATGTACTGCATGCCTGGTCAATTTATTTGTAATAACATTCGGTCAAAAGGCATCGGAACTGACCTCAGGCAAAATTAGTATGCTAATAATGCCCCCTTACAATGTGATCATGGCGTTTTCAATTCGGCATTGTTGAATTTACAGATCACAATATTCTTTCATTTTTCAGGTAGCAAGCATTGTTGGTTCAAGCATTCAACCCCTTCAAAATATCTCTATACTAGTAAGTAGCTTTAAGAATTAAGTCATTTGCTTAAACAAAATTATCAGCTGTTAATATGCTGTGTATCATTTGACAGAAGTTCATTGAAGCTAAATTTGATGCTGATGAGAAACTTAAGTGGGATCAACATTATATTGGAAAAGGCTTTTATGGTAAGGTTTCTAGTTTAATATCATTGTTTGTGCCTATCCTTTTAATTGTTATACTTGCTCTTTCTTGTAATCTGCAAGGAGTTACCCATAATTTTAAGCAAAGTATAGTTTCCTGCAAACAAAATTGGAGATATTTTCATGCAAAGACGTGTCATTATGAAGTGTAGTTTAATACGATTCTTTGCAAAGATGCTCTAGCTGCTAATCAACTTCAGTTCAAATTGCAAACTTTTGTGGGAAACAGCTTAAGGGTTCTTTCATTCAGTGACCTATCACTCAAAAGAAGGCATATGGATTGAGATTTTGTTTTCCTCAACTGCCAAACTGACAAATTCCTATTGTTTTGAAGAAATGACATTAAGCAGTACAATCTTTTACTGTCCAGACCCAAAACCTACTAAGCTGTGCATACTCTGCCAGAAAGTTATCCTTCCATCATATTTGAAGCTTCAGACAGTGTTTTGTGAATCAACTATTTTGAACCTCTGCCCACTTTAAAAAAAAAACACATGCAGCGACTGGAACTTCACTTAAAAGTTAAAATGCCTAATGCGTAACTCTACCCTTAGGGTTGATCTAGTTCCAGATTAGACGCACATTGAGACTTGAAATCAAACTTCTGTCCACTGCAAGTGTTACACAAATTCTTTATGCTCTGTTTTACAGCTATAGTGTTGTATTGATGGTTACCTCTTCAAGTTCTCAGCTGAACAACTCCTCATGATGTCCTTCATACCTTTGGAAAATCAAGCTATTCAATTTGCAATCTTAGTTCATCTATTTTTATTTCATAATGGTCCTTCCAACTGATTCATGGTATTTATGCTCTTACGGTCTTTACTTGCGTTTCAGCTCTGGAGAAGCTCCTAAAGGATGTTCCTGGAAAATATGCTACAGGGGATGAAGTCCGGCTGGTTTGTGTGCTCTCAATTTAGTTATTATTAGTTTTTTTTTTTTACATTTAATTTTCTAAAGAATTCGTGTTTGGATGGCATTTACATGCAACTATTTTGAGCGCTTACCAGTTTTATAATACCAGATATTTTTCTGCGCTTTGTCTTGTACTAAATAAGGATTTGATTTTCATGAAGCTTTGAATATTAACCATGATCGCTGGCATTATCCTATTGATACATTGGATCCACACCATACTTCAACCACTTAATCTAACTTCTCAACCTTTGAATGACAAAATGTGAATTTGTGTTTAAATTGAAAGTCTTTCAATCATGGCTGATCACATGTGAATTTCATTTGACTGATATCAGTGACGGCTGTCATATGCAGGCGGATGTGTTTTTGGCTCCTCAAATTCATTCAGGGGTAACAAGGTGCGGAATTGACATGGTAATATTTCTTTCTTCTTTTTTTTCTCATGAGATAGTTGAGTTTATGGAATAATAATGCAAGTACAAATACATTACATATTGCTATTTCTGTTGAACTTGTTGCCTCTTCTGTCTGTGTGTACAGGCACTGCTGTGATCACATAACCATGCTCTTATGTTTCAATTCTTTTAATGCAGATTCATGATTCAAAAGTATGCTTTCTTTTTTCTTATTTTCCAGACTGAATACCCAAGACTAGCCAGGGCTCATGCTGCATACAGTGAGCTTCCTGCATTCCAAGCTGCTCTTCCAGAAAGGCAACCAGATTACCCTGCTTCAGCTTAAACTCATCGCGGTTCGGTTAGCGTTCTTATAAATAAATAATTAATATTACAATAAATGTTCCATGTTCTTCGAGTTTGCGCTCTATGTATGTTGTTAATAATGTGAAGACTCTTTTCATGCAACTTCATGTGAAAACAATACTCAAAATGTATGTGCAACTATTACGAATATTATGAAAGCTGTTTTCCATAGATATGCCCTTATAGAACTATCTTTACTTCTTTGCCCAACAAAACAGTTTTAGTTAGTTATATGTCTCTATGTCCAATTCATAATTGATATTTGTCTTTGTATTTTAATTCCCTGGATGAGTGAAAAAGAATAGGTTGAGGAAGCGCTTTCTATATAATATATTGTTTGATGGAAAAGTTATATACACCCCTATATAATTTGTAAGAAAACATTGGTTAGGCACATCCATATAAGCTATAGAGAAGAAAAGATGGATAACGTCGCCCAAATCCAACACCTCATGATGCCAATCGCCTACCACATGTTTCCTTGACAGAAAATGTATATTATTTAATATACACGATTTATACAATCAAGATCCACATGTTCAGAATCACAAACATAATTAAATATATCTTCTTATTATAAAAATTATTATAAATTTTAAAATTTTTATATATTTAAGATTATATGTAAATTCTCCAAATAATTAAAAAAATAAAGCATTATTTTTTTCTAATAGATATAAATTTAGAAATAGAATTGAACCTGTTTCTAAATTTAAAATAAATTTCAATTTTATTTTAAAAATTATAACATATTTTATTCCTGCTTCTAATTATATTTATATGTGTGTGTGTGTGCGCGCGTGTGTGTGCAGACAATTATAATTTAAAATAATTTCATATAAGTATAATATTATACATGCTTATGAAATCATATTCTGTAATTATAATTATTATAAATAAAGCCATTTTTGATGGATTTTATAAACTATCATGTTAAGTATTTGTAGATTTAAAATTGTTTGTAAATGTTTAAAAATGGAACACAATCCGATTTATAGTTATTAAATTTGAAAATAATTAAAATGGAACAACAATAATCTATAGATTTGTAAAATGATTATAAATATTCTCATTATATATATACACGCTCGTGCCAATCCTCGTTATTGTTATATTTTGATAGAATAATCTCTATAAAACTCAAATCCTCTTGTTGAAAATTATTTGTGAGCAAAAAAAAAAAAAAAAAAAATAGCGGCTAGCGTGAAGGTCAACATAATATTAGGAGTAATGCTATTCAAACCGATTTCCATATTAAATGACTTCGTTGAATGCAAGTTAGTAAAAAAGGAAAGGTATTTTAAAAACTTAATATTAAAGTGTGTCCATGAAGCCCAAAAATAGCAATTGGACTAACTGTAACTCAATGATGATGAAGATCAAATTGGGGTTTTCCTTTTTTTTTTTTTAATATTTTTTTATTTTTAATTTTATATAAAAACTTTAAATGCCTTTTCTATATGAATATTTCTTACGATATATTATGGATGATTTATTTTCTATGTTAGGAATTAAAGATTTTATGTATTATATTAGAGAAGATGCTCTTATATGATATTGGAGATTGATACTTGAGATGATTTATTTTAAGAGCAAGATCTCTCTTAAAACCTTGTTTGAAAAGGTTTTTTTTTTAAATTGTTTTAAGAAAATTAAAAACAACAAAGTGTTTTTTTTTTTTAAAAAAAAAGACAACAAATTTTAGATGTTTTCTAAATTTTGTTTCCAAAAAGCAATGAGGAAAGTAGAGAACAAAATTTTAAAAATACCAACAATTAAGGATAAAAACAATACAGTTTCAAATTTTTTTTAATATCATGTTATCTTGTAGACTCTAGATATCATTACTGTGGAGATTTTTTACTATCTTATATAGGATGGATGGTAATTGGTAGGGTTTGAATATGAGTAACAACTTTAATCATTATTACGAAATAGTTGTTGTTTTATAATGTCAAAACAATATTTATTTTTTTCAATTTTTTTCAATTTTTTAAGTTGTATAATTGAAAGGAGCAATATTCCTGAGTTCTAAAAAATTAGTATATTTCCAACAATGGAGACTTTAGTTATTTGTTTTATTTTTATTCTAAATTTTAAAATTTTGAATGTTATTCTTCACTTTTGTGCAATATACTTGAAAGACTTATATTTCAAAATATATGGAGTACGAAACTAATAAAATATGAATATCATTATAAAACAAAGAATATTCATTAATAGTGAAAACATTGAAAAGGGTTTAGTTTGTTTTACTCGAAAATCAGAAACATCTGGTTAGACTCCAAATCTAATATATTTATTGTAAGTTATATATATATATACAGTGTACAAGTAAATGGGTATGGGTATTATAATACCCATATTAATACAATTTTGCGGGTATTTACCTATACCCAAACCCAAACCTGTCAAACAAGTATTTACCATGTCTCATATAGATATTTTTATATGTACCAATTAGGTTTGGGTCCAATTGCCATCTTTGGTATATCATATTGCAAAAGTTAACAAAACAAGAAGTTGCAAAGAGATTTTTAAGTTTAAATACTTTTTTTTAAGACAACAATTGAACATTGTTGTGGTATGTTAAAATCTCGATTTTCAATTCTAAAATCAATGCTTCCATATAAGCCTTCAATGCAACGTTAGTAAGACATCATCACTGTATTGCAAACTTTATATGGCTATATTATAATAATTTTGAACATTAAACTTATTCTTGAACTATTGATATAAAGTTATTGAATATTAAATATATGCATTACAATGCCATCTTGATTTCTATTTATAATCACAAAATATATTATTATATTAGTTCATTTAAGTCATACGATTAGTAAATTATCATAAAAATTACAGCAAAATTAAATACACAAAACAACTGAATCAAACAAGTTTTTGTTTCATTTTTTTTTTATAAATTCTTCTTAAAAATTAAAAAAAAATATGTTTTGAAAATGTTTTCACCCAAACCACTTTTTTTATTTTTTCCAATTTCAAAACTCATTCCAAGTTTTACAAAATTGTTCCAAAAAAATAAAAACAAAAACTGAATTATATAGGCCCATAGTTTTATATTTATTGAATTTTCTTTTTGAAAGACAAAAAACCTAGAAGAAAGTAGGTTTCTTAGGTATACACGGTTTGCACCGCGCCTAGAAAATATTGGACACAACTTTATACAAAAATTTAAAATAATTTTTATAAAATATTTGTTGCATCAAGTCCTAATAATAAAATAAAAATAAAATTATCAATATCTTTTATTACTACTTATTTCCTTGTGAGAACTTGGCTAGATATTTCTTCCAAGCTCATCCTTCAATTATAATAATAATTATTATTATTATTATTATTGTTATTATTATCACCATTATTACCATCATCATCACTATTATTATTATTATTATTATTATTATTATTATTATCATTTTCTCCACATTTTTGGAAGTCCACATCTTGAATTCTCTATGGTCATTCAAAATACAAAGCACCGTCCCATTGGATGGCATCTCATAAAGTTTTACTAAGTAATTTTATACAAGAAAATTAAACATCATTAAAGATCTTCTCTCTTGATTAACTTTACCTCATTTTTAATTTATTTTTAAAAAAGAATCATAATCTGAATCATGTTATAGATTATCTACAATAATTCTTTTATTTATCCTATATATATAGACACTTATGTAAAATATTTATTATCTATCCTCATAAAATTTTCACTGGATCATCAGTTCAGTGACTAATCTCGTGCTTATCATTAATAAGCTTAAAACAAAGGAAACCAATGTAGCTTAATATATAAATTTTTATTGAGGTGAATATGTAAATATGTCAATTATAAGAATATATTAAAAAATATTCAATTTTTATTGGAGTGTAATTGAAAAACAATTGCTATTATACTTCTTTGTCAAAATCATAATTGCTTAATTATATACATTGAGCATCATTTTCATTCCTTTATCTGCCATTTTGATTAGAATTAAATTAAAAATTAATAAAATACTAAATACTATTTATTTTAGTATATTTTATAGTAATTGACAAATACTAAAAACAGAAAAGAATTTTAAATCATATATAGACGGTAATAAATGGATAGTTATGTGATTAACTCTCATATAAAAAAAAAATCAAATGTTCCATTTTTTTTCAAAAGTATGAATGAAAATTTCATGTGTGAAGCGTAATTTATCCGTAACGTAAAAAAAAATTTAAAAATTATCTTTAGAAAAGATCAATAAAGCGATTTATTCCAAAATATGAATGAGAACTTATGATTTATCCACATTATACAAAATAAAAAAATTAAAAAAATCATCTTTATACAAGCCCTATATATACGGGGGAGGCAGAGGGGCATTATGGAAAAGGTTCGTTTTGTTAAATTAATTTTTATAGATTAAATTTTTTAAAAAATAATAAATGTAAAAAATTAAATAATAATAATATAATAATAATAATAATAATAATAATAATAATAATAATAATAGTATTTATTGTTTCCTACGTCTTCCAACGACTCTGAGTCTGTAGTCAAGTGGCTTGCGAGGAAGTCCATGGCGTCCGATTCCACCAAGGTACTCGTCTCAATCTCAATCTCCGCTCCCAGCTTCGCAAATCCAGCTCAAACGGCTGATTGAGCATCGGATTTCGTCACTTGAGCTTGATTCTCGTCCCGTTTCATCTATTCTTTCAGGAGATCGCTGAACCGGCGCCGGCAAAGCTGAAGCTCTACAACTTCTGGCGGAGTTCGTGCTCTCAGCGTGTCCGCATCGTTCTCAATCTCAAGGGTTTGTTTTTAACCCTTTGGCGTCTTTAAGTTCATGTTTAGTTTTCAATTTTCAGATCAACTGGACCGATTTCCAGTTTTCATTAACGTATAATTTGCGCATGCTTTTGAATAGGATTGGATTATGAGTACAAGGCAGTGAATCTTATGAAAGGTGAACATTTTCACCCAGGTATGGTGCCAAAAAATTCTTGCCTTTTTTTTAAAGTTTGAATTTTGTTGCTTCAAATTGGATGTTTGGCGTTCTTTCTGTTTGCAATTTTGTAGAATATGAGAAGCTAAATCCAATTCATTTTGTGCCGACATTGGTGGACGGAGACACAGTAGTTGCTGATTCTTATGCTATTGTTCTTGTGAGTGCCTGATATATGACCTTTTCAGTCAAAAGTACGGTTTTTATGTTCTCTATTGTATAATTGCTATGTGAATCTGTTTTCCTTTTTTTTTATAAGTATTTGGAGGATAAATACCCTCAACACCCGTTGCTCCCCAAGGATCTTAAGAAGAAGGCTCTTAATCTTCAGGTGAAGAAAAAATGTTGTTCTATCACTTAGTGTTTATTAATGGTTTATTATATATTTGTTGCAAATAAATTATGTTGCATATCTTCTTAGTTTCTTATCATTATGTAAGATTTCAATGCTATGTTAAGAATGCTGGCTAAATTTTAAATGGATGCAACTTGTCAGAAAGCTTTAGGTTTTGTCATATGAAAACGGTGGTTTTCCTCTGCTACCTAAGCAACTACAAAATTGTTTTCCATATGCATAATGGATGATCTATGATCTTGTCGCCAATGTTGGTAAATCATCTCCAATGTATTCATTTATAAAAATATTGGGCTGAAAGGCATCCGGAGTTTCTGCAGGTGAATTAAAGTATGTTGAGAATGCCCCCACTACACAATGTGTGCGGGGTGTCTCAATTCATCAATAATGAATACATTAGAAAAATAAGGGAATTGGAATAAAATAGAATATGTTTTATTTGATTGGGGTTGGCAGGAATGTTCTGAATTACCATAGATTTAATCTACAATGTACCAATGCACAAGATCATAAAATTCTATTGTTTTTCAGGTAGCAAGCATTGTCAGCTCAAGTATTCAGCCCTTCCACAATGTCCCTCGCCTTGTAAGCTAACAATTTCGAGTGGTGCTCCTTCATTGCCGAAACATAGATTATGTTACCTAAACTGGCTTAGAAAAATTACCAGTTGTTAAGATGCTGCGTATAATTTGGCAGAGCTTTGTTGAAGCTAAATTTAATGATGATGAGAGGCTTAAGTGGGCTCAACATCATCTTGGAAAAGGCTTTACTGGTAATGCTTCCTTAATAGCATTGTTTCTTCCTTCCCTTCAAATTGTTGAACTTGCTCTTTCTTATAATTTGTGAAAGGATGTATCTATCATTTTAAATGAATATAGTTTCGAGCAAACAACATTTGAAATAAGTACACGCAAGTCACCCATTCTTGAAATGGAACTGGAAACAGAGGCAGGAAGATGTGTCATCCACAAGAGAAGTTTATTAGGATTCTTAGCAAAGATGCTTCAGAACACTAATTAATATTGCAAACTTTTGGGAAAAGCAACTGAAGGGTGCTTTAATCCTTAACTGGTTATTGTGCCCATGGTTGTATTCATAATTTCTTGCTAAGCTCTTGGCAGTATAACTCCTCCTCACTAGTGGCTATCTTTCATGCCTTGCAAAAATCAAGCTATTCAATTTGCAATCTTAGTTCCTCTTTTGTTACATTATGTGTAGTGCTTCAACTGATGTATCATATATGGTTAAGCTGATGGGTGATGTGATTGGGAGGGACTATGGTTTCTATGCTCTTATGGTTTTCACCTACTTGTGTTTCAGCCCTAGAGATGCTCTTAAAAGATGTTCCAGGGAAATATGCTACAGGAGATGAAATCCTACTGGTATGTGTAATGTGTGTGCTCTGAATTTTTTTTTTTTTTTATCTAATGACATTTAACTTTCCCGTGCATTCAGTTTCCTCAGTTTCATTTTAATCCAATTGCTTGTCTTGGATACATGCTGCTATTTTTTTCGCCCCTTTCTGGTTTTCTTGGGGCCAACAATTTGGTCATGCTTTGCTTTGTACTGAATAAAACCAGATGTTCATCTGCCAGACCTAACTCATGTTTCACACTTGGAATTTCCTTACTGATTTCTGTCATACTCAGGCGGACGTGTTTTTGGCTCCACAAGTTCATGCAGCTATAACACGGTTCGGAATCGACATGGTAAAATTTCTTACAAAAAATTATTTCCATAATCATGTATATACATGCAATGATGCATTAGAACCGCAGCTGCGTCAGGCAAGATGTGAACAGGACGATACTTTGCTTCTCCGAAGAAATTTCATATTGCTACTTTTGTTGATTCTGTTCTATATTTTGGAGCTTGCCCTAAGTTTTCGGCATCTTTTTGATAATGAAGAAGAATCACAACTCACAAGTGTGTTTTACTTTCTTTCAGGCTGCTTACCCAAGACTCTCCAGAGCTCATGCTGCAGTATGTGAGCTTCCTGCATTCCAAGATGCCATTCCAGAGAGGCAATCTGATTGCCCTTCTACAGCTTAATTCTCGCTACAAAATAAATCATCAGCATTACAAACAATACTCCATCTTCTCCTAAGTTTGAATATATTCAGTTTAATTATTCCTCACAATTTGGTTTGTGTTGTCAAAAATAAATAATCAGCATTACAAACAATATTATATTTTCTTCTCGAGTTAAACTCTCTTTTCATGTTGTGTTTTGTGGTTGGATGAATTTGGTATGTGAATTGGGTTTTATTTTTTGTGTCAGGTGTTCGTTTCATGAAAATTTGAGATTGAATTGTAAAACTTACGTAATGAAAAGTTATAAATACATTTTGCCTTTGTGATTATGTTTCACATTTGTGTGCTCATTCTCAATTTTTTTTTTTTTTAAATGGATATGTTTTTGACGTAGGAACTCAGCACATGCAATTCTTTTTTTTTAATTAAAAAAACCCTAAGTTTCTCACATGCTACAGTGCATCATATCCCATGTAAAACCCCTAGTCTATATCTCATGAAAATATTATTTAATTACTAAGAATTGATGCTTTAGCCTTCCTCCCAGCTCACGGAATGGAACAAAACTCATTGTAAAGATAAACCTTAATTTAGGTACTAATCCCACGTGTTTGACTGAAGTGAGAATTTTTTCTCTATACCACTTCTAAGAAAATGCATATTTTTGGTGGTGAGTGTTTTTAAATAATAACCATTTAAATTTAAAATTATTTATTTAAGTGATCTGAATTTTTACAGTTCAAATTAATCTAGTGAAGCAAAAAACTTTGGAGATGACCATAGATATATTTATATTAAAAAAGTTATATTTTAAAAAATAAATATAATTTTTTAAAAATATAAATCTCAAAACTTATAGTCATCAATAAAATTAAAATATATATTTTTTAGTAAGATGGACGAACTACTCATCTCTCTCTTCCGTATTTTCATTTGGCAATAAAAAAAATATACATTTTTAAACTTAAAAATTTAAACTTAAAAATAGTTTTTTTAATTTTCTGAAAAAAAGGTATTTGAATTTGACAAAATTGTCCCTCCTGCCAACCCTCTCAGAAGATTTTACACCATTTCTTGAGCTATTTCCGAATTTCATCGAGGGGAGAGAGGGAGAGAGAGAGAGAGAAAGAGAGAAGCTATGGCGCCGGTGCCGACAAGCGTTGCCAAGCAAGCGGAGCTTCTCCGGATGGACGGCAACACCTACTTCAAGAAGGACCGCATCGGCGCCGCCATCGATGCCTACACTGAGGTTTTCCTCCAATCCAACGCCCATATTTTTCTTTCCTTTGTTTCATGCGAAGGAGATCGATTCTCGGATGGATTTTGGTCTTGTTATTACAATTGAATGTTTGTCTTGGGATTTATTTGATAATGGTTATTTGTTTTTCAATAGAATTGTTGACAAGATCGAAGTTTTTCTTTCATTCTTTCATCCTTTCTTGAGTGACGACCTGTGTGTTGGTTTGGGGTTTTGTAGGCTATTGCGTTGTGCCCGAATGTGGCGGTGTACTGGACGAACCGAGCGCTTTGCTATCGGAAGCGCGAGTTCGTGGAATTGCAATGGTTTTGTTGTCTTGTTTTGGATTGGATTTGAAGTAATTTTCTAGATGGGTTTTGTAGGGAGTGGGCGAGAGTTGAGGAGGATTGCCGACGAGCTATAGCAATTGATAGCGGTTCTGTGAAGGTATTCCACCTTTTTCTGATTGAACTTCATTGACTGTCATGTTGCTGGGCTGTTCTAATCGAAAGTATTGTTGAATCTAGGTAATTAGGTTATCATGTGTGGTTGTTGTTGTTGTCTTGAAGTATTCATTCTTGTTTGAATTTTGATGTGAAAATTTGATATTTTTTGTGACTGAGTGACCCAGATTTGAGTGGTCTTTTGTATTACCAGTTGATTTTCTTTGTATGAGGAAGCTTGGAAGACCAAAAATAGTGTAAAGCTACTAGCTTAGTTTCTTGTTCCACATACGCTCAAATTATTACCGTCTTTTGAAAGCTTAAGCGTGCCATATAAAGTTGACTTCAATGGTTCGTGATATGCTGTGCTTTTTTAAGGTCACTATTTAGTATTTGCCATCTATATTGGATAAGCTTAACAAAGGTCCATATTTTTTCTCTTTCTCTACCTTCTTTCTGGGTTAAGACTCAAGAGTTTCAAGTTTTATAGTTCCCTACCACGCTTTGTGTCTTAGGATTAGTAAGACTTTAAGGAAAGAAATTTGATTTTATCATCTTAAAACAAGTTTTTTTTTTTGTTACATTTCTCAGATTTAATTTATTTTGGTAGGGTAGACATGGTTTTATTGGAATCTTTGGTGCGGTAGGGTGTTCTTTGATGATTTTCGGTGAGTCAATGTTCACACATTTGCTTACTTTTGGTGGAATTTTGTGCGATTACAGTTAATTTATCTATGATTTATTGATACCATAATAAGACATAAGCTCAGATTTGTCGAAAGTTGTCCTGTTGTTTTCCATCCTGAATTCTTTCTCGCAAAGCGCCAAACCTCTCATGTAGGAGTCCAGGTGACAGCTCTTTTGTCGCAAGGTGGGTCATGCAGAATACGTTGCTTATCATTTTGAAGGGTTTAAATAGTTTCCATTATAAATAATTCCTATATCTGGGTTATACTTTCGTATATCA
Source organism: Dioscorea dumetorum (assembly GCA_902712375.1). Classification (NCBI taxonomy): domain Eukaryota; kingdom Viridiplantae; phylum Streptophyta; class Magnoliopsida; order Dioscoreales; family Dioscoreaceae; genus Dioscorea; species Dioscorea dumetorum. The sequence continues at coordinate 5,481,383 of CACTHL010000739.1, forward strand.
TTTACATTAAAATACTACTGTTGATTGAAATTGTTGTCTTGACCAGATGAATGATAAATTTTCTATATAGTTTTGTCAGGGTGGTTGGTTTTGGAATGTTCTGTATTGGAATACACTTCACTGTTGGTAAAAGAGACTACTAACACCTCTCACAAGCCATGGATGTGGTATGTGGAACTGTCTTGGACATGTTCTACATATATATTGTGATATGTTTTTTTCCATTTATTTGTTTTAAAAAATATAACCCTAGTTTGCAATCCTAGCTTAGCCACTATATGAGCTATCGGAGGATATTATTTAGAAAAAGTTGTGATTGCCTAGTTGGTTTAGACTTTAGCATTTTTTTTAAGATGTACTATTGTGTGGTTCCTTCACTTGTTCTTTGCTTTGTTTTACTTTGGTTTATTTTGTTTATCAAAATTTCTTGCATCTACACCCATAATGCACGCCATTAAGATGCTTTGTAGAAATTGCTATAATTTTACATTGATAGGTGACGGTAAGCAGAAGTAAACGTTAACATACTTTGGAACATGTGTTTGAGTTTTTCTTTGAAATGCACTTCTAATGTGTCACATATGATAAGGATTATCATTAGTTCTTTTCCAAACAAGGATATATGATGTCCCTTGAAATTTAGTTTCTGTTGAGTAAGTTTTCATTATGTTTCTATAAATCAGAAGTACGTGTGTAATTAAGCCAACAAGCTTGTACTGTGCTTGGCTTTAATCCTTTTTAATACATTGATGATTAATTATTAATAAAGACAAAACATTTTTATAGTAACAAATATATTGAATCTTCAACTACTGTAATGTGTATATGTTACTGAGCCGTAGTAAATGAGCGTATGATTTAAACTTGGTGTGTTCAATTATTCAGTCTAGAACAGAGTTTCAAGCTTGGATAGTTTATTAATCAAAGAAGCTTGAGAGTGACAAAGCTCTAGTCTAGCTTAGATCCTCCCCTGATGACATATGATGCCGATAGTTGGAGCTCTTGCTTGTAAAGCTTTTAAATCCAATAGTTTGAAAACTAGCTGGCTCATGGTATATATATATTATTATGACATAACCTAAACAACAAAACTGTTCGTTCTTGTGATGCGCATATTAATGATTATGCTGAATTTCTTTTTTGTGTTTGCAGGCCCACTATATGTTAGGATTAGCATTGTTGGAAAAACAAGAATATGCAAGAGGTATTAAGGAATTGGAGAAGGTCAGTAATTTTTATTAGTACGGGTTTCCAACTATACTTCTCTATTTCCTCCCACTCCACCCCAGCCCATCTGCATGTATTTGGAGTTTTGGTACTCCTCTAACAATTTAGACGTAGCTTGTCTCTGTGTCACTGCTTGTAACTCAGAAGTAGCTTTTGCCTAAAAGAAGTCAGTTTTCCCGTCTCCGTTTCCCAGCAAGGTCTTTTTCTCTTTCCTGTTAAAACTTTTATGAGACTAAGAACTATACTCACACAGCCTTCAATCATTTAACATTAAATGAAGCAATACTGACCGTTTTGTTAAATTTCTTTACTTAGGCTTTAGATCTTGGAAGGGGTGCAAACCCTCAGGGTTACATGGTTGAAGAGATTTGGCTGGTACTTGCTAGAGCCAAGTACAATGAGTGGAAACAGTCATCTAGTGAAAGATTACAGAGGCTGCAGAACTTAAGGTAAGAGTTGAATTACTGGGTAATGCAACTATTGATTTGGGTGCTGGAGCCTAGAACCGCATGTGCTCAGATATGCTACTACTAAGATATGCTTATATTTCAGAGATGCATGTGAGAAAGCTTTGAAGCAGCATAATCTTCTTAGTGTTTCTGAAGCTGGAGATGGTGCCAATGACAATATAGATAATTGCTCCAAACAATTGGAGTATTTGTCAGAGGTGTTCCATAAAGCTGCATATGCTGACAGGCCTTCGCAGGTCAAATATCTTTGGTGCATATGGAATTCTCAAAAACATCTCTTCCTGTTCATTAATTCTCAAGATTTCAGGTACCTGACTACTTATGCTGCAAAATCACATTGGATATCTTCCGAGACCCTGTCATTACTCCGGCTGGTATAACGTATGAAAGAGCAGTGTTGCTTGAACATCTGCAAAAGGTGATATTTAGGTTCATATTGTATAGCATCAAGCTGTTTCTACCCTTGTGAATCTTTTCATGTCTTAACATTAAATCAGGTTGGGAAGTTTGATCCATTGACACGGGTACCGCTAGTGCAAGACCAGCTGACCCCAAACCTAGCCATCAAGGAGGCAGTCCAAGCATTCTTAAATGAGCATGGTTGGGCTTACAACATGAATTGAATGATTTTACACCTCCGAACAATCTGCATCTTTTCTTTGATTCTTCATTACTTGTTCAGCCATCTGCTAGCTTGTACAGATAGGTCAATGCTGGTGGTTTCTTGTGTGCAGTCTGAAAATATGGTATTGTGTAGGAAAGTTATGTATGAAAAATGGTGGACCAGCTTGATGCAGGTTCTGTTCATTCTTTTATGTGAGCGCCAATGAATAACAATTATTTACACTGAGGCCTTTTGCTTGAATGTTTGTTGCCGTCCGTCAGGCTATAAAATTGGTCTCCAGTTGTATCACTAATAAAAGTTGTTAGCTTTACATAGTCTCTATCTTTGTATTTTATGCTTCTTGTTAAGTATAGTTATGAAAAATATAGATTTTTTTTTTTTCAAAGTTTATATAAGCCGCTGCTGATGTTTAAAATTTGGTTCATTATTTGTTCTGACTTTTAAAATTAATTTGTTCATGTTGCCTTTTTTTTTTAACATATTGAATAGAAATTTATTTGTTCACTTTTCCCATACTATTGTTGAGATTTCCCATTTATTTGCTGTTGTTGTGATATCCCATATATTTGTTCAATTTAATTTATTATTTATCTTTCCACCAGGAATTAATTACTCAACATTTTAACCATCAGACTATCTCACTCGTTATAGTTAAATTTTTACATATTGAAATTTATTTATTTATTTATTGAAAAAGCAATCCATGATTTTTGGCTTGTATACTTGCAATCTCTGCTGATAGTGGACATGGTGCATCTGGGCTGGTAGTGGATATCTTTGAGCTAGTAAAACTTAATTTTCCTATCTTCACTCATGCAAGACAATTGTGCGTCGCTAATGGAGTTCTGAAGTGCTTGCAAAAATTACAAAAAAAGAAAAAAGAAAAAAAAATGTGAAGAAGAGAGGAAAGAAATGCTTGAATACACAAAAACAATGTCCAGAAGAAAAAGGATAACAATTAACATGTAGAAAAACAAAACATAGAACACCAAAAAATAAGATGAATGATGATAAAAGAATAATAATCATATTATTATTAATAATTAATAATGATTATAATATTAATAATAATAATGACAATGATAATAATATTAATAATAATTGTTAGGGTTTATTATATATACATGTATTATACGTTTATTGTATATACATGTATTATACATATATATATACGTATACTCTTCTTCCTTCCTCTATATATGTAATCATCATTATCAATACATGTGCAGCCTTATTCCCTCTTACATGGTATCAGAGAGCTACATCATTCCGGTCATAATGCCGGCAGCTTCCGTTCAACTCGCCTGATCTCCCCAGCCTCCACAGCCACCGCCTTGCTCCCAGCCTCCCCGGTCGCTTCCCAGCCCCCACCGCCGCCCAACTCCCGGCCCACCTCCGCCTAGCTTCCCAGTCACGCCGCCACTCCACAGCCTCGCCGTCTAGCCGCACCGAGCCCCGCGCCTCGCACCTCATATCTCCCAGCCTCCCCGGCCGCCTCCCAGCCGCCACCACCGACCAAGCTCCAAGCCCACATCCGTCTCCCAAGCTCCCAGCCCTCGCCGCCCAGCTTCTCCGCTCGTCTCCGAGCTGAGCCGAGCCCCGCGCCCTGCCACCACCTTTCCTAGCCCGAGCTCAGCCGCTGCCGTCTCTACTCTTCCGCGCCCCGCCGCACCTCAGCCTCGCTCCGCCGCCGCTGCAAACTGCCACATCTTTCAGCCAAGCATCTCTTCGGTGAACTGCCGCTGCAAACTTCTGCTGCAAACTCCGGTCGCCCCAACATCTCTCCGGCGATCTTTGGGTTCCGTGCCCAATTCTTTCACGACTGCCATTTCCAAGACCAGTCCGTGTTTTATGCTGTCTGGAATATTCACTCCAGACAAGCATATGTTTTCATATACCATTATCTATATATATATATATATATATATATATAATTAGATATATATATCTACAAAAAAAAATCATCAGTACTGTTCACAAAAAAAAAAAAAAAAAAAAAAACAAAATGACTTCTTCTACTTCTCCTAATTTCCTTGCCCCGGTTGATGTCAAATTAAATGGCTCCAATTACAAAGAATGGTACACAACTGTGCGTATCATTTTACTTGGAATGGAGTTACTTGATCATGTAGACGGCACCTCATCTCCTCCTGAAAAGACTGATAGTTCTTCTACCTCATGGTTCACAGCTGATCATCGAGCCATGACTCTCATCTGTCAGTCATGTGAAGTTGATATTCGCATGGAGATTGGACATCTTCCGACTGCCTTTGCTATGTGGGATCACTTATGTCATATGTTTGAGCAGTCCAGTTCCGCTCGTCAGTATGCTATTTTACAGGATCTCACTTATGTCTAACAAAGGGAGCGTTACGTTCGAGACTATGTTCCCGAACTGCGATCTTTGTGGAGACAACTTGACTCTTTGGAGCCTTCCACTTGTATGACGTGCAAGTCTTTGTAAGGCTCGCCTTCAGTCCCGCCAGACACAACGTACCTTTGAGTTCCTGATGCGTCTTCGTCCCGATTATGAGGCTGTTCGCAGCCAATTACTCAATCGCGACCCTATTCCCTCCTTTGACGATGTTGTGCGAAGTGTTATAGCTGAAGAGACTCGGTTACATGCCCTTTCGTCTTCTAGCTTGCGTCCCTACGATACGAGTCCTTGCTATCACATCTTCGCGCTCCCCTCGGCTATCTCCTTCTAGTACCCAGTTCTCTTCTTCCCCTGGATCATCGTCCTTCTGTCGTTATTGCAAACGGCAAGGACATGTGAAGACTAACTGTCCGAAGCTTCAGAACCGACCACCACAGCATTCACATCCTCGTCCTCCTCAGCGATCTTCTAGCGTCTCTTCTTCACCGCATGTTGCCACTGTTGAGGCTGTGACTCCTGATTCTTCTGGTACTCTTGCTTCTCAGGTTGCTCAACTTACTGAGCAAATTCATGCTATGCAGCGTGCTATGCATTCCAGCTCTTCTGTCATGTCTGCTGCTTCTGGTATGTCTTCTTCCTCATGGATTTTAGACTCTGGTGCTACTCATCATATGACTGCGGATGCTACCACCCTAGTTAACCTTTCTAGCATTCAACCTTTTTCTAGTGTTCGAACTGCTGATGGAAGTCTTCTTCCTGTCACGCAGTTCGGTCACCTTCAGTCCTCTTCCTTCACTATTCCCACAGTACACCATGTTCCTACTTTAGCTTTAAACCTTATTTCTGTCAGTCAGCTCACTGATCATGGATTAACTATTACTTTCTCCTCATCTCGACTGTTCATGCGCAGGACCATCTTACGAGCCGGAGGATTGGGACGGGACGTAGAGTTGGCGGGCTTTATCATCTAGACTATCTTCACCTTCCCGTATCTTCTTCTCCCTCTACTTGTAATCCCGTTATTTTTGCTTTCGCTTGTTCTTTAGATCGCTAGCATTCTCGCTTAGGTCATGTATCTAAAGATCGTCTAAAACTCTTAACTAGTTCAGGACATCTTGGCTCAGTCTCCTCAGACTCTTTATCTGCTTATACGGGTTGTACACTTGCTAAACAATCGGCGCTTCCTTTTCCCTCTAGTACTTCATTATCTGTTTCTACCTTTGACTTAGTTCATTCTGATATTTGGGGACCTCCTCTTTCTTCTTCTCTCTCTGGATTCTCTTACTACATAAGCTTCATTGATGATTTTTCTCGTTACACTTGGCTATATCTTATGCGCACTCGATCTGAAGTATCATTATGAGCCACAGTCATATCGTGAGGTTGTTCAGCATCCCCATTGGCAGCAAGCTATGACAGAGGAACTTGGGGCTCTTGAGCGCATGCATACCTGGGATCTTGTTCCCCTACCTTCTGGTATTACTCCTATTAGTTGTCGGTGGATTTATCGGGTTAAGACCCGAGCTGATGGCACTATTGAGCGCTATAAGGCGCGCCTAGTTGCTCGCGGTTTTACTCAGGAGTATGGCGTTGATTATGAGGAGACTTTCGCTCCTGTGGCCAAGTTGACTACCGTTCGTATTCTTATTGCTATTGCTGCAGCTCGTCAGTGGCCTCTTTATCAGTTAGATGTGACTAATGCTTTCTTACATGGGGATCTTTCTGAAGAGGTTTATATGACTCCTCCTCTGGGTTTCTCTCATCGTTCTCAGTATGTTTGTCGTTTACGTCGGGCTATTTATGGGCTCAAACAGGCTCCTCGCGCATGGTTTGAGCGTTTTCATAGTGTGATTATTGCACTTGGATTTACAGAGAGCTCTCATGATTATGCCCTTTTCACTCGACAGACTTCTCGTGGTCTCACCATTCTTCTTCTCTATGTTGATGACATGGTTATTTCTAGTGATGATGCTGATACTATTCTTTCTCTGAAACAGCGGTTACACACCGAGTTTCAGATGAAAGATCTTGGCCCTCTCCGTTATTTTCTGGGTCTTGAGATTGCATATTCACGCCGTGGTTATTTGGTATCTCAGCAGAAATACATTTCTGATATTTTTCGACGAGCTGGCATCTCTGATCACCGCACTGCTTCTACTCCTATTGAGCTACATCATCGTCTCTCCTTTACTGATGGAGAACTTTTGGTTGATCCTACTCGCTATCGCGCGCTTGTTGGAGCTCTTGTTTATTTGACTATCACTCGACCCGACATTGCTTTTGATGTTCGAGTTCTTAGTCAGTTTGTGAGTGCTCCTCGCTCTACTCATTACACTGCTCTTCTTCGAGTTCTACGCTATCTTCGTGGCACTCTCACTCGATCTCTGTTTTTCTCGGCCACGTCCTCCTTTGAGCTCCGTGCATATTGTGATGCTGATTGGGCAGGTGATTCTACTGATCGTCGCTCTACGACTAGTTTCTGCATTTTCCTTGGTGATTCTCTTATCTCTTGGAAAAGCAAGAAACAATCCACCGTTGCTCTTTCCACTGCCGAGGCTGAGTATGGTGCTATGTCTTCTACAGCCAAGGAAGTTATTTGGTTGCGTCAGATTTTGATGGACTTTGGTGTCTCCATATCTGCTCCCACTCCTATCTACTGTGACAACCAGAGTGCCATCAAAATTGCAGCTAATCCAGTGTTTCATGAACGCACCAAACATCTTAAGGTTGCTCTTCATTTTGTTCGTCATCACTACCTTGCCGGCACTATTTGTCTTCCTTATGTTCCCTCCGCACACCAGCTTGCTGATTTTTTCACTAAAGCACATACTATTTCTCGTTTCCAGTTTCTCATAGGCAAACTCTCGGTTTATGACCCACCGTGAGTTTGAAGGGGTGTGTTAGGGTTTATTATATATACATGTATTATACGGTTATTGTATATACATGTATTATACGTATATATATATATATACGTATACTCTTCTTCCTTCCTCTATATATGTAATCATCATTATCAATACATGTGCAGCCTTATTCCCTCTTACAATAATAATGATAATAATAATAATAATAATAATAATAATAATAATAATAATAATAATAATAATAATAATAAGAAGCAATACGGCTGACTTTGGTATAACAATAATTTAACGACTGGTTTTAATGTTTATGATCACTATTTAGGAATTACAAAGAAAAATAAGAACCTACCTCATCACTACAAATGTCAACGGTACTTACAAATTAGTTTGTTTTTGGTCAAAGAATTCTACGCCATATTTCACATTTGTTACATAAATGTAAGGGCGGTTAGGTTCGCCAACCCATTTTACATGAGTACCAGAAAAATAATTATGCCTATTTTAAGTAATCTTTGAGCAAATGTAACCCAAATATATGAGATCTTTCAAGTTCCAACCAAAAATTTTGCCTGCATTTTGTGTTTCATAGACTTCTAGATATTTTTCTTATTTCAACTTTTCAAGAATTTAAATATTTATCAATCTTGCAAACTTTCAAGTCACCAACAAAAACAAGTCACTGATATCAATAAAAATAACACAAACCAAGCTCACCACATGTTGAAACCCTTTCTTTCATATCATTATTATCACCAACTAGCCAGAACTTTTGCAACAATTATTGAATCCCTTTTCATATAAAAGAAATGAATCATATTAAAATCACAATAATTTCAAAAACTTTTTGTGATTGTGATTTTAACAAACCATATTCAAAGAGTTTGGAGGATGTGAAAAATGGCCATTAACTATTTGATCAAACACCCATTTGTTTGCAGCCTCAGTGTAATGAGCTCCATCCCAACTCACTCTCTTGCTTGAATCCATGCATGACTTCCCAATTGTAACTTCACTTCCATTCACATTCACACTAGTTCCACACCTTGCTTTTGCATCATAGTTATATGCTCCTCCACCATGCCCACAACAAGCCATTAATGGCTTCCTAAATCCTGTGAAATCAAAACTATTAATTTATGTACTAAAAACCAACGGTATCTTCGCATTTCCTGATATTTACCAAATTAACTGATGTGGGACTACTTACCGATCTTGGTGGCTTGACTGATCAGTAAGTATTTAGCAGAGTAGATATCAACATATGTGAATGCTGCAACTGAGAATTCCTTTCTCAACTGAACTACAGTTTCATTGAGCATTCTGTTGAACTTCTTAGCAAGTTCATTGAAAACAACAGCACAGCCTACAGAGTCTAGTTTTCGATCTCCGGGGATTTGCCGGAGAACATAAGGCAGGCAGCCTAATGGACCAGTGTTATGAATCCAGAAGTACCTTGCTCCATTCTTGTATAAACTCTGTTTGCATCACAACTGCGTTAGTTTTCCATCATCTGAATAACTTTCATCAATAGAACACCTTATTAAAGTTAAAAACCTTTATGGTTTCGGAAAAGGCTTTCATTGCATCAAGGATGTATTGCTCTGCAGAGCTGTTGCTGAAGTAGAGTGCAGTGAGATCATTCTGACCAATGTCTATGATGTACAAAGCTCTTGGGAAGTAGTCCTTCATTGGCATGAAGCTCTTGAGCACCCCTCCTGTATATATATTGAAATTTGAAATGTTGATTTATTGATAAAAAAAAATTAGATACTGAATACTTGCCTTTTCTGTTGATAAATTGAGATCTGGATCGAAACTGTGAGAATTGCATGGTTTGGATGTCCAGAGAGAATGGACTGTAGCCACCCTGAGCAAGTGTGACGTTTTGAGGAATGATGGTGGATAGACTTGTGGCGAAGTTTGCACCATGGCTGAAATTTGCACCTACTGAATCTAGATAAGAACTCAGATATGGTAGTTCAAGGTTCTCAGCTGCAGTATCAGAAAAAATATTAGCTTGATGTCATTGAATGTCGTAGAGTTACAATGTTCTACCGATGAAGTCGATGATTAGGCGGCCATCAGAGAATCTGCCGGCTGGCATATGGAAGAAGGTATCTCCATATGGCGAGCTGAGAGGACCAAAGGCGGCGGAGAAGCCACCGGTGTCCGAGTTCGAGTCCCCCAGAGCAAAGATGGCAGGGAAGTCACAACGTTTGCAGAGGATTGATGGCAAAAGAAAGAGAAAAATGTGAAGTGACGCAATGGAATATAGGAGACTCATTTGGTGAGACATTGAAAGGTAGATGTGATTTGAATGAATCACAATGCCATTCTGATTTATACAAAGCATGTGAGGAGTTGATCAATTGGAGAGTAAATAATAGCAAGCTGTTTGTTTGGTGGATTATTTTTAGGTTGCAGGTCAATGAAATGAGTTTATCGTGTGGTCTGTGCAAGTCATGGGACCCTGTTCACAGATCTCTAGGTCTTAAAAAAATAGGATGAATTCGACATAATAATTGACTATTATATGATCATAGTTTTTTTTTATTGATTCTCAGAAAAGAGATGTAAATTTGGCTCAATTTAACGTTACGATGGATTCATCTTGTACATTTAACATTTTGTACTTCAATGAAAGACTGAAAATTTACAGAAAAAGGTATAAAAATATTGCACCATCTTTAGCTCATTTTATCTGTTGATGTGCTTTCGAGCATCTTCGACTTCCTGCACTCCCCGAACAAGGGTATGTGTGTGCTCCTTCGTGATCGTAAGCGAGTTCCTTGCTTCAGCTGAAATCAAATATGTTTTACCTCATATGAGACTAAATTCATTCAACAGGTGAGGAATTGCGCATGATTATACAGAGTTTTGGCCCTACCTTCCCTCTGCTTGATTTACAAATATTCCAACAAAAAAGACCATCACAACCAGGTGCTGAATCATATTCCCTGCAGGATAACATATTAACGGCTTAATTATAAAACAATTCAAACAAAGTAAATAAGTGGCAATAGATCATAAAAGTTTACATGTTTTCTTTCTCCGAATTTGCAGCAAGATTGTTATTGTGTAGTAAACTTGGAGAAATGGCAGGGTGGTCAACTCTCCTTGAAGTTTCTTCATTGTATGTGAGTCGAGTATTGCAAGTTTTTAAGGCTTCAATCTGCTCATTCAGATCTTCCTCCCTGCAGCTGGATGATCTTGGCACTACTGAAGACAAACTGAGACTATCGCCATTCTGTGGATGAATTTGGTTCTTTTCAAGTTTCAAGTGACTAAAAGACTCGGGCATACATTTTATTTCGGTTTGAAGCCATGCGCTTTCAAGTCTTTGCTCATCCGTAGCGCCCATCGGAGTTCTATGAACCTGGCCATTCTCATTTCTGCAATGAATTGCGTCAGATTGATTAATGCACCCATTCATCACTGAGGAATTTTTATGTTTTTGTAGTGTTCTTTGGATTATAGCTCTTGAGTAATCTGTACTTTTTTGAGAGAACTCAGTGGCTCCATGTTTTCTTCCTTTCTCAGAGGACTCGTCCAATTCATCAGATTGATTCATTTTCTTCTTTAACAAGAGCTTAACATTCTCCACTTGATCTCTTGCAGGAAACATCACCACAGATTTTCCCTTAGTGTAATACTCTGACATCAGGCCAATTCTAATCTCCACACCGTGCCTCAAGACCGTATCAAGAGAATTTTTTATGCTACTCGAGAACCTTTCCACTTGGGCTTTTATATTATCATCCGTAAATCCTATAAAAGCCACCAGAATGCCTGCAAGTGGGAAGACATCAGATTCTAATCTTGTGATCTAGCAAACAAGAATTGAAAAAATCAAGTAAATTTTCTTTGCAAGGTGGGCACGACTTGGTCTCTTATTCTCATAAAATGATCCAAAACCTTTGCCAATGTACAGTATTTTCATAAACTTCCTGCACTGATTTGTTATTTCATTCTTAGAAAAGTATGAGCTTAACAAACTCGGTCCACCAAAATTTGTGTGTGTGTGTGTGTGTGTGTGTGTGTATAGTGTCAATACAGCATTCCGCTTTTCTTTGTTTGATCTAATGGTTCATACCTTCAATCGAAATCAGATTCTGTCTTTGAATAATCATGATTAGATCAAAAGTTCTGCTCCACAGCTTCATTAGAACTTTTAGATCCCACTTTAATAGTTTATATACATTAACAAAGATTTTAGATTGAAGTATTAGATATGTAAAAAGGATTCATAGATACATTTCATGGCTTACCTTCAGATTCTGTGATTGATACCAACTTTCCGTGGTCATATAGCAATTCTCTGAGTTTATTGGAATGGCATCTCTCAATGCACCTTTTCCAAATTTCAGCCAAATCTTTTGGCATTTCATGATCAGCAAATTGATCTTTTGAAGGTAACAATTGGCTTGGTAAGCTTTCACTTCTGCGTTCTTGAGGGGTGGGACTTCTGCTAGTTATTCTCATCAGCACTGCATTTGGTTCATGGAAAACAGTTGGAGTTTGTTGTGCATCATGACCAGGACCAAGTTGGAGCAAGGCTGCAGTGAACCATGTTGACCGCTCGCTCGAAACCTTTAGTTGCTTTTCAGCATCAGAAAGAATCTTTAAAGCTCGCTGTAATCTCTCCAAGTGACCTTCAGTTACTGGAAATATACAAAGAAAAGCAAATGATGAAAATGAAGGCACCTTCAGATTTTTTAAGAGTTCTTTAGGAAGGAGTCTATGTTCTACTTGAAAAAGAAAATTAACCAGAATTAAAATAAGTTATGAGTAAAAACCAAAAAAAAAAAAAAAAAAATGGGATAACCACATTATGGTAAAAATGCGAAGTTCAGTTTAGACAGGCTTTGTCTTTCAACTTCTCTATATAGTACTCTGTTAAGCATTGATGAAATGGCTTCTAGATGCACATTATATACTGTAAAAAATCAAAACAGTCATGTTGTACAACCACACCTTCAAGTTTTAAAAGATTTTCCACTAGAACCAAAAACATATACTCACAACTTCGTCCACCAAGAACTGTGCCACCGCCTTCTGAATTCACCAACTGGTATGTGCCAGCAATAATATCCATTATAAGTGCAGCTAATTGGTTCATCAGAGCCATTGGATCAACACCAGAATCCATCAATTCTCTGGACCTTTTCACTGTTTCTGCAGTGTCTGATGACATCGCTATTTCCAGAAGATCAAGTAATTTTTCCTCTGAGACCATTCCAAGCTGAAACAACCACAATGTATGAGTAGTTACTAAAATATTTCCAACAAAACAAGGATAAAGGTTGAATAAGACTTTGGAGAATAACAAGGCTGAAGGTCTGAGCACACATTCAGACACAACAAATGAGTGAAAATATATATTCCAAAGCATTCGACTTCAACCTGATTTAAAACCTAACATAGCAACTATCTCTACTACTCCTTTTCTAAAAAGAGTTCCCAGATTGATCTAAACATTTATTACTAGTTAAAAGTTACACAATGGCAAAAGCAAAAGCAGTAACTTTGCAGTAAAGAGAGGAAAATCCCTAATGAGACTTATCCAAGGCAAGGAGTATCATGAATCTTCAGAAAACTCTCCTCTTGTAGATATGGTTTGTGATATCTAAATTTGTTAGAGACCAGAGTTCAACATTATTTATAATTTTGTACAAGTATCTCTATTCTATAAAATTAAAATATAACAAAGAAATTATCATATGACAACTTACAAGATCATTCACAAGGGATGTTGTGATTCTTTTTCCCAGCAAAGTCAGCTGGTCCAACATTGTTTCTGCATCACGAAGTGATCCATCTGAATTGAAAGCAATCACATTCAGAGCATCCAATTCAACGTCAAATTTTTCTTCATCAGAAATCTTCCTCAATCGGCAAACAATATCAGCATCCTTGATCTTTGGGAAAAGGTATTTCTGGCATCGAGAAAGTATAGCACGAGGTAATTTGTCTGGATCAATTGTGACAAATATGAAGACAACATGGGGAAGTGGCTCTTCTAGAAATTTGGTTAATGCAGACCACAACTTGGAAGATAACATGTGGCATTCATCAATCACAAAAACTCTGTGCCTTGATGACTTTCTGGCTACGGACATATTCTTTAAGAGATATGTGAATCTATCCACACTCTTATTATCAGCGGCGTCCACCTCCATCATGTTTGATCCATTTCCACTGGAAAAATTCCTGCACTCTTTACAGAAGCCACAAGGCTTTTTATGTTCAGTGGAGAGGCAATTCAAAGCAGCTGAGAATACCATTGCTGTTGCTGTTTTTCCAGTCCCCCGTGGACCATAAAACAAATACGCAGGGGCTATTCTTCCTCTTAAGACAGCATTACTAAGCGATTGGACAACAATGTTCTGGCCTATTATTTCATCAAAAGACATTGGTTGGTGCTTCTGGTTCAAGTTTCTACGATCAGTACGATGCAGTATCTCCAAGTTAGTTGCACCAGGTAGAGCTAATTCCCATCCATCTTGACTTTTACAGCTTGACCATCTTCGTCCATCTAATCGGCTCAATGCCTCCAAATCAAGTTCCCCAAAGTTACTTGAAAGTTCATCAGTTGCTGCCTCTGATGATGAGCTGCCTGCACCACAGCTACTAGTCAGATGAGACATGCCCCTGGAAGTTTTTAACAGGTACTTTTGCTTTTGTGAAGCAGATAATCTTCTCCTACTATAGAATTTTTGGCCCCTGCAAAGAATGCTGTTTCCTTTTCTCCTCAGAGTATCAGATAGTGAAGGAGAATACCAACCTCCACAGCCCGTATCTTTTGACCTTTTGGGCCAATAACAAGGAATGCCACATCCTTGTTGTCCAGGTAAATCCATCTGATCCAATTCATCCTCATCAAGTGAAGTAGTGCCATCCCATGACACGGCAGTACTGGCATTTTGAACTCCATATCTGTTGTAAGAGCTAGTTGATACAGGAGTGTGAGAATGTGATGACTCTTCCCGCCCAGTGTTTCTGAAGAATTTGGAGGAGCATGACCGATTTCTACGTGCAGATAGAGATAATAGTGGTGATGCAGAGAGCACCGGGTATCCATTTCCCTGAGTATACTCATGTGCCGGTTGTCTTAAATTTTCTGAGTTGCCATTACCATGATCACTATCATCTGACTCCTCAACTTGGTTAAGTATTCCTAAAGAACTTGATGATCCATCTATGAACTTTGTAACTGCTGAATTCCTAACTATTTGTTTTCGTGAGGGGCCACTTCTCTGTGATTTTCGACCACCTCTTGTCACTGTATTCTCCGGTTGCTTATCTCTGGCACGGTGTGTGTTTGCATATACCTCAAGGAATGTATCACTCTTCGAATCTACTTTAGAAAGAATGCTAGGGCTGTCATCTAAGCTTTCATCCACTGAATCTTGCCTGCTATTTTCATTTAATTTCAAAACTCTATCACTTGATTTACTTGAATGATACCTCCAATTATACAGGTATACATTTTTCTGACTATTATCAGTTCGATTTAATTTTGCTCCAGGAGGTGCATTACCACGTTTCAAATTATAGGTTGCTGTGAGTGATCTGGAACTTAGTCGAGACCTCCAGGATGAACACGTTTCGGGATCACGAAGAAATCTTGCCTTACAGAGGGCACCAAGCTCCTTCTTCAAATGAAGTTCACTTGGACCCACGTATGTCTCCACCATCTCCTTGTTTGATGTGAGAGCCTGAAAGAAGACCACCATGCTTATCACATACACAACACTTGAACTAACAAGAGTGTTGATGAGTAGTATGTTTTGTCCATTGCAAACTTAAGTCAAAATAATTTGTGTGCACTTAAGAATACTATATTATGATGATTATAAAAAGTTATCTATTAGTTGATAACAGAACATTAATTTCATCCTATTTAGTCGAGTGCCAACTTGCCATGCTATTTAATGGAAGCAAAGAAGAACACTGCACAAGATGAAAGAAGGAAGAAATAGTTGCATAATAAATGATCATCATCATATTAGAGCTTCTTCTGGAGCATTAACCCACTTCACTTGAAACCCTTATATGTAAGCAAAGAAGTACCTCAGATTCACATTCTTCAGAAGAGATAACAACTATGAGAGAACCACAGAAATGAGACTTTTGCGAGAAGAACAGAAACTTGGATCTCAGGAGTAATGGTGAATCTGAAAACAAAACTATGGATGTTTGTCACTCTCCTCCTAGAGCACAAAAGAACGGCCAATATCGACCTGCATGGTAAGTACAAACAAGCCCAAATTAGAGCTAAAAATCAAAATTTAGCCACAAATGAATCACTATACAAATAGTGCAAATCCACATAAGCAAATAAAAAAAATTCATCAATCTTGTAGCAACGAACAATCTCAAATTCACACTCTGGAAAAGACATCATTTTTATCAACAAAATAAAAACAATTGTGCATTTCTAATCAAAGCTGGAAGCTTGCAAGCACCCCAATGTGTGAGTCTTAGCAATGAATCTAAAAAAACAAAAACTTGGAAACTTCATCTCTCTAGAATCAATCTCGTCCCGCAGACTGACTTCAAACAACTTGATCATCAAAATCCGAATCAGAACAAAATAAAAACAACAAAAAAGAAAGAAAAACAATCTTTTCGCAAGTACAACATTTAAAAAAAAAAAAAAAAACAAGACCAACAATGCTGCAAATCCAAGCAAGCAAAACAATGATCAATCAAGGAGCAAAGAAATACCACAAAATGCGAGCTTTTTATAAGGAAAAAAAGCATGAAGCTTGTGATGATCTGCAACAAGAGGGAAGCAGCGGTGAATCTAAAATCCAAAATAAAACCCGGGGAGAAATTTAGTCAAATGTTTGGATTGGCGCGCCTCGAGGATGGCAAATGCCTCGCGGGCGGCGTTGAAATCAAAAGCCCCGCCCTCGAACGCGACGAGATTCCCCTTTTGCTCTTCTTATTTCTCGCTCTCCCAAGTACTCCACTTTCCGTTATTTTTATTTTGTTTTGTTTATTGTAATTTTTATCAATTATCGCCCATAATTAAATAATTATAATTCCAATAATTAGAAAAACATTGTGTTTCAGCTTATGAGTTATAATTTTATTTATTTAGTTATATGTTTAGTTAAAAGATAAGTGCTCCATATTTCATTAAAGGGGGTTGATTTAGATGGAAGTGGGGTAGTTGATTGACTTATTTTACTTCTAATATTTTACTTGAGATTAAAATAAATTTTAGTGAAAACACACTCCAGCATCAGAAGTGTGAAAATGAACAATTCATAGAAGTGACATTTTTTACAAAATGAAAGTTATATCACTTCCACCATTTTAAATAAGTGTGCTTCTCTCGTTTTCTGACTTCCTCTTACTTACACCGAAATGAACACCTCTTACACCATATGCAATCATAAATGTAATTGACAAGCTATAAAATAAATATAAAAGTCATAAATAGTACATTAGCTGAATTTAATTAGGATATTTAAAATTTTTGACCCAAAAAACAAACAAATCGAAAGTGCAAGAGAGTAAACAACATATTGGGTCTATCCTGCAATTAAACCGCTCCAATTTGATATATATCATTTGTAATATAAGAAGTCTCAATATATATATATTAATTTTAATAGAGTCATAATTTATTTTTTTAAAGAATGTATTACTCTGAAGGCATGGTGTGTTTGGTTCAAAAATGGTCCACCGAAGTGATTGAAGTCTGAAAGTGTGACTTCGATTGAAGTGGAATTTTTATTTGGAAGTCTTTAGTTCCATGTGTTTGGTTGAGGGAAGTGATGAATTATGAATTATTTTTTTTTTGTTTTTGTTAGGAGTGAAAAAATAAAAATATAGTTTATAAATAAATTATTTATTATATTAGATGTAATGTAAATTTTTTAAAATTAAAATCTTAATTTTGTTATAAAAATTAAAAATTTTAAAAAAAATAAAAAATAAAACAAAAAATAAATAACACAAATTAGAGAAAATAATAATAATAAATTTATAAAAACATACAAAATGGGTGAAGTGAAATATCGAAGTGCCACTTCAGAAAAAAAAATCCCAAAGTTAAAGAATGAAGTTGGAGGTTTTGAAAATGGTCATTTCTCCACTTCAGCTTTTACTTCGGTGAACCAAGCAAATAGAAGTGAACTAAACACGTCTGTACCACATTAATTACTGAGTTGTTTGTTTTTTATTTATTCAATTATAATAGTCAATGTCACGTTGGGCCCCAAAGTATTTATAGATTATTTATGTAATGCTTGGTTCACAAAATCAAATAAGAGGTTGTTGTGAAGGTTGGCATATTAAATATACTTTACTACTCACAATCAATTATGGTTGTCTTAAATATCCTCATCCATTTCACATGATCTTCCATTATTTGCAACTTTGCAAACAACCAAACATTAAACTTTCCCTTTTATATGTATTATTATAAAACAATTCAAGTATTCCTTCCATTCTCAAATAGAAATAGTTCTAGGTTATGCCCCAAAAATTAAAGACAACATTAAATTTAACACTTTTTATTTATATAATTTAAAAAATTAAAAAGATAAAATTAAAAAAATTAAATGAATATTGTCTTGATATTATAAAACGATAAATATTTTAGAACAAAATTTTTTTCTTAAGTGCCATGTTACTATTATTTAATTCGTAATTAGTAAGTATGAAATTTGTTAAGAACATTTAAAATCAAACGTTAAAACCTATGGTTTAAGTAATTAATAGTTAAGTACCTTGGAGAAAATAGGAAGTCAATAATTTCATAATCTATTTGGCACTGTGTTTTTTATGTAAGGTATTTGTTTCAAAAAAATTAAAAATCAAACTCTAAAGTTTTTATAAACTGAGAGCATTGATATTTTTTTTATCGGTTCACTTCACCTCTATCCATGTTCCGAACTTCTTATAAATGAGAGGTTTTTGTTGAATATTTGTTAATAAAATAAGGAGAGAGAGAGAGAGTTCGAAAGATGCATATTTTATTAAATAATAATAATAATAATAATAATACTAAAAATAATAAACTCCAATATATTTGAAAGTGGTCCTAATTCCGAAGTCAAAATTGTGCTTTCATGCTTTAAAAGATCCCAAGTACAAAAAAGTGTATTCATTTGTTTTCACTTGTCAATATTTATTGCATGTATATATCATGAATGAAGCCATTATCTCATTGACTAATGATAACATCTCCAAATCTTTTGAGAAAAATAATTAGAACATTTAGAAGATGAACGGCATGATTTTTATTTTTTTTAAATTAATCGGTCTAGAAATGTATTTTTATTATCACCGCTGCATCCAGCATGATTTCAACTGGTTTATGAATTTTTTGATATACTTTCCTCAAAAAAAAAAAGTATCATGTTTTGATTTTTTTTTTTCCCTTTCATTTATGTATCTTTTCACACCTCTATCTTTCAACTGCCCAAAAAATTTTTATGAATAACGATTTTTTATATTAATATAAAATCATAAAACTGTACATATTTCATAATATATTAGTATATATATATTACATTGGGTCAAATGTACCAATAAGTTGGACACATGGAAGCAGGTGAAATATCCGTTGTGCTCTTTAAACTCACATTGTCATATATCTGATTATTATATAAATAATAATAATAATAATCTGAATTATATATTTTACATGTACTATGAATTTTGTTTCTTGCATTTATCATTTATATAATTATTAAATTAAAGTTATTAAAGTTAGGTTTTAAGTCCCCGGAATGTCATTAAACTACCCTAACGGGTGCATCGCTAATCTATTTATCCCTTGACAGTATTTATTGTTTTTGTAAAAAAAAAAAAAAAAAAAAAAAACTCCTACCTAACAGATATCAATTAAACAACTTAGTAGATGGCTTTCAATTAACTCTAGTCAACATTATGCAAATCAACTTATTATACAAAAATAAAAATCTCTCTAATTTTTCTAATATCATAAATATTCAGATAAGTTTTATAAAATTATTATTTTATCTCTGCTTATTTGGTTTCCCATTTTATGTAAGTGAGTTTGTATCAGTCTTGGAGAGCTAGAGCTAGTTTGGGCTTAACTTGAGTTTACCTTTCTTTAATAAGTTCATAAATTGATGAGAGTTTATATGTAGGTATTTCCAGTGAGTTGCTCAAGCCCAATCTAAATTCACCACAACCACTTCAACTCGCACAAACTTTAATAAATTCATCGTGAATAAAAAAACCATTATAATAAATAAGTGGTAAGATATTTAACTTGAGATTGATAGCTCGTCTCTATTCTTATACATAATTAAGTCTTAATTAAATGTGTGATCACTTGTACACATTGTAAAATAATAATAATAATGAATTAAAAAAATTAAAAAGTTACTACATGACAATTAAAAAAATCTTAAAACATATTTGAAGGCGGAAAAATGATTTTTTTTTTAAAAAAAAGTGGTCAAGTGGGGTTTTTCTTGAAATTAAAAAAAAAAGAATTTTTTAAATTATATAAATATTCTTCACTACTCTTTCTCATTTGGCTCATATATACATATCTTCTTTTTCCCCCTTGTATTTTGGGAGTAGATAGATACCTCATGAATGAATGAATGAATGAATGAATGAAGTTGCTGATCTAGTGACTTTTGGCATTATAAAATGGGAATTTAAGCAAGGTGACTTTGACGTAGATAATAGAGAGGTTTGTTAGTGGAGCTTTTGCATATGAAAGCAACAAGACACTGCCATAAAAGAAAAAAGAGAAGGAAAATAAAAGCTTTTTAATAACAATAATAATAATAGCAATAATAATTAATATTTTCTCTTGACAAGTGACTAATATGATGGAACTCCTTCAAATAACAATATTTTGGGCCTCTTTCTTTTGGAGCATCTTGACTTCATTCACTCTTTCTTAACATGAGTGAGTGAGTGAGTGAGTGAGTGAGTGAGTGAGTGGAGCTTAGGAGTTCTTGCTACTTACTTGTTTGTTCTTTTTCAATACTTCCAATCAAACCTTCATTTCATATTTTCATTACTTGTTGGATCATGGCAACAAGACAAGACATCATTGCACTCACTAATTGCATCTCTTGTTGGAATCAATCATTATTCACATCATCCATGTGCTGATGATCATCTTGATAATTTATTATTATGTTTAGTTTTTATTTTCAAATATATCTGAAATTAATCCACCAAGATTAAACATCCTATTTAAATTTTAAAATTATTTTCCATACCATTCAGTGTGGTTTCTCATGGCAAACAAATTGATTCAATGAAAAGAGAAACAACTTAGGGTGCTAGTTACCCAGGCTTTTTATGGAACATTAATGGGGTAGATAAATAGATGTTTTTTTTTTTTTTTTTTTTGACTAAGATATATGGCTACACCTATTTCAACTAATTAACATAAAGATTGATCACTAATTCATTTCTTTGGATTGATTGCAGCCCAAGAAGCTGTAAGTATATTAATTTTTGAAGGACCCTTTAACCAAGGTCAAGGGGCACTATTGATTTCTCATGTTCAATAGTTCGCATTGAGGAGTGTTCTTGTGTGCTATTAGCGAGAAGTCTATCATCATTCTCGAGTATTGACCTCACTAAAACCACCATATATATTTGATCCCGATTACATGTAATCACCAAAAAAACTGTATTTATATATCTTTTGATTTTTTTAACGGTTGTTTTATTATATGGCTGTTCAATCACTATTTGTGGTTACAGTTCTTTTTGTGTTATCTACACTATTGAATAGTTTTTGTTTTATATTTTTTTTTTAATTTTGTGTAACTTTTTTTTATATGTTTTTTTTCTTTTAATATATTTTAGGTGATTATTATTATTATTATTATTATTATTATTATTATTATTATTATTATTATTATTATTTGAAAAGAAGAGAATCTAATTAAAGACTCTATTATGAGTTCATTTATATGAAACCATCCATAGTTTGATATATGTACATATATGTTTGCCAATGAACTTAGTTAATTAAGGACATCACATCATCCTAGTTGCTTGTTTTGAAAAAGGGTTGGCAACAATAACATATGGTCCATTGTTTTTGCTTTATTCTAAGTGGACTATTAATGGAGCTGCATTACCGCATGCATGTGGACCTACCTGTATTGTGCAATGAACTATTCAAAGAATACAAGAGTTTACATGATCACATATCTAATGATCTGGTTCACCTAGTCATCATGCACATTAGTAAACGATCATTTTCCCCCATTAATTAAAATCAAAGATAAATATAATATTATGCAGACATGACTGTTTAACAAAGGTAAATATAATATTATGCAGATATGTGTTACGAAACAAAGGGGTGGAGCAATGTCACAGCATAAGTACTTGAAAATGAAAAATAAAGATGATAGATACAGATTTTACGTGGAAAACCCCTAAACAAATCAGGGTAAAAACCACCGGAAAGATAGAAGAATTTATTATAGTGGTAAAAAGAGGAGCTACAAATTTTCTGTTAACAGGGAAAATACCAACTAATTCTCTCATGTAACAAAAGCAACACAAACTCTCAAAATATTTCTCCCACTTTCTCACACTCACTCTCATCTTTATTCTTCTCTCAATTGTTGAGGCTGTGTAGAGAGTTGATATGAGAGAGCCTTTATTTATAGGAAACTCATGGGGTGATTAGGTGAGAGATAATTTAAGGATTATGTGAGAATTAAGTTAATAAAGTTGGTGGCAGCCAACCTTCACCCTTTGACTAGCAATATAATTGTTTAATAAACTATTAATTTTTTGATCTATTAACATTAAATTTTTTATATATGGTATTTGTGTTTTTGTCAAAAAAGCCAATTCCAACCACAGTTTATATAAAGTGAGGATATATATATGTATCAAGATATTATATTTTATTTTAATTTTGTGCATAATTCATTAGAAAAAATTGTTTAACAAGCAGTAGAGCAAGAGAAGGATAAAGCCAACAGTTCATTATCACCATCATGAACATGTGTGTGTGTGTGTATATAATATATATATGAGATGGTTATATTACTTTATGGTTTTGTCTATATATATGAGTCTGTGTATCTTAGTGCTTCAATGAGTGGGTCTTTAGTTGAAGAAGTTCAAGTTGCATTAATGCCTTGGCGATGAATGGTATACGTATTGCGTTCATGTCTAGTGCCTCAAGAACATTCCATGTGCATATGCCTAGAAGAATATATGGTTGATATGTTATATATATATATATATATAACTGAAAAAGGATGTGAGTTCTTCTTCAGTTCTTCTTCTTGTTATGTGTGTGTATATATTTATATATTCATGATTAGTTTTAAATTATACTTCTTTTCTTAATTACCATCCACTAATATCCTTCCTCCATTAAAAAGATATTTGAACTATCCATTTAATCACTTCTATATATAGACACACATTTATATACAAAAAAAACATTTGTTTTTATAAAATAAACAAAATCACTACAAAAACCGTCTACGAGTGTTGATTTTTTAAATATACCACGCACTCTTACGGTGTATACGACAAATAAATCAACTTTTGATTTTTATAATCATGCAAAAAACATAATGTTATTAAAGTTAAAGTGTTTTTATTTATTTTAATTTGTTTAAGTCTCCCTTTTCAATATAAACTTTAATCTTTCTCTCTCAAATCTTATTCACTTATTTTTTTTATAATGATTGAAAGGGATAGTTGAGTTATAATAAGAATAATTATGGGCCATTCGTTGAAACTTGCTCCTTGGTACATTATTCTAATGTGTGGCTTAAATTAATTGTGCTACCTATGAATATGAATAATTTAAATACTTTCTAGTCCTCCAATTATCCAAAAGATTAGACACCATTTCCCCTCAATATATTTATTAATTTTTAATGCATGTCTTCATGATCTCCCTCTCCATATATCAAGACCTTTTGGTACAAATATATAATTAGCACACACACTTAGGGGTCTTTGATTAATCAATGGCAAGCATATATACTTCACCATCCCTGTCAACCCAACAACTTTTGGATAGAATGGTTTTTATTTGCAAAGAATCAATCAATTCCATGGAGTTAATCAAATCTTAATTTTTCTTTTTTCATAATTAGATATTAAAATTCATAAAAAAAATGTGCCTTTTTAATCACTGAAAATGCGGAATTATCTATAAGCATCTTGTGATAAAACTAATGAAAAGTCAAAGAAAACAAATCAATTATTCTCTAGGTTCTTGTTGGAAGATGTTTTGATTTTTTTAAGTTTAACTTTGTTGAGTTGTAGTCCACTATCTAATGCTTTTCTTCTATTTTAAATTATGAAATATGGATTTTTATATCCTCTTTGCTAATTTCAATCAAACTTTATAATTGGCATCATCCCTTTTTTTAATAGTAACATATAAAAAAAAAATAAAGTTTATAGTTTGAGCTTGAGATTAAGCGAGATGTCAAATGTATGGAACTAATTAGATAAGAAAATTTCATGAGGTAGCTGTTCATTTATATATTTTTGAAGGATTTCTGTTATGTATTATGTCTCACTTAATAAATATTTTTTTTCTAAAATTATAATTTTTTAAAATATATATACTAATATGTATAAAGTTTTTGACAAAAGATTATTTCTTGATTTTAATATTATTATCATAAGGATATCACATAAGTGTCACATACTACTACATAGCCTTGGTCATGGGTCCATTGTTAATGTGTATGCTTAAAATTTAAATATTATTTTATTAATTACCGATAAAAAACTATTATGGGTAAATTACCAATAAATTGTAAATAGCAAATACTCACCTCATCTTTTATTACTTAGGGATTACCCATGACATTTTGTTTGTGTAATTTCTAAGTAACTTTTAGTGAAAGTCATGTATCTAAATATCTAGGAATCATCTAGGGACACTTTACCTACGGACAATATCCATGGATAATTTGAGAGAAATACCATATAGTCAAATTCAAGTGTTACATTATCTAAGGATTACCCACAACAATAATTCCCACAAACCAAATTCGTGGATGATTCGTTTGTAAACATGGTGCATATACTTTATTCCACGGATTAACCACAGAATATTTACTCACACACATTTTTCCTAACTAATCCATTGGTATTTGTGAGGTGGAAATCACCCGCATTATTTTACCCACGACTTACCTAATCATTATATATTACTGGATAAATCATGGGTAAATCCGTGTTTGTTTTTTGGATAAATATAATATAACTCAATTTTATAATTTTTTAGCTAATTTGTGGGTGTTGCCTGCGTATTTACCCGGTGATTGTCTCCATGGGTAATTTGTCGTGGGTAAATTAATATTATTTTGTAATGTAAAAAGAATTGTTTAAAAAACACTAAATTACAAGTGTTTTAAAAATATTAAAAATGTTTATTTTAGACATTAGACATTTCTATTGAAAATAAAAAAACATTAAAGATTATATAGAGGCTGTATCACATTAAGAATGGGAAAAAATAAATAGCTAATTAATAAAAGATCTTCTAAATTATATATATATATATATATATTCTGACCTGTATTATTTATCTTTAATTGATGTTAAAAGCAAAGAACATAAGTGACCTTAAAAAAATAGTAAGATATAAGAAAGAAACTTTATAAACTAGACTAGCTATTTGCTTGAGAAAGACTTGTTTTCAGTAATGCTCAACATTTGATTAAATGTACGTTAATGTTTTTCTACCAATATTTTCGTGCAATATTAACAGTTTAATTAAAAATGCCACATTTTATTTTATTTTATTTTAAACTCATTACATATAAAATTAATTATTTTGATTAAAAATGTCTCAATTTACTTAGTCTTATCTAAATCTAAGCACGCATATATATATACAAGATGAGCTCAACTTATTAGATTAATCAATTCCCATGAAAATTAGGCATTGTAACTTTTATTGATATATATAATCTTTAATTTAATCATTCTTTAAACTATCAGAAATCCTATTATTACTGTTTTCACATGTTATCTGATCATCATATAACACCAAGATGAATTATGGATCCATTAGATTTTTATTATTGCAGATGATGCTGATCATGTCATTAGAAATATTTCATCACACACACACACACACACACACACACATATATATATATATATATATATATATATATATATATATATTCTACAAGATAACAATTATCTTTTGAAGAAGGGTAGCAATTATAGAAAACAACACTTTCATGAACCATAGTAAATAATTTTTTCTTAATTAATGAGACATAATGAAGGCCACCACTCAAAATCATTAGTGGCTTTAATATATATATTTTGATATTAAAAAGGACAAAAAGAGAGTGAACTTAAAGATTGAGAGAAAGACAGAGGAAACTATATATATATAAGAACTCAACAAAGAGGGATCGACCTCATAATAATATTATTATTTTCTTCTAATATTATGTTTATATATATATGGTAATCTTAAGAATTAATGACAGAGGGAGAGTAGTAGACTATTATAGTGATGATGATGATCAAGAGAAGGAGAAGGAGTTGGGGGTTTGGAGTCAATGAAATGAAATGAAATGAAATGGTGGTAGAGGGAATAATTAACAAGAGCTTTCTTCTTTTCATCTCTTGTTGTACACCAAGTGGGAGAGTAAGAAACATGAACACCTTTGTTCCCCCTTCATTCCCCACACTCTTCTCTTTGATGTTGATCTTAATAGGGAATCCAACACCAAAAACATTTGTTTTTAAAAAAAAAATCCACAAATAATTAATAAAATAAACACAGATAAAGTCCCATGAGTCAAACCAGTTGTTATAAAGATAAAGCTTTTCCTGCATGGGAATCCTATTCCCACAGTATTAGATTCCCCTCTCCACCCTCCTCCCTCTAAAGAGTTGACCTTACAATTCCATACTCTCCTACACTTTAAAAAAAAAAAAACAAAATCTTTATCTCAAAGTGTCTTCAAATTGTGGAAGCTTTTTACAGTACTCCAACCCATTTCTTTTAATTCCTCCAATGTTTGGATTCTAATCTCCCTGAATCCATTTCAAGGTCAATCAATATTTGAGCATCAACCTCTCTTTGAAATTTATATATCATATATAATTTCCATACAAAACTTTATATCAATGTATGTATATATATAAATCTCATGCAACGTCTCATTTGGTTATATAACTAGCTAGTAGTGGTGATGAAGTTGAAGGGCAAACTCAAGCAAGCTCTAGGATCACTCATGGAAATCTCCGGGGGAAGCACCGATATTCTATCCGGCATTGATGCAGCCATTGCTCGAGGAACAGATCGTAGCGACGCACCGGTAGACGATAAATATGTGCATGAGATCCTCTTCTTGGTCTCCAATTCTCCTGGCTCCATCACCTTCTTAGCTAGACGTATCACTCGTCGTCTCGAGACAGCCACCGATGTTATCTCAGCATTGAAAACACTTCTTCTGCTTCACCGTTTGCTCCGTGGAGGCGACCGATACTTCGAGCAAGACTTACGCAATCTTTGGTCCTCCGGCGAGCTTCAAATCGACTTAGGATGGTCTTGTAAGGATTGTGATCGTTTGAGCTCCTTCATCATCAGCTACTCAGAGTTGCTTAAAGAAAGGGTGCAGTGGATCATAAACCAGTCAGGTAAGCTTGAGCCAGTGAGACCATTAGGGTTAGAGCTTCAGTCTTGTGAAGAGAATGCAATAGAGTTGGTGCTGCATAAGTTGTCTAAATGCCAAGCTTTTCTTGATCTAACAATGGAGTGTTTACCTCCAAAGATTTGGCATTCAAGTAGAGTGACACAAGTGGTCATGAACATCATCTTGAGAGAGAGCTTTTCAGTGTATGTGAGCTTTTGTGAGTGGATTGACATACTGTTGAATTCCTTCTCAAAGCTTGAGAAACCACAGAGAGTTTTAGCAATGGATGTGCTTAAAAAGGCATGCAATCAATCCCCAAAGCTTGATGAATATTATAAGAGTTTGAGAACAAGTATTGTGGGGAAGAGCTTGGGTTTCCCTTCAGTGAGAGTGTTCACAGTGGAGGAGGTTTCAGCAATGGAGATGGATGCAAATGAGCAATTAAGTCCATTTCATTGTAAATTAGAGACAAAGATAAGCACAGTGTGGGTGGAGTTTGATGATGATGGTGATTCACAGAGTTCAAGCTTGTTTTCATTTGGAGGATTTGAGGGTTATCTTCTCACAAGTGTTGGAGATGATTTGGTTACTGATCAAGGAGGGAGTTCTACCAGTACTACTACTAACACTGCTACTGGTAGTACTAGTACCATGCCATTGTTGTAGATATGCCTTTTAGTTTGAGAGGTTTTTTTTTTTTTTAATGTATTTCTTGCTCTAATTTCTTTGCTATTGGTTTTCTGCTACTTTAGTTTGTGTTGTGTAATGGTGCTGGGATTTGTTTTCTTCTTGTGGGTTATTGTAAGCATAATGTTATTCTTTCTATGATGTTGCATAAAGCCCCAAGGTTTTCCATATAAATCAAAGCTGAAAATTGAGAAAAATTGGGAAACATGTGCTTCTTTGGGAGAAGTAAATTTAAAAGAAGTATATATATTTATTTATTTGTTAAAGTAAAATGAGTCTCTAAGTGTTGTTTGCTATATTTATTTCTATTTAAATGAGAAAAAAGTTATAATAGACATGAGATAAGACGTTTAAGCCTTATTCAGGATTTTGAAATAAAATAATGAAAAATGTATGGAGTGAATTGTCCACATCATAATTAAAAAAAAACAAAATAAAAAATAATGTTATGAAAACAAGCTGTTATGAAATTAAAAAATACAACTTATTGCAAAATAATTTTCGCCCAATAACTCACTTTTGTCACATATAATTTTTCAAAATGGCATATCTCCTGCTACATTGCAAAAGTGCCCATGCGCTACTCTGTCCCAGTGACTTAAGAAACGCTAAACTGAATTTTCTTTTTCAGAAAAAAAAAAATACCAAAATGAATATGTTTTGACTTCAGAAACCAAAAAGAACAATAAAATCCACTTAAAAGACTAAAACAATAGCAAGTTTGACAATGAATCTCTTTCCAACGAGTGTTAGCTATGAGTCAAAGCCAAAGCATTACAATATTTGATTCTTGAATGATTGGATGTTTGTTCACAGAAATGGCATCTAATACCAGAAGCTTTCTCAAAGATAACAGGAGAGAAACAAGACCACACCTTTAGGATTTAGTGATTTAGCAAACCAGTGATCTTGACAGCAACTCTATGAGAGACCACTAGATCACTGTCATGGGACGAATTCACCAACTATCCATCAATCAAATCATTTCTCTGTTTTTCCCATCTTTTGGAAGTCAAAACCAACAGAAAACAGACGTAGTGGACATCACTGGTCTCAAATCAACCATATCAGAGTGTCAACATGTGAGGCCATGATCCATTTGTGAAGCTTCAAACTTTATAAATGATGCTTTGGAACAGAAAATTGTCAACATCTTCTATAATTCAAGTCCTTTATGTTTTGCTTTGATGTTTTTGGAGAAACTGCAGAATGACCGAACTTGTTTGATGCTAAATCCCATTCAATGAACATTGTTGATGACCGTTTCTTCGAATTTTGTTGCAGACATCGGCATCAAAAGATCTTCAAGAATCTCACTTGAGAGGTTTCATGCCCTGCATGGAAAATTCAGAAGAAATCAAGCAGCTACCCGGTTTAATAAAAACAAGTTTGACAAAAGGAATGATGAACAACTTGAAAGATATAGAGAAATCTTTTCTTAATTGGAAAATAACAAAAGGTGAAAAAAGCAAGGAATAGCTCTTGTGGTTAGAAATTCAGTGTGGTGGAATTATTCAAAATATTTCTTAATAATTTGTAACAAGTGAAATATTTGGAGACAATGACTTCGCCAGGATATTTGTGTTTTAAATGCCTTTAGTTAGTTTTTTTTTTTGGGAGAAGATTATATTGTAACAGTGCTGTCAAATGGCAAAAACAAACAGGATCTACATCTCAAGAAATTTAACTGAAACATAACTTGGAGCTGTCAAAGAAATTTATTAGCATGTGATGTGAGCAGTAAATCCGTAGGATAAAAGCTTTTCAACAATATCATTCTTGAAACTGGGTTCCTATTTTCCATGTAAATCATTATATAATGATAATCATGTGCATTTTATTTTATACCTTGGAAGTCCTCAGTTGATTCACTGCCATGCGGAGAGAATCATCAGATAGTATCAACCTTGAAAGAGCACCAGTGCTTAGACTGAAATAAAAGAAGCAATATATTGTCAACTGTTACTTGCTCCACATTAAATCATATATGTTTAACAGATATTGATGGACCTAACAGTCCCTAATGGGCATGTTGGATTATAAAACCACAAAAAAAGGAAACTACAGTAAAATATTGGCATGCGTCTTAAACTAAAGATTGCTCTCACATATGAATTCAAGTGCCCCATAATCATTCCAACCACAAGACAAAAGGACCACCTCTTTTGTTTTCTTCAGCTGATTAATGGCCAGGCAATTAAGCACACAAATACTCTTGTTAACTATTCATGTGTCACTTTCTATATCTCTCTGTTGCAGTCTTAGCATTACTATAGAGATCTAATTAATAAACACTATGCATGCCTCAAGTAAGAAACTACATTTATTCCCAAAAGTAAAGCAAAAATGGAAAAAGATTTATTAATAGTATACCCCAATCTTTTTGCTGCCTCTGATACTGAACCTTCAACAGCAAAAATCAGATCCAATAAAGCTTGCATACCCTATAGAAACAAAGATACCTATAGAGGTAAAAATGAGCTTGAAATTTTCTTAATATTCAAGAAATCAACTCAGATTAATCACCGAGAAAGTTGCAAGGGAAGCATGAAAAGAAGTACCAGAGCAAACTTCGGGTTATTAGGACCAATCTGTGGACCAACATCTGCTCCCCTGATCGTCGATTTTGCAGGTAGGATCTGAAGGATTTCAGGAGGAGGTTGATATTCATCCAAGTTAATTTCATTCCTGACTAGATTCAACAATGATAAAGCTTAGCATCCAAGAATGCAATCACAACTTTTGATCAGAAAGATGCATTCCAAAAATGTCCATATAAACTGACTGAAAATAACAAAGGAGTTGAACGTGGACCATTTGCATTTCATTTTCAGAAGATAACACAAGCAAGCAATGGTACCTGTGTGAGTTAAAAAAGCTCTCTACCAAAGACTAGAAGTAACATGTGGCCAATGGGCAATACAATCAATTATACATACCCAGCACATGCTGCAAAACAATGCAGCATGGAAACTTCAAAACGGAATACTTATTTCTTGTACTACTAATTAATTATCAGAGCAAATAGCCATTCCATCAATCAATACAGAAGATAATGATATGCTCTAAGCCAAGCTACATAAGCTGAAGTGCGCTACTTTAAGTGCACCACAAATCCATTAAACAATGTACAATCCAGTAGAAACCAAGTGATAGCAGTACTTAAATTCCTGAATTTCCTACAACAGCATGGATGCCTGGGTTCAAAGAAAAGATAAAAATATTGATAAGTTCATATACTCTATTGCACACACATCCTTCACATTTCCTGAAGTGTGAAGTCTCTTTTGGTGCCCAGCGCATAAATTTTTCTCTGGGAAAGAATACATTTTGGCGCAATTGCTTTCCATTGCCAATGAAAATATAAGAAAAAGGTTGTGGTGTTGGAACCCAATTGAGCCATCTATTTTACAGCATAAAGAGAAATGCAAGAAGGGGCAAAAGATTACCTTTGAGAGCCAACAGACTGCGAAGGCGTGACAGGGCCGCCGCTCGATTCTTGTGCTGTGATCTATCCTCGACAGCCTAAACTCCAGAACCAAAAACAAAGCACACGCAATTAAGAGCCATACCAAAAACAAAAATCATCTTTTTCTACCAAAAAAACCTATTGTGATGTTCAAGAATAGATTGTTTTAGGCAATTGAGGGAAAACTTTCATTTTCTAAATTAAAAAAGAAACCTAAATTAATGTGCAAGAATGGGACCTGAGCGATGACACCCGTTGGGAGGTGCTTAAGCCGGACAGCAGACTCGCGCTTGTTCCGGTGCTGGCCGCCGGGCCCAGACGCCTTGTACGTGTCCATCTCGCACTGTGCCATGAGCTCCTCATCACTCAGCTTCAAATAGTTGTTGTTCCGACGACAATCTCCACCATCGCCATTGCCGGAAGAGCTTGACACTGAGATGAAAACTTTGAAGGGAGATCGTGCTTGATGCGTTGATCGGACTGTCAAAAGGGGATTGGAGTGGACGAGCAGAGCTTGTCTGAATAGAACTCGAGCTATCGCCATCTTTCGGAAAGAGAGAGTGGATAAGCGTTCTCTGGGGCATTGGATCAAACATTCGGAAGGCATTCAACGACATTAGTGATTTTACAAATATCCCCCTGATATTTTCTTCAATTACAACAATGTCTGAATTTTGAAAAGTTTGCATGTAACCCATTCTTTTTAAAAATAAAATAAAACAAAAAAAAAAGCACAATTATATTTCTGGGTTGTATGAAATTAAAGTATGCAATTGATTGAGATATTATTTAGTAATTATTTATATTTTTAATATCTCAAAAAAAATCTTCTTATTTTACTCTGTAGAAAAGCCTACAGAGATTTTGAAGAAACATCCCTCCTATGTTTAAGTATTTTGTAACAATCAATGATTTTTTACACACATGTACCGTTCTATAAATACTTTAGTTTGTGCATAAAATAACAACATGATTATATACTTTAAAAAATAATTTTATTTTTTATAAATAATTATAACTCCAACTGATAAAAAACACATATACAATCTAAATGATTATATATGAAACGTTTAAAAAAAAGGGAAACCTTAAGAAGGTATGCAAGTTCATGGGTTTCGCATTGCTGAATATATGCGGAAAAACCCTACAAATATCTAAAAATGGGCCGAAGAGACGCTACATCTGAGCACAGATGCAATAAACCTCAGGGGAAAAGAATTGCAAAATGATATTCAGGAACAAATAATTCCGCCATTTTAAAACATCAATGAATTTTGAGATACATATTTAGAGTTCCGGTTTGTCAAACAAGTCCAAACATGGAGACAGATTTCCGTGATTTCCAAAATTATCAACCAAACAACAGAACAGCTGACAATTTCCTTAAAAAAAAGTCTAGTTTGAGCCTGTGTTTAATGCAATTTTCCCAGAAAAATGCGGCCATGGATTATCAGAAATGATTCACGTCTGTTCAGAATTTATTCTTGAATCTTTTGGAGCAGCAGCAGCCATTTATGGATTTCCATTCTAGCAAAACAATCTCCTGGTGACCAACCTTTTGTATGTACAAGCGAGTGTATTGACTGAGATCGCTTGCAATGAGTGGTAAGCGGAAATGATAAAATGTAGTCCAGGTAGCAGATAAACTCACAGGCAGTTTTGCAATCAATATGCGGTAGCTGCTACTTGTCAGGACGAGCATCCTCATTCTGCGTGAATGACTGAAGAAACATACATATTTTACTGTTCTGCAGGAGACATTTTGAAACCAAATGATAGAATTTAGAAGCCGTAGAGAAACTAAGGGCTTGTTTGGATGAGGGTTTTTGAGAGTAGGGTTACTAAGTAACCCATGTTTGGCTCCATGGTTTTTTGAGGGTAGGGTATTTGGGGGTTAAATGGAGGGTTGGAAAACCCTCCAAAACCCCTATTTTTCAACCCTCCAAATTGGGGGGTTTTGGAGAGTTGAAAAAAATCTTTGACCAAAATACCCCTGCTCAATTTATATTATTACAAACATGTCCTTTAGCATAAATTAGATTATGTTAAATATTTTCTTTGACCAAAATACCCTTTTTGAATTTATATTATTACAAACATGTCTTTTAGCATAAATTAGCATAAATAGTATTATATAGGTAAAATTAGCACAAAATACAATTTATAGTTTCAAGGGCATTTTAGTAATATTCACATATAACCTTACCTTCTATTACCTTCCTCAAAAACACTACAAGGTTTAATAACCTCCATTTACCTTACCTTCAATCCAAACAAGGTATAACTTAAAACCTCCTTCTACTTTACTTTACCTTACTTTACCCTACTTTACCTTACTTTACAAAACCCTCCTTCACCCCATCCAAACAAGGCCTATGATAAGCCAGTAAAAACATTAAGTAGATTATTTTGTGGATGAAGTTCAAGGATTAGGGACACATTTTAATTCAGAAGGAATACATTGTAATGCATTTGTTGTTTGTTTGCAAATGAAGCTCAGGATGCATTCTAATGCATTTCATGTTTGTATGCAAATGAGGCTTGGTAAAACTGAAGTTTTAGACGATTGCTGAAGAACAGAAAGATTAGCCTATGTGTTTAAATGCATCCATTTAGCTTTTTTTAGCATATCCTACATTAGCATGGATTAAAGAAGAAGAAGAAGAAGCATCTTTATTCTTGCAAGATAAGTATAAATAAATTTACGCATTTTCACCTCATCAACATTCAGCTTTTCCTAAGCAACAAAATCCTTCAAGCAATTTAGTCAATTCTGGAGCAGCCTGACCCCACATCTTTAGATCATGGATCCACAAATTTTCAGTCACATCGTGATCATAATGACCGAAACTAGTGCCCTGCAATAGTTTCATAAAATAATTAAGGAAAGTTACAACAGGATCACCAAACTTCTCCATACCTAATGATGTGAACCATCTGAGCCCACCAACAAGCAAATAGAGTCGAAGAAACATTGATACGTTTAGGGATCTCTGGAATAATCAATTCAGGTTTTTGTTTTACCCAAAAGCAATTAGTCAAGGGATTTTTATAAATACAAGACTAAGAATATTTCTGCAGATAAAATTTCACAAGTGAAGCAAATTTAACAGACAAACAGAAAGCCAAGCAATATTAGTAGTTATCACTGTAACTAAATATTATAGTGAAGTAAGAAGTTTTATAACAATGGTTAAACTTAAAATTGATCCGCCCCTCCAAAATTTTGCTTAAAAGATCATAGCACACATCTTGATCTCCATGTGCTCATTGTCACTTCCAGGATCCAATATATCACGTTCCAAACTAGCATAGGTGGGGGAAATCAGAAGAATAGCAGGTCCAGTACCTTATTAACCAATTTCTTCCCTATATAATATTTCTTTAATGTTAGTTTTAATGTGGAAATCTGGATCTTAGCAAAGCCTAAACAAGGAAAACGGGATACCTTTCTCTGTTGAACCGACAGCTTTTCTAGCAGCAGCAACTTCTGTAAAAGCTTTGCGGAGAGCATCCTTTGCCACCTTATAGATAATAGCTGATGTTGACCCTTCTTCTGCAAACTTAAGAACATCTAGGAAGAGACTATTGTACCGAGAAGCCACAGAAATTTTATCAGTATGCTGAAGCTCTGGAGGTTTGTGCAATATTGCACCATTCTTAGCAATCTGCTTCCATCTCTTCAAAAAGTAGAAATCGGGAAGCTTACAAAAACCAAGAATAGAAAATAATCGTAAGGCATGCCTACATAGGATACCTGAGAAGGTAAACATACCACAGCTACAGGCAGCATGCATATTGGGAACATCAAAGGTGACAAAGAAGGATTTCTGAACGCTGCCTCCTTTTAAAGCTA
Organism: Dioscorea dumetorum; assembly: GCA_902712375.1. Taxonomy (NCBI): domain Eukaryota; kingdom Viridiplantae; phylum Streptophyta; class Magnoliopsida; order Dioscoreales; family Dioscoreaceae; genus Dioscorea; species Dioscorea dumetorum. The sequence goes on from CACTHL010000739.1 coordinate 5,516,598, forward strand.
CTCTATATGTGCAAATTGTTCCATCTTCAATTTTATCAGCAAGATATGCAAAAGACTGGATAAACTCTTCCTGGAAAATGGCAAATAAAGTCCTAGTGTAAGTCAACACTGCTTGTTTTTCCATGGGTGATCCAGTTTTCAATATGGGCGAACCACACATACTGGTGAAATCCTCTTTTACTTCTTTCTCTAACTGACCAGACATAGCTTGATCAAATTTCACAATGAACTCTCTCAAGTTCGCATTTTTTTCAAAATTTCTTTTGAAGAATTTATTCATGCTTTCAGCTCTTTGAGATGGTGATATTTCTGCAAAGAATGAGCTCTTTAGGTGAACTCTTGCCCATTGGTGCCGAACTTCGTATAATGATTGCATCCACATGTTATCCCTCAGACCATATTTAGAAATAATTGCTTCCCAATCTGATTCAAAATCTTCAATTGATTGTGACTCATCAATACATTTCTTAAGTTCTTGCTTGAAAGTGGACCGAGTTACTTTATCAGAACATATATCAGGCAACTTCTCCTTACACTTGCTCAAGATATGCCACTTGCAAAACCGATGACAAGAGCCAGAAAAAACCCTTGTGGTGGCTTCTTTCAAAGCATCACCATGCTCACTAACCAATGAAACAGGATGACGCCCGCGCATAGCCACCAAAAAGGTCTCAAACAACCAAATTAGTGAAGCCGTTGTGTCATCGACAACTAAAGCACATCCAAAAACAACGGGCTGCAAATGATGGTTGTATCCTGTAAAGGCTGCAAATGGCAACATCTGTTTGTTGCCCTTGTATGAGGTGTCAAACATGACAACGTCACCAAAATAACTGTAAGATTCTCGAGCTTTTGCATTAGCCCAGAAAACATTGGTTAGATGATCATTTCCATCAACCTGCACGGAATAGAAAAATGCTGGGTTCTTTGACTGCTGCGTCTTCAAATACTCCAACAACCCAAATGACTCGCCCCCTCCCAAAACTGAATCAAGACTGATCTCATTACCTCCATCTCTGGAAAGGCCTTCAAACATGGATCTAATCTCAGCAGGTATGGCAGGAACTGGTCTCCTTTTCTTGACCTTATCTACTTTAACTTCATCCACAAATGGATGACTATGCTCAGGAAAAAACTTGGAAACAACCCATTTTCCATGGTCCCTTCGGCTCAACTGGATCATAGCCTTACAACCTTCTCTCATTGATTTCCGATTCCTCCTCTCCTTGTGATCATCGCCATGCCTCTGCTTCTTTACACTGAACCCCTCTTTAACACAAGTGTACTGTTTCATGATGACAGCATCATCACGAAGCGATGTTCTACACTTGCCCGCACGTGCACGGAACCCAGTTAGTGCAGCATACTCATAGTAGAACAATTTCCCGGCTTCTAGGGAGTCAAACTCCATACCCACCTGAGGTTCAAATTCTGTTGGGTTCCCTCTAATTTCGCTTAGTTCTTTATCACCACCGAATTCCATACCAGCAGAGAAGCCAACCATTGTGTTACTAATGCAATCACCCAATGGTTGTTCTTGTTGGTTGTGTTGATAGGGAACATGGCTATCATTGTTACCGAGTTCCAGTGATTCTGAATAAAACCCCAAGCTCACCTTTGTATCAGTATCCATCAACCCTCTAAACTATGAATTGGAACAACAAATTTCGACCTGCAAATCAAGATCATATTTTTTCTTCCTGAAAATAAAAATAATACCCAAATTCGAAGTATCCGAACAAAACTTCTATAAATTAATTGATATTGTGAAAAGTAAACATAGAAAAAAAATTTATAACTTGAAGCTTGAGATTAACACGGAAAGTTTGAACTTTGCTGATAATCTCATCAAATAAACAGCAAGAACAAGTGGAAAATGTTGAAATTCGAAGAAAAAAACACACATGAAGATACAAAAGAAATGAATTTTAAGCCCTAATTTTCTACGGAACTCATTTCCAGGTCCACTTTCAATGAAAAATCAAATGAACAAGGAATGAAACAGCACCATAAAAGCATAAACAAAGAAACCCTAAAACAATTTCAAGCTAACAATATCAAAACCTTCATAAATTTTGAAGAAGAAAATTGAAAGATGATGGCGCCCGCGAAATGGAGGGAGAGAAGCTCACCAATGGTTCGCAGGTGGGGAGGAGAGTAGTTCTTCTCCTCCGCGGCGGAGCGGAAACGAATTGGGCGGAATTGGGGCAAAGTTGCCCCCGTGAGTACGCTTCGCTTGTGACGTGGAAGCTTCTCAGCGGATGGTCTTTTCCAACGATGAAACTTAACATTTATCGAGGCGAAGGTAAACAATTTAATTAAAAAAGCCCTTTTCCATCGTGTCTATTTTGATTACTTAATTTTAAAAAAATTATAATTAAATGTTTCATATTTAATTTTTATTATAATAAGATCACCTAAATTTATAACGTTAAAATTAACTAAGTATAATAAAAACTAATTGCGGTAGATTCAAATAATAATATTTTAAAACCAAATATTTAAAATAGAAATCTGTGAAAAAAAACAAAGAAAATAAAAAATATTATTTTCATCATTTGTTTATGAAGCTTTGCCAATCTTTGGGTTATTTCTTTTGTGAACTTTTTCTTTTCTTTTCTTTTCCTCCTAAGATTTGGTTGTGATCTTGGGTTGTTTTTCTCAGCTAATTTGCAGCTTTTTTACCAAAAACAAAATTTGAAAAATGTTCTTTTTATTTAGCAAGCCAACAAAGTCTATAGAATAGATTTTAACTTGCATTGCTTAATTTGATGAATTCTTATGTTCAACAATGACTTTTTTGATTTTGTATTTTTTTAATTTGATGAAATTACAATAAATATATCAACGCATTTTTTTTATATAAATTCAAATTACAAATTCCTTTTCATAATCATTTCTTGGGATGAGTGTTCCAACTAAAATTTCGAAAGCTGTATTCATAGTTTAGTTTTACAGAGGCATAGATATCAAGGACTTTTCTTTGCCATAAATAATTTCGAGTTTTTCTAAGGAGTTTTGAGTAAAAATGTCACTATATAGGACGAAGCCGTGAATCAGAAGAGCCAGCAAACAAACCAGACAGAGAGAGAGAGAGAGATAGAGATGGCGAAGCCATTGGGACCAACGGGGGAATTCTTCAGGAGAAGGGACGAATGGAGGAAGCACCCGATGGTGGGGAACCAGATGAGGCACGCCCTGCCCGGCCTCGGCACGGCGCTCGTCGCCTTCGGCATCTACCTCATCGGCGAGGCCGCTTACAACCGCTTCTATCGCACACCTGACTCCCACCATTGAACCCTAGCTTCTGTTCCAGGTATCTTCGCTTCTGCTCTACCAATTTGCACGTTCATCGCCGGCTATTAGGGATTTTAGGGTTTGTTGTAGAAATTAGGGCATTTAGATCTTTAACGAGTATGGATCTGTCTCGTTGTTGGTCTATTTTTTTTTTTTTTTTTTTTTGATTGTTTTTTTTCTTGATTAATGGTTGGATTTATGTCGTCTTCGATTATTTGGTAGATTATATGTGTAAAGATGGTATTTTGATCTTGTCTCATGGTCCGTTTCCGAGGATGGTTATGATTGTTGATTTTTTTTAAACTGGTAGTGGTTTCAGTCTTTTATGATGATTTTTGTTGTTGGTTTTTATTTGTGCAAGGGATGGCAATTTTTTTCATAGAATTTTCTAAATTATGCTTTGCATATTTGCCTCTTAATTTCCAATTTAATTTCGATGTTTTCTATCACTTAACTGTTTGCCTTGTTCTAAAGGTCCATCTCTTGCTCATTTTGTCTTTGACCAATCTAAATCAATCGTATTAGAGCTTTTCTGTCTTATATCGATAATGTTATTGATTGGTTGTTCTGGATTTGTCAATTTTGAAGAAATCTGATAAGGGCCATGATTTATACTTTTGTTACTAGATGTAATATGCTATGTGAATTGGTAGGTGTCAACTCTGGCCAAAGAATCGATTGACATCGCACAAACTTCTCAAAGGAAATATCTATGGTTTTTTTTTTTCATTCCTCTCCAGTAATGTGGGCATTCACACCCAGTTTGCAATAAATTTCATGCACTTTATGAAACTTTGGGTATTTCTGTCTAAATTGCTAACTTTTAAGGAAGTATGATCCGTCTTTTTTCTTTTCATTTCTTATACATTTCACATGACCACTTCCAAATGTTTGAAGTACTCGTTTTAGTGCATGTGATTCTTACTTATGCACCTGAATCGATAACTTACTACCATTGCATTTCACAATTTTCGGTATATGATAGGTTTATAGTATGTAGGATTTTGTTGGGAAATCAGTTTATGAAATGCAGGGAAAATTGAATTTGTTACTCTATTCCGGTTGCAATTAGGGCCCCTTCGTAGGTGGGACTGACTTTTGCGCTTGTTGTTTACTTCACCATTAGTGGGGAATTGGGCAACATATATGATCTCACTTCTTCCCACTTCCCCAACTATTTTGATCCCATTGAATGTGTCTTGAATCTCCTGTATCATCTTGGTGTCTTTTCACTTCATGGGAAATGAATACCTGAAAGGCAACTTTTGCACCACTTTCAACTGCTTTAGCAAAGTGGACTTCCGTCCATTTTTTCACTTCCTGCCACTTTCGGGGGATGAATGGGTCCTAAGCTAATGAAAGATATGTTTTGTTAGGATGTTTGGAATATATGCTGATAGTTTCTTAGAAACGCGCAATAAAAGGCTGGTGACATTATGGAATCCTGGGAATTTCCATTTTGTTGTGTGTTAAAGCGTGGTTCGCTCTGTTGAAGCCTTGAATTGATGTTGTTTTTCCAAAGCTCTCTTGGCTTAAGGATGAAGAAAACATTAGTGAAATTTTGTTTCCTGCCCTTATTGGAGAAATTTCTTAGCCAATATCTTCATTTAATCATGTTATTAGTTAAAATATATGGTTATCATGCAAAGTAAAAGGATGAATTTTCTTTGACTAAGGAAGAGATTGATTTCCTGTTCTGACAATAGTTATCTAATTAGCTATGCTTTGTCTTGTCAATCTTCAACCTGTTTATTATGCATTTGTCAAATAGACATTGGTAGTGGAAGGCTTGATTATTTATAAGCATGCCCTTTTTTGTCCAATTGTTAAAATGATTTACTAAACCACAGGATGACCCGTGCAGGTGCAAATGTAGCTATTGGGATAAGTAGTCTGAACCTTGGAGGCATTTTCTTCTTGCATTTCATGTTTGCTGCTGTTGAACAGTAATGCTGTCTGTGCGCTCACGTGGACTATGTTATTTTGAATCAGGTTTATAACTTCTTATAAACTTCCTCGCAAATGCTTGTGTTGAAAATAAACAAAAAGCAGACTTCGCCCATTTTATGTGGATTTATCCATAACTTGCAGGAAATTGCACAAACAGTGTCATCATTTTTCATGAAAAACTGCATAACAATGTCCAAGTTTCAGATAAAAGATCAACCAGCAAATCATATTACATCATGCAAACAGGTCATGCAAAACCAATGAGTTCCTATGTTTATACATCACCACCATAGAGTGAACCTGTACTTGGCCGGATGGCAACTTTCTTCGATCTGACCCCCCACCGGTTGCGCCCTTCATCCCTACCTCTATTTGTCGTTGTTTCTGAATATGAAGCATATGTTCTTCGATGAGGAGGGCCTCCAACATGCATGCGCTGTTGGTCTCCCATTGTATTGGAATCAGAAGCATATGATCTTTGGTTTGTTCTCCTCCCTCTTCCATAAGAAGAGCCTCTAGCATTCCTCTGCACATCCATCCTTGAGCCGTCAGCTCTATCTGCTCCCATGGTTTCTGGATCAGAAGCATATGATCTTTGGTCTGAGGTTCGCTCTCTTCCATAAGGAACATGTCCGCCATATCTCCGTCTACCCCTTGAATACCTTGAGCTACTTGGACCACCTTGTCCATCGTATGATTTTTTCAACTCTCCTGACTTCCTTGGAAACCTTGAGCTCTCAAAGTCATCCATCCCTGAGCCCCGACCACCTTCCATCGCATTGCCTTCTTCCATCTTCAAAAACCCCCAGTTCCGAGACTCAAAACTACTATCAACACTGCCTCCTCTGTCCTCCGAATTCCTCGAAACCTCTTCGCCCTGTTCAACTGAATCCTCAAACTCAGCAACTACATACTCTGTCTCCGGTCCATCTCTGCCTCGCCGTCGAGACGGAGATCTTCTCATACTCCTCTTACTCCCACTCCAACCATCAATTCCAACCTCTCCACCATCTTCATGCCCATAATTCACATCCCTTATTTGACTACGTCCTTCCTTCTGGACATTCATCAAACACCTTGTGTGCACAATCCCCTCATCACTCCCAACCTCCAAAACCTCTGATCCTTCTCTTCCATGGCGATCAGAAGATCTCCTCGAACTCCTCCTATATCCACCACCACCTCCTCCTCTTGCTATCCAATCATCAAACCTCATCTCCCCTTCTCCATCACCAATCCCATACGGCCTCACGCTATGCACGACACCCTTCGGAAAGAACCTCGCCGACGGCAAGCCGTCCGGAGTACGGAACACCTGCGGCCCATCCTTCTCCGTCCACATATCGAACCCACCCGGCTTCTGAAACCGATCGGCCAACGCCTTCACTTGTTCATCGGCTTTCACGGAGAACAGAGTGGGCGCGCGCTCGACGACTTCCCACGGTTTCTCTAGCTCAGCCACCGCTGCTTTGAGTTCCGCGCGCTTCCTCATCTCGTAGAGCTGCCGCTCCCTGCAGAGCCGGGCTTTGAGGAGCTGCTTCGCCTTCTTGGCCTGCATCCGCTTCCACTGCCACTTGGAGACGCCGCCGGGGTACGTCCGGGGACCACCGCCCATGCGGATCGTGAGAGAACGAAGCTCGCGCAATGGCGAGTCGAAGGAGAGCGTTGGGAATCGTAGTTGGTCGGAGCCGGAGAGGTGCCTCAGCGAGGAGAATGCGCGGTTTGTTGGGCTTGCGACGGCAAGAGTTGCCGGGATGATGGCGATCTCCATTCTTGGCAAACCCTAAGCTTCGATTCGAGATCGAGATCGAGAGAACGAGAGAGCTTCCGACTAAAACCTGATCTTCTTCACAAGATCCCAGGGGGGTTTTCGTAAATCTTATATTTATTGGGGTATGAAAGGATAACCTTTTCTGTGGGTTTTCGTAATTTAACATTTTTAGGGTTATATATGCAAAAGTTTAAAAAAATAATAAATTGTATGTATATCAGAATGTAAGCTATGAAATCTTTGGGGGTATACTTCACACGAGTAAATATGAATTTTACATTTTATTTTAAGGAATTTTTAAAAAAAAATATAATATAAGTTGCATTTTAGTGAAAATTATATAATCTTCTAAACCTTTTGTTTAAAAAAAAATAGCGTTGTTAATTTCCCCATTAAAATAAAGATTTATTCATTTTAAGTTTTAATTATATTTAAAAGAATGATTTATAGATTGAAACAAACAATAGAGAAAGTTTACCATCTTTTTTTTGGTAGTTAACCAGTTAACCCACCAAGTGAGAGAAAATACAAAGAGATCTCCAATATACAAAGATTAAAATCCACAGTCATTTGTTCAATCCAGCTAGAACCAATCCTATTAACTTAAATAATAATAATAATAATAATAATAATAATAATAATAATAATAATAATAAATTGGACAAGTCAACATACATGCATGAGGGGAGATTTAAACGCCTGATCCTTCACCACTGGGGTATATCATTGTTATGATATGTGAAACACAAACTCTTTATCATTAGGATTATCCATTCATTTAAACAAATAAAAAGAAGAAAATCACAGAGCAAAAGAATCAACGGATCATATACATGAAGTGAGGCGAATTTCCATTTCTCCTACTTTCAATCTTGATTCTTCTCTTTCTGTTTTTTCACCTTTTCTGCTTAATTGCAGATTTCACCTAGCTGCTAATTAGAGGCACCTGGCTCAGGGAATCCATGGCACTGATTGGTTTCAAGGATCTCACTCCACAGCCACTGCGATCTAAAGCCATCAACCTCATCGCCTGCGAGGTTCATCAGCGACATTTTTAGCTTCTTGTTGGGCGGTGAACTATTTGATGCTAAGGCGTTTGAACGGATGTTGTTGCCATTGCTGCTGCTGCTGTTGCTGCTTACATTAATGCTGCTACTGCTGATATTGCTGCTATTATTGGCAAGATAGTGCTGGAGGGCTACTCTCACCCCCGTGATAAGGAACCGTTGGTGCGATGATACGAAAGGGCTCGCCGAGTGAATTGACACATCACAATGCCGGCAAAGTAGTGCTCGATCTTCCAAGCAAAAGAAGTATCCGGTCTTCTCCTGGACATCCAAAGAATTTGATGAATATACAAATGAGCGTTAGCCCAAGTTATGATCACTTCTTGACCATTTCAAATGAAATAAGGTTGATAACAGCCCCTCGGAAGATGATCATATCGATAACATTTTTTTTTTCATTGAAATAGCTGATTATTGAATGAGTTATTATCCTTCATGACAAAACGATGACTTCTCTATATTTCCCCAAGGTAAGAAGTTAAACAAATAGGTAGAACCACATTGACGAGAAGGCAATCGCGCATTAAAGACAAGAAAGGCGGAAATTTTCAGCATGTAAGATGGCCTTGATAGGAACTTCACATCAGAAATTACGAACGGTGAAGTCACAAGTCAGCAGCCACCGACAGTGATGCACATTCTGGCAATTATAAATGCCGATTATGGTAGATGCCTCAACCTCTACTGAACTTGTACTGCAGTACAAAATAACTACATTGGGACCTCTATGTCAGCCAATGCCAAAGCCCTCAATCTTTCTTGAATATTCAAATTTCTACCAAAATTCACTTTGGGACTACGTTAAGATGAAAAACATGCAATCAAATGCAATGCAATATAAATTACCACATTAAGCTGAACAACATAGAATCAAATGCAATCAAATATGCTACCTTAAAGTATCACATGGTTTGGTGGGACTGTCGGAAACTAAATTTATGGGTGCATACAAGCAGTTGAATTCAGACTACAGAACAATCAAATTCAGTCTAGAGATTAGTTTAAGAAGCGCAATCAATGGAAATCCATGAACCCTAAAACCAACATATAAAAAAAAAAAAAAAAATTCAATTTTGACACCATATCTCATCCACACTAACATCAATTACTCTCATACTAAATTCAATTGAACAACAAGAACTAAAAAGAAATATCACAAACACACGAATTGGATCAACACACCTGGCAAATATCACAAGTGGGATTGGGAGAGGAATTGGAGCTAGGGTTTGATGAGCAGGACAAAAGGGGCACTCGCTGGTGCTTCCCGGCGAGCTTGTTAGCGGCGTGGACCTTCTCATCACATCCCCAGCAGAGCGCCGCCTCGTCGGCGCAGCAAAGCACCGTCGCCTCCGCCCTCTCACATACATCACATTGTATCTTCATCGTTTCCCTCACGTCCCCAACGTTTCCCACCCGTTTCCCTTAATTTTTTTAAAAAGAGTATTAAAAAAAAGAAAAGAGAAAAATACAAGAACAATGACGAGTACCTGAGCTCTCGCCGGAGCTTAGCGGATATCGGATCCGAGAGAGAAGAACTGTTAACCCGAAAGCGGTTTGGATCCGATAAGAGAAAGGAAGAGATGGAGAGAATTATGAGGACGGAGGTGTGTGTATAAGTCGGCGAGGAAAAGAGATATTTTGTTGCTTTTGATGATATTATTATTAGAATCCAGTGGAGATTTTAAGAGGATAAGCCTTGTTACCAAAATACCCTTGGATTTGTTTTTTAATTACGAGAATACCAATTCTTAGGCAGGTGGAGGGGGAGAGTCTGGAGATGCCACTTTATTAGATGTTTGTAAAGTCAACGGCACTTGGGTCATCTATGAGGACATCTCGTAAGTGGTGAGAGTTCAAATATTTAGGGTGAAGGTATATGTCTGAGAGTTGTGAGCACAAACTGTGGGTGATTCCAGTGTCTATGTGTGCGCGGGCCTCACAGGCCGCAGTCGAAGTGTGTACACGTCCCTATCTTAGTTTAGCGGGTCCATTAGAAGTTTTCTTATTTTTGAAAAAAAAAAAAAGTTTGTAAAGTTCTTAGTGTGTGTGTGTGTTTTTTCGAGATTTTGTGTTTTTGGATTTATGCTAAGTTTTGTTTGTGTTTTTTTAGTTTTTATGTGTTGTTATTTTTTTTGGGGCCAATTTTTGTTTGGTTGAAAGATGGAGATGGGTTGTTTTGAAATTGATAGATTATTTGTTTATGTTTCAGAGTTGTCAATTGAATAAGTACAGAATAATATATTATTATGTGTAATTTTAATATAGTACAGTTGTCTTTTTTATGATATTTAAAAAAAATTATTTATAGGTTAGAGATATTTTGACTGAATAATTTTATTTTATAAACTAATTCTCAACTCAAAAATCATTTTTGATTTTATTTTAAAATAAATGATGTGCAAATAAAAAATAGAAAATAACATCTAAAGCCAAAGTTAAAATGGTTAGAAACACTAAAATGGGTTATTGTGATTTACGTTCGCGCCCGGTCTTTGACAAACGCATTATACTAACAGGTGCTTATCACCTTTATATATATATATATATATATATATATATATATATATATATATATAAAAGAAGATTAATTTGTAAAAATCATATCACTTATTCAAATTAAATAAGTCTAAAAGGCAATAATTTTAAATAAACATTTAGGTTTGTAAAGAGTGTAAATTTGTATTAATGAGCCAAAGATATTAGCATGAGCCAACTATCAAATTCTTTCGTACGTTCTATGTCATATATTTCTATAATATTTCATGTTGTTTATGATTATATTAAGTATTAATAAAATTTATGAAATCTCCATGTTGGATCTAAAATATACAAAAAATTTGGCTGAAATGGCCACATAAATATTTAGAATGTATCTTCAATTGTCTGCAATAATAATAAACAACCATAAAATATCTATAAATCTCATTAGACAATACCACCACTATATGTTAGAAAAATATTTGAAAATTTCACCTTCAATTAAAATACAATTGAAAACAAAAAATTCATGATGGATTTAACGAATTAAACATAGATTTTTCTAATAATTAATATTGTCTCTAAATTTGTCTTTATAGAAGAATTTAATTAAGATGGTTGGTGGCCTAAAACCTATTCTTAACTATTAAGCAAATCAAGTAATTAAAATGTATCTTACTATTTGAAGCATGGCAGATAACCAACAACTTAATATTATAATGGCGACATGAGCATCTTCTTTGATTAATTTTCTTTATGAAGTACAAAAGTTTGGTGGTGATTGATAAAGATTAAGGTGTTGGAACATCAATGATCAAGGTTTAGTTTCTTTTTTCCTAATTCGCCTAATTTATCAACTTGATTAATTAATTACTATTTAATCAGTAGTTATTAGAATGAAAAGGAGTTTATAGAGTTTGATGTAACGTTGAAATACTTTTTGGATTGAAAGCTAAATTTATAGCATGATTAATATTGGGCGATTAAACAACATGTGAAAAAATAAGTTTTTTGAGATGGGAATGTGAAAACACTCTATTAATAAATGAATTTTTTTTTTAAATAAATTATGAGTGATATCTATTACTAAAACATTATATGTTCTTGAATGACTAGTAGATGCCTCATACAAAAAATAAAAGTTTTCCCTTGATTTATCTAGTTTTTTTTTTTTTTACTTCTATTAATAAAATAACATAAAAAGAAAGAATTTATGTAATCAATTCAAAATAATTGGAACTAACAACTGCTAATTGCGTCGTTGTTGTTGCTAGTGCCACAACATACATTAAAATCATACGGAGAAAAAAATTAATGAAGAACACATTAAAAACTCATTCAAATTCTCACCAACACTTGTTCACTCACTCAATTTCCAAGTCATCACAACAAGAGTGATCATCATCAAATCATGGTCCTCCTCTCTTCTTCCACTTGTGCAAGGCCTGACTCATATGGTTCTTTTCCCTTAAATATTTTGTACCTTGATGTTGTTTTTTTTTTTGGCCATTTGTGCCTTATGGAGAGATGCTTCTTTGTTTAACATTAAACTCAATAAGCTTATGACTGAGCTTTATTTATTTATATAAATAAATAAATAAATAAATAAATAAATAAAAGAAGCTTGGTATGGGTCTTTGTCCTTGACATTCCCACCTAAATGAAGAAGAAGCAAGTAGCTCTAGGGTGATGGGCAAATATTGGTCACATTCCAACATGAATGTGTTATAAAAATATGGACCATGATCACAAAACAAGAATTCAAACTTGGGTATGGGCAATGCCTGCATGGCAGTGAATGAGGACATGATGAAGATGGTGGAATGGGGTCATGGCCAACCCTATAAAGTGGACAACATGTTTGGTCCTTGTCATTGGGATCTAACTTAACCCATGCATATGTTTCCTATTTTGGCCTTTAGATGTCATTGGGTTTTCATGGAGCTTTCAATCGAATAAATATATTTCTTCATTATTTATTTATTTATTTTTTAATTTGGCTTTTGTTAATTATTTTTCAAGGAGATCATAGTAGATGGCTGGGTTTTTTTTTTTTTTTAATTATTGAGCCCCAAATTAAGCAGAGGGAGATTTTATCATCTCAATTATGTAGATGTGTTCAAGAAGAAAGACACCTGTTTGTACTCCCAAAAAATGACCAAAATATTACTGTTTATAAACACTATTTACATACTTATTGTAAGTGTACCATTTGCAGTAAAATTAAAATTTATATGCATGAAAGAGTTTGACTAAGAAAGTAACAATTGCGGCCCATATATATCAACATTGACTTTTAATGAAATATAACAGTCTTGTATTAAAAACAAAAACAAAAAAAAAAACCAAGTAAATTTCACTATAATAAATATATAAAAACTGAAGAGAATAGAGCAAAAAAATATTTTATTATATTTCCAAAAAAAAAAAATTAATTTTTAATTAGAGCACGTCCTAGAACACCCTAGAAAGAGGGGGAAGAGGGGGAAGATCTCCAGAAAGCTCTTGAACAGAAACAACCAGAACCATCCTTGATTAGATTCTCCATCCCTGCCCTATAAAAGGGACCATCCTCTTACGTGACCTAATAATCAAGGACAAAAATCAGCAGCGGCTCTGAAATTTATTTCACAAAATTAATATGGCAAAAATGTCCCCCTTGCTGACATTATTGTTGTTCCTGGTGGTGCTAATTGGTGGGCCAACATTAAATCCGGTACAAGGGTTAGTGCCCTACGGAAGGACTCTCTGGGACACGATGATGACGATGCCCAGTGATGATCCATTCCGAATCTTGGAGCAATCCCCTTTCTCCATCCCTGCAACCACCCAGTTGGCCACTTCCAGCCTTGCACTTGCTCAAGTTGATTGGAAGGAGACTCCTACTGCTCATCTTATCTTCATTGATATTCCAGGTATATATATATATATATATATATTATAATATTAGGTACCAGATATTTGATTTTTTTTAATTTTAAATGATGGGTTTTAGGAGTGAAGAAAGAAGGGTTGAAGATAGAAGTGGAAGGGAATAGAGTGATGAGGATAAGTGGGGAGAGGAAAAGGGAGGTGGAGGGAGATGGGGAGGAAGAAGAGAGATGGCATCGGGCGGAGAGGGTTTCCGGCAAGTTCTGGCGGCAGTTTAGGTTGCCGGCGAGTGCTGACGTGGATTCCATCAAGGCTCATCTTGAAGATGGAGTTTTGAAGATCAGGGTTCCTAAGTTGGGTAATGAAGGGATGAGGCAGCAGCCTAAGCTCATTGATATTATGGATCAACACAAGGGCCATCCTGCAAATAATAATAGTAATAATAATAATAATAATAATAATCATAATCATAATAATGGAGAAGATATTAAACCTGTCAAGGCTGATCTTTGAAGTCAATAAATCAATGTGAATCATAAGGTGTGGACATATATATATATATATAGAGGAATGTATCTGTGTGTGTTTATTATGGAGTGTTGTTTTTGGTTTTGAAAGTGTTTTGGTGAATTGTTATTGAGTGGGTAGTGTGTTTTTTTAAGTTTAATAAGATGTTTATGATTTGTTATTTGCTTTTCAATTTTGTTTTTTTTTTTTTAATTTAAGAATGAATGTTATTTGGGTTGGAAAAATAACATGGTTGATGCCTTGATGGTGAATTAATTGTATGGAAATGTTAAAATTTATGGATTTTCATAGTTGCGTATGTTGTGTTGAATTCTTTCATGGTTAATTTGTGAGGATTTGGAGGGTGGTGAACATTTAGTGATTTAATTATTTCTAGCCTGGGTGGACAAAGCAAAATAAAGATAATTTTTGTAAATGAGAAGGTAATTTGTAAAAAATGCAGTATTACGTAATAAATTTATATGTTGTTTCTGAGATCTAGTGTGGCAGATCACTGTATGAAAAAGATTTGTTACGAGATATATATATATAATATGAGGGTATGTTATCTAGGAATGTTTATAGAATATAAATTTATGGATGTTTATTATTAATTTGTTTATTTTGATTTAGAGTTTTTTTATAGTAGGTTTTTTATTTTTAATTTTAGGGAGGAGAGATGCTCGTATTGATAACAAAAACATATAACATCGGTTAGATGATAATCTAACAGTGATAAAAAAATATCTTTATAATTGATTTCTAAAGATTGATGAAATATAATAAAAATTAGATAAATTATTGTTTTATTGAGAAAAAAACAAAATAAGGGTGGATTAGAACTAGCGATTTTTTGAGACAAATAATAGGGTGTCATCTTTCATGAATAGTGAGAGCGGAGGTTAAGATCATTCATGAATAAGGTGTCATTTATTCAGACTCGTATTAGTTGCGTGCTTACAACCAGAAATTCATCGTTCGATTTGTATATAATCATTTGGTGAATGCGGGGATTGACCAATAAGTTTTATTTTATAGTTAGGGATTTTTTTTGGGTATTATTGTGTTTGATATTAATATGTCAATATCATTTTTTATTAAATTTAGAAAAAAAAACTTAATTTATAAAAGATAGATGAGTTACAAAGATGAATTACTATTTTGGTTAAATCACTAGTTTAGTTATTCATTCAAACTTGTGAGACAATAATAACACTTTACCGAGATTTATTCATAGATTATAACCTATAAAAGTCAAAACATAAAATATAACTCCAACTCCATAGCAAACCCATGCATCCTCTCATGCAAAACTTATATGAGAAATTTAACAAGTATTTTATTATATTCATTCTCAATGACCCAATTAATTAATTGGGAGAAGGTGCTAGAGCTGAATAAAGTTGATTGAAAGGAAATGAACCGCACAATGTCGGGTAAACAGGAAGAAGAATGTCACTGATTGGGAATCCATTGGCCTTCAAACAATTTTGGATAACTTTTTCCATAGCATTGCAACATTTTGGCCCTAATTTGAGTGGATGAATGAATATGGTTTTGTAGATTTCTTCAGCGCATTGAGGGATCAATGAAATTGATTGAAGACATTGTTCTGGATTGAACAATGAAGGATTGATCAATGATTGTGATTCTCCCTTAGAGAATAACATTGATAAGATTATCATTGTAATGAAGATCATGGATGGGGAGAATTTTTCTCTCATTGTTGCCATTGATCTCTCTATTTTATTGTTTTTGTTTGGACTTTTTTTTTGGGGGCAAAAGTAAGTGTTTCTTTGTGTTTGATTTAGATTATGAAAATGAAGCGTGAGTGTTGGGATTTATAGGAAATTGTATAAGAGTTTAGCTTATGTAAATTAACTAAGCAATTAATTCATATAGTGAAACTTCTAGTTTGTTTTACTACTAATAAGAAGAGTTGCAAAGTAATAACCTTAACTTTAAAGAGATTTGATAGGTGGTATCTGTTTTTTATGAGTTATGGCAGCATTAAGGAATAATTTATTAAATTTGGAATATTTTAAACTAATAAAAGCATGGTAAAACAATTATTGAATTTTTTATTAAATATTAAAATTTTGTAAAAAAAATATTGATGGGCCAAGTTTTGGTGTTTGATGAAAAAAATTGGTTGTTAATGTTTTCCAAACATTTGCATTTTGGGCATTAGAAAAATAATATAAAGCTTAATTAATTTTAACCATGGTTATTCATTTATTATGGGTGGTTGAAATTTTAGAATAAATTAATTAATATAATTTTTTCAGCCATGTGGGTTTTTTAAGAGTCATCAATTTGGTACTAAAAACATTGGATAAATCAAACATGTGTTTTTTACGTGTCTAACCTACTCATTGAAAAACTCAACTTTTTATTTGGATTAATTTGATTAGCATATATTTGTTGGTTTTAAGAGTTTATAAATAACCAATGAAGGGTTTATGTATTTATTTAAAAAACTAATAATCTAACTAATTAATTATTAAAATCAAGAGGAATAATTGTATTCAAGTATTCAATCAATAAATAAATCTTGTCGCTTTGTTATTACCCATGAGTATTTGCTTATTATAAATGAAAATTACTAATTTAATCATTTGTTTTTTTTAATGTGGGTAATCAATTAGTAATGTGGATATATATATCTATTGAAAAAAATTGCATAAACAACATTCATTCTAAAAACTAATACAGTACAAGGAACCTGTATAAAAAAGTACAAAGAATGTGAACGATAGTAAAACAATAAGGTAGCGTTTGGTTGGATGTAATTCTAAATGCAGTAGATTTCTAATTACATTGTAACTGTAAATCCATGGATTTGAAAATACAGTGCAGTTAAATCTTATGTTTGGTTAGATGTAACTGGAACTACTGTATTATAAGATTTTATGTTTGTTTGAAAGGATTTGTAAATCTAAAATTAAACAACATATGTTTGGTTTGATATATTTTAAAAGTGTGATTACTCATAATAAAGTTAAACCCATATTATTTCATTTATCATTTAGTTATATTATTCTAATTAGTAAATATTTATTATGTATTAACTTTATTATTATTATGACAAACTTATTATTATATTTATTAACTTATTGTAATAAATATTTTAGAAATATAGTTATTTATTTACTTTTATTATTATTATTATTATTATTATATTCATTAATTTAATAAAATTTTATTAGAAATATAGTGAGTTATTAATTTTATTAATTTTTTATTACTATCTTATTTTAATAACTTATTTTAATAGTGAAATTGGACCATTAATTTTATTATTATTTAGTAATAAGACTTTTTTTTATTTTTTTTAATAAATCTCCAAATCCCAGGATTTTTCAAAATATCAGGATTTGGTTTTACGGCCAATTTGGCCGTAAAACCAAATCCCTCAGTCAAAGGTATTTGGTTGGTCAAAGGAAAACTAAATCCCTCAAAACAAACAACGGATTTTAAAAAGTGATGTATTTGGAGTTACATGTAACTCCAAATACATCAAAACAAACACTACCTAAGTGAAAGACAAAAAATACAAAAGAGTTTGGGTCAAAGACAAAACATCAAGGGAAAGTAAAAAGAAAGACAAAGATACACTTGGGAGGGTTTTCCTCACATCACTAGCACCAATGTGAGCTTTATTCTCTCTTGGGCCTCTCCCATTATTTGATAGTCTTAATGCTACCTTGTAACTTGGCTCTCTTTTTGTCAAAAAGAACGAAACCCCTAATGGGCCCGCTAAACTAAGACATGGGCGTGCGCATGCCTCGACTGTGGCCTGTGGGGCCGCACACACATGGGCGCTGGTACCACCCACAGTTCGTGCTCACAATTCTCAGACATGCACCCTAACCCCGAGGATTCGAACTCTCGCCACTTGCGAAGCGTCCTCACGGGGGACCCAAATGCCAATTCACCCAAAGACCGTTGACATAACTTGGCTCTCTTTGGTTAAACCATAAGAAAAGCATGTGGCCAATTTCAAGAGAAAATCATTAAGTGGCAGAAGCTCATAATTGAATATGTGCATATTTCATTTAACACAAAGGGTCCGTTTGGATACAAGAATTGATCCCCAAGGATTGGGGATCAATCCTTGTGGCATGTGCACCTAGGGGCATGGGAAGGGATTGAGGGGGGGTTGTATGCCCCTTCAAACCCTTCATGCTCATCCCCCTCATTTTGGAGGGATTGAGCATGCCTTGGTGAGTTATTTACATATTTACCATTACTTTTAAGCCATGTTAATTTTTTTTAATTTTTAAATAATATTTTGAATGAAGAAAATTAAAAAATCTTATTATGGTTTGTATTTATTTTTGAAACATTACATTTATTAAAATTTTGATGATTTAAAAATAATTAAATTTGGACATTTGTTTACTTTAATTAAACATAATTAAATTATATTTGTCAATTAATATGTAATAATTTGAAAATTTTATTTAAAATAAATAAATACATAAGTAACTCCTTTAAACATTATTTATAGAAACTAGAGTCATTTAATAATTATTTCTTTTACAAATAAGATACATTATTTAATTAAAATAATTAAGGGTATAAAAGTAATTTTACCAAAAAATTTTTCCCACACCTTTTCATATTCCTATCCCCATTCCCTACAACCAAACATTACTTTTATTCCCATCCCCAATTCCCTTTCCCTATTCCTATCCCCATCCCCTTATTCCCATTCCCCTTATTCCCATTCCCTCTAACCAAACGGACCCAAATATTCTTTTTAATGACATGAGGTAGGATGTCCAATGACTCCTCAAGACGAGAGGCCAATGAATTCTTCCAAGATCCCAAACCTCTTTCAAGAAAAGTGGAAGAAGCGTATGCCAGAATAATTAACTAAAATAACTCCAAATTTGCTTAGCATAAGGGCAGAGCAAGAGCAAATGCTTTACCGATTCCAACGCCGAGTGGCAAACACGCATGTCATTAATGGTGGGCCCAAGCACTTTGTTCTAGTTAAATTTTCTAGTCTAATGTCATTAACGGTGGACAATAGTCTCTCAGGATTTGTGTCACTTAACAACATACTCCCCTATCAATTAGAAATCCACAGAAAGATTTGACAAAGAAGCTACCTTTGGTCGTGAGGCCATAAACTTTCAAGTTAATAATATTAATGTCTTGGCTAGAATCCCTTATGAAGATATCAAAGATCACATTGTCATCGGTCAATGGAATAATGCGAGGTGAATGCACAAAATCCTTGATTGATTCTTAGGGGAGGTTGGTATTCATAAAGAGTTTATGATAGATATTAATTGATGCATACTTACCAACAATTTATCAAACTAGAAAAAAATTCAAATGATAGGTGTGTTGTAAGTTCAAACAAAGTTAAGTGCAAAATATTCAAAAACCAAGAACCCTCAATCCTAGCTTCTCATCCGTCATGATTGTCTTTCCATGTGAACTTATATACGCAAAAGTTCGTATTTTAATTCGGATTTATTCATTCCTCAAATGGAAGAAGGTTATATATATCAATACTTGGATTTCAATATTTTGGTATTAGAAGACACAAGCATAATGCAATTATCAAGGTAAAAACTTTAAACTTAAATTTTTTTACTGTCCATTTTCAATTGTAATGCAACAATGAAGGATTGATCAATGGTTGTGATTCTCTATTAGAGAATAACATTGATAAGATTATCATGGTAATGAAGATGATGGACGGGGAAAAGTTTTTTCTCATTGTTGCCATTGAAATCTTTGACTTTTTTATTTGGATTTTTTTCTTTTTTTCTATAGCTATTGTTTCTTTGTGTTTGATTTGGATTATGAAAATGCAGAATGGGTGTTGACATTTATAGGAAATAGTATAAGAGTTTTGCTTCTGTAAATTAACTAAGTAATTAATTTTGTGAAACTTCTTGTTACTTTTTTCTATTGAGAAGAGTTAAAAAGAAATAAGCTTAACTTTAGAGAGATTTGATGGGTGGCCTCTGTATTTTTTATGAGTAATGGCTACATTAAAGAGTGATATATTAAATTTGAAATGTTTAAAAATAATAAAATCATTGATAAAAATTAATGAATTTTTTATAAAAATAATAATATTTTGGGGAAAAAAGTATTGATGGGCCAAGTTTGGTGTTTGATAAAAAAAATTGGCTGTTAATGTTTTTCAAACATATGCATTTTGGGCATTAGAATAATAATATAAACTTTTATTAATTTTAACCATGGTTATTCATTTATTGTGAGTAGTTAAAATTTTAGAATAAATTAATTAGTATACTTTTTTCAGGTTTTTGAATTGGTCGTTTTTTAAGAGTCATCAATTTGGTACTAAAAACACTATGAACGGTAGATCAAACATGTATTTTTTTTGTGTCTTAACTACTCTTTGGGAAACTCAAGTTTTTATTTGGATTGATTTTATTTGCATATATTTGTTGTTTTTAGAGTTGATAAATAATCAATCAAGAGTTTATTTATTTATTTATTTAAAACTAATAATTTAACTAATTAATTATAAGAATCAAGAAGAATAATGATATTCAAAGATTCTATTAATAAATAAATCTTGTCATTTTGTTACTAATCAAACGTAATCTATAAATAATATGGATACACACATATATATATATATATTGAAAAAGTGTATAAATTGCATTCATTCTAAAAAAAACTAATAGAATACAAATTGATACAAATAACTAATATAAAAAAGTACGAAAAGTAGCCAAACAATAACTGAAATACAAGAAATACAAAAGAGTTTGGAACCAAAGACAAGATATCAAGGGGAAGTAGAAAGATAACAAAATAATATGAGTTGTATCCTCTCTCTTGGGTCTCCCCGCTATTTGTGAGAGGCACTAGGGACTTTAACTCGTGTTTTTGAGTCTTAATACTATCTTGTAACTTGGCTCTGTTTGGCTTGGAGTTGCATTAAACCATTACAGGAGCATATGGTCAATTTTCAAGAGAACGGAATAATATGGCGGAAGTTTATAATTGAATATTTGTGCATTTCATTTAACCCAAATATTCTATTTAATGACGCGAAATAAGACGCCCAATGTCTCTTTAAGACGAGAGGTCAAGGAATTCTTTCAAGATCCCAAACTTCTCTCAAGAAGAGTGGAAGAAGCGTACGCCAGAACAATTGACTAAAAAAACTCCAAATTTGCTTTGAGCAAATCTTTACCGATTCAAGAGCCAAGTGGCAAACACCCATGCCATTGATGGTGGACTATTGCATTTTTTTTCTAGCTAAATTTTCCAGTCTAATGTCCCACATTAGCCTATAAATAGATTGATTTTATGTGGATAATGCTCTCTCAGGATGATTTGTGTTGCTTGACACCATACTCCCCTATCAATTAGAAATCCATAGAAAGATTTGACAAAGAAGTTACCCATGGTCAGAAGTTACCCATGGTCGTGAGGTCCTAAACTTTCAAGTCAATAATATTAATGTCTTGGCTAGAGCCCTTTATGAAAATATCAAAGATCACATTGTCATCCGTCAATGGAATACCGCGAGGTGAATGCACAAAATCCTTGATTGATCCTTAGGGGAAGTTGGTATTCATAAAGAGTTCAAGATAAATTTTAATTGATGTATAACCACTGTCCCATTGATCAAACTAGAAAGAAGTTCAAACAATAGGTGTGATGTAAGTCATGAAAGCGGGAAAACAACATAATAAATTATTCAAGAAAAACGAGCTTTCATTGGCTTGCATCACGAAGAGGTTCCAGTAGGTCTTTCCCCGGTGATATATAATTAAATTTGATTACATTTGCCCCACATCAAATAGAATTTGAGGAGATTTTCCACTACTATTTATTTGTTAAAATTCTCCAGATCTACAATCCTCCATCTCCTTGTTCATGTGCAACACCCAATGCAAGAGGGACGGATGGGCCAGGCGACCGCCCCCCTAACTTTTGGATTAGCTCCTAGATTTTGAGATATTTAGGTTTTAAAAATTTTAATTTATATGTAAATCTAAAGTTTATAAAGATTTAAATGCAAAATATTTACAATAAAAACCCTCACTTGGACTTGTTGGTCAGATATTCACGTTCCAAAAATTTTAATTTATATGTAAGTCTAAAAAGCTCAAACAGAGTTAAGTGCAAAATAATCAAAAAACCAAAATCAATCCATCATAGCTTCTCACCAGTTATGACCCATCTTTCCCTGTCAAATTTATATAAGTAAAAGTTTGTATTTTAATTTGGATTTATTCATTACTCAAATGGAAGAAGATTATATATATATACTTGGATTTCAATATTTTGTTATTAGAATATGGAAATATAATACAATAATAATAATAATCCAATAAATATATTTTTTGAAATTGATTTAAAGGCCAAGAATCAGATAAAGTAATTTTCAAATTATAAAGGAATTTGAAGAAGAATATTTGAATTAACTAGCACATGAGTATGTATATGTTTATGAAACAAAAGAGATATCTGCATGGAGAGAGATTTGTGAAGGTTATCTGCTATTATTGGATCTAATCATTAGGATTGTTAACTAATAATGAGTGAGTATTGAAAGAAATGATTTTTTTTTTCTTGATTCTCCTTTGTTGAATTCTTATGTACACACAATTCATGAATATTATATATATATAAATACGCCAAAAATACTCTTTATTATAATAAAAAAAACTTAATGATATAAAACAAATAAGTTATATATAAGTACTTCATCAGTTCTTTCAAATTTGTGGCACAATAACCACACTTTACCAAGATTTATTCATTGATTATAACATATAAAAGTCAAACATAAGGCGTAACATTAGCCCCATAATAAAACAATGCATATATCTAGATGCAAACTTATGAATAACTTAACCAGCATTTTTATTGCAGTCTCTCTCAATGACCCAATTGATTAATTGGGAGATGGTGCCAAAGTTGAATGAAACTGACTGAAAAGAAGTGTAGCGTCGGAGTTACTGCACAATGTCTTGTAAATAGGAAAGAAAATATCACGGACCGAGAATCCATTAATATTCAAACAATTTTTACCAATTTTTTCCGCAGCATTGCAACATTTTGGTCCTAATTTGAGTGGAGGAGTGAATACAGTTTTGTAAATTTCTTCAGCACACTGAGGGATAATTGAAATTGATTGCAGACATCGCTCCGGATTCACCAAGGAAGAATTTATCAACGGCTGTGATTCTCCGTGAGAGAATAACATTGATAATATTATCATGGAAATAAAGATTATGGATGGGGAAAATTTTTCACTCAGTGTTGCCATTGATCGCGCTGTTTTTTGAGGGTTTTTTCAATCAGTTTTGCTATGTGTTTGTATTATGGAAATAAAGTTTGTGCATTGGGATTTATAAGAAATTGCATAAGGGTTTTGCTTTTGTAATCATTTAGTTAATTAACTGATTCATTCATAACGTGTAACTCCTTGTTGCTTGTTACTACCAAGAAGAGTTACAAAATAATAACCTAAACTTTAGAGGGAATTGATGGTTGGCATCTGTTTTTTATGAGTTATGTTAGTACCATTAAGGGAATGATTTATTAAATTTGAACTATTAAAAACATAATAAAATTATGGTTAAAAGTTTTTGAATTTTTTTATTAAATAATTAAATTTTGCAAAAAAATATTGATGGGCTGATGTTTGGCGCCGTTTGATGAAAAATTGGGTTGTTAATCTTTTTCAAACATTTGCATTTTGGGTATTTGAAAAATAATGTAAACCTGGATTAATTTTAACAGAGATTATTCGTTTATTGTAGGTAATTTAAATTTTAAAACAATTTTTTCAAGTCTTTGAATTATTGGTTTTTAAAAGTCGCCATACTAAAATATTTTGAAATATCAAACCGGTGTTTTTTACGTATGGAAACTAAACTAGACTTTTTATCATTTGGACTAATTTGATTTATATATATTTGTTGGTTTTAAGAGTTTATGAATAATCAATTAAGAGTTTAGTAATTTATTTATTTAAAAAAAAATAGTTATCTTAATAATAAATTATAGTAATCAAGAAGAAAAATGACATTCAAAATATTCTAACAATAAAGAAATCTTGTCTCTTTGTTATTGGTTAGGAGTACTTGTTTATTTTAAATAAGAACCACTAATTTAATCAATTGTTTTTTCATTGTGGAGTATCTATTTATAATATATTTAGTATCGTATATACATATTCCAAAAACTAATAGAGTACAGAGACATACAAGGGACTCACACAAAAAGTACAAACAGTGTGAAAGAGAGCAGAACAATAAGTGAAAAAAAACACAAAGACTTCAACAAACAGAAGAATTAGAGCCAAAGATAAAAAAAAAAAACATCAAAGGGAAGTAGAAAGGAAAATAAAGATGCCTCTCAAGTAGGAGGTCATGTTTCTTTAAGTTGAGGGTTCAAGGAATTCTTCTGCATATCCCCAAACCTCTCTCAATGAGCTTGGAAGAAGAGTGAACTGTAACAATTGATGAAAATAACTCCAAATTTGCTCACCATAAGAACATTGTAAGAGCAAATGCTCTACAATTCCAGCACCTTGCAGCAAACATGCATGTTGTTATCGATAAACTATTGCACTTTCTTCCAACCAAATGTTCTAGTGTAGGAATATTATTGTCAGGCACTAATCAATAAAATAGATTGACTTTAAGTGAACAATGATATTTTAGGATAATTTGTGTCGCTTGATAATATACTTCCCTATCATTTAGAAATCCGTAGAAAGATTTGATAAAAACAGTACGAACCCTTGGTCATGAGATAGTATTTTTTTTTTTTAATCACTAATATTCGTGTATTCGCCAGAAGCCATAACGAAAATATTAGAGATCACATCATCATCATCAAGTAAAGTAATGAGCGGTGAATTGACAAGATTCTTGATCGATCCTTACGGAAGGTTAGTACTCATTAAGAGTTTAGAATAAATATTAATTGGTGCATGACCACTGATCCATTTATCAAACTAGAAAGTGTTGAGCAGTTTCGAATAGAAGATGTGATGCAAGTCTTGAAAGAGGGAAGACAGCATAATATGTTGCTCTTAAAAAGGATCTTTTGCTGATGTGAAGATTCAAAGAACCAAATCTTCAAAACTATAAGGCAAATTTGAAGAGGAAAATTTTAAAATAACTATTACATAAAATATTTCTATGTTTCCAAAATCTAAGCGATATCTAGATTGAGAGAAAGATTTGTGGCTTTTAAATGCAATATTGCAATTATAATATATAGATTTGTTAATATATAACATTTTATGAATATATAAATACGTCAAGCACACTCTTTGTTAAAATAAAAAACCTTAATTTATATAAAACAAACAAGTTGTAAATAAGTAGTTAAGCAGTTCATTCAAAATTGTGACACAATAATAACACTTTACCAAGATTTATTCATGGATAAAAACCTATAAAAGTCAAATATAAAGCATAACTTCTACTCCATAACAAACCCATGCATCCTCAGGTGAAAACTTTTGAGTACTTTAACAAGTATTTTATTGTATCTCCTCTCAATGATCCAATTAATTAATTGGGAGACGGCGACAATGCTGAATAAAGTTCACTGAAAAGCAATGAAGCCTCAGAGCTACCGCACAATGTCTTGTAAACAGGAAGAAAAATGTCACTGATTGGGAATCCATTGACATTCAAACAATTTTGACCAACTTTTTTCACAGCATTGCAACATTTTGACCCTAATTTGAGTGGAGGAGTGAATGTAGTTTTAGAGATTTCTTCAGCGCATTGAGGGATCAATGAAATTGATTGCAAACATTGCTCTGGATTCAGCAATGAAGGATTGATCAACGATTGTGATTCTCCCTTAGAGAATAACATTAATAAGACTATCATGGTAATGAAAATCTTCGAATGAGAGAATTTTTCTCTCATTGTTGCCATTGATCTCTCTGTCTTTTTATTTTTTTCTTTTTTTGGATTTTTTTTTGGGGGCTAAAGTCAATGTTTGTTTGTGTTTGATTTGGTTTATGGAAATGAAGTTTGAGTGTTGGGATTTATAGGATATTATATAAGAGTTTTGCTTTTGTAATTAACTTAGTCATTAATTTATATTGTGAAACCTCTCGTTGGTTTTTACTACTAAGAGGAGTTACATTGTAATAAGCTAAACTTTAAAGAGATTTGATGAGTGGTATCTATTTTTTATGAGTTATGGCAGTATTAAAAAATGATTTATTAAATTTAGAATATTAAAAAAAATAAAATTATGGTATCAAAGTTATTGAATTTCTTATTACATAATTAAATTTTGTGAAAGAAATATTGATGGGCTAATTTTTGGCGATTGATAAAAAAATTGGTAGTTAATCTTTTTCAAACATTTGCATTCTAGGTATTAAAAAAATAACATAACTTGTAATCAATTTTAATAGAGGTCGTACATTTATTTTAAATAATTTTAAATATAGAATAAATAAGTATAATTTGTTTTGAGAGTTTTGTTTTCTATACATAACAACCATTCTAATTCTAAAGAGTAATTCTACATGTAAACTACTGCATCAATTCACCATCTTTACATTGGAAATGTGGCAAATCTTTTTTTGGCAAGCGAGACGTCAAGGGATTAATTTTCTTTCCTATAATACTAGATAAAGTGATTTGTCTACTTTATTAAATAAAAATAAAAAATCGACTCAAGTTTTTATTGTTTGGCCCGATTCATATTAGTCAATGTACATTTTTATATTTAGTAAAATAATATGAATGATATTTTTATCCATAAACATCCATACAAGCACTAAATTCTTAACTATAAAGTAAAAAAAATCAGACATTTTATTTTCTACGTAAGAAACAATGGTTTTACGCCTCTATCATTTAACTATTGTTTCTGACGAAATACGATAAGATGTGTTTAAGAATGTGTACCGACATGGAGCACAACAGTAAGTTTAACAAACACATATACCCTCACTTTGAGTGAGTTTTAGAGTTAAATCTTAGGTCATCCCAAAATGAACACCTTATGTAATGTTACATTTTGATTAAAAACTCATGAGAGAAGGAAAAAGAAAGAGAAGGTTACATAGGGTCAAAGTGAACCCTTCTCTTATTTGAATAAATGTTTTTAAATTTAACTAAGGGAAATGAAATGGCTGATTCTGATCTTCCAAAATCATTCAAAACCTCACTTTTTTTTTTGTGCTCCCTGATTTGTGGTGCTGATACAGAGACAACCTCAAAAACAAATTTATAATTTTGGAAACATCCTTAATACCCTTTATTTTTTTAATTAATTATATAATATTATTTTATAAAGTTTTTCCAATTTTTTACAATCTTATTTGATTGTAATTAAGACCTTGTATAACACCAATCATCTTGTTTAAAGAAAGAGATTCTTCCACTCTTGATTCGAAGTTTTGTTATTAATTCTACATATTTTCCATCAATTTGAATAAAATTTGATTATTCCAAACAATTATCCAATCATTTTATTTCTAATTTTTTCCCCTTATTAATCTTTTACTTTCTCTTCTATTTGTTTTTTGAAAAAACACTCCAGTTTGTACATTTATTAGCTCGTGTTTATTTATTTATTTATATATTGGTTGTTTTTATTTTTTTTAATAGGTTAGGTCCCCAAAGGGTTGGTGGGACCGGTTTGGCGTGGCAAGGGAGCAACAATGAGAGTTCTGGCACGTGGCACAATCTGAAAGGCTGCGCTGCCTGCCACCTCACCTCGGTAAACGAGATTAGGAGCACAGTTGACTGTTTCGATGACGACGTCATAGTGGGGTCCATCTCAGCCTCCACCTGTCAGTAAGTGGGGGCCTTCCTCACGGCCTAAGGTCAATGGATAATTTTGTCCTTTAGTTAAGCAATGAAATGGGCTTGGGCTATTGGGCCCGGTCGGAAACGGCCTGACCGACAGTAATAGGTCACAGGCACTTTACCCAAAATTTCCCATCTCTTAATTCTTTTACTAGATCGCATCGTTAGATTAATTATAAACTTGATTAACCTTTGTTAACAACATTATTCAAAGCTCTCACTAGTTTTACTAATCCCATATCATTTAATCAAACAAATCTCAATTAAATCATGGTTTATTCTTGGCTTTAAATGTTTTTTCCTCTCTTAGAACCATCTTGATGAGGAATAAAAGAAATATAATAATTATATACATAATCTATTTAAAAAACAATTTTATTTTTTCAAACCATTGAAATCAAAAATAAATAAATATACCAACCATTATGTGATTTTCATTATATATATATATATATATATATATATATACATATAAAGTAAAATCACCAACTCTACCAACCTCAATGAAGGCAAGAGACAATATAAGTGAAAAAAAGGAGAAAACTCTAGTCCCAAAACTAACCCTATTGTTATTACAAGACAAAATCACAGTTGGAAAGCAAATGAAGACCATACTCTTCTTGTTTAACTTGTCTGCCTTTTCTCTCTCATATCAAACCAACCATTCATTTAATTATCATGCCGGTACTCTACAACTCTTCTTAAGTCTAATCTATGTCCCAAGTAACAACTAACAACACACACATACACACTTGCTCTTCTTCAGTTCTTCTTCTTCTTCAATTCTCATCATCTTTGAATGCTTATTAACTGCCTTTCCCCATGCCATGCATGCATGGTAAAAAGATAAAAATGTCTTCAAGAAAAAAAGGCTCTCCACTTTGGTTTTAACCACGTCTTTGTTGACTGCTTTTTTACTGTAGAGCAAAAGGCTTTTCAAGTTGAAAGGAACTATAAATTCAAGATTTTGATTTCCTTGAAGTTATCAAATGTGCAAGATCCAATAAGATAGCCTTTGACTGTCTCCCTTCCTTTCCTTTGTGTATCTCATTGCCATCATGTTAGATTAGATTGGAAGGTACTCTCTCTCTCTCTCTCTCTCTCTCTCTCTCTCTCTCTCTCCATCACACACACTTTCTCAATTATTAATTATCATTATTATTTATTCAATATATAAACATTTATAAAATTGAGAATAATTACTCAGTTGAATTTTCAAACATATATATTAACAATTTGCAATAAATTAATTTCCCTCTAGTTACTAATATGAGAAAGAGATTGTAATTAAGAAAAAAGTGCATATATATGTAGTTTGAAAAAGATTGATGTTTTTTATGAGTAGCTTTGAATCTTATCTGCTTAGAGAGAAGTTGTCTCCTTTGGCCACCTCAAGACAAATATAAAAGATTAGAATTCCAAGAAATGGTCCCTATTTCTTTCTTTTGTTCCCCCACCCTTTATCTTAGCAACAAGGAGGGAGGCAAATAGGTTTGATTCTCCAAAACAGAAAGGCAATGGGAATGAAGTGTGTTGAGCTGCCATTGATAGAGACACAAGAACCTTGAACTCATCATGAATAATAATAATAATAATTTTCTTTTTTTCAATACATATCTATTAATCAACATAAAATGTGTGCATGAGATGTGATGGAAAAGATTTTGTTTTATTATATATATATATATATGTGTGTGTGTGTGTGTGTGTGTATGTATGCTTTTCTTATCATGTTTGAATATGTGATAGGATTACTGTAACTCTTTCTCTAAATTCTTTCTATATATATATATATTTTTTTAAGTTAATTAGGGAACAGTAGATAATGGGAATTGCACTCATTGCATTTGATAGTTGGGACTGTGAAAGAGGAGGAAATGTACATTGGGTTGCAGTGCATGAGTTTAAAGTGGGTGCAAGAATGATAGCATGGCAGCTCACAAGTCCAATAAGAATTATGAGACCAAATGCACAGAATAGCTCTGGTTCTTGCCCAAGTATGTAGATAGGCCAGGGACTATAGTAACTTTATTCAAGAAGAAGATTATAATACAAGAAAACCAAGCAAAAAAAAAATTAAAATATCTTATTCATTGCATTTCCAATGGAGGTAAAAAAAAAAGACAAAAAAGGAAAGTGGAGATATACAATACAAACAAAGAAAAGGTGCTCTGAAGGAGTGTGATGTGAGATAAAATCATGGCATGTCACAGCCTTCCATTTCATCATCTTGTTAGGCTTCATATATATATATATATATATAGTACTACTAGTTAGTGATGTTAATTGAAATGTTTAAATACATAAAGTTTATTAGTGCTACTAATAAGTTAATTGTGATTAATAATAATGCATGCGTTAGAAGCATACATATGAACTAGCTAGGTCTTGTACGTATGTGATCAAAGTTTGAATAGATTGCATGAGTTTTCACAACTTTGTTGTAATTAGAAATAAAAATCTATCTTTCTCAGTGAATATCTATGTTTTATGACACTCATGTATGATTTTGTAAGAATTTATCTCACTTTCTAATTAATTAATTTATTTTCTTATAGTTTACTATTTTATTTTAGTTGTTTTTATTTTTTTTTTGCCATCATGACTAAATTAACTCTGGCCCATACTATACCCAACACTTTATTTCATGTAAAAGTTTAAATTTTTTGGTTCAATTAAAATACAATAAAATGGTAAAATAACCTAAATGTGGAATGTGGGGGTGTGCTTTGAGAATCCAAAACCCTAGCATGATTTCTCAACCTTCTCATGGTCCCATGCAAACTCATGCATCTACACATACCATGCCCCATATGCTCCTTGATTTAGGACCAATTTATCTTTGGTTTGATGAATCAAGGACCATCTCACATCTACTGTAGCGTTTAATTTATTTCTGTGTTCATTTATACTACTGGTTTTGGTAATTAACTAATTCAAGCCAATCTAGATATAATTAGCTAAGTTATCATACCATGCTTACAACTTTTTATCTTTCACTTGTCTTGTTAATTTATAGAAGAATCCTACATATATATATATATATATACAAGTTTATAAAGTATTTGGGTCAACATTAAACAATGACTGATTAATTCTTATTTTACTACTTGGGATGTCATAAGCCTTACAAAACATTAAAAAGAATAATGTTCATTTAGAAAATCATATGAAAAACCAAAAAACTAATTCATAAAAAATGTACACCCACGCACATTATAAAAGGCTTTATTCTATTAACTTTGGAACTACATAATTTGTAATTGTTTGATATTTATTTTAAATAAATAAAAATAATTTATAGAGGTATATAAGTAAATATGATTTTTACAAGCACATGTCTATATATATATATATATATATATATATATATATATATATATATATATATATATATTGTATGGAGAAAAAAAACTGATATTAATGTGCATATGCATAGATATATATATGTGTATGTAAATTGAAAGCCTAAAGGTAAAAAAAAAAATAAAAGATTTAAAGAAAAATTCAAACTATGAAGAGAAGGAGATGCTACATTGGAGAGTGTGGAGAAAGGGCTAAAGTAATGGATAAGAGCAGTTTGGAGAGATGAAACCTTGGCTTTGATGGAAACTAGGCAGCAACTGGATTTAAATGAGATGAAAAGTTTGAGCAAATATATGGAGTAGTGCTTTAGCTAACAAATCGGAGCTAGGGTTTTACTTGGTATATGTGTGATCCTTCAAAACCCTATTTATTTTGGTTCTCTCAAGTGTCCCAAATTTATTAATTCCCTTTACCTTATATATATATATATATATATATAAAGTTAAAGGTTATATATATATACATATATATATGTATATATGTATATATATATAAGGATCAATTCTCTATGGACGTCCATAGATAAAAACTCTATGGATGTCCATCATTAGCCGTTGGATTTAGATCCAACGGTTAACATTGATGAACAGTAGTTACTACACTAAATGTCCCGTAGTTACTATTTGAAACGATGATGTATAGTAATCAATGTCGGCCGTTGGATCAAGATCCAACAGCTAATGATGGACATCCACAGATTTTTTATCTATGGACGTCCATAGAGGATGTAAATTATATATATATAAATATATATTGCAAACAATATTGTAAAAAAAAAGCTAAAATAAATAGTATTGATTTGTAGAAACGTCTAAAATATATATATATTTTTTTAAATTGCAGCAAGTAAATGCATAAAATTTCAGATAAATTTTTTTTTCATAGAGACCAATGATATAAATAGAAGTTATTAATTAACATGAATCAAATATATCACCGGTACATCTTATATCTATGGAGATTTCAATTAGTAATTATAGATTATTTCATGGCTTATGTCTAGATATTAAGATTTAAACAATTTGATTTGTTTTAATTTAGTAACATAGAAAGATGTTGTTAATGTGAATATTTAGTAGGATATGGTTCAACTAATTACATGAACTTTTGCATGGATGCATACTGTTTATTATGTTGCAAAAAGAGCATTCAAAAGAGCAACTAAAAGTTGGGACAAGCATTATAGATTCAAAAAGAATAGTTCAATAATGTTATTAATGAGAAAGAGTTAATTTACAAAAGAAGCAAGGATTAATAATCCAAAATAATTAAAGAAGAATATCAGATGAATATTTACAAGTCTTTGGCAGTGCTTTGAGAACCAAAAAAAATAATAATAATAATAAAAAGAGGAGAAGATAATGAAGAATAAAGTTGATATAGATGTAGGGGGAAAAAAGTTAAAAAAAAATTCAAGTGTTTTCAATCACAAGTTCATTACCTTTTCTGCTTATAAGAATCTTTTTAAGCGGTTGACTAGTTAAACTCATATTAAGGTTTTGTGTATATTTTAACTCCCAAAACCAATATATATATATAGTTTTGGCATTCATTCAAAGATTAATAATCAAAGAATAAACAAAACTTGTAATGAAAAAAAGGAATTAAAACAAAAGGAAGGAACAAATTATTGAGGAGTCTTTTTTATCATAGAACAAGTTATATAATGACATATTTTGTGGGTTCCACATCCCCACTTGACTTCACAAAAGGCAACAACCTAAGCATGGTTTTCCACAGGGGCATAAATGTAAAAAAAAAGTAAAAACAAATAATAATAATAATAAAACCTTTAAATTTTCCAAACTTAAGTCAAATAACTTGATTATGATATCTTGTTCACAAGGCTGAAACACAAATATGTGTGCTTTGATTAAGAACAAAGAAAAAGACACAAGTGGTCTTATCATGTCCATGCACCATCCTTCCAAGGGAAAAAACATGTAAATGAGAGCTTGCACAGAGGGTATTCTAGTCTTTTCAAATCACATCCTTCTTTTCAAAATTCTCTTGAGTGGGGTCCAAACTCTCTTGCTCCCCTCCCTCCCTCTCTGCTCCTCTTGTCTGACGCACCACTGCCCTTTCTCTCTCTCTCTCTCTCTCTCTCACTAACTTGTGAGCTTGGTGGTGCCTGATACTGCAAGCAAAGCAAACACCCCACACTGTATGCATATTTATATTTATGATTATTTATTTATTTATTTATCACTAGCCTCTAAAAACCTCTTTATCTTCACTCACACAGCCATTGTTTGTTGTGGTTGAAACTTGAAAGCTTAAAGACTTCATCTTCATTCTTGAAGCCAAGGAAGCAGTCATTACCAGTAAGATTATGACACAAGGGTACACTCTTCTTTGTTTGTTTACTTATGTTATTATTACTGTTATTGTTTATTGTTTACTTTTATTAAACAAGAAGGGAACTTGTTTCAATATTGTTTCTCTTTGTCATAGGTTGATGACAGTTTATGATCACCTGCATTGTCTCATGGAGTTTTGTCTCTGAAGAAGTGGGAGCAAACTCTCTCTAGACTTCACTGTGTTTGTCTTTGTGTTCTTCTTTGCTTGCTCTTGTCTTTGTGTCCCCATCTCCAAAGCAAGCAACTGTTCATCAAAACAGTTTGCTAGCAAGCTTTCTTTTCTCTTTCAAATCTTCATCCCATTTCCCTTCAATCTTCTCCTTCTTCTTCTTCTTCTTCTTCTATTTTTATAATATATATATATATATATATATATATATAGGGGAATAGTTTTTCATTTCATGAGTTGTTGTCCTTTCTCAAGACTACTTTTTGGTCTGAATAAACAAAGGGACTAGCACAAAGATAGAGAGAGAGAGAGAGAGAGAAAGCATGGATCTTTCTGGTCATGAAGGGGATATCCCCATCCCAATCCCCATAAGCAGCAGTTATGGAGGTGGAGGAGGAGTAGTAGTTCAGAACATCCAAGACAACAACAATAACAACAACAACAACAACAACAACAACAACAACAACACTAACAATGGGCCTCTGCCACTGACCATTGAAGAGCATCATCATCATCATCATCATCACCAGCAAAACAAGAAAGGAGTGGTAGTGAAGTACAGAGAGTGTCTAAAGAACCATGCAGCCTCCATAGGAGGGAATGCCACTGATGGATGTGGAGAATTCATGCCAAGTGGAGAAGAAGGCACCATTGAAGCACTCAAATGCTCAGCTTGCAACTGCCATAGAAACTTCCATAGAAAAGAGATTGAAGGTGAGCTCCCTCCTTCTTCCTCCTGTGAATGCTACCACCATTACAGATCAATGAACGCTGTGAACCATCACCCCCACCACCAGCAGCACCACAAAGGTGTTCTCATCCCAAGACCTTCTCCACATCAAATGATCATGCCCTTAGGGGCTGTTGTTCAAACCTCTGAGTCTGATGACATGGAAGGTGTTCTTGCAAGACCTCCAATTGTCAAGAAGAGGTTCAGAACCAAGTTCACTCCAGAGCAGAAGGAGAAGATGCTCAGTTTTGCTGAAAAGGTTGGATGGAGACTTCAGAAACAAGAGGAGAGTGTGGTGCAGCAGTTCTGCCAGGAGATTGGTGTCAAGAGAAGAGTTCTCAAGGTTTGGATGCACAATAACAAGCACAATTTGGCCAAGAAATTAGCCCCACTTCAGCTCCAGTGATCACCATCTTCTTCTTCTTCTTCTCCTTCACTGTTTATCTTTCTTTCTTTCTTTCTTTCTTTGTTTTACTGTGCTTTTTTTTCTTCTAAATTTTTATATATTCTTGTACTTTTAGTAGTTGTAGTAGTTCTAGTAGTTAGTAGTAACCAGTGTAGCTTTGAATTGATTTTTTTTTTTCTTCTTTTTTATTTTTATTTTTGGGGTGATGTTCTTCATGCTAAGATAATTAGAAGTACTGTTTTTTAAGGGTAAATCTATCTGGATTTTTGCTGTCTTTTCACTTGCCTCTCTTTTTCTCTGCTCTTTTTTTTTTTAGGTTCTCACATGTGGGCTCTATATTGTCAAAATAATTTTCCATAATAATTCCTTTTTACTCTTATTATTATTATTATTATTATTAAGTCTTAGATTTTTTAATCATGCTTATCAAATAGAAAACTGAGATCTCAATCCAATTCTCTTCTTCTTTTCTCCTCTTCACAACACAAAAGAAAACAAATGTGAACTATTTATTAATTATAAATGTTTTAATAAATTAATTATAATGATTTAATTAAATTGTTAAAATTTATAAGAAAAAGAAATTGGGAAATGTTATGATGGTGATTGCTGCAAAGGCAAGTCTGCAGGTCTGCATGTTAGATGCCAGATAAGGTTGGCTTGTTGGCAATTGAAATGAAGAGTGCCAACTACCTTACAACAATAGTTTGTGAATTGTAAGGATGGTAATTTATGTCAGTGAATCACCTTAATCCTCTTTTTTTTTTTTTTTTTTTTTTTATCTTCTCATTTTTCCACTGCTTGATTTCATCTTCCTTCTTTTATCTTACCTTTTTAATTTAAGCCTTCAATTTTTTTTCCCCTCATATCTTTGCACTAGCATTAGTGTATAATACTACAAAATCTCAAATTTGTTTATTTAATTATTCTCTCTCTCTCTATATGTAGAGAGTTGAAGTTTACAATGTACAACCAGATAATGTAATCAAGATCTTCTAGACCATACAGGGAGTACAAAAATTTCATTGTACATATTTTCCACAAACATTTAAGTACTAAAACTAGTAAATTTTAACCAAAAACAAAATCAAGGTATACATATAATCTTGAGGACAAAAATTTCATTGTACATATTTTCCACAAACATTTAAGTACTAAAACTAGTAAATTTTAACCAAAAACAAAATCAAGGTATACATATAATCTTGAGGACAAAAATTTCATTGTACATATTTTCCACAAACATTTAAGTACTAAAACTAGTAAATTTTAACCAAAAAAAAAAAATCAAGGTATACATATAATCTTGAGGACAAAAATTTCATTGTACATATTTTCCACAAACATTTAAGTACTAAAACTAGTAAATTTTAACCAAAAAAAAAAATCAAGGTATACATATAATCTTGAGGACAAAAATTTCATTGTACATATTTTCCACAAACATTTAAGTACTAAAACTAGTAAATTTTAACCAAAAAAAAAAAATCAAGGTATACATATAATCTTCTTATATGTTATATTTATATATATAATAAATAGACTCAATTGAGTCCCGTTCTTTTGATGAATTGTGGGAAAGCCACGTATTAAGGACGTCTATGTTTTCACTCTACATAAGTTCAGATTTAAATTTGTCTTATCAACATATTTTAACATACTGTCATAAAAAACCTGATGTTAATAAATTAAAAAATGATTGAATGTATAAATTTTTAAATAATACCTAATAAAAAAATTAAAAGAAAAAAAGAATTTGAAAGATTGATTTGTTAGCAAAAATGAAGTGAGATATAATAAAGAGTAAAAATAATGGAGAGGAGGAGGTAATTAATTAGGAAGGAGGTTGATGTCACATGAGTTGCACTGCAGGGTGGGTTGGATTTGATTTCATAAATAAAAGAAAGAAAGAAAGAAAGAAAGAGGTCCAGAATTGAATGCACAATGTAAAAGCATTGGTTATGGATGTCAGCTCACACCCATGACCAATGCATAGCTTCTTTGTCTTTAAGACTCCCCATTTAATGCCTCTTTATTACTCACTATCCCCCACTCTTTTCCACACCCTAACTTAATACCACTCATACACACCTTCTAACAAACATAATGCCATATTTTTACGCTCATATTTTCAGACATCTTATTCTTGTGTTCACTACTCTTCCCATCTAATCTGATGACAAAACTCTACAACTTTTTTATGTTTTTTTTTTTATAACTTACTTTTTATGTTTTTGAAGCTTTGGCTGCTGCTTTTTGTTTGAAGTCAAAATATATAATTTTCTGTCTAAATAATTATAAATTTTACTTACGAGGATGTATATATGCGCGCCTGGTAGATGAGATTTCTTTTTATGGGTCAAAATGCATACTTAGGTAGATGAGTTAACTGGTTGATTAGATGGTATAATAATGATTGACTTATGTGCATAATTTTTAAAATTTAATTTATGCTATGCGCGCATGGTATACAAAAAATTTTAAATATTTTTCAATAATAATTAGATGCATGCTCCTCTGGTGAACTTATGTGTGCATAATTTCTCTATAACAACAATCACAACTCTCATTAAGTAAGAAGTCCTGTTGAGCCCCACCACCAAACAAATGCTCAGGTTGGTAGGAGTTTGCACCTCCTAATTACCATATATAGACTACATTGGATACTCTTCTTGTAAAAAAAAAAAAAAATAATAATAATAATAATAATAATAATAATAATAATTAATGAGCTCATACATCGGGTCGGGCTTGGGTTCGGGCTACCGCTCAACTGATCTCGGGCTTGGTATTGTTAAATTAAATTTCGACGAATCTAATCCAACCCCGACCCGACTTGAGCCTCGAACTGACCCGACCCAACCGGTGAACACTGTAAACGTTGAGTTTGAGATTTTAAGGGCCGTAGCCGTAGGCCCGGCCCGGTGATAACTCAGAAACATTTGATTAATGCTTAGTCATTAGGCTTGCTATTAGTGTTATTATTACATTCCATGGACATGGACACTGAGAAGACAAACCAATGCTGGTTCCATGTGCGCAGGCGTGATGTTTTTTCTAGATATTGGGTTTTCACATTGCTTCTATATTAATTATAAACCATGAACAATATTGGATATATGGTTTTAAATATTTAGGGTTTGGGTTGTAGGTGAAGAAGAGGTACTGAATGATGTTTCTGGGATCCCTAATTCTTTATCACAAATTGCCAAAGATTCTTCTAAAAGTGATTGGAGACCAGCACTGAGGTTAACAGAGAGAAATTCATGCTGACAAACAACCACCAGAGTAAATAGGAGGGACATAATGTTTGGACATTACATAGAAAATTAAATATTCACAATGAATATGAACCAGTGAATCATGAATACTTAGGAGACAATGAATTCAATGTACAAAGGTTTCCAATGAAAAAAAATAAATAAATAAATAAATAAGCAAAAATGAACTCAATTCAAGAATGATAACTTGTTTGAATTGTGGAAAAATCAACGGAAAATGAACACACTAGCTATAACACGCGTGCATTTAGTCCCCTGTTACTTATCAGGTGAAATGATCATGATTAAAGCTCTTTTAATCATCGTTAAAATAAAGCATTAGCAAACTCAAGTATCTGACAGCTAAAATCAGTAACAAATTAGAAAAAGGTTTAGCATGATTGAAGCAATCCTGTAGAAATAATAATTCATCATCAATCAATTCATCAAAATTCAAGGAATTTGGATGCAAGTGATCATCAATCATCTCTATTAAAAGTGCCAAAAGGAATGAAGCAAGCATATTTGTTTTTCTGTGTACTATATCCCATATCCGATTACGATATATGCCAAGTCAAATCCAGTAGAGGGAAATACGAATCCGGTCGTATTTCCGATATTTGCAAAAAAAAAAAAAAACATTTTAAAGGAGGAACTGAATCTTGCCAATGAATTCTCAATGATCTGAACTATTAAAAAAACAACAGATTTAATGTGGCAATGAAATCTTGTAGGTATGAGAAACATACCAAGATGCAGAAATAATAGAATTTGGAGGTACCCAATCTGGTTGAAATTTGTTCTTATTAAGAAGACACCGCTTCACATTTAAGGAGAGCACATGTTCATTTTAGCAATGTTATCAATTATTGACAGAAATAATTTGAAGGTACTAATTTTGATCTATATATCTTTTTTCTGCAGCAAGATTAATTTAGATCCCATTTTCAAATGATTTAAATATAGATTGAGCATAAGGAGTGTTTTTCAAAAGCCGACATAAAGCATGCAACTTTAATTGCTTTTATCACTCAAGTAAAAGACAACATTTCGGTTTAGCCTGCCAAGAAGACTACAAGATTGTGAAGCATGTCACATTCCTTGATGATTAATTGCAATATATATAGAATGTATGGTATATACTAAGTGTATTTGTTACAAAAAACTTTTACATGCAATTAGTATACGTGATTGGACAAGTAATATAATAATAGGAAAAAGAATCACCACACCAGGAATTTCCTGATGCTACAAATTATCAAAATTTTATCTAACTCTGAACTTTATATGATTAATGAAATTAAAAATAAATTCAACTTAAAAGCGCCTAACCGGAGAAATTGAGAAAAAAAAAAAATAGGTAGATAAGAAGAAGTCAATGTTCAGAGATTTCATCTACCTCCAACCAAATATGGGTTTTTAAAAACCCTTACCTTACCTTACTTCCATCTACTTCCAACCAAGCACATCCTAGAGTTTTTATTTGTTTCTTGGAGGTTGCCCACGTTACCGCTCCCCATTGTGCAAAGAGGATTACAAAGAACCTGTGGCTTTCCAACTGATTCTATTAGAATTTTTTGACATGTCTGATCTTATCAATGCAATGTCTACTTTTTTTGTTGAAACTTCATGCCCTTCTCTAGGAGGTATAACTTTCACTTTAGCCTCTTTGTAATTTTATCCTTATTCAGCAAATTTATTAACTTTCTCTTGTTTTTTTTTTTTAAAAAAAAAATTGATAAACCACAACATTACTGAAAAGAAGGTATAAAAAAATCCACCAAAAGTGGACAGAGACATAACAGGACAACAAAACAACATTTTACAAAATAGAAAGAAAAGATAACCGAAAAAACACTGAAAAACAAGATAGAAATCACAGCCCCAAAAAACCAGAAAAAGGGCACCCTCCGAGCATAGGAAAGGGGCTCACTCACTCTTTAATTTGTTGATTTTTCTTCGTCAGTGTCTGTGAGGTGTCCGAAGAACTCCAAACTGCTCTTGACAGTGGTTACTAGACTTTCCAGTAAGGTTCTCTCTATCTCTTTGCCTTCCAGTAGGATTTTTTTTTATTATAAATACTTTATTATGTTTAGGGTAGTCTTTTTATTTTCTTTTTCTAATTTTGTACTTGAATCACAAAATAAATAAAGACAACCCACCAGAAAATTTTTTAATTAGTCACATAAAAGTCAAATAATAAAGATAAAATAGCAAGTACAGTCATACGATTAAAAACTATTACAGCCATCGACCACATTACTATAATAACAGTAATAACTGAGTAGTAGACACAATAACTTCACTTTATGTGGTTCCAAGCAAATCCCTGGTGTATGTGAGTAATTATGACCGTTTAGGACGTAGAGTTAATTTTCAGATTATGATTAATTTATTTTCTATATAGAAACAGGGAGTTCCCTGATTCTAAAACCATGGAAGAGGAGTTCTAATGTATAGTGTTAGCTATACTAGGATTCATTATGCCCTAACTATTACTGTCACTTAGGCACCAAAAAATATTGAGCCATCTTTGCTGAGAACTTCAATGACTAATTAGGGTCATGAAGTTGTTATAAGAAGAATAAAAGTGGTAAGAAAATTAATGTTACACACCAACAACACAAAAGGAAAAGGAAGGAACAGTAAATATCTTTCACTAGATGAGGAGGCAAAACTTAGCCTAAAACAAATACAAAGGTCATTGGCAACACAAAAAGAAGACCGAAAAGAGAGCGACCGAAGGAAAAGCAGTAGGCATGATGCATGATCGTTCACCATTTACTCATATTAGTCAATTAACTTCTTTTACCTTAAATAGGATATATAATCTCTAATCTATAATAATAAGGCCATATTGTCTGACATGGCGTACAATTGTGACCATCTAGATCAAAGTCCATAAAGTACTAGACTGCATAAAACTAATGCCATAACCATGAAGTTATGAGACGACTTAATTAAAGCAATTGGAAATTTGGTTTTCTTTGCCATGCATGCGAGGAGGAGGGGGGGGGGAGTATAATAATTGGGTTGGATGCAAAAGAAGAGAAATGAATAAATTAAGTAGATTAATTCTTTTCAAAATTAAACCATTAGTCAAGCCACTGTAGCCGCCCAGAATTATTGTATTAATCCGTTTGACTATTAATTTTATTATTAAATTTATTATTAAAATTTATATGTTATATTTAATAATATTTATTTTTTTAATTAGTCAAAAAATATATATATATATATATGTGTCACATGTTATGGAAGTGAAAAAACAAAAATGTAATATAACTAAATCTCTTATTAAATATAATCCGAATTATATGAGATTTTAAAATACTATAAGCTACATTGAATTTTTAAAAACCTATAAACTCAAATTACATATAACTACAAAACCCTCTAATAAAAAATACAGCGGAAATAATGATAATTAAAAAAAATATACCTAACGCCCAACCACCGTAGCCATCTCGGCATCCGTCTGGAGACGAGGAAGAAGTCCTGTGAAAACTACAATCTTTCCACCGGAAAGGCAAAAGGCATTGACAGTGTCATCCCTCACCACAAGCACCTCCCAATTCAATCAATCCATCCAAATGGCGCTCGCCGAGCTTTCGCTCGCGGGAGCGCTCAGTGCAAGGAACAGTCTCAAAATGACCACAGAAAGATAGTGACAAGAAAGACGGTCTGAGGGTTGTGGTACCAGTGCTGGGGCTGCCCTTGATCGCGGTGGTAGAACCGGCCCCAATGGGAGAATGGATTGGTATTACGTTTGGAGATGAATCTCAAGAAGCGAGGAGGAAGAGGATGGGGTTTGAGGGAATTTCACGTGATATATTATTTGAAGCCGTAGGTTTGTTTGGCGCATATAGACAGACCTTTGTTTGGAATCTCAGCATTTGAAGAAAATTAGTACTTACTAATTTTAATAATAAATCATCTCCAATATGATGCAAGAACTGCTTCCTAATATAATACATGAGATCTTTGTTCTTAACATAGAAGAAATGTAATAACTAATATATCCAACGATATATTAATATAAAAAATCACTTAAAGTTTTTATATAAATTATGGACAATGTTTTTATCGAGACAATACAAACTTGCATACAGATAATGGTGATCAATTGTGCTCCAATTGTAGTCTTTTTAAAAATTAAAATTTATTGTTAAAGAAATGACTAATAATTACAAAAAAATTATCTTTTAAAATAAATAAATAAACAAAACTAAAGTTTCATAATTCAATTTAATCTAGGTAGCCCCTATATACTAATCTTGAAATCCTTGGTGTCCTTGTTAAATAATATCGTAAAATTATTATAAAAAAAAATCAAATGCATGCCAAAGCGGAAAAACAAACAACAAAATTTTATAAAACATAATAATCATTATCTCTTTATGAAGTTATATAAATATAAATATGAGTCTAGAAACAAGAAAAAAAATTTGGGTAAGATACCAAACTATGACATATTTTCATTTTGCAATCCAAAGTTCAATTTGAATCAAAATTATCATCCAACTTCAATTATGTTTCATAGAATATTCACCAAAAAAAATTTCAGTCTATTTTTTATGATATGGATTCCAAAACTTTTTTATCCAACTAATATAAAAGTATCAACCGATCCTCATGTATGTGCTAACAAAAAAAATTCAGTATTTACATCATTAAAAATATATCAAAATTTTTCGAATGACCACCAGGTG
This sequence comes from Dioscorea dumetorum, assembly GCA_902712375.1. Lineage (NCBI taxonomy): Eukaryota > Viridiplantae > Streptophyta > Magnoliopsida > Dioscoreales > Dioscoreaceae > Dioscorea > Dioscorea dumetorum. The sequence continues at coordinate 5,559,368 of CACTHL010000739.1, forward strand.
AAACAAAATTAAAGTTGTGTAAATAGATTTAAAACACAAAATTCATGGAACTTAAACAAAATTTAGACGACCATCCAAAGTTATAGATTTAAAACATAACCAAGTAAATAGATTTAACTTAAGACCCCAAGTCAGATCATTCATGTAAATAGATTTAAAACACAACTATCCAGGGTATCTTGAAGATCTACTGCATTCTTTTAACTTGATGTTCACTTCCAAGGTTTGCATGCATATAATACTGTGAACATAAAACAACACCGATATTACACAAATAACAGAAAATGGCATTAAATTGGCCAGTAAATAGATTCAACCATACAGACTAATCTCCATGAAAATCTACTGCAGTCCCACAACATTAGACTACCAAAATTTGCATGCATATAATAATGTGAACATTGAATGACGCAGATATGACACAAATACCAGAGAATAGCATCAAGCTACAGCATTGATCATATAACTTCCCTCAACAATATAACTTGTTAATCATATGCTATTGCATTTCCATTTAAATTTTGATTAAATAGTATAAATCACAATATTGAAGTTCTGGTCTTTATCCTTGGTGCTCTTCTTGGAGGTTGCATGAACTGGCCCTTTTTGAAGTCAGTGATCATGTTGTACACCTGCATTCATGCAAAAAGAGTTACCATTGGTATCAGATGACAGTCTAAAGGAGATGCTTTGTACCAAAGAAAAAACAAAAAAAAAATAGAGTGGAGCTGCCTTGTGACTCTTGAATTCATAATCATTCGAATTCAAGCGAAATTATATACATATTCAAATATAGTACCTTGCGCACCCCAGAAGTTAAGCCAATGCTCTTCATCAAGTGGTCATCAACAATTTTCCTTGCAACTGTGCTTGATTTCTCTCCATTGACAGGGAGATCTGAGCCACCTTTAAAAACATATACAAAAAGCAGGAATAAATGCCTACTTTAATACATGGTCACACCGTATTCCTATCTGAATCAAATGATACATATCAAAAGTGAAAAAATCACCTGCGAGAGTCAAACTCATTAACTCAACATACATGTGTAGTCGGATGTGAGAGAAAACATGAACATATTCCCCAACATCTTCTCTCAAATTCACATTACAACTTAAAACATCCAGATCAAGCATTTTTTTAAGGTACTTGTCAATTATCTTTCTCCTTGTACTTTGTTTGGTATCTTTTTCATCAATTAAAACCAAGGGAAACTCCCACAGACCAGCAAGCAGTCCTTCTTCCGGCCTTTTGACAAGAAGATATTTTGGTCTCTTGTTGGGTTCCTTCAATAACTTTTGACCCGGGGCTTGCACAATTTCAACAACACAGACAGCAGCAAAATCATGCCTCTGCCTTACTTTTGCAACCTTCAAAGGATAATCAATGACTTTTACTGATGGATTGCTTATAGAGAGTAGAAAAGCTCGGCATTGTTTCGAAACTGGGCATGCAGCACAGGCGGGGCTAGTTTTGCTGCACAATGTTGCTCCAAGTTCCATCATAGCTTGGTTAAAATCTCCAGGCCTGTCAGGATCAACCAACTGCCCAGCTAACCTCCTATCATAATTTAAAGTTTCTAAGAAACAAAGTTAAATACATTCTGATAAGTTGGAAGTTCAGAATAGTTTGCATTTTAATATTTCTGTGTATGAAATAGCATTAGCTTTTGGATTAATCAGGAAAAAGTGCCAGCGCCTCATTTCTGATAGATCTAAATTGGGCTTCCACAAATTGTCAAGTAACTTAAGAGCAGATCACAGTTCATTACATGGCAAATAAAGCTCAAATCATGCCAAAATGTGTTGGCTTGACAATAATGGAAAACAGTAATTAATTAATATGTGAAATACATATCCACGACAGGTCTCATCAACTTTCAGTTGCATAAATGATTCTGACACTTTAATTTAATGACATCGCAGAAAAAAGAAGAGAACTATCAACTAACAAGCTTCATGATAAAGAGCGTCATAAACTTCCATACTCACCAGAAAGTCTTCACTGTGGAAGTTTCTTTGGGGTTTGATGAGATTGCCATTAGCCTGCTGATCACTCTAACCACATTCCCATCAACAACAGGCACTGCCTATAATAATTTTAATGAATTAAGCAGCTTCCAGTTTATTTTAATCTACACTAAACAATAGCAAAGCACATATATTAAAAATAAAAAATAAAACAAAATAAAACAAACCAAGATATTCACCTCATTGAAAGCTATTGAAGCAATTGCACCCGCTGTGTACTCTCCAATCCCTCTAACTCCACGAAGCGCAGAAACTGTGCGAGGAAATTCACCTTCTTGGACAATGGACTTTGCCCCCTAAAAATCCAAGCCTCAACAAATTCAATAGTGATTTTCTCTGATAAACATCTCAAACATACCAAAAACAGAAGCAAAGGCTAGATTCTTTTCCTCATCTCTGAGTGAAAATCACACACACACACCCTGCAGGCACTAAGATGCTGAGTGAAAACCCACAGGGAACCAAGAACCTCACAAAAGAAAAGGAAAATGAAATTGGATTCTTCCAAAAAGCATCTCAAGCTTCCCAACAAACCCAAAATTACAAATTAATAAAACTTAAAGAATAATAAAGGATCTTTTTTTCCCACTTCTATTCGAGTAAAATTTAAAAAACACATTGCAGGCACCGGCATATTGAAACAAGCAATTCAAGGAATGAACGAAATTGGGTTCTTCCAAAAAGCATCTCAAAATTCTTAACAAAAATAAAATCACAAAAAATAACATATAAACACAAACAAATTAATAACAAGAAATTCCTTTCCACATCTCTATGAGTAAAAAACACGAACATAATGCGTGCACTGTTTCAATGGACCGAAAAAACACAAAGAGCCGAGCAATTCAATGAATGAATGAGATAAATTCATCACCTCCAAGAGAAATCTAGCTCTTCGGTAGTATCCCAATCCAGCCCACATCTCATTAACCTCCTTCACAAGCAACAATGTCAATGGAGATAAAAACAAAAACAAAGAAAAATAGATACGCAAAGGGAAAATGTCCATCACTATGGAATTTCAACAAACACCTCCTGGGTGGCAACGGCAAGCAGCCGGAGAGTTGACCACCGCGCCATCCACCGGTTATAGTACTCGATCACGGTCCGCACCCGCGTTTGCTGCAGCATCACCTCCGAGACCCACACCGCGTAAGCACGTTCCTCTTCCGCTTCGCCATCGCCACTGCCTCTCGTCCTCCATGGCAGGACCCGCTGATGCTCGTCGAACCACTGGAGAAGAGAGGAACGGATCCGGACGGCATCTTCCGAGGAGAAATCCTCGATGTCACCGGCTTCTGGAGATTTTACTGATCGGAGTGCCGAGGGTTTTGCCACCGGCGCCCTTGAAGGGGTTCTCTTTCTCTTGACTTTGGCTTTGGCTTTGGTTTCATGGATTCCGACCTCCATTGATGAGGCGATATGGATGCTCATGCTCAAGATTGGAATTTGAATTGACGAATTTCCCCGCCAAGATGCCGAGCTTAATTCCCCAATAATGTTTTTGGGGGCAAAAGAAATTATTATTTTATAATGATTATTTTATTTATTTTATTTATTTATTTTAAATATTAATAAATACAAATTTATTAATTGAGAGAGAATTTGTTTATGTTTCATAATCAAAAAGACAAAAAAAAACATTTAGGGAGACTGAAATTATATGCAACTGATTTTGAGCGCTTTTTGATTCTAATGAAAACAATATTATGATGAAATCATCTACATAAGAATAGATTATTCAAAGATACCTTAGTAGATGATAATTAAAATTTAGATAGTAATTATGTTTTACCAAAATATAAACATACAATCTATTTTGTAAAAAAATTATTAAGGATGTGATTTAATTTAATTCACAGACAAATAAAAGACAAATGACTTTCGATATGTATTTTTTTCAAAAGTAAAATTTTAAAATAAAAGTAGTCCCAAAAATGTTAATGTTATGAATTTTGTATGGCATTTTCCAATATATTTGATTAATTATTAATTTATATTTTCTTTATATCCTAGTTAAAAAAAAATATTATTTTATATATTTAGTGAAATTATTAATTTAGCATATTAATAGAAGTCGGGACTACAAAAATATATTTACCCAAGGTTATTAATTTATTAAACATTCATTTACCGAGATTTTACTATATATAATATTAAATGCAAAATATTTTTTTAATTTGTTTTGGGAGAAATTATAAATTTTTTATTTATTAATAAAAATATATTTTACAATGAAAAGCATTTTAGAATTAAGTTTGTGGAGCAACCTCTAAAACCATGTTTCAATTTATATTTTATTTTTAGTGGTCAAAATCTATTTCATATAATTTTATTTTGATAAATACTTTTTTTTTATCAAATAAATATTTATTTAGATCAATGTTATAAAAGAACAAACCATACTTGTGGTTTAACCGGTGAACCGGTGCTTAAACAAGTCTAGTTCCCTAATTAGATATGAATTGCAATTGAACCGGTAAAAATCAGTATGAAGTGATTATTTTTAAGTGAACCAATGGTTGAACAGACTATCTAATCAATGGACTAATGAGTTTTTAGATCAATAGGTTACTAAATAAATAAAAAAATATTAAATTAAATTATTTAAAATATTTAAATTGATCCAACATTGATTCATTGATCCGATGGTTGAACCATTGACCTGACACCTAAACCGATTCAACCATCCACTGGTCAAAATATTAAAATTTCAATTGCCACTTTAATTGTATAAGAGGACTATGATTCAATGTTGTGAAAGGTTTTTTCTTTAAGCACCCATAACTGCCAAATAAAAATGGCAAACGTCTATTTCTTATAAAATTATTCTGCATTCATTGTTGACATAAATGCACTCAGCATCCTACTTAATGATTTAATACATAATCAATCTCTATGAAAGAATTGGATGATTGAATTTTCTTATCTTTATAATAACTTAAAAAAAAAACCCACCAACCTATTACTAAATAAATTAAAAGCAAGAGAAAAATAACAAAGACGATGCGCTCGGGAAAGTTTCAAGTCAGCCCACCAATTTTGACATCTACTTTTGTTGGGGTTCAATGGCAAGAACGAAAATTCTTAGTGACTAATGGGTAGTTTAGTCATTTGAATTAAGCATAGAACTTTGACCTCACATATTTTCAATTTGATGACCTGTATTTAATTTATATTAAAATAATCACTGAATTTCAATATGTTTTCTCCGGTTAATTAATTACTCGAATGTTTTTATCCTTAATTACTGATACGACTGTCATAAAGTCAGAGGTTAACTAGCATATTTGGTTGTTCTATATAGCACATAATTTTTTCACGTCAGGTTGCCATTGATATCATCAGAAAATTTCCATATTAATAAAAATAATAATAAATTAAATTAAGATTAAGTAATTATTTTTGATAAAAATTGAAATTAACTAAAAAAACAAATTAATGTTGAATGAAGTACTAAAAACTTTACGCCAGCTTTGACTTAATCCCAGCTTTTGTGGGTGTCCTCCTTCTTGAGTTCCTCTCTCTCTCTCTCTCTGTCTACCATTTCTCCTTGAACACCTACCTATAAACAAGAGAAATCCATTCAGCATCTTTCTTCATTCTTCATCTGGCATTTGAGCTTGCACAAGCCTCTAGAGATCACTGCAAGTATGGATGTCACTAAGTACTCCAAATCTGAGATCTCTCTTCACTCCTCCAAGAACGACTGTTGGTTGGTCATTCATGGAAAGGTTCATATTTCTCATCTTTTTTTTTTTTTTTTTTTTTGTTTTTTTATCTTCTTTTTCTTGCTGTTTCTCTTTTGTGTTGGTCTTGTTTATGATCTTGAATGGGTTTGCAGGTTTATGATGTGACCAACTTCTTAGATGATCATCCTGGTGGTGATGATGTGCTCATACATGCTTCAGGTAATCAATTTTTTATTCTAATATTTAGTTGTCAAAATTGTGATTTTTAGCATAGTTTTTTTTTTTTATTCTAATTCATAATAGTATGCATGTGTGTGTGTGCATGGGTTCATGATAGAATGATAGATTTTGTTTGCTTTTCTCCCTTTGGTTTGAAGCATCTGGAGATGCTACTCAGTCATTTGAGGACATAGGACATAGCTCTGCAGCCACTATTATGATGGAGGGATACCTGATTGGTGTTGTTAAAGGATATGAGGCCGGAGAAGGTGGGAAGAAGGATCAGGAGCCGGTAAGGGCGAGGGTTTTGCCGGAGAGGACTGCTCCTGCTGCAAGATTCTCAGACTATTTGTGGCCTTTGCTAATCCTTGCTCTGGCCTTTGGTGCTTGGTTTTACTCTAACTCTTACAGTGCTGAGGCTTAGAACAAATTAGTATGTTTGAGTGTTTTTCCATGCATTGTTTGTTTTGGACATTGAGAATTATGGGGAATAATTTTGTGCTTTGATGGCAGTGGATCCAAATTGGCTTTACTTTGTGTTATTTCAAGTGATCATGATGCTGTATTATTTGGATCTGAACACGCTATTGAGTAATTTCTTATAAACAGATGTAGCTTGTCCTGTGGACGATTTCTCAGTGTTTTGATCTTTTGATGTTGCTGATTTTCTTGTTTAAGTGAAATGAATGAATGGTTTATTGGTTCTATCGATGAATTGTGATGAATAATTTCGTATTGAAACTGAAGATATTTGATATATAAGGATTAGTTTTACTTTTATCATTTGAAGCAATCACAATGTTATTTTGTATTACTTGGATTTGAACATGGCTTTGGATCATTGTTTTTTTTTTTTTTTAACAAAGGAAATGTAGCTCATCCTGTGAATTATAATTGTCAGCATTGCATTCCTTTGATGCTGCTAATTTTATACCACTGAAGAGAAACCGATGGATGTTTACCCATTGTATCGATATTAGAGGCATAACAGAGGGGTGACACTGGTTTTCTATTATTATTTCTGCAACACACCAGTACTATTGTGCATATGATTTCATTCCTGGTCTTTCACCTGCATGCCTAAAGCTTTTGATATCTTTGAGAAGTCTCAAGATCACTCATTGTGAAGACCACAGCAGCAAAAAGCCTTGTGATAATGAAACCGAAACGCAAACAGTTGAGACAGTTTCGACCCATTGAACTTGCACTTGGCCACTCCAACTGTCCGCTTCTGCTTTTTTCCTCCAAAAACTGTCAGGCATTTTCCAGTGCTCCGATTCATCCAGAATCGGAAATTCCTGTGGTTGTACTTTGGTGGAGGATTGATCGATTTCCAGTCAGCCTGGCCCAAGTCTTTGAGTGAATGCAATGAGCGAAGCTCAACCACTCCATGTTCGTCGACTGTCAAATAGTTATGACCAGAGCACTTGTCCATGTAATTGCTGAATCTGAACTTGCCCAGTAAGAACTCATCGTCAAACACCAAAACCAAATGCATCGAGGAAGTCAGTCAAGACAAGGAGCTCACTCACCTATGATAGCCAGAAGCCGATCCCGAGGTCGATTGCCAGCCATAGTACGCATTATAGTTGTCAGATTCGCCACCCTTGACGTCTGGAACTGCATAAACTCTTCGGTCCTTGAAAGAAACAAAGTCTGATTGCAAGGAGCCAGCAATAAGAGAGTCATCGTATGCTGTCATATGAGGATATGCATCACTGGCCGGGCATTTGCTCGCGCTACAAGCCGAGCATTGGCTGCAGAGTAGCTTGCTTGTAAGCTTTTTATCGCTCTTTGCATGCACGCATGTTACCGCCAAGATGATCAGCTGAATGGTAAGGAAGAAAGTGGGCTTTGCCATGCAATCTGACTTGAGTATTGCAGAATATATATAAATGTATTCTTAGCTCATGAAACCACAACTGCAAGTTCTTACATATATCTGGTTCATCTTCGGTTTTCCCGTCACAATGGTTTCGTCTCCATCGATAGTGATTCAATATTCTTAGCTGCTTCTTGTAGCTTGTTTTTAAATTGATTTCACCTAGATTGTGCTGTGAGTTTTTTTTCTCATGTTTAATAATTTGAATCATATTAATCAGGAATGAATGTACTGTAAGTCTTGATTTCTGTTAAGTCAGTTGCAGCAGATAATGTGGCAAATGTGGATTTGAAGGAGCCTGTAAGTTTACAGCAGAGTTTTCATTTGTTCATTCAAAAAGAAAGCTCAAGATACAACTTTTGATACAATAAACCAAAGAATCCAAAAGAAGAACGCCACTGCAAACTAGAATTCAGAAAGACACGAAAAGAATCCGTGAGTTTATTGTTAATTATTCAGAAATTTTCTTGATGTTGTCGGTGTGTAATTGTTTTATGCTTGGATTTATTGGTAGAGATCCTTATTCTGCCGGCATTGGCTGATTCTAATGCATTATATTTGTATGTTATTTTTGAATCTGAAGCTCAGCAGAAACTCCCATCTATAATTGTACACATGAGAACATGTGTGAATGTAATAGATGCAGAACTTGATTGTATAAAGCCAAAGAGAAGTACTTCTTACAAATTAGACATTTATGGACTTACACATCTTCAAACTTGAGTTAGGAAAAACAATCATTGATATTATTCATTTTATAAATCTATCTAAAAAGCCTAATTAATAATAATACTAATCAGAACGCATTAGATAAAATCTATTTGGATATACTTTTTTATTTCTTTTAGTATTTTTTAAAATTTGATACTTTTATTTTTAGCACCATTAGTTTGATGAGATATTGGGACCCTATATAAAGAAAGCCTCTTTTATCAGGCATATTTGTGCATATAAAATTTCAAATTCAAAACTATTTATCTTTAAGCAATACAAATCTCTAATATTTTGTTTTAACGAAAATGACAAACATTGTCAGAAGGACAAGCAACCATACATATGCACTAATTATGATAATTTAACGACTCTCGGGAATTTATTATATGGGGTCAGTCAACACGTGAAAATAATAAAATCTACCATATATTGTGAACCATAACTTTTTAATAATACATCTTTCTGTCATGCAACTTTTGAGAAATGAAAAATAAGATTTCGACCCAAAACAAAAAAAACATATACTAAAATCTAATAAATAATGCTTTATAGTATAAGCGTAAAATCCAATAAACAATATATAAACAGTATCTTGGGCATAGGCTTCAAGAACCACCTTTGTCCAGCCAAATGCATTATCACTCCACTAACATTGGCGCCAACCTTTGTTGACAGAGCACATGCATGTTCTCATTAACATAAAAGAAAAAAAAAACAAAATATGGAATTAATATTTTAAACATTGTTTTCAATTTTAAATAGCGGCTAAATATTTTGTTTGGTACGAATATAATAATTTTGAATCGGAGTGGAAGTACTGTAATCATTTTATCTTTACAAATCACTTCAAATCATGAACTTACACAGGTTCATTAATTCTTTTTTTAAAGTCAAAATAAAACAAAGAAGAGCAAATTTGACAACCCTGCCAGCAAGCAAGAAAGTCCAACCTCAGCCTCATCTCATTACTTCTCCAACCAAACTCCAATCATGGCATCAAAGAGAGCAATGAATTATTCACAGAGAATATGCTTTTTTTGATGGAATTATTCCAAGGATATACCTTGTATGTTTATTATCCATTTATAGCGACTCTTTTCCAATCTTCCTCTTATAATCTAATTCATGTCCTTGCCTCTGGATAAAAAAAGTTGATGTTGTTCTTATTTTTTATTTTTCTTTATTTATTTGCAAATTTGAATTTGTTTTGTTGATTGTCATCTAATCATCTTCAAAACTCTTTTTTTTTTTTTAAATGTTTTTTGAAGACATGGTTAGATGACCATCAGCAAACATATTCAAAAATCATGCATAGTTCTACTCCTATGTCTCTCCCTCAATGCTGATCTTTGCTTGATATTTTGAGGTAAATATTCTGCGTAATTCACATCCTTTTTTCCTCAATATATAGGTCATTGTTTGGGGACTTCATAATGTGCATTATCTTTTTTGTTTCTGCTAAAAAAATTGCATATGATCTTATGGCATGTCACATGATTTTTAGGAAAAATATGTCATTAAGGATATGAAAAAAGTAAGAAGGAATTCAACTATGATTTTTAGACTAAGGTGAATGTGCAGAGATTAACAGTTCTTTAAGTTAATTGAGATTTTTGAGAAAATATTTTTGAAGAATGAGGCACAGAAAAAAAAACATTTTTTTAGTAATTAAGGGAATTTCAAGAGAACAAGTACCACAAACATACACAAGCCAAGACTATGCATGTTTTATTTATCTTTAGCATAATTTGAAAAGGCATTTAATTAGACAACTATTATGATATACTTCTTCCAAAAAAGAGTATCATATGTTATCCAATCAACATAAATGTGTCCAAGTATTGTACCTTGGTAATTTAGTTTTATGTGTTTTGATTTGAGGCATTTCAATTAGAAAATACATCTCAAAAATGTAAATTTACAATAATCTTTATTTGATGTACAAGAGATTTATTCGGTTGACAAATTAAAGAAGCCAAAGCCATGCATATAAACCTTTCAATCAACCTCATTTTATGCTATCATAATATTAAGGATGTGTTTGATTGTCCAAATTTTCTATAGAAAAATTTTTTATGAGTCATTTTTCAGTCAAATAAGCTGTTTGTTTGCCCAAATTTTCCATGGAAAATTTTTCCATGAATGTTGTCACCTCTATTTTCCATCAAAACAAGAAAAAACTTTTCCAGGAAAAATAGAAGAGGTTATATGAAAATACAAGCAATCAAACAACAAAATCAGAATTTTTCATAGAAATTTTTTTATTTTCTAGTTAGAAAATAATGCCAATCAAACGTCTATTTGTTCGTTTTCCATGGAAAATTTTTTTCCCCATCCATTTTCTATGTTGCCAATCAAATACAACCTAAGAGAAATTAAAAAAGAGGTGACACAAAAGGGTAAAGCAACCTTGACAAAGATTGATCCAAAAGCTACTTTCTTCTTTTGCCATTCTCATATTGACGTAAACGTGAAGCATATGGTTTCTTACAAAAAACGAAAATCAGATGCTCTGAGCCTATGTTCAATTCAACACTATTTTCGGTTTTCTTTCTCATTTATTCCTTTTCACTAAATAAATAAATGTAGCCTCCCAGTCTACAGTGGATAGATGTTTTGTCTGTTCTGAGTAATGTTGTTTTGCCTCTCTTCTTTTTTTATTTTTAACAAATTATGATTGATCTATGTTATTAAAAAAAAATTTCTCTAAGTACATGAATATTATTTCTAGAAATTGGGTTTATTATCAATAGATTTACATAAAATTGTAGTGCCAACCAATGTAAAGAAACAAAATAGACAATTGACAAAAAAAAGGGAGCTCATTTTACAAGCTTTTTCTTACATTTGTTTGTAATGTATAGAACTCTGTGTTGATAATGGCCGCATAAAAGTTTACAAATTACCTCACTTTCACCAGAATTTGGACTACCAAAAATACAGAGCTTGTCACAAAGTAACTTCGTGAATCATGTGTAAAAAGTTACTGTAAGATTGTATATACCGTATGCTGATTTCCATCTTGTCTTCTTTTGGTTATAGGTGATTGGTTAGATCAGTAGCTTTCTCAAAAGGGATCTCAGAAGAAGAATTGTGTTTGAATCAAGCAAGACGAAGTGCCATCTGCTGGAGAAGTAGTCTTTTCTGGGCGGCGTTGATAATGCCATTACATTCGGCGTTCAGAAGGACCTCTGTCATTATCGCGGCAGCATGCCCAGTGGGTTCCTCAGAAGCCCTCCGAAGCATAAAAACCTGTAGTAAATCATGCACAGTTTATTATCAACTAATAGGGCTGGATTTCCTGGACGATTGTTCAAGTATCCCAGGATATACCAAATTCAAGCAAAGCTTGTAAGTGATGCAAATTCACAAAAAATAACATAAAACCAATGTGCCCTTTGATGTAATGAGAAGTGTTAAAACAGTAGTTAATTTGAAAAATATAGATTTGAATATATAAGCTTGGGTTTCTCATTCTACAAGCTTAAGTTTTTGGATTGAATCAATTGTAGATAATATGTTTGGTTTGTATCTAATAGAAACAATATCAATACGACACCCTTTTAGAAGAAGTACGCGTAGAAGACAAATTTGTGCATATAAATTTCTCATGCTCAAAGTTGCTTATACAAACAAATTAAACCCTGAGCCTCAATGAGCGCTATGATGTCAATGCAGCATATATATATATACATCAGTCTACATTGGTAGTATAAAGAACAAAATACCAAAGAAAGTATTACTACCTGCCCGCGATGTGTTATCTCAATGCAACCAGGTTGCTGGATCCATGGTTCACCATCAACCTGAACAGGAAATGGGCTGTCAAGATGAAGTCTTATCACCTTCCCTTGAGCCAACCTTCGAGCCTGTGAAAGTCCTACCTGTTGAGCATAGGAAAATGCCACAGGTAATTAAAACCCAAAAATATCGCAAATATGTTCACAAATTTGCACTAGTTGCCAATATAGTAAAATGTTAAGAGTAAATGTAAGGCTGGTGCTCAATAAATTAGAAAGTCAAATCTTATACTTCGATGGAAAATTGAGAAGACAGTAACAAACCTGAAGTTTACCGAGGTGCCATGTTCCAGATATGCAAACAACTTCAAGCATCTCATCATGCATTGACTGCAGCTCAAAATCATCATTGTGTTCATAGTCATTCTGCCAGAGATCCACCCCTCCCATGTAGCTACCAATGTTAAGCACAAGGACACCTTCTGCATCCTGATATACAAGGAAAAGAATAAGGACCGTATAGTGGGTACACATACCCATGAGAGGGGAGGGAAAGAGTGGGTAAAGGGAGTGTTACCTCTGGAATTTCAATGTCATTGCCATCAACTTGCAAGCTCACTTTCCATGGTAACTCAGCACATGTTCTGTCCACAATATCCTTTGCACCTTCCTTGGCATATCGCAATTTGTTCACAAACTGTAAATTAAGAGATCATGTAAGAAATATTAAAATATGTTTGCTTAAGGTGTGTCAAGTTCAAAATTCCCTGCATCAAAAATACTGATTGCATTAAGGGGCTTAAATAAGTGATATGGCCGTAGTTGACATGAATTGAGGGAGATAAAGTAATCAACGAATAGATAAACAGGGAACACGATTAGAGTGAAGACTACGCCATAAAAAGACATTTATGAAATAAACAAACCATGACATAGGACAGTTAGAATTTAATCATTTTCAAGATATAACTTGTTAATTTAACATTACTACCCCAAACAAATACATCATGACCATCATTACCTGGCTATAGAACTTATCAGGCCTTTCTTCACGAGTCATATGAAAGTCATAGGCAACCTTAGCATCACACCCTATACCTACAGGAAGAAGGAACAATGGATAAGTTACGAAACTTAACAAATAATGTACAAATACCGAGAGTAGCCACATTGAAGGTAGTATAACATACCTAAGTAGTTTGTCATGAACTTCATTTGCCTCTTCTGTTGAGTTCGATCCACAGCTTCCTCCGTAATAGTAACATTCCAACGATCAAGCATAGTTACAGCTGCACGGTCAATGTTGTGTAAAAGTGCAGCTAAACCACCTTGCCCTTCAACTGAAGACAAACCTCCTCCCCACTGCAAAACTCGGGATAAATCATTCCCAGTTCCAAGAGGGAGAATAGCAACTGGTGGAGGAGACACAAAATTTTCCCTTTCAATTGCATCAAGAACCCATGCGACAGTACCATCACCACCACAGACAAGAACTCTGAAGTACTGCACATTACGAAATAAGTCCAACCCAACCTCTGGCCCTTGAGTAGAGCTAAGCTCAAAAACCTGAAATACAAAATATAATTAAAAAAACTACATCTTGCAACAACTACAAAATCACCAGTAACTGCATATACTTCAATAAGATTTATCCATAAATTCAAGAAGAAATCTGATGTACAACACACTTTTAAAAGTTCAAATATTGATCAGGTATAAACATAATAAAGCTTACTGATACCAACTGAAAGCAATATATAAATTCAAACAATTTAAATTATAGCCAAGAAGGAACATGCCTAAGAGATAAACTAAATGCCCAAAAGGATAATTTCTGATGATTGAACAGCAGCGACTAAAGGCTCAAAGGAAATAGAGCTCCATTTTAGCATGCTCAACAAACACCTTGGCTCCAGATAGGATAGTCATGCAAGGATGAATCCATGACCCTAACTAGAAGGATCTCTAAGAAAGACATGACCATTTTACAGATTTGGGTGGGAAACTCCATAGTAGTTTGTTCCTATTTTGTGGTAATGACTTACTCATCTCAAGTTTTGGAACAACTTAAAGAGTTATGGTTTTAAATATAATGCATACCTCTCAACAAATGATGTAAATTTACTAACACAAGACCAAAAAGTTAGCAACACTTTAACAGGGAAAAACAAACCCAGATTCATTGCCAATACGTTAGCCACTACATAATTATTCAGAAAAGAGTTGAAAAAAAAATCTTATTATTGATAAATAAAAAGCATACCTGTACAGGATTCAGTAGCATGTTTAATCTCCTCTTCAGTGAAGGTCCCGATTGAGCTCCGCTCTTTGCATTGATGAAAACAAGAAGGGGCCTAGCATCTTGGGGCAAATCCACAAGCTTATACTGCTTCCTCTGTCCAAGGTTGATAATGCAACTATTTTTCTGGTTTATACCGTTTTGTTTGCTTTTAGTGCTTTCTAAACCACTAGCTTGCTTCAGATTATAACAATTACTTTGTCCATTACATGACTTCTCCCACCTCACAAGCCCATTGAGCACAGATTTGAGTGTCAAGTTTGCATCTGCAGCAGCATTGTTAACCTTATTATTGGTGTGATTGCTTCCATTGTTCTTCCAATTCCGCTTCCTTGTTATCCGACCTCTGACTGATGAAGCAATGATCTCATCCTTGATGGAACTCAACATACCAACTGGAGTCCCACTACCATTTATTTCACTCACTGAGAGTGGTGAAAGAACTAGTCTTCTTAGGGAACCCAAATCACAGATATCACCAGTCTCTTTTGATAACTTCGCATGACAATTTATATGTATAAGGCACTGGCACCATAAGCAACGCCATACAGGAGCACCACCTAGAAAAGGGAAACCGCATGGTTCATCACAGTAATAGCAGAAAGCGGAAACCTCAGGATTTTCATCTGATTCAACCCATCTCTCAGACCAGTGATGAAGCAACTTCAACGAGCCAGCTTGTGCCATGCATTTACAGTCCTTTGTGGCAAATTGAGAACAATGGGAATGTGCTCCCACACCGCACACAGAGCATCGAAGAAGAGAAATAGTGTGCCCATCTTTTGTGACTAGTGCTTGGGGAGACACCAATGAAGTTAAACACACACAGCATGTTGAGGGCTGCCCATTACAACCATCATCCTCATTCCAAGAATGATATGAATTGGAGAAGTTAAATTTCTTCCATACTTTCTTCTTAGCTCTAGCAGCGGCTTTAACCCAATTCAATGACGTTTGTCTTTGCAATTTAAGGAATGCATAAATGACAGCAAACAGTCCAAAGGATCCCGTTACAAGCCAACCTAAAATTATGGCCCCAGGGGTATCAAACTCGGAAGAAAGCCTTAATAAGGAAGATACCATATCCATTGCAGCTGCTGTCACTTATTGCTCTTTAATACATAGGATTCTTTAGACTTTAGTAAGAGTGAAAGTGAACAAACCTGAAATATGAACCAACTCACAATGAGTCCTCTCTCCCCATTATATACCCACATCCAAAATTTTATAAACTCACCAAAAAAAATTAGCGCTAAAATTTTCCATGCATAAATATATTAGCAACACTATCATGCAGATGCGACAGCGAATTACAAAAAAACACTAGAAGAATAAGGACATAAATGGCAGGCATTAATGACCAAGAAGCAATTGAAAATATGCTAAATGAAAGCACTAAAAAAAGTAAGGAAAGAAGTTATGCAAGAATTAACAAACCCCAACTTCTCTTCAGGATGACATTCAGAGGTAGCAGTTGGCATTTACATTGAACAAATCATCCAGAAGGACAAGAGGATATACATGCAAGTACTTCTAGTTGATTTAACACCCTCATGTGCCACACATCCACATAGTAGCAATTGTCACATAGCTAACAAAACAAAGGTACATTTTCTGTTACCTATGATCCATACAAGCATATGAGAGCTCGTCAAGCAAGCAATCCTACCAGCATTTCTATATTTTCCAACAAGAAACAGCAACATCTAGACAAAAAATCTCAAGGCACACCAACACCACCCTGATCGAATGAAGATCAATGTATTCAACAGTCATTCTACTTCTACGATTTGATTTCTAGGTCATACGTTCGCAAAAGCAAAATAATCAAAAACTCATAATCAAGGGTTCAATGATTCCATCCATAAAAGCAACAAACCAAAAATCAGCTCAAGAAAAAGACCAGAAATCTCAACCAAAGCCCTAGACACATCAATCCCCAATCCCCGCCAAAACCTAATGACACCCAAATCAAGCAAAGACCATCCCGTCGCAGACCAAAATTCAACCAAGAAGCCACCAAAATATTCAAAAAAAAAAAACACCGCGAGAATTAATTGATCACGGATCAGAAGCAACATCCAGATCCGGCAAAGCCAGAAAGAATAACGGCAATACCTTTAAAGGGCCAATACGAACAAGAAGGGGGAGATAGAGAGAGAGAGAAATTGGGGGGAGGGGGGTGTTCGCGCTCTCCGGGTGAAGATGGCGATGATCGCCGGCCGGAGATGTCGCCACCGCTTCGTACGTTGGAAACGAATGGGAAGGACGGCGGGGGATTTTAAAGGCGGGATGGTCTCGCGCGTTCTTTTACGCTCACGCGGATTGGACGATGTGGGACTATTTCCAAGAATTGGAATCCCATGATATTTCCCATGTTTTTTAATTTATTTTATTTAATCAAATAATTGATTTGTAATTTTTCTTGACAAATTTATTTTTCTACAGTTTGATACTAAAATCGGAATAAAATTTGCATTTAAAAAACATAGAGATATATATTACTTATTTTGGAATAATGGCTGTCGATGTTGACTAGATCCATTCTATTGTAATATAAGGGAGAAATATAAATTTTGCCCAACTATACTTGGAGTTCAACCATGGGCTTTTCCTTCTCATTTTTGTGTTTTTAGATCTGAAATCATGTGATTGTTCACATGGGTTTCACTTTTACATTTTTTTAAGTCATACATATATACACTCACCCCTAAATAAACATGCTTATTAGTTTTTTTTTTATTATTTTAGAGTTTTATTTTTAATAAATTAATATGTACAAATCACTTGTAAAAGATGAGCACGTGTGATGAACAGAGTTCTACAATATTTATGATCTCGCTTTTTGCAAATTGGAGTTCATAATTGATTTTATATATAAATTTTGAGTTTGTAAATTATTTTGAATATTAATTATTTTTATGTGGTTTATATAATCAATGAATCTAAACAGTGAGTCTAAATTCCTGCTATAAGGAGTCTCAAATTCACTGTTTGAGAAATAAAACATGTCGGAATAAATAAAAATGAAGGGGTTATTAATCTTTAATTTTATTTACTTGATGACTTATGTATCCATTAAAAAAAATAATCTTAGTTTGAGAATTCATCGAAAGGCAGGTTCCATGCTTTCAATAATTCCATACCTTTTTAAAAACAACAATTAAATAATTTAATTAATTTTTTTAAATATAACAATAAATTAAGGTGGCAAATAAATAAAACCAATTTATTGGATACCAACAAAAGAAGTTCATGCTCTATGTCAACGCAGATTGAAATTTGCTCATGGACCAAGTCTTTTAATTCCACAAAAACACAATCATTTTTCATACCAGTTTGACTATAATAAACAATCAATATTCTTAGCATGGTTTGACTTTTAAACAACCATTTTTGACCTCAAAGTTTAATGGTTAATCTATGATCTAGTCCCTCTATTTTTTTTTAATAAATTTAACAATCCATTAACTCTCAATGTTTGATAATCATTTTTTCATACCATAACTAATATTTTACAATTTTTTTTTTCGGTGGACTTTGACTTTTTAAATACAGAAGAAACTAAAATATATCTGAGTGTCTATTTGTGAAATTTATATTTTTGAACAGATTTTTTTTACTTAGATTTAATTTCCAAAAAATTCATATGTTCCTGCTCCGTTTGTTTTTTGGTTTTTGTTAAAAACCCCCTTTTTTTTTTGGGAAAAGTGGGGGTTTTTTTTTTAAATTTTTTTTAATTTTTTTTTTTTTTTTTTTTTTTTTTTTTTTTTTTTTTTTTTTTTTTTTTTTTTAAAAAAAAAAAAAAAAAAAAAAAAAAAAAAATTTCCAAGCCATATGCAAGTTGACCCGGTCAAAATTTATAAGCATAGTATTGTTATAGTATGTTATTATATAAAATGTTATATAATTTATATTATTTATTACATAAAATATAAATTAAAATATATAAATAAATGTTTATTTTTTGGTTAAAAGTGATTGCAGTGAAATTTTTTGAATTTTGATCTCAATGTCAAGTTAAATAAAGAAAGTTAATATTATTGAAGTTAAAATTGAACCAAATTTGAATAAATATTTTTAAACCAAGATTTTGAAGTATTTAGTTTCGAGTCAAACTTTGAGTTGGACTTAGTCCTATAGAACTGAGGCCCAAAGTTTCTTTATTCTTTGATAATAAATGTGCATTAATGATAAATATACACTTTCATAATTAAATCCATTTCTAAACAAAATATTAAATTATTTTCCAATCATCAGTGATGCATGTGGGTTGTAGTTCTCCAATTTTGTTGGCTATAATTTGACAATATAAGTTAACAGTGAAAGTGTGGTATTTCATTGTAGGACTGCATTATTTCTTGTAATTATCCTTTGTTCCTTGTTATCCTTTCAGTCTATTTTTTCTTGGTTTTCTGATGTTTGTTTTTTGTTTAATTTGTAATTTGATTGTTAGGCGTTTTGCTGTATGTACTGTGGTTTTATTTCAATAAATTTATAATTTATCTATTTATATAAAAAAATGTGGTATTTAATTTGATTTGTTATTATTATTTATATTTCACTAAATTCATGATTTATTATTTTTTTAAAAAAAAAGTGTGATTTTTAATTTGATTTGTTATTATTTTATATTGTTTTTTATTTATTCCGCTTTTGTTTCCAAACGAATGAGTTGCTTTTGTCTTTAATCATAAAACCGGAAGACCCTTTAATTATACATTTATTTATTGTTATTATTACTAATTTATTCTGCTCTTGGTTCCAAATGGATAAGCTTTTTTTATCTTTAGTGATAAATCTCAAAATACCAAGTTACTTCAAGTTTTAAAGAACAAAATAATTCGTTTTGAAGGACTAATGATTTGTTTTTTCATAAAAGTGACATATGTTAATTATATACATCAAAAGCGGCGCACGGATCAAGTATTGACTATTTTGTTATCTCATTTTTACTAAAAAATACAAGATTTAGATAGTAAACTCACACTCACAACCAAAAAACCGGTTACTATTATCATGCTTTATGAAACATATATAAACTATGAGATCTTTTAAATGTCTCACATTCATTGTTTGAAATAAAAGCTACTATTGTCCGGCTATGTCCCTTTAGTACTAATGAATTGTTATGTTTTGAATTTTTTTTTCAATATTCTGATATTTTTGAAAACAATAAAAATTGAAACACATGCTTAGGAACCCTTTAAAAATAGTTTTAAAAATAGTAAGAGCCTCTTAATTAGTTTATTGGCATCTATTCGTGTTCTTATTGAAAATGCATGTTCAAACTTCATACGGTGTTTGGTATATCGATTAATATAAATTAATGGGAATATTAGTTATCTAATGTGTTAATCCTATATTTGTTATGAAATAAAAGCATTCCTTCCGAGGAATTATTTATTCTCAAGAATATGTAATTCTTCTAAAGAATGGCTTTCTACATTCCCATGGAGGGTAGGGTTTAAATTATTCCCATGGCATGGGAATAACTTATATAAATAAAATGACCACAGTCACATGGAATTCTATTTCTTTCATTACATCCTCTTTGCCATAAAAACCTTTTTCACTTTCTTTATACACCTAAAGTTGTACATAACAATTTATTATTATTATTTATTATTGTATCAATAATAATAATAATAATTTTTTATTTATTTATAATTTTGCAGCAATATGAGCTATAGATTTTGAGGAATAAGAAGATAATAATATTGCTAATTTTTTTTAGTCTTTAATTTATTTTATTTTATTAGAAATGATGGTTGTTCATGTGTTGTTGGTGAAAAATATAAAAAAATAAAATAAAATAATTGAATTGATTTATGTATATATTTTGTGTGTTTAAATTACACAAATTTAAAAAGTTGATTAAAATTAATTGATAATCTTAAATTTATAAAAAAAAAATATATACCAATTTTCTAAAATTATTCTTATTAAAAATCCATCATGATTCGATTAATTTCTCTCTATTTTAATTATATCTTTTATTCTCTCTTCCAAAATGATGCTTCACGTTTTTTTCTCAAGAACATAGAAAGTATATAAATATATTAAAAATTAAGAATGTATATATTTGGAAAAAAAAACAATGTAACAGTTTATATATTTTTTAAATAAACATATAAAAACGAATCACAAGAGAGAACATATAAATAAGACAAGAGAAGGTAAGAGTTAGTGTGTTCATGAATAAGCAAGTATAAGCCTAAGAGGCTAACAAGAATATCTTTTTATTTATCTTCTTTAAATAATTCTTACTAAGATATTATATATATATATATATGTGCGTGCGTGTGATATTAATGATATAATTAAGAGCTTAATTAGTACTTTAAGATGACCGTTTGACTCTAATAACTGTTATAACAAGTAACAAGAGCCAAATCAGTTAGCATGACATCTTTAAAGATTTCATATCCTTGCAAGTAGGGAAAACTGTCATAAACCTCCTTTTTAAACTCCCTCAATCAATGTCCACATTCTTTTCCTCTTAACTTTGACCTTCATCATCATCATATATATATATATATATATTTCCCACAATTCTTCTATAAATACCACCCCCCACCCCTAAATTAAACTCCCATTCTCATCACCAAATCTGCTTCACCTCATCAACTCCTCTTGTTACCTCTAATGGCTCAACCAAACATCCTCTTCTTCCTCATCCACTTCCTTGCATTGTCTACAAATGCAATGTCAGCCTATAACATAATAAACTTCGGGGCCAAACCCGATGGCCGGATCGACTCTGCGAAGGCCTTTTTAAGAGCATGGGCTGCCGCCTGCTCTTCGAAGACTTCATCGAGCATCTATGTCCCTTCCGGCAACTTCCTTGTGAGCCAGGTCTTGTTCGAAGGTCCATGCAACAATGCAGCCATAAACATCACCATTGATGGAACCATTCTTGCACCCTCCGGTTATAGTTCCATGACTGACTGGGTGACCTTCAAGTATGTTCAAGGTCTATCCATCTCCGGTGGCGTCCTCGATGGCCGTGGCCAAGCCTTTTGGGCTTGCAAGATTGCCGGAAGAAATTGCCCTCAGGGAGCCTCGGTATATCAATTTTCTATTATCTTTAGTTCAATATCAAATTCCCTTTGATACATGAGTGATATTTTCTTAACATTATTATTTTTACAGACACTTAGAATAGTGCAATCAAAGAATGTGATGATCAGCGGCATGCGTTTACTAAACAGTGAGAAGTTTCACATGGTGATCTTCGATAGCAATGGCGTGACAGTCCAAGGTATGAAGATTATCGCGCCGGAGAACAGCCCGAATACCGACGGTATCCACGTCCAAATGTCAAGTGACGTGACGATTCAAAGCTCGTCGATGAGAACCGGCGATGATTGTATCTCTCTCGGAGCAGGCTCTACCAATATCTGGATGGAAAACATCAGTTGTGGCCCAGGACATGGCATCAGGTATCTCAAACTTATTATTAACAAACACATTAACTTAAATTTTGTTAATAAAAACAACACATTAAATTTATTATAGTTATTATATATAACTATATTGTGAGAGTGATACAGCATAGGGAGCTTAGGAGGAGGTACAACGGAAGATGAAGGAGTACAAAATGTAACTGTGAGAAGTGCAGTGATCACCGGAACACAAAATGGAGTAAGAATCAAGACATGGGGGAAACCGAACAATGGATTTGTGCGAGACGTGAAGTTCGAGCATGTAACGCTGCGAAATGTGCAAAATCCGATCATCGTTGATCAAAACTATTGCCCGGGTAATGTGAATTGCCCGGGCCAACACTCGGGTATCAAGATAAGTCGAGTGTCTTATACCGATGTTAAAGGAACTTCGGCGACGCCAGTGGCTGTGAAGTTTGATTGCAGTGCTACCAACCCTTGCAATGGCATGATGTTGCAGGACATTAAGCTCACTTATCAGAACAAGCCAGCAATGTCATACTGTAGGAATGCTCAGGTTGGTGTGTCTGGGTTGGTTGTGCCTCGGAGTTGTTTTTGAACTTTGTTTATGTCAATGATGAATACGTGCATGGGAATCTAGGGGTTTTCCGGCTAACTGCCTTGTATTAGGGCTTTTTTAAAGATCCTCTGGGAATCTAGTGTTGGATTCCATATCTAAGTGCTTGTTTTTTTCCTTTTTTTTAAGTGGATAAGCTATCCACAGTACTTAACCATTCAGTTGGAAGGGGCTTTGGATTTAGAATAGGCATGAAGTACCAGTACTCTGTGTAAGGTTGATGAAGTGCTTGTACTCAGTGGTGGTGTTGTTTCTTTAATTTGTTGTGTCTTTTTTTTCAATTAATGTCAATTTTCCAATGTTTTTATAAATTAACAATAAAAATAGAGCTGCTTGTATGATGGATATTGATGATATGCTCTTTCGCTCTATATTTTTATGTTATTTAAGACACAAATTTGCGATGAAAAATTGCCATGTTTTAATCTGTGACATAATTTACAACACTGAAAAGACGCCGCATTTGAGACATTGCAAAATTTTTATGACATATTTAAAAATGTGTCGCACATTTTGCAACAATAATCAATGGTATGGTAAAATCTCTGTATTTTGATTTGCAATAATACATGGCACTATTTCTATAACACATTTTCTATGTCACAAATTATATCGTAATTTATGTGATTATAGGTGGATGTGTTACAATACATATTGCAATATTTTTTGCAACATTGTTTGCGTAATTTTGCAATATTTTATACAAATTAATTTTAAAATTTATGATACTGTGCAATATATGTCCATGTAGTGATGTAGGATTTTTCAATACTTTTTGTAATATTTTCTAAAATCAATTTATAAAATTTTACAAAAATATTTAAATTGCTTAGTTAATTTTAATTTTATTAAATATATATATATATATATCATTAACAAATAAAACAAGAGAAATATAAATTTAATTATTATTTATTAATATACAATACTAAAAATGTTATAACAAAATAATATCAAATAATACATATTCTGAAATATTACATTGATTGGGGACTATAGACTTAAGCGACATACATATCTCACTTGTTGCAGATTGTGTTGTAAATTGTGCTATTCTAAGCAAACTCTCAAAACATTACAAATAACCATCGCAGAAACATCCATTAATCAAACATATCACACCTCAATAAATTGAAACTATAAAAAAACCAAAATTAGTTATATAATAAGAGTGCAAACATAGATGGACTACTACGGTAAATGATAAAAAAAAAAGTCATATACCAATATTGATACATGTGGAAGGCCCACAACCCCAAAAGACCGGCTTGATAGGATGGGGCAACCCCTCACATATATACACATGAACACTCCATCTCCTAGGCGATGTGGGACTAAACCAAGGTTGCAACATTGCACCCACGATCAGACCCGACGTTCCTCCTCCGGTCAGGCACGCTTCACTCAGCAGTACTTCACTCAACAACACTTCACTCGGGGCTTTTCCCCCTAATCATCTGTTGGTCAAAACCCTCTATTGGTCAGCCCCTCACCCAACCCCATACCACCTTCTCAACGAAAGCACCAAATGATACATGTGGAGGACCCACAACCCCAAAAGACCGGTCTGATAAGGTGGGGCAACCCCCCACATATATACACATGGACACTCCATCTTCTAGGTGATATGGGACTAAACCAAGGTTGCAACTTACAACAAATACAATGCAAAGGTGTGAATATGAGCTTGCTAAGCTCAAACCGAAGGGCCATTATACCCAACACTTATGAGCCGAGGAAGAGAGATAGGCAAGTGATGCTTTAAAGATCATAAGAAAGAGAAGGAATGGGAAAATATGAAGTAATCGCTAGAAAGATAAGTAAAAAGGGTTTATAAGTAGAAGAATTTACTTAAAAATAGTTATTATAAAAATATGTAAAATATGTAACACAATACAAAATAGTTGCAAAATGTATTGCGGTTGAAAAATAGTACATTAAAAATGAGTACCACCAAAAATTTTCATTTTATAACAAGGAAAAAGGTGATGCAAAAAATGTCGCAGCTTAACTTAAAATATTTTATTTTCTTACTTGAAAAATAGAAAATTAAAATGATTGAATAATATAATTAATTAAGAAAATGTCACAATGCATGTTCATATAATGTTTTGGTGACACAGTGTGCTACAAAGTTTACAATGAATTAATTTTTTTTCCCATTTTATAAGGGCTAAGGTGATAAACAATTAATCCCACTAAGCTACAAAGTTTACATTTATATGTTTGGATTTATGATTTAAGATACGTCATTTCTAGACACTCATAACACTTCTAGTGGTAATTTAAGCTGTTGAAATATTTTATGTTTTATCTTTCCTTAATAATTTTTTAATAAAATAAACTTATATCACATTTAACACATAATCAATACTTGGATTCTTGAAATCAATTATTTCGTAGAAAAACATATTCAATGAGTTACATAGTTAAGTTATAGAAGTTATACTAGCGCTTTAGTAGTTCTTTGTTGTTTGTACCATCAATACTAATTAATTTGATCATCGGATTCAAAATCCAACTACAATTGTTGGATATTAAAGTTGTGATCAAATTAGTATATATATTCATTTTCAAGTCAATCGGTTTAATCACAATATTGGATAAGTTACAACATATAGTAAAACATCGATACATGAATATTCAATAAATGAATAACATTGATTTTATAATATTTTTTTTCCAGTCCCCACGGCAATTAGCTAAATTAATAATTTCACTTAGGTTGTGTTTGATTGCATTTTTTTTCCCTGGAAAAATTTTTCATTTTTCAATGTAATTTCATGGAAAATTTTTTTTATGTTATCACATGAAAAATTTTTATACTAAGTGGGTTATGTGAAAAAATAACATGGGAGGGCTAATTTTTTTATTTTACAAGGGAAAATTTTGATTTTTTAGTTAGAAAATAATGCCAATCAAACGATTATTTTTCATTTTCCACAGAAAAGTTTTCCATTTTTCCATGAAAAAATTTTCTTTTCCACCCATTTTCCATGTTGCCAATCAAACACAGCCTTAATGTATATAATAATAATATTTTTAAAACTTTACAAAACTCATCAATAATAAAAATTAATAATTCATTATATATATATAAAAAATTTCACACAAAATTCATAACATTCAATTTTTTTGGCATACTTCTTTTTTTAAAATTTACTTTTTTTTTTCCAAAATATACATCTAAAGTTATTTGTTTCTAGTTTGGTGTGAAATAAATTTAATTTCATTTTGAATGTTTTACAAAGTAGACACCATGTTAAAGTAAATAATTTTTTAAGTTTCTATATATTGCTAGGGAACTGTTTTTCAAATAAACACTTGGTAAAATACAACCATCTGGATTTTGATTGGCATTAATTACCATATCTATTATCTCTTAAATAATCTTTTTATTTGTAAGTACTTCGATCCATCACATTATCATTTTCACTACATAGCTCGAAAGCCACTTGTCAGCCGTTGCATGTTTATACTATAAAATAGAAATAATTTCTTCTAATCCACTGATGCATTTCTCATCACCAACTATACTCCAAAGTTATTCTTTTTTCTAATCGGATTTTGCTATGCCAAAAATCATTTGCAATAATCACATCAATGTTCAAAGTTGCATTCATAAAACTAATAGCATTAATTTTTTAAGGATTTATTATTTCTACTGAATTGTATAAAAATATAAAAATTTATTCTAAATTAATAAATATTCATTTATCAATAACTTAATAAATTAAATAATTTTTTTTATAAAATAATAGTTTTTATCGATCTAAAAAATATTATTTTATAGAGATTCTAGTGTATTTAAATTTCTCTCTGGAACTAGTATTGACTCTTGAGAACATGTACAGAAGTTTTTGGTTATGTTTGGTAAGGAAACGAGAATCACGAACTAAACCAACTTTTTTGGGTTTAGCAAAGATATCTAATATTAATCTATTTTTATTTATATTAAAAAAAAAAAGCAAGTCTTATTTGGTTAGAATAAACAAAAAGGAGATTACTTTTTAGAAATCCATTCCTCTCCACCACTCAAATAGTGCCACGTAGAAGGAACAACATAACCTGTACAGTGATACTAAAGTCATTAACTCAGTGGCAACATCGTGATACCTGGGAAATGAAGAGCCCCTTTCCGTCAGTTCATATGCATCATCCAAGTCGGTGTAGCAGCGGTGGTCAGCGTATAAATGAGGTTTCCATTTGGACCCCCAAATTCCGAGAATTTCCTCTCCGCTATTCTCCGCCCTCTCGGGCTCCCTTTCTCTATCGGTACTTTTGGAAACCCTAGGCTCCCTATCTTTCCCAAATTCATGGCCCAAGAGCTCGCCGATCAAGCCCTAGAGTTCTCCTCTGACACCCCTGCATCAGAGCATGCTGCCGCTGTGGAGCCTGCGCTCTCGCGGACGACGTCCTCAAGCCGGCTTAACGCTCGGGCACCTGAGTTTGTTCCACGTGCTGCGGCGCCGATGGTGAAAATCCCGCATCAGCCGGCGATGATCCATGTGTTCCATGGGCCTCCGCCGCCTCCGCCGAGTCCCGGGTTTGTTGGACCTGTGGTGCATCACGGGGCGTTTGAGTATTTTGGGGGAGGGTTTGGTGGGGAGCAAGAGGCCGTGCAGTCAGCGGCAGTGCCTGATCCGGATCATACGCTGGCTGGGCCGCCGCCTTCGCCCGCGAGGGATGGGCTCTCTGATGAAGTTGTTCAGAAGATCACTAAGCAGGTTGGTTTGATTATTTTTAGGTGTTTCCTAATTTCGTACCTTTCTATTTTGAGTTGATTTTTTTGCCAGAATGTTTTTAGGTTTGGAATTTGGATTTTATGATTGCTAGACCTAAACTGATACTTGGTAGTGTCCTTGGTGTATCTATAATTTGGTTTGATTAATTAACTTTAATACTGGTAAGTTCCAAATTTCTGATTATTGTATAAGAAATTTCATGGCATTTTGATGTAAGTAAGGGCATTGAAGATATAGTATCGGTTTGGCTAGAAATCTACTGATCCCCACTGAGTTTGTTAGACAACCTGCCAACAATGATTATTACTATTGATGTGCCATATCTTAAGTGGAATGGATTTCAAAAGTATTGCCAGTTAACTCCGTTGCTTGACTAAGATGCTTTTATGCAATTAACATCTATGTTGCTGACTATGGAAACACAAAGCAAAAGTTGCCAAGACTCCTAGATGGGTGGTTATTGAAAAGTTTCAATTATGGCAATTTATGATAAACTCATTATAGGGACATGGTCCCACAAAATTCTAACTTGATTACTAACCTTAGTATTGCTTTAGTATTCTACTGGTAGGAGCTCAAAGGGGTGTGTATTAACCTCTTGGCTTGAATGACAGTTTTCCATGATTTGGTCGTGAAGTCATGGAATGTAATTCAAATGTACGGCATCAGGTATATTCAGTAGGTCAAAGAAAATGATAATGATAATGGCTAAGCAAGTTATTATAACTTATTGCATAAAGAAGATGATAGTGGCTAAACAAGTTACTTTCACTTAGATGTAGTTGTAAGCAAGCTTGGTGTGTCATCTTTCATGCCTTCCCCTTTCTGTATGCATTGTCTTTCAAGTCTTTTGCCTACTATTTTTAAATTTGGCAGAGGAGCTTAGTTTGCTTTAGTCATTTAGACCTCAAAGGATATTGATGCAACTTTATGTGTTTTATTAACTTGTATTATATAATATTACTTTCTAAGGAAAATGATTCCCTTGATAATGACAGGTGGAGTATTATTTCAGTGACATAAATCTGGCGACCACAGAGCATTTGATGAGATTCATCAGTAAAGATCCTGAGGGTTATGGTAATATATTGTGTTGCTGCTAGTTTAAGTTTTCTTCTCCTGTGGACTTTCTCTTTATGTGTTGGAATCTATGACATTGATTGAGATTCTGGATTGTCTTGGATTCATTTAAAATTATTTTGTAAGCTTTAATGTAATTTTTATTCTATGAAAAGTTCCTAAAATATTTATCCACTTTTCATATTTAGTTGTCTCTCATGAGAAAATTTAGTTGTAGGTAGATTATAAAGATAAACCTTTTGCAACTAGCTTAACAGTCTTTACTTTCAGGATGTTTTATTTAATGGAATGACATGTCTAACAAAAATGGCTGGTTTTACTCTCGCTTAAATTGCTAATCTTTGTGATGAGCATGTCTTATGTTTAGCGGGTTATACTGTGTTACAGAATAACCACGATGGATGAATAATTTGACTAACTGTTGATGAACAAGGTGCTTAAAAAGTGTTTGGTGTTCAATGAAAGTTACCAACGCTGACATTTAGATGGTGGAGCCCTTTTTTTTTTAATAATTATAAACTAAGCTGGAGAGGGTATACTCTTGTGACATAGTCCACTCGGCTATTCATTTATGTAACACATGGATGAGGTATAAGGGTCTTTCGTTTTTTTGTTTTGTGCGCATAAGAACACTTGATGTTGTGGCTGAGTGGGTAACTGTTCTTTGAAAACATAAAGAGAAATCTATGATGTTAT
This sequence comes from Dioscorea dumetorum, assembly GCA_902712375.1. Lineage (NCBI taxonomy): Eukaryota > Viridiplantae > Streptophyta > Magnoliopsida > Dioscoreales > Dioscoreaceae > Dioscorea > Dioscorea dumetorum. The sequence continues at coordinate 5,588,490 of CACTHL010000739.1, forward strand.
TTCTGACTTGATCTCATGACTTCTGCATTCTGTTTGTTTGTTTTCTCTTTCTGTGCAGTTCCAATGTCTGTAATTGGATCTTTTAAGAAGATAAAAGCATTGGTTCACAATAACGGCCTGCTTGCTTCTGCCCTCCGTACATCATCAAAACTTGTGAGTTCATTTATACCTGTTTGTTTTACTGTGACTATAAGCCACTTCACTCTTAAGGTGCTTTTTGTTTGTTAGATGTGTTCAAGTTGTTTGTCAGTTGGCAGAAATTTAAATTTTTGCTATTAGCTTTCGTACCTTTGAATGGCTATATCTACACCAAAAGAACACCTGTCTCATCTCATGGACCACATAGGACAATCTGGTGTTTGTGGCAGTTCCCCCTATTCTTTAGTCTCTTTTAATTCTTGTTTTGTTATTGTGTTTCTGTTTCAGGTTGTCAGTGACGATGGAAAGAAAGTTAGGCGGCAACAACCATTCACTGAGAAAGATGTGGAAGAATTGCAGGTTATGCTCGATTATTGGAATTAGATTGTTTATCATTCCCTTGTTTCATGGCCTCTGACTCATTCTTCTTTCTATAGGCACGCATTGTTGTTGCTGAAAATCTCCCTGAGGATCACTGTTACCAGAGTCTTATGAAGATTTTCTCTTCTGTGGGAAGGCATGAATTATTCACTGGCACACATTGAATATAATTTCTTTTCGATTTTTAAGTTGCAAAAGTGTAAGATATATTATTTTGTTGCAGCGTGAGGACAATTCGAACATGTTACCCTCAGACGCCAAATGGCACAATTGTTCCGAATAATCGATCAGCCAAAGTGGAAATGCTTTTTGGTAATAAGGTACACTTTTCATGTTTATTTTCCTCCTAGTTAAGCTTCTACAGCTAAGGTCAAAAAGAAAGAAAGATCCTTTGACCTTGACATTATCATTTGTTTCACCATAAAATATTTTCTGTGAGTCTCTACAAGATTCTTTTAGGTTGTGTTTGATTGCCCAAATTTTCCATGGAAAATTTTTTCATGGATGTTGTCACGTGACCCTATTTTCTCTCAAAACAAGGGAAAATTTTTCCAGCCTTAACCCTAGGAAAAATTTTCAGGGAAAATAGAAGAGGTTATATGAAAATACAAGCAATCAAACAACAAAATCAGAATTTTTCATAGAAAATTTTTGATTTTCTAGCTAGAAAATAATGCCAATCAAACGTCTATTTGATCGTTTTCCATGGAAAATTTTTCCATGGGAAAATTTTCTTTTCCACCCATTTTCCATGTTGCCAATCAAACATAGCCTTAGATTTAATTTAGACTATGGTGTAAAAAATGGGTTCTTTGAACTGTTTTCAAACATTCCAAAATCTCAATCAAGGCACAGTTTTTACCTACATTGAGCCAGATCTCCTTACTTCTTTTTCCTACTTGCTGAAGTTAGATACCTCTTCTTGGTCAAGATTGTTCAAATTTCCTGCTTTTTTTGGCCTGAATTTCTCACGTTTACAACATTCTGCTGTATCCAATTTAGAAATGTAGGCATCAACATTATCACTCTGATTACTTTCCCAGATTTGCTTGGTTTTCAGAATTATTTTAGAATTGGAAGAGTAATATACTAAAATATGTTCCTTGTCTACTCTCTGGTATTTATCAAGTCAACCCTTTAGAATATCTAAGTGTAGCTATGACAATTTTCTACAAATAGTGCTATTATAGTTTTATTGGCTTGGCCAAATTTACCTCTTCCTTTTTTCCTATTTATGGCATGATTATTTGGGCATGTGAAGTTTCTATTGTATGCTTTCAAAAGCATGACTCTTTTTTCCTCTCTTGTTTTATATGTAGCTGCATGCCTTTGTAGAGTATGAATCCATTGATGATGCAGAGAAAGCAGTAAGTTTGAACTTTCAAATTGTAACCAATTGATTCATTTTTCAATCATACACTTGTAGCCTTTTGGTGTAATTTATCTGGGTGGCTTACAGGTTGCTGAACTCAATGATGGGAGGAACTGGAGAAGTGGGCTTAGAGTTCGTTTATTGCATAGATGCATGGTATGCCATATATTTCTCACTGCTTCCTTACAAGACTATATTTAATGCACTTCATGCAAGTCATCTATTTTCCTCTTTTCAGGCACGCTTTATTCCTCATATGTGGCACATCCTCTTATATTTGCTGGACAAATATTGCATTGTTGTTACCTTCATTGTAATTTGCTTGGTTCTGAAACATTTGGATGCTAGAAATTTCAAGCATCAGATTGCATGCTACTTAGTTTACTTGCTATTTCTGTGAAGATATTTGAGAAGAAACTTGTTCCTATATTTCTTTCAGTTCCCCATTTAAGTCATTGGATTTATTTTTTCTCTCTTTTTTAGTTAAGAATTATGCCTCTGGTTCTAAAAAAAAGTTGTCTTGCTTCTGGCTTTAGAATAAGCAAGGGTTGGGTCGAGGAAGAAAGGGAATGCATGAAGGTGATTTGGATGGAGAGGAGGATGTGTCCACATCTAACCAACCACATGAAAGACTGAGTGATGATGTCTCTCATCCTTCAGAGGTGTCACATGAGCATCTGGTGAATTATCCAATTCCCTTGCTCTTGGTTACTTTAGAGTAAAATTAATTTCGTTTATATTGCTTATAAATCAATTATCTAGTTTCTTTATTCTAATTTTTGCTTAAAATGAAAATTGCGAGAAAAATGTGGAAACAGAAAAAATCTCAGATCTTGCTGACCTGCCTTTAGATTTAGGTATTTATATCTTTCTGAAATTGGACTTTTGCCAGAGTGAGGAAACCAATGAAAAGGAAGGGGGAAATAGACGAGGAAAGGGCCGTGGTTGGGGAGGAAGGGGCCGTGGACGAGGGCAGCATCACAACAATCATAAGAATGGAGGCCATGCAGTTGGCACTCCTCCTCCTAGCCATCCAATTCATTCTGAGCAGCCAGCTTCTGCCAAGCAACCTCCAGGGCCACGCATGCCTGATGGCACCCGGGGATTCACTATGGGCCGAGGGAGGCCCCTTTCCACTCCTCTAAGTGGTTGATAGTCATTCAGAATATAAATTGGTATGTTGCTATGTGACTGTAAACTGGTAAGTTCATTGCGTATTTGAAAGCTTTAGAGTTTTTGGTGTGCTATTACTAAGACAGACACTGCTTTTTGGTTAAATGTCTTGTCTTAAAACTTAGCCATCAAAGTAGAGTTTGTTTGTGGGTGTTCCCTTTGGAAACAATATATTTTCCTCAGAAAGGATTCTTGTTGTTCGTATGCTCTGTTGGTTCTCTTTTCTTTTCTTTTTTTTTTTTTAAATAATGCTCTAATAGTTCTGATGTAAAGGAAAAATGGTTAACTAGTGGAGGAGGATGCTTAGACTCCGGGCTCTGCTGCCTGATAGATGGTAATCGAACGACTTGTGTCTGATGCTCCCACATTTCATTTAGGGATATAAAATATAATGTCATTTTGGTGTGCGGTAGTGAATGCGTTGATCCACCCACTGATTATTTTCTCTTGATTGTAAGCATGTGTTTAGGTTTCATAGGATTTAAAAGCTGATAGAGGAATATTATCAACTGGTTTATTAAGAGATATTATGTATTGAGTAAATCATTTGTGCAGTAATCTTCCATTACGAAGGATTGACGGGATTCAGTAACATGACATTTGGTGTTTGTTTGCCCTTGGAATCGCCATCTGCATGAGAAAGGCCAATATGTGGTAGACGAAGATTATCCTTAATGTCATTTCAATTATGATCATATTTTTGTGCGAGATATCCTATATGCATTGCTATTGAACATTTGAACTTTAGCATAATTGATATATGTTGCCATGGCATTTTAGAACAAAAGCATTGCATTTGATTTATTTCCGCCATATTTAATAGAGACTCCAGGTTTAAAAGAAATTTCAGGCGTCACTAGTTGCATATAATTTATTACCACCATCTTTAAAAGAAATTCCAGGTGTGACTCTGATCATGTCATATTTGCTTCACCCAGCACTCAGTGCTTTTCATCATCGTGAGTAGCACCTGGGTAAGGAGTTCTATCACCGTGAATGACATTTTTTTTCCTTTTTGTGGGCATCATCCTTCATTAACATCATGATACTCAAATATAGCTAGTTATTAAGGCTTTGCTGAACTGTGAAAATTGACTTCTCATATGAAAACGTTTACTTCTATAGGTTGGTGCTCAAAGTTATATTATCATCACAAGGTACCTGATGTTCTTGTTTTGTCTCACATGACTTGGTCATCGTCGTTTTATGTATTAGTACAACCTATGCATTTACTCAATAGATGCCATCTAGATTTTAATGATTTACCTATTGGAACAATGCCATAGATGTTAGACTGAGAACAATTGTTAGCTGGTAAGATGTCTATTTTCTGCATGTTTGGAGCTAAAAAATAAATGCCGTGACGCAAGTAGGTTGTGAGGGAAGGAATCGGTGAATCAGACCATTTTTCGTTGTATTTATCTTTCTTGAGATGCACTTTTAAACTACTGTTCGGTGGTGTTTTCTTTGGTCAATGTTCTGAAATAATGATTGTGCCAGCTTCAGAGAAATTGCAATTATGCTTGTGCTTTTAAAATTCTTCATAATCAGGTGCAACATGTGCAGACTTTGGTCTATTACCCAATATGAATTTTTTTTCTGTTTTTTGGTTTATAGTATTGATTGATAGCTTCTTGGCAACTTTCATGAGGAGGTTTTATATTGTGGGCTAAATGTGATATCTATGAATATCTGTTTTGATATTATGTTGTACATTTGTGTGTTTGGATGGATTGTTTTAAATTATCATTCTTTTTCATTTTTTCTAACCTAAGTGAGAAATATTACTAGTTTTGAGTATTAATAATGGAATGTTAAATCTGGAGGATTGGTACTTGGTTTTTGAGTTATTTGATTGGGAGGAGGATCAACAATGTTAAATTGAATGCACACTAGTATAGTTAATAGTATATGATCTGGATTTTTATATTTAAATCTATTAGGTGCACACATGTTACACGCACTCTGTCTAATTCAACAAATGAAGAGTTAATAAACGCAATTTTTATTGGAATTTGATTAAGTAATTTGAATTTTTGTAAGAATTATTTTAATTAAAGGTGATTAACATTTAATATAATTTATATTAATTTGAAATCAATGATACAAGTATGGTTAGAAGGAGGAGAAACACATTGCCCAAGTGTTTGTGCCCAAGATTGCTGGCTTGTTTTCATGCCTCAATAGCCACCTAGAAAAAACACCTCCAAGCTTCCCTAATTAACTCTTCTCCAGTGTCTCGTTGCCTTCTCCCAATATAATTACTCCTTCAATTAAAAATTTAAAAGCATTAGGAATTCACCAACATGGCTGACCAAACTATTCTTTCTAACTCACGCATGTAAATGATCCATGCCATTTGTTAAAAAATTGAATGTTTTGACGACCATTGGTGAGTCGTTAGCCACTTGGTGGGTAAGGCGCAGGAGTGAATTTCTGTGTTGAAGTATTATAACAGTACTACAGTGGTATTATTCATCTTCACGCAAGTTATAATATTATTTCAATGTGGGTCTCATGTGAGAGTTATTGAATCTGTATTTGTCTGTGTTTTGACATTGCTGGTTGTTTTTGTTATATATATATATATATATATAATTTGAAAATTTTTATGGTAATGCTTTTCTACAAAAAAGCATTCTTTTTTGGATTTTAAAATGTGTTGGTGTGCATTCTAATTATAATTTTAATGTACATAGAAGTCTTAATCAACACCATTAACGTCGGCACCAATAGTTTCTTATTTTATTATTATTAAACCAAAAAAAAAAATCAATATTCTAGGTCATGCCTTAAAATATACCTTAGATAAAGGATTTCTCACATGCCTTCCCTTTTTTTCATCAAAAGCCCTATAAAACCCATAAACACCCCAAACGCCTCAGATTTCAGTGTCCATCTTCAGAGAAAACGAAGTCTAGGGATGAATTCGTGAATATATCTTTCTTTAAGGACTTCACAAACATTAAACAATTTATAACTGGACCCAAAACAAAAACTTCACTTCTTCCAACCCCCAAATCTCCTTCATTTAACTCCAAGCCCAAAAAGTCAAGTCTTGACGCGCAGAATATGAAATCTCTATCAATCCAGCTGCACCTTCTACTTCTAAAAAAAAAAAAATTCAAACTAATTCTTTTTTTTTCTTTTGAAAAAAAAATGCAAGCATCAATCACCACGCAAACAAAAAAATAATAATATATATATGTATATTAAAAAAAAAAAAAAAAGAACAAAGAACAAAGAAAGGTATAGCCAACCTCTCTTTACTTATTGTCACCAAGTCAACCATTGAAGGATGTGAATTAGCAAAGATAGAGACAAGCAAGCGACCAAAGAAACAATGTTCATATGAAATACACACACACATTGTCTCATTGCATGCAAAAGAAAAAATCCACAGTGAATGATCATCTCTCATTGTTCTTGAGAGGCCTGGATTACAACTTACTACCATTTCTCTTGAACGATGTACTCAACTAATCACTGGGGAGGATCATTTGAGATTCAACCGGATTCGGCAACCGAAGATGAGCAAAGTCGAAACATGGATGTCGACCGGGCCGCGTTGTCGAGGCATCATCAGCTCGACGAGACTCAGCAAAGCTGGCTCCTAGGTCCACCGGATCAGACCCAAAAGAAGGACAAGTATGTTGATCTTGGTTGCGTGGTAGTCAAACGCAAGCTCATCAAATGGGCTCTGTGGTCTACATTGATTGCATTTATAGTCATCGGTGTTCCGGTGATCATCGTCAAGTCCTTGCCTAAGCATGAGGATCCCCCGCCGCCTCCCGATGAGTATGCTAAGGCTCTTCACAAGGCATTGCTCTTTTTCAATGCTCAAAAGTGTAAGCGAGAGTTAATATTTTCTTTGATACCATACCATGTTAGATGCAAACCAAACTAAATAATCGAATGATTTTTTGATAGTTAAAGATTGTGAATTTTTCATTTTTCTTCTTTGAATTGTAATGATTAGCGGGTCGATTGCCAAAGAATAATGGTATATCATGGCGAGGAAATTCGGGCCTGAAGGATGGATCGGATTTATCGGATGTAAAAGGCGGTCTCGTCGGAGGATACTATGATGCAGGGGATAATATCAAGTTCCATTTTCCGATGGCTTTCTCAATGACACTCTTAAGTTGGTCAGTGATTGAATATAGTCAGAAATACAAGGCCCTTGGGGAGTATGATCACATTAGAGATATCATCAAATGGGGAACTGATTACTTGCTTTTGACCTTCAATTCTTCGGCAACCACCATTGACAAAATCTACATTCAGGTATACAAATTTACTACCCTCACCATGCCTATTAATTTCTTGCCAAATTTAATTATCATCAGAAATTTTCAAGTAATTAATTATGAGCCTGCTGTGCTAGTGCAGTAGAAGTTGGAACAAATTGATCATTTGTTAATTGAAATCAATTCATCAACTGTCTCTTATGATTACAGAATTTCAGAAACAATAAGAAGTTCTTGTTTCTCCAGTGTAAATCAATGGTTTTTTTTTTATATGTTAGCATTTATCTGATAAGTGTTTTATTTATTTATTTATGTTTTTTTCCTTTGAACAGGTGGGAGGAGCAGAAGTAAACTCAACTACTCCAGATGATCACTACTGCTGGCAGAGGCCAGAGGACATGGATTACCCGAGAAAGGCGCAAGACGCATCATCGGCGCCAGATCTCGGTGCCGAAGTAGCAGCAGCTCTAGCCTCAGCCTCAATAGTATTTCAAGACGACACAACATACTCTAAAAAACTCCTCAGAGGTGCATCAGCAGTCTACAATTTTGCCAGGGACAAGGAAAAAAGAAACATGTACTCCCTTGGCAATCCATCCATTGCCCAATTCTACAACTCCACAAGTTACTGGGATGAGTACATGTGGGCAGCTGCCTGGATGTTTTACGCATCCGGTAATCTGAGTTATGCATCGTTTGCCACCGACCCAAGACTCGCAAAGAATGCAAAGGTAACGTTGAGAATTCCGGACCTCAGTGTGCTTAGTTGGGATAACAAACTCCCTGCGGCTGAGTTGCTGCTAACAAGGTTCAGGATTTTCTTGAACCCTGGTTTTCCTTATGAGGATTCACTCTCTGCTTTTCAAACTGCAACTTCGTTGAACTTGTGCTCTGATTTTCAAAAGTTCAAAGTGTTCAATTTCACTCCAGGTAATCAGAAAAAAAAAGAAAAGAAAAGAATACTTGGTCTAATGTTTGTATTTATTTTTTCTGGTGTTTTAAAGTATCACCAGGTTGTTGACTGATACGTTAACTTTGCTCATGTGAAAAACAAAAGGTGGAATGATACAGTTGAATCATGGAGGCCCACAGCCATTGCAGTATGTAGTGAATGCTGCTTTCTTGGCTTCTCTATATGCTGATTATTTGGATGCAAGCAATGTACCTGGATGGTCTTGTGGGGATAATTACTACACTCTGGATGCTCTTCGGAGCTTCGCTGCTTTTCAGGTAAACAAAAAACAACAATCCGTGTGTGTATATATATATATATTTTGGATTGAGCCCATCTAAGAGTTTGACGGTATAGGTACAATACATCCTTGGAAACAACCCGAAGAAAATGAGCTACATTGTAGGATACGGGAAGAACTATCCAAAGCATGTACACCACCGCGGTGCATCGATACCACACAACGGTGTGAAATACTCATGCACAGGAGGATGGAAATGGCGAGACAGCCAGTTGCCAAACCCAAACACGATCATTGGAGCTATGGTTGGAGGCCCTGATCGTCACGATGGCTTCTCTGATGTGAGGAACAAATACGGCTACACGGAGCCTACGATGGCAGGGAATGCTGGGCTTGTGGCAGCATTGATATCAATGACAAACAGTGGTGGTGGCGGCATTGACAAGAACACCATTTTCTCCGCTGTGCCTCCCCTTTATCCGGCGAACCCACCACCACCGCCACCGTGGATGCCATGAGGAAAGCTTGATCTCAGTGTGTTATTTTTTGGTTTTATTTTTTGAATGTGAGATAATGCATACTGGATAACTGTGGTTCCTTTTGGACCTCTGCAACTCATGCATGCTTCTTGATCATTCTTGATATATGATACAGCAAAAGTTCTCTCTTTCAACAGAGTTCATTTATTTTTATTTTTGGCATTCACCATGTTTTGCTCTTAAAAGAAAAGTGAGCATGAATGAAATAACTCAACAATGAAACAAAAAATTTTCGGATCAAAACAATTACATATAGAAAAACATGACAAAAACGTCTAGTTTGTTACCAATATTTTTTTTAAGTTTTCAGACTGAGTTTAGATAAATCTACTGAAAATAAACACCGCAAGTTAAAAAAACAATTACGATAAAATTTCTAAATAAACAGGAAGAAATTTTCACATTGCAGAGAAACAAAGCGCCTGGATGAAAACATAAAATGATTAATGTCTAACAAGTAAAAAGCCACATTGCAAATCTTTGTTTTTGACCATGCCGACGCTTTAGTCATTTTTCCAAGTTCTTATAAATAGTCTTAGATGCGCTGGGTTTCTACATCCATATCTTGCAAACTTTTGGGTATCACCCAACAAAAGCAGAATATAACTACCATGATCCTGGAGCACCCTTGGCTGGATTCTGGAAAGCTGAGAACCCCCAGAAAGTCTTCAAAGAATATGGTGGATAAATAGTAGCTCCCTCTTCAGTAATCTTAGCAAGCTGGTGGATTCAAAGAGTAGACATGAGTATCACGGTACAGGGACCAGTGTGAATCTATTGTGCTATGACACATTTACACCTTCCAATATGTAAAAGCTATATACACTTATGCTTGCTCGATATTTCCAGGCAAAATATTAAGCTCTAGTTTAAGAGAAGCTCTTCACTTGGTTGCATTTGTTACTTTATTTTTTTTTTCTATTTAAAGTCTAGAAAATCAAGAGCAGGTAACAAAGTGACCATATATCAGGAAGTCTACGTCATTCCAGTGTTCAATTAACTGATCAACAAACAACATAAATTATGAGTCACAGAAGTACACAAGGTTAACAATTATACCTGAAATTTGTTGATTGCAGATCTATCACGGTATAAAAGCACAAGCAAACATTTCTCTACGAGCTTTACAGCTTCCTCAAAGCTCAAGTCCGCATGCCACTCAGCACGAAGAATAGGCCTTGCAAGATGATTTCCAAAACCAGTGGCAACATGATTATCCTCGAAATGTGTACCAATCATGTTGACCTGAACATTATGAATCAACATTTTATTTAGAAAATTAGAAAACTATCAAGTCCATGATATCTTTGTGCAGATCAATTTGAGAACAAGATTCAAGAAAATAATAGGATGTTGATTCACTGAGTGCTGGAAATACCACGCCAAGATACTTCTGCCCATTTTTCACTCCACCGAGAACAAGGGAGTTCCACAGGGGATCAAATTTGTTGCGCCGGTTATACATCACCCGGTTCAGATAGTTGTGGACCTCTTTTGGTCCCAGTGAATTTCCATCATCCCACATATTATCGTATATACTGCACAACAAGAATTGTAACCAGAAGAATAACTCATGGAAAACCCACAGGTTGCAAATGGCCAGACAGAATAATATAAGTTATCCAAACACTTTTAGCTCTTACACTAGCTCATCAAGGTATTTCAGGATTTCCTGGAAATCACTGATTTCTCCACTTGCACCAAGAAGGGAATGCTTCCCAATGGGTTTGATGCGCTCCACGCTTTTGTACCTTAAAGTAGACCCATATGAACCTAAAGTCCAGAACATGAAAGGTCAACAAAGAAGAACAAATGTCACTTCAGTGAGAAGATCGAGTTCTAACCATATAAGCTGACAAGAATATGAAGTCTGATGAGAGCAGGGAGAAGATCAGAGAAAGGACAAAAGACCCAACCTATTTATATCAATGTTACATTGGATCCTTGAATTTTATAGAGAATTGAGTAAGAACACAATGCCTCCCAATACCAGAAGATAATTTTTTTTTTTAAAAAAAAATGGTTAGGTGCATTCAACAGACCCAACTTTATTAGTGAATCACACATGCCAATTTAAAGGCATGGAGCAAGTGTAAATGAACAAACTCTTCCTCTAATTCCTTATCTCATTTCATCCAAGTACTTCAGAGCTATCTGATTCTATGCTATAACGCTGTCTAGTTTTAATTGTTGATTTCAGATTTCTCATTGTTGTATCTATGTGTATGTAAATGAATAACACCACAAGCTAATACCGGTTTATCGCTTTGATGCTCTACATCTTTTTTTAGTAAGTTTTCATATATGTTTCCCGGATGCAGGTTTCTATTGTCACATTAAACTAAGAAAACAGCAAGATTTAAGAAGAAAAAATAAAAGATGAATGCGGCACAGTTCACGACAACAAAATTTGATGCAATAAAAACGTAATAGTGGTCTTCTAAACTACAAAATAAATCCGCCAATTCATATAAATTTTCATATTTACTAATTTAAGCCCCAACACCCAGCCGCCCCCACCCCTCATGCAACACACCCACCCCAAAAACAGAAACACACACCCCCAAAAAAAAAAAAAAAAAAAAAGGATTTGTCATTTACCTTTTGACTCCATTTTAGTTTTATTGTAACATATGTCATTATCAACTTATTTCAAAATTTTGAAAAGAATGTTACAAGTTACAATAATGACAAGTCAAACCACAACCTGATGCATGATATGTCAATGCCCTCTCCAACCAAAATTTGAAGGCAATATGGTTAAGTCTAAAGAACGAGGAGAAGAGATCATGTCAATTTACATTATAAAATTTCTTTATCAACTTTTCTTGATGGCCTATCTTTTTTTAGCATTTTTATTTATGAGAAATTTCTTTATGTGTTGATGTAACAATGAAAATATTTCCACCTAAAATGAAGTGAATGGGCATCATGTAATTAATACTAAATACACACCTATGCCCATGCAAATACTTGAATAGCCCTTAGTTTGGAAATGAGCTTGCCCACATTAGCTTGAGAAGAAAAAGAGAAAGAAAGACAGAACATGACATTGATCTGGTTTGAGCAAAGCAAGATCCTCAAATCAGGTTCACATAAAGAAGATACCTAACATTTGCATTCAGAAGTTTCAAGTCTAGCATTAGGCTCCTCTAGAGCCACTGCCATAGCTCCCTAAATGAGCTAGGCATACAAAAGGAGCTCAACCAATCGCAGGGAGAGGCTAGAAGGCAAAAATACAATGTCAAACTCCATTTATGCCAAGAATTTAGAGGTTAGAATCAAGTTTACAAGACCAGACATTAACTGAGTTCGTTTTCTTCCAGGGAACAACATAATCAGAAATAGAGAACAGTGATAAAAAAGGTTCAAACTGGAAGCTAGGTTCAACCATATAAGAAACATGGTTGTGTCCACATAATGTTTATGTATATATATATATATATATAATTGGAACTTATTGAAAATTAACAACTTCCTTGCAAATGCAACTTGGCCCTTATTGCACAAGTTCAAAGAAAAGAAAACCTGATATCTGCAAACATTTTTATGATAAAGTCCATCCATTAAATTAAAAAATCATTTGCAAATGTAATCACGCAAGCAAGGACATGGAAATTTTGAGAAATAGTCACTGTACTAAGTAAATAGAAAAATAAAGCTAGGAACAAACCTCCGGTATCAGCAGCCAAGATAATTCCATCCTTATATTTCAACCCTATCACTGAGGTCCCAGTCACATATGGGTTCCTGCAGAAGGGTTTCACATAATCAGCCCAAGAATTTGAAAGTCAGATATTCCAATGCAGTGAGATTCTACAATTACAGAAAGTACATTAAACACTCTCAATTAGAGCTTAAGACCATATTGCTTAATCGGATTTCTACCGCAATCTATCTAGAAAATAAAATACGGTATAACTCCAGCCCATACATTCTTCAGTTATGCCAAGCATAAATGAGAAATGTAATAATTAAAATTCACCGATAAACAAAACCCTAACCCTAAATTATCATAGAAGACATCAACTGCTCAGAAAACAAAAGGAAATCACTAAACAGCCTCCTAAACCGCATTCTACATCCAACGAAACAAACATAAAAGAGAGAGAAAAAAGATTCTTCCATAGCTTCAGTCAGCATTAGATCAAACAGTCGCATCATCATACGCACAAAGACACATCAAAATCCCACAAATCATGCACTAAAAAAAAAGAAAAAAAAGAAAAAAAGAAATGGAATCAAGAATTACAAAGTCCTCTCCAAGTCGTGCTCTTCGACCGAATGTCCATTGGGAACCTCAAACTGATCAACAAGAACACGAAAGCAAAGCATAATCAGATCCAAAAGAAGAATACGAAGAACAGATCAAAGAGAAAGAGAAGCAGAAGTAGAAGAATTCATTCATACTCTTTGTGCCATGATCGGAGCTCGATCCTCTTCCCAGATGCAGCAGCTGAAAGCCTTCTTATTTCTCTGACGTCCTCGCGGCCCTTTCTTTCTCTCCAAGAAGGAGCAGCACCCGAATCCGACCCCTTTTTTAATGGAGCTCCGAAACCCGTTATGATTTAGTGGATCCGGATCCCGATCCGGATCCGACAAGTGCTCCGCTCATAGCCATCAAAATTTAAATGCCTTATAAATTTATGTCATTCAAAATTAGTGATGAATATTTTAACAAAAATTAAACCTATTGTTTTTTGAAAGAAAGAACCCTAAAGGGCTAATAAATTAAACCCATTGTAAAGATTGTTTTCGGAGCTGAGGTTAAAGGTTTATGAGAACTAAGGTTGATATGTTTATTTTATTTTATTTTTTGGTTTATTTGTTAAAAAATAATAATACTAAATGAGAGACCAACTTTGACATCTGAGAACGGAATATCTAAATCAACTTTTAGTTTTTATACTTATATTATGAATTTTTTTTTATTGTAAGAATTTTGAATTTTGTGCGTAGAGAGATTTTAAATATCAGCACTCTTGACGGAAACAAATCTTGCATTAAAAAATTATATTAATATATTACTCATATTTACCGAGGTTATTAAACTATTTGTAAATATAATAATATATATAAATTATATACAAAATAATATCAGAGAGGAGTACAGATACTTTTTATATTAAAATTTTTTTAATGAGATAATTTCTGGTTTTACCCTTAAAAAAAATTAATTCTAACCAAAATCACATGCATTAATAAAGCAACAAACTCCAACAACACGGAAGAGTCCTTCAAAGATGGGATATGATTAATTTAAATAAAATAAAATTTATATAATACTTCTGTTATTATTTTTCGACAAATGAGTTTAAAAAAGCTTTTTTTTTCCCTCATCTCTCCATGAATCCAGCCAGTTGTGAACAAAAACAAAACCAATTGAAAGACCAGCTACAAACCAAGCACCACTGCAAAACAATCTCTCTCTCTCTCTCTCTCTGTGTCTGTCTCTGTCTTTGTGGAGGAGAAGAGAAAAAGGGAAGAAAGGCGTTTTCTTTGAGAATAGAAAAAGGTGGGAGGGATGGGTTCTCCACCTGTAGGGATGCTGGCGCTGCCTCCAAGTGCTGCGCTTTCTCCCTCGTTGGGGACAACCTCCATAGCCTCTCAAAACCATGGCTTTCTCAGGCCTTCATCCAATTTTAGGAGGTGGGTTGTGGATAGGCGGCATCTCCACCAGAGGAGTGTGCTTTCTTCCGGGCAGAAGGTATCTTCTCTTTCTCTTCTTACACTTGCATCTGATTTAGTTTAAAAATCTAATTTTTAGGCGAATGGGATCTATTTGATTGGTTTTGACGTTGTGTACCTTATGTTTATGTTGGAAAGATGATTGAATTAACCGTTTATTGTGGGTTCAGTGAAACGAAATGCAGTTTTGAAATACTATGGATTTGGAATCCCTTATTAATTCTGCTGTAGCTTCATTTAAATGAATGGTTTTTGTATGTTTGCCCTCATGGACCCGACAACTAATGGCAGTTGAAGTTTTTGCACTCGGGAGGAATTTTATTCAGTATATCTTGTTCGTTCATTGTGCTGTTGCTGAGAAAATGTGATGAGCCAGTTGTGGTCCTTCTAGGGCTTGTTTGGTGGTATTGTGATTGGATTCATGCTTAATGAAAGTAATGCTTAATTAGAACTCTTGCAGTTGACGGACGCTTTGATTGCTTAATATGGTGCTTGTGGAAGTAAAATCTGATATACATGCTGTTGAGTCTGAATTTTCATTTAATTGATTGGTGGTCAAAATGATACACTCTATATGTAAGTGAGTCATTATATAGGACAGAACATGTCCTTTGGCCACTTGCATTATTTATAATAGAAGCACTTAGTCCATACTAATTAACTTGCGGAATACTAGTTCTAGTTGAATCTTAAGTTTCTTCACCTTGTTTTTGTTTTACAAAAGTTATGTTTATAGTGTATGGAAGTTGTAGTTTAGGGATCATTGTCATTGTTTTTTCTTTTCTTTAAAGTTTGGTTACAAAACAATTTTATCGTGTGCTACATTTTTCTCTTGCACATAACTCTTTCTTGAAACAACATAGGCAGAAGCAAAGGGCAGTTAGTCATCAACAAATTTAAACCACTATCATGTCGGTAATGACCTCCTCCTTTGAATTGTATTGCTTTTCTAGCATATTTACTGAGGGAATCTAAGCATGGATTAATTCATAAATTTGCAGCTCAATGCTTCCTAGAAATTCTTGCCTTTTCTAGGCAGTTGTTATTTCTTAGTCGTTTTTAGAATTGCATGGTCCATGAAGATTCTTTCTTTATATATTTTGGTTTATTTTTTTTGTTTTATGTATGGAAATCACTTTACTTCCGCGAAACTTTCCTGATTTTAGTTTAAAATTTATTATAAAATGATCAAGTTTGACATTTCTCAAAAATTGTTTTTGGAATCATAAATTTGAATAGAATTTTGTTTCTGTTCATTATTTAAATTGCATCTCAGAATATTGTGATATATTTGGTCTTTACCAGTGATTCACTACCAGGGACTGTTTTTAATGTACTACTACTATAGTGGCTTTGTGGATTTATCAGAAGACACAGGGACAGACATATTTGCTTGAATGAAGTTGGTGATGGGTCATCAATGTTCGGTTCTGATGAGGAGATTGGTAGCCAAGTGCCTACACAAGCTCAGTCCATTGTTGAAGGTTCGGGGACAGTGCTAATATCAGAATATAAGCCGATTCCTGATCTTGATTATCTTCAGGTAGCTATCCAGCTGAAATACTAATTTATCTGAGGCTGCATAATTATTTCTTGTTACTTTCCTTAAGTTGATGCGACCAAATTAACATTGAGTGCCTTATATGGTTGTTTGGATTTTTGCATGACCGGCAAATTTTATGATTTGAATAAAAGGTAAATGGCTTAAACTTCTGTAAAATTTCCCCTTAGGAGAACATTGGTCAAGTTTATGATATTGTTCGATATTTTAACTTTTCCTAAAAATGGGGTTATAACTATTATATTTCAATTATTGAGTTTTATCTTAGGACTTTTGAGTCAAGTTCACACATTATTTGTCATACAAGCTTGTATGTGCCCTTGTCACTATTTTTTAGTTCCAATCATGTGCATAAACTACATCCTCAGTTCATACCTGAAAACTTATTCGCTCACCCAAATGATTAGAAAGTATTATGATTTTACCATTATTATTGATGTTTGGTTTTTTAAACAAAAAAAAAAAAATAGGTATTGCCTCTGTGGTGTGTCTGATTCACTTGTGGGCATGAACAGAGTTCTCTAATAATGCTCAATAACTCGTCTATATAATCCAAAGAGTCAATATTACGGATTTGATTTATCTATTTCCTTAATTGTTGTCCTAATATTTTAATGTATCTTAGAAAGCATGCCAGAGTCCAGAGATGGTATTGCCTTCAGAATTTCTTGGTTTGTTTTGATTTGTAACACTTCATCATTTCAGGAATTACTGGCGATTCAGCAGCAGGGACCAAGGGCTATTGGCTTCTTTGGGACACGGAATATGGGCTTCATGCATCAGCAGCTTATCGAGATTCTAAGTTATGCTATGGTCATAACGGTGTGATAAATTTGTTTGTTTCCATTTCTTGTTATATGTGAATTTTCTATTCAAACTGACATTCCTGCGTTAATATTTCTCCACATTTGTTTTTCAATTTCAGAAGAACCACATTTACACTTCCGGCTCATCAGGCACGAATGCAGCTGTTATTAGAGGTGCCTTACGAGCAGAGAAGCCGGAACTGCTCACTGTTATTTTGCCTCAGAGCCTGAAGATGCAACCACCTGAAAGCCAGGAATTATTATCTAAAGTAATGCTGCTTATAATTTGTTAGTGCCATTGGCTGGTCTTCAAAATTGCTCGATAGTGAAAAGATTTGGTATTCTCTTTATTGTCTTGGCTGTTGACTGTTCATCTTGCCTTTTTCAGGTTCAAAATGTTATCGAGAAGCCCCAGAATGATCATCTACCCCTTATTGAGGCTAGCAGGTCAGTCTTTCTTTTTCAGGTCTTGAAATTAGGTGTTATAAAATTTTCAGCATTTATCCCATGTTGTGCTGTGATTGAGCAGTGAACACAATATGAGAAATTTATGCACCATTTTATGAAGGTGTAATGCTGTGGAAGACTTATTTTCATAAAATGTAACAGCTTATTTAAATTAGTTTGCAGTAGATTAATACCATTTCGAAAGGAAAGACTTCTTAATTTTGAGTGCTCACAAATTACAAAGCTTCCCATGTTATTCAAAGCTCTGACTACAACCGATGGCATTTTCGGATTATGCATTCAGGAAACAACGCTGACTTCCGATTTGAGTATTCGTAGTAAATGGAGATTGTTGATATTGGCACTTTTTTTGAAAAAAATAAACTTTGGGAAGACGTGAACTAACTTTTCCAGTACCGATTGAAATCAGAGATTTGTACATTGTATCAATTCTTCTTTCCCTGCCTCTGCTTCCCCAAGTGAACTTCGTGACTGATCACACAACTGAATTAATCGTATTTAGCATGGATTGAAGTCAGTTTGTCCTCGCTTACGTACTTGCTTGTAATAATGTCTATTAATATTATGCTAATGTATTGTTGATGAACCTGCAGGTTGTGTAACATGGATATACTCAGCCATGTACAGCAAGTGATATGCTTTGCGTTCCACGACAGCAGATTGCTCATGGAGACCTGTCAAGAAGCAAAGAACCTTAGGAAGATTGTAACCCTCTTTTATTTAGACTGATCTTTGCACCAGTTGAAAGTGGTTTTACTGATTCTCTTGCAAGCGGGTGGATGTGGCGCCCATCTCTAGAATATTTTAAATTTAGATAGTTTATTTTTTTCTAGTGCAAGAAAGTGTATGTATTTCTGGGAATTGAGGGAACATCCTTCCATTGTTTAGACAGTTCAGCAGAATAATAGAGCTATTCATGTTGTCAATATGCATGCTTCAAACTTATTTTGAGTAACTGCAATAGCTTCTGCCTTTATAGGAGTACATTAATTTTGAGAAATCAGAGAAGCTGATAAACGTCTACAAATGCATCTCTTAACCTAATCTATACAATGGGACTGGCAACGCCGAAGTGACTTGCAGAGCTCTCTTCAGATCCTGAACAAAACTACAGATCTTGCAAGCTCTAAATAGCATACATCTTTCGGTATTCGCTATTGAATATCTCTGAATCTGATACAACAACGGATGCAGACCAGGAGAGGGACCGGCTACCGGAGTTCCTCCTCAAACTCCTTGTGTTATTCTCCTCCATGCGATGTATGATAATGCAGTAACACATGGATCCTAATGTCACCAGCATGATGGTGGCACCGATGGCCATTGTCGCATATGCGAGCCACAAGTCCTGCTTTCCGACGACAACATAGGTGAGGGAAATGAATGAAACTGATATGAATAGACATGCCAACCACATGAGTTTGTTCATCACAAACACCATTTGCCGCTTCGCCTTCTGCTCTGTCACAATCAACGATGTCTGAACAACAACCACAGCGAGGGAGATGAAGAGCGCAAGAGAGTCGAACACTAAGAAGATTATAAAAGCAGCATTATTTGCTATGTATGCTTGTCCAGGAGTTATACGATCATCGGTTGTAGACTCCACATACTGGCCGGGTAATTGAAAGATTGCAGCGAAGGCTACAGTGGCAATGAGCACGGCAACCACAGTATTTGAGTTAATGGCATTGTTCAAGCCGCCGATGTGCAGCTTATGGAGTCTCTTCTTGATGTTCTGCACCTTCCTCTCTGTTTGCCGGGTCTGAACAAGTTGGGATTGGACATCATGCTTTATATCACTTACTGTCTGCTTTAACTGCTTTGCAGGGTTGGGAGGATTTGGTGGCTCCTTTGTTGCCACTGCTCCGACTTTTTTCAGAATAGCTATGATCTCTTCATTCTGTGCCTTTTCTGCAATACCGAGTGCTGTCTCACCGGCTTTATTCACAGCATTTACATTGATTCCCTCTACTGATATTAGAGTCTGGACCATCTGCAATTGCATAGGCATGAAATTTTAGTTAAGCACGAAGATGAAGTCAAGCAAGAACAACTAACTAATTTCCTCCATGAATTTCAGTCTCAAGTTCAATTGCAGGGTAATTATCAAAACAATTAATAAATTGATTGCATAGACAGACTTCGCAACTAGTTTTCGTTGTTAAAACCTTGGAAATCAGATATATAATATCATATAAATGGAAAAGAAGAGCAATGTTAATAGTATATTTGCAGAGTGAGAATAATAAAACCTACATCAGGACGTCCCTTCCGTGTTGCAATGTGCAATGCTGTATTCCCCTTGTTATCTTCCAAAGAAATAACAGAAGGATCAGGTTTCAGTAGCTCCAGAACTATTTGATTATTGTGACCTTTCACTGCCATATGCAATGCAGTCTGTCCCTTCTTATCGATCCTCAAACCAATGCTCGGGTCCTTGTGCAAAATAGATTTGACGACTTCTACATGCCCCATCCTTGCTGCAGAATGCAGAGCGGTTTTGCCATTGCTTCGAGCAATCTTGACAAGGTTAGCACCTGTTTCTAGAAGAAGATTGACGATATCAATATGGCCTTGAGTGGCAGCTGTGTCAAGAGCGGTTGAGTTTGATGTGCTCGTAGTCATATCCAATGCAGGGAAAGCATGCAACAGCTCTTTCAGCACCTCTACAATGACAAAATAAATCAGTATTGTGGCACGATGTAAACTACCAAATGTCAAAAAAATTTACATACTCCCCAGATGCAAATGAACTAGTCTTCAATATCAATTCAAAAACAGAAATAATGCCACAATATCATTCAGTTCTTGACTTCTAAAGACATCACTGAACTAAACAAGAAATCTTGCCTTCAAATGCAAATGAGCATTCTTCAGTATCAATTCAAACAGTAACAATGACAAAATAAGATCAACACAACTTAGAATGCAGCCTAATCAGCTCAAAGGAGTATCATTCAGTTATATCATTTAGTTCTTGATTTCTATACTTCAATCACTTCACTAAATAAGAGGAGATAGAGAACTCACCAAGATGCCCCTGCTTAGCAGCAATATGGAAAGCATCAAAGCTATTAGTAGCCTTAATTCCCGCAGAAAGAACATCGGAAACCTTCAATATTTCCTTAACAACCTCAACATGGCCATTCTCTGCAGCAACATACAATGCTGTTTCGCCATCCTGATTCTGTTTCGATATGAACTCCTTCAGCAAGGACTCATCACATTCTGAAATGAGCTTTGCTGCTTGCGCTGCATTGCCTGCCCGGGCAGCTAAATGAAGTGGTGTATCTCCTCTCTTGCCAAAGCTATCTCTGTTCTTCTTTTCACGGAAACCTTGCTGCTTATCTCCTGTCCCCATTCGAACACTCTTCTGTTTCTCCATTGTTCCCATCTTGAAACTCTTCTGCCTCTCCATGGCACCTAACCGAAAACTCTGCAGTTTCTCCAATGCCCCACGCCGAAAGCTTTGCTGTTTCTCCGTCTCCACCATTATTACTCCTAGCACATGTTGACGTATCAGAATCTTTTGTTCACTCCTCTAACTGTGCTGGCCCCAATTCAATGTATATTTTTTAATCCAAACCATGACAAACAAAATCTGAAATCATGCCCAAAATATTGACTTGATGGTCAGATTCCCAAAAAAAAAAACCAAAACTTTTTGTTGACAAAAAACTTCAACTGATATCAATCCTGAGAAATAGCAGCAGACTAGAATGAATTTTGGATCATAGGCACACTCTTAATAAGAAATAGAAAAAAAGAAAGAAAGGGGTAGAACTGTTCCTCCTTCCCCCTTTGAAAGCCCTAATAATTATCACAAACATGAGATAGAAACAACCACATGATCAGTCTCCCAAATCAGAAGTAAAGAGAACCCAGTAAAAAGAAAAAAGTTTAGATTTTTCAAATCTTCCCTGAAAGAACTCCCAAATATTGTTGTTTTTCCCAAAAAAAAAAACAAACAAACGCAAAAAAGAAAAAAGAACACTAAGGATCCTACTTTCCTCCCACCATCAGAGCTTCAATTATAAGTTAAAAAATAAAAAAAAAACATCTCTAAATCACCGGCATAAATAGACTGAACCTTGATCATACATCCACAAAAAAAGCTCCAATATTTCCTCAACACAATCAAAGAAACAAGCATAGGAAAAAGAGAAAGTAAAAAAAACACATCAAATGGTTTACCTTAAAGTCCCAGAACACTAAGAACTCACTCAAACTGCATCAAAATTGAAGCTTTTTTCTTTTTTTCTCTTTTTTTGTGGAAGAAAACTTGAAAGCGGTACCAAGGGTCTTTGATTTGGGACAACGAACAGCAAAAGAAGAGATGGGTGGCGGCTACTTGGCAAAGATATCATAAGAGGCAGAGCAAGTGGTGGTGGGGCTGCATGGCAAAGTGCTATACGCCAGAACTACACTGAAAATGAAAGATTCCATTTTGAGGAAAGTGATTAACAGGAAAAGAAGTATTAATCTATAAAATAATTTTTTTCAACAAAAAAAAAAAAGTTCGTGGTCTTCATCACGCTTGCTTTTGGGATTTTGTTTTTATTTTTCTTGGTAAAATAAGCCATTATTCTTCTTGCCTAAATCAAAATAAACACTGTTAGCTTTTGTTTATAATTCCACTCTAACTAATTTATACAGATTAAAAAAATAATAAAAATTAATTGATAGTGTTATAATTATGCAAATTAATTATAATGACTTTCCAAATTAATCTTATTCAAGAATTCACCAAATTTCATTGATTTTTCTTCCCGTCTTAAATATCTTTTTTATTGTCTCTCTCAACAACTATTGGAAAGTGGAAATTGGGATTTTTTTTTTCTTTTTAAAGTAACATATAAAAATTCCATCATTATAATTAAAAATAAATAAAATTACCAAAAACTCTCTACATATTCACTCTGTTTACATAATCCTTTCCAATTTTTTTAATTTATTTTTTTTATACTTTGTTAATTTGATTTTTTTTTTCCTATTTAGCAGTCTTATGCACTTAATATTTAGTGATGGAGAGTTAAGCACATTCTTAGCCAGCACAAGGGCGGGAAAGTAAAATAAGGGTAATTTTATAATTTTAATTTAATTTAGATTTAAAAACAGAAGATTTAAAAATAAAATATGTTTTTGATTTGAAGAATTTTTTACAAAATTAAAAAAAAAGTTGGACTTTTATTTTTAATTATTTTTGATGAAATAAATGAGTGGGGAAAACAAGAAACAATAATAAAACCAGACAGACACATATATCAAAGCTATCATGTTCTGTCTCCAAATAAAAAAAAAACAAAAAACAAAAGATCTTCTCAATTTGTTTAAAATAGAACACATGACCAAGTCTTTTTTTTTAATTTAAAAAAATACTTGTAATTATCTCCCATTAAAAAAAAAAAAGAAAAAGAAAAGAACATGGTGATGTTGTTGGAGTGGAATGTTTGTTTTATGGGAACATTATTAATCTTTCTAAATTCCGCATCATATTTACAAATGATTTTTTTTAGATGTTATTAATGTAAAGTTTTTAATTTATAGGATCATATTAACGAAGAGACAAGTATAAACTGGTTCTTTTATTTTGTTGGTTTGTTTTCAAAAAATTTTTTTTGTATAATTTAAAATAAAACAATTCCCAATTAGTTGCACCTACCAAACTTGTTCAATTATTAAATCCTATAAAATAGCGTGTTGTGTTATGGTGGTTTAACAATTACACAATCAGACAAAATTTTAATTTTAAAATGAAGACTATTTAACTTCTTCAATAATGATGTGGATGGGCAAATGGGGATGACATGTGAATAAATAAAATAATAATCATATCCATATCCATATTTATATTATGATTATTAAAGATTATATATATATAGCGCACATAAGATAAAACCTAATAATTACATATATTTTATAGTAAAATTTAAATCATCACTATTTTAAAGTGAGAAAATTTTGGGTAGCATAATAAAAAAAAATCTTAAATTCGAATCCTATGTATACATAAAAAAAAGATAAAAACACACACACACTAAGAAAAATTTATATTTTACAAAGCTTCAATATGTGGCTAAAATAATTTAAAATCATATCTGTTTTATTAGGAGTTAGCCTCCGTCTTTACCGAAATTGATAATTATATTATATAATATATTTAAGTAAGCATTGTAGAGTAATTAGATGTTATTATAATTTTATTATATCCATATAATAAAATGAATGCCCACACCATTGGATAAATTCAACTGATTTTCAAGTTTTAATTAAATAATTTTTCTAATTAGGAAAAAAAATCAGAAATCATATGAACCAAAATCCAAATTTTAATGATGAAATACCCCACATGGATCAAGGAAGGAAAAGAAAAGGACATGCATGTGATTGGTTGGATGCATGATTAAATGAACTACTCTTTGGAAACATGTTCTCCACCACTCTTTATATAAACATACAAATATATACACTTAAAAATACAAAGTTAATTATTATATATATATAATAATTCATTTAGACAAGTAAATAGATAACTGGTCACTA
Source organism: Dioscorea dumetorum (assembly GCA_902712375.1). Lineage (NCBI taxonomy): Eukaryota > Viridiplantae > Streptophyta > Magnoliopsida > Dioscoreales > Dioscoreaceae > Dioscorea > Dioscorea dumetorum. Next base: position 5,612,605 of record CACTHL010000739.1, read on the forward strand.
GGGATATTGATTGAAAGTTATTGGATTATACTTAAATGGTTATTATCTATATGAATGCCATATAAAAAACTGTCAATTTTTTATTATTTTATATATTGTTTAGTACAGTTATCACTATCCTTAAATAGACTATAACTGTTAATGTAAATTCAATGGTTATTATAAATATTTCTACACTTTAAATCTATATATATATATATATATTGTTTAGTACAGTTGTCGTTATCCTTAAATGAACGGTAACCGTTAATGTAAATTCAATGATTATTATAAACATTTCTACACTTTAAATCTACCGACACACTTAAATAATTGATCCTCATATATATATATATATATCGAAATTAAATTTTATTGTGTGGTATGGAAATATGGGGATGAATGAAATGAAAATTTGTCCTGATTTCCATCTGTTTTCCATCCATCGAAAACACATGTGGAGGGGCCGAACGGCGAACATGTTTTGTAGGAAACGTTTTCATTTCCAAAGTTTCCAGATGAAAATGAATTGGCCCAAATGTTTTGTCTGTTTATAGTCCGGGTCAACTCGTTGGGTCTGTTGGTCTTGATTGGTTTATGACTTAACCAAATCAGTTGGATTCCTTTTAAAAGTTTATTATTATTATTATTATTATTATTATTATTATTATTATTATTATTATTATTATTTTAAATTACGTACATAAAAATTAATATCTTATTTTTCATGTGCTCTTATCTTTAGGTTGAAATTCGAACTTATTTTTTTTAAGTAAAAACACGATATTTTATATAAAAAATTTTGTACCTATAAAATAAAAATTATTGGCGGTTTACAAAAACTTTAGTGAATAAGAAAATAAATGAAAAAGATTATTATTAAATTATTAATTAAATCTTCTTTGCAATAGGAAAAAAAGGTTGAAATATATGCTATTATTATTGTGGAATAAAAAGTCTTTGTATCTCATCAAAGACTTTATATCTATTCACCTTTTCTTTTTTTGTTTATTTGTTATATTTTTATTCAATTTGTTGGAAGTTTAAAACTAGAAAGATATTTCTTAGAAGTTTAAATAGTCAAGGAATTATTTGTCAAGGGTGCTTTTTGAATCCCACTCTTGCATGTCTTTCCAACTCTGTGATCAACATTGAATATTTTATAATTAAAGGTGTGTTTATTTAGTTCTATTTGACTTACTACTAACTTGATTTTAGAAATCTAGTTTATAAACATTTAAGTTTAGTGATTTGTTGAATGAACTTTTAAATCATGATAATTCATCGCCGTTGTAAATTTTTTTAAAAAAATCATAAACTCTCAACTATATTGAGTTAGGAAGTATTCGAACCCTTAATTTGTAACTTCCAATCTTTGTAATTAAAAACTCATATATGCTTCACATTTGAAGTAAAAGATTTTTTTCCCAAAGATATATTATTATTGTATAGAATCTCAATTCCATCCCATTCTTTAATCAGTCAGATTTTTTTATTCTACATTTTTTTCATTGTCTTTAGTTATCTGAAACACTCTATATCTCTAAATTTAGCATTTAACATATAATTATATAGATTATATGTTATTTTTGTTTGTTTTCTAATTATTTAAGTTATAAAAATGAGTAAAATTACTTACTTACAAAATTATTATGTTTATAAATTTACAAAGACACTTAAAAAGAACAACAATTTAAAAGTAATTAATTATATGGGGAAAGTTATTGTATAAATTACTTGATACTTTAATGTACGAAACCATGGTAAAACTGTAAAAGTATCAAAGTGGTATATATATAAAATAAAACTTTCACCGTCACACATTAATTTAATTCACGATTAATTAAACACTTTTTCATTAGATAAAGGAAAATTGCATGAACTTTGATGGCATCATTAGTCTAATATTTAAGGCTTGCAGATCAGTACATCGTTTTGGGGGCCCAACAAATATATAGAGATGGCATTGCATGCTAAAATCAATTGTGCAAAATTTCAATGAAGGACATCATTTGACATAGTGTTATCATCCAAGTAATTAATATTAACAAAACATGTTCGAAACTATGCAATTATATAATCATTTTTGGGGTAAGTTTTTTGACAAGGCACTAAATAATAATTTTTTTTTCATTTTGGTGTCCAAACTTTAATTTGAATCAAAATGGTTACCCAACTTCAATTTTGTTTTACCGAGTGATCACCTTAAAAATTTTGACCTATTTTTAATGATGTAAAGGTCAATTTTTTTTTAATTGTACATACATGACAAATTGTCCGTTCAATTGGTAATTACATGACAAAACAATTACCGTTATCCACATCATAAAAAATATGTCAAAATCTCTCTAGTGACCACTTGGTGAAAGAGAATTAAAGTTGAATGACTATTTTGATTCAAATTGAAGTTGAATGACTAATTAATTTAATACCATGTTATTAAATTAAATTAAATCGGTTAATATATTATGCTTAATTATTAATTAGTGATAGTAGTTATTTAATTATTTTATTACAATGGTAATAATTATTCTATTTATTATTGAAAAATATTGCAAAGTGGGCTGAAGTGGTGACTTCGGGATTTTTCCAGCTGAAGTCAGACACCGAAGTGGCCGAACTCAGAAGTTGTCACATTATAACTTCCATGCTCAAATCAGTGAAACAAACACACTGAAATGGACCGGAAGTGACCATTTCGGTGAAACAAATGGCGCCTATATTTCTAGAACGGGCATGTGAGTAAAGCTTGCAGATGTCTACGAGGATGAAAGGTAGGTGAGTGGGGGAGCATTGGATTAATATCCAACGGCTTCCCTGGGATGTCCTTAGAGGACGCAATTTAGTATATTTTAGTTATTTTTGTTTTCATCACCCATATTGTTTCTTACTTGAAAACACAAATGGCTCAAATTGCGTGAATTTTAACTATTATAGATCATTTTATTTTCAATCTATAATGTCAGGAATTTTTTTTAAAATTATATAAAAAGAATGTCCTTGCTCATTTAATTTGTTTTTTTTTTATCATCTCCAATTTATTGGATACAATGATGTAATTAAATTACGGTTTATAATGTGATATCATGAAAACCTAGAAACATTTTTAATTAGCCAAAATTGAGCTATGATATATATATATATCATATTAGGAGCATAAATGTCTTAAAGTCATTTATATAAATTAAGCTTGATGATCAAATTATTAATAAATATTCTTCAAATATGAGAACAAGATATCACTACTAAATGTAATCTCAATTTCGACATAAATGCTTAATATTGTATAATAAGATAACTATTCTTGGTTTAGATGTTTTGCATTGGTTTTTTCAAGAATAATGCCTCATTTTTCTCCTTCTAATTAAATCAACCGAGGATAGATCACTTTCTTCGCAATTTTGTACTTTATTATTTTTTTAGCTCATTATATATATATATATAAGTCTTATTTTTCCCTAAGTTGATTTCCAAGTGAAGGAAGCCATTGAGTACAGTTTAAAAACTAATGAACAAGATGCATGAATTCCCTTATCCTGAAGTTATTTTTAGATTATAAATATCAACATTCTTTCTCTAATCATCAATAGTGAAGAGATACATTTTCTTTTGTATCAAGCATTCATCTTTGGAATTTGTTTATATGCTCAAAGCTTGCAAAACCTTATCTCAATTTTAAGCAAATCATTAATACTGTCTAAGAAGTCTTGTCCAATGTATTAGAGTTCCTTCACTTAGTTTTAAATTAATCAAAATTTTCTTTATCTACTTTATTTAAAAATATTTTTTTTTATAGGGAGTTTTTGAATTTAATTTTTTTTATTTTTGATAAATATAAATAAGTCACGTGTTAGGAGTGTGGGTTTTCTACGTTTACAATGTACGCTCATTTTGCATTCTAGATTCATGCAAAGGACTTGATACTAATAAACTAATGGGTTATTGATATTTTTGAGAATTTTTAAACCATAAAAATATAAAAAATACCAAAACTAAAAGTTTGGACAAGCGTCACTCTCATAATAGTGAGATATAACATATATTTAGCCAAATGTATGAGATCACTTTCTCAATGCATGTGAGCATCACATGCTATATATACTCTCCGGGAAAAAAGCACATACCTTTGTATTTCAACTTCTACCTTAGTAGCCATTTAATGAGAAAGATTAGGAGTTAATCAATGATCCAAGATCTAGTTCATAGTTTTCTTCCTTAATTTTTCTTTTTTTCTTCTAAGTTTTCCACCAAAGAAAAACACCATGGCCAATGGTTTTGGCCTCTAATCAAGTAATCATGATGTATTATTAGATGCCTTCCAGTTAGGAATTCTCTAAGATTGAATATAATGATAATAATTAAGTAAATAATATACTTTAGAAGCTCTCAAGTCAATCACATGATCTCAACAAGTTATCTCATACATGTTAGCCATTAAATGCTTGATGATAATTAAATATTCTCAATGCCACAAATCATACCTGTCCAATTATTTGATGATGAGACTAGCTAGGTAGCACATTACCATATGTGAACATGCTGACTAGTGTTAATTAAATATAACAACTCACATGCTTGCAATACCACCACCACCTTCATTCCATTCCTTAGAAATACAAAAATAAAACAAAAAATAATAATATGATTATTAATAAAAAATATATATATATATAACGGCCATAACCACCCAAAACCCTTGACTTGAACCAAACTAAAGCAATCACAAAGTATTCTTCCCCCACAACTCTTGTTCCCATTTCTCATTGAAAGCTATAAATACACCAAACTAATAATCCAATTCAATCATCTCTCAAATTCATCTTCTTCACAAACCATGACAAGCATTGTCCTAACAGTACTCTCCCTCTTCCTCCTCTCCATCACAAGAACTCTAGCCTTATACAACATCATAGACCACGGAGCAAAACCCGACGGCGTTACCGACGCAGCGAAGCCGTTATTAAGTGCATGGGCAGCCACTTGCTCCTCCCAGAAGCCGGCCAGCATGTACATTCCGGCAGGGACATTCTTTGTCAGCAATGCTCTTTTCAAAGGACCATGTAACAACACCAACATAAGGATATTCATAAGTGGAACTCTAATTGCACCATCTTCATACAGCGCCGCCACTCAGTGGCTCACCTTTAAGTACGTCCAAGGTGTGTCCATCATCGGCGGGACCATCGACGGCCGTGGCCAGGCCTACTGGGCCTGTAAAACCTCTAACCAAAACTGCCCTTCCGGCGCTGCAGTAAGTTAAATTTAGATACAAAACCCTTAGATTAAACTATATATAATTTAACAGATCGATGTTAATTTTGTTTCAAATGCAGTCGATTGCGATCGACGAATCGAAGGATGTGCTTGTAAGTGGGTTGAGATCATTGAACAGCGAGCAATTCCATATGGTGATTTTCGGTAGCCGCGGCATCACGGTGCGAGGTGCCCAGATCAGTGCACCGGTCAATAGTCCTAACACTGATGGCATACATATTCAGATGTCGACTGGTGTTACGATTACTGGCTCGACGATAAAGACCGGTGACGATTGTGTGTCCATGGGCGAAGGTGTCACTAACGTTTGGATCGAACAGGTCGATTGCGGTCCCGGTCACGGCATCAGGTCCATTGAATAATTATCATTTGATTAATTATCATTGCCATTGAAATATATGTGCTGATTTATTTTGTGTATGTAAACAGCATTGGGAGTCTCGGTGAAAATCCGAAAGAGATGGGAGTACAAAACATAACTGTGAAGAGTGTTACATTCACCGGAACACAGAATGGAGTGAGAATTAAGACATGGGGGAAACCGAACGCCGGATTTGTGAAAGAGGTGATGTTTGAGCATTTAACTATGAATGATGTGCAAAACCCGATAGTCGTAGATCAAAACTACTGCCCGGGAGATGTCGACTGCCCGAACAAGAGTTCCGGCGTCAAGATAAGTCAAGTGACGTATAACAATGTGCAAGGATCATCGGCGACGCCGGTTGCCGTGAAATTTGATTGTAGTCCTAGCAACCCTTGCAGTGGCATTGGCTTGCAGGATATCAAGCTGACTTATATGAATAAGCCAGCTCAGTCTTATTGTAAGAATGCTGAGGGAAGTGCATCTGGGTATATTGTTCCACCCAGTTGTCTGTGAGGTTGATTTCTATATGTTGTAAAATTAGAGATATGTGACTTCTGTCTCCGGCAGCTGGCGGCCGCCTGAGCTCCGATGAGTGGTCAGGGATGTGCTGGGATTGTCCTGTGAGACATGATTGGTCATTTTAATTGTTGCAGAATTAATTCAATCAACTTCAAATATTATTGGGGGTGTTTGGTTATTTTATTAGATTTGAGTATATATTAAGTGAAGTGAAGCTTTTCTCCCTTTTGTTTTTTTTTAATCCATTCTTTGGATTTACAAGCCATCTGAAAACTTATTTGATTAATTTAATTTATTTTTATATTTTTTAATTATTATGGACAAACTATATATCAAAAAAAAAAAAAAAACTATATATCAACTTTCAATGGAGTTGGAGTGCTTTTTTTTATTTTAAGAAATATAGAGAAGCTACGTTAGGATGTGTACAAAACCCTATCTTATATACAAAAGATTTGGAGTTAATAGACTAAAAAATTATTGACATTGTAAATTTATTTTATTTAAATAATATTAATTTTTAGTAATATATATATATATATATTGCTGAAAAATATTGAAATGAAAAATGTTGTTATGGTTCTTATTCAAGAACTTTCAATCCCTAATGGAACAAACATGTAGACAACCAAAAAGGACTTGAAGCTAACAATAGACATACACCTTAACAGAATTGAGTGAAACGAGATTTATGGCCACTTGTTCTTCAAATTAAAGCATGTACAGATAAAACATATGTTTGGTTTGGAAAATTTTAGAACCCATTAATGGAATGATAAGAGCTTTTCATCCATGGAAGTCATTTTCCATCTCCCAAAGGGAAGCCACTTGTAGTGTGATATACTATTCATTTATGGGTGTTTGAAACTATAATATATGCCAAAGTTTTGAGCCTCAAAATCAAATATAAATATAATGGATATTGAGACATCGTTGGTGCTCATTTAATGCATTGATAAGGTCACATGCATTTCCATTATTTAAGTTTACAAACACATGCCGTAGCTATTTGCTATAAAAAAAAAAAAATATTGGGAAAATTTTATAGAGAAATCAAAGCTGTTACCAATTAATAAATGAGCACGCGTGGTATCAATTGATAATGTTGATAATCAGATTCAATGCGTTTATGGAGGGTCACTTTCTTGGTTCATGGAGTGACATAGCTTAAAGCTTTTATTTTTTTTTTTTTTTTTTTTTTTGAGATAGGACGACAAGCGCCAACTCTCAGGAGCGTACGCGTGGCGGAGGGATTGCCTATAACGTCCTCACCCTCTTGGAACGGGGGAGCACGGTTCGGGGGGATTGAACTCGCGTCTCCTCCCACGATGGGACCCGAGGTACCACTGGGCTACAAGCCCTTTGGTTAAAGCTTTTTATTAGTTTTGGATTTTTTTTTTAATATTTCAGACCTAATTAAAATTAGATTATTTGATTAATAGAAATCAAAGCATTATCAATATTTGTATTGATAACATGTGTGTTTATTTGGCTGACACCTTATGAATTAATATTTATGAGTTTGCTTTAAAAATGTCTATTATTTTTCTTTAATGAAATGCTACAAACCCATATAAATTTAAAGTGTAAGTATAAAAGCAAGTTTCAAAATCAGGCAATAAGCTTTCTAAAAACCATTGGATCAAAAGTTTTTTGGCAAATATTAACCCCTTAATGATTTTTAAAAATTAACAATTTTTTTTTATTTTTAGTTTTTTAAAATTGGTTTTTGATTATATTCTATATATTTCAAGACTGTTGTTTATGGAGATAAATACATGCAAATTTCTAAAATTCCTTTATAAATTAAGAAAGTTTCTAAAAAAATCAAAAAGAGGTGGATGAACTCTTTAACTTCTGAACTGCAACCATATTAGCATAAAAACAAATTGTTTTTTATTTTTTATTTTTTATTTTGACAAAATGGATATATAAATGAGCAACAGTGAAGTCAAATTTCGAACGCACTTCAGCATTTGGACCATTCTTTTAGACGGTTTGAAAATCATATATACAATTGTTTTCTCTCTCTTTTTAATAAATATAGATATAAAAAAAATCTATATAAATAAAATTAGAAAATTATTATGTTTGTATTTAAATTTTTATTATGTTTGATTATTATTTACCAAGTATAACCAAATCATTATTTTTGGCACCGTATTCGATATGGTATAAATAGCTTATTATATTTAAATTTTTGGCACACATTTAACCTGGTATTAATAAAATTTATATTTACATATTAAGCAGACATTCGGGATCATATTAATAAATTATGATATTTCTAATTTTGGCATCGTATTTGGCACCATAATAGTAAATTATTGTATTTTCATATTTGACACAACATTTGATACATTATATATAAATTATTATTTTTATATTTTTGGTAATAAATTTGGTGCAATATTAATAAAATTATTATATTTATATATTTTGCACTGGCACATCATTAATAAATTATTATATTTATATTTTGGCACGGTATTTGAAATGATTTTGAAAATTGTTATACTTACAAGTTTGGTATCATCATGTAAAATTAATAGATTTGCATATTATGCATGGTATTTAACATGGTGTTGAAATTTTTAAAAAAAAATTATATTTGGCATAATTTAATATTTCTGTGTCAAATGGTGTGACAAATTTGACAAGTTTTTTTTTTCTTTCAAATTTTCCATACCAATTTGGCATTTTTCTTGTAGTGTTATTAATGACATTTTCAAGTAATTACTAACTATGCACGTCCTTAAATAACTAACCACACAATTATCATTTTTAAATGCAACCTAAAAATATATAGCGAAAGATAATCATCAATACTCATCATACAAACAGCTCTATTTTTATTAGGAATTCATAAAAACAATGAAAAATTGACATTAATAAAAAAAATATAACATAGAACAACACTACTACTAAGTACAAGCACTTAATCAGCCTTAGTAAGGAGGGTAGTACTTTGTCCTTGTTCTAAATCTCAATAAGAGATTCGAATCCCTTCCAACTTAATGGTTAAGTGAAGGCAGCTTGTCCACTTTAAAAAAAAAAAAGTACAAGCACTTAGATATGGAATCCAACACTAGATTCTCACTGGATCTAACAAAGCCCTAATACAAGCTAGCTAGTTAGCCGGAGAAGCCCTGGATTCCCATGCACGTATCCCTAATAATCAACATAAACAAGTTCAAAAACAACTCCGAGGCACAACCAAACCAGACACACTTCCCTTAACATTCCTACAGTAGGACATTGCTGGCTTGTCCTGATAAGTCAGCCTAATGTCCTGCAACATCATGCCATTGCAAGGGTTGGTAGCACTGCAATCAAACTTCACAGCCACTGGCGTCGCCGAAGTTCCCTTAACATCGGTATAAGACACTCGACTTATCTTGATACCCGAGTGTTGGCTCGGGCAATTCACATTACCCGGGCAATAGTTTTGATCAACGACGATCGGATTTTGCACGTTTCGCATGGTTACATGCTCGAACTTCACGTCTCGCACAAATCCATTGTTCGGTTTCCCCCATGTCTTGATTCTTACTCCATTTTGTGTTCCGGTGATCACTGCACTTCTCACAGTTACATTTTGTACTCCTTCCTCTTCCGTTGTACCTCCTCCTAAGCTCCCGATGCTGTATCACTCTCACAATATAGTTATATGTCATAACAATAATAAATTTAATGTGTTGTTTTTAATTATTAAGAAAATAACAAGTTAAGTTAATGTGTTTGTTAATAATAAGTTTGAGATACCTGATGCCATGTCCTGGGCCACAACTGATGCTTTCCATCCAGATATTGGTAGAGCCGGCTCCGAGAGAGATACAGTCATCGCCGGTTCTCATCGACGAGCTTCGAATCGTCACGCCACTTGACAGTTGTATGTGGATGCCGTCGGTATTCGGGCTGTTCTCAGGTGCGATAATCTTCATACCTTGGACTGTCACGCCATTGCTACCGAAGATCACCATGTGAAACATCTCGCTGTTTAGTAAACTCATTCCGCTGATCACCACATTCTTTGATTGCCCTATTCTAAGTGTCTGTAAAAATAATAATGTTAAGAAAATATCACTCATGTATCAAAGGGAATTTGATATTGAACTAAAGATAATAGAAAATTGATATACCGAGGCTCCCTGAGGGCAATTTCTTCCGGCAATCTTGCAAGCCCAAAAGGCTTGGCCACGGCCATCGAGGACGCCGCCGGAGATGGAGAGACCTTGAACGTACTTGAAGGTCACCCAGTCAGTCATGGAACTATAACCGGAGGGTGCAAGAATGGTTCCATCAATGGTGATCTTCATGGCTGCATTGTTGCATGGACCTTGGAACAGGGCCTGGCTCACAAGGAAGTTGCCGGAAGGGACATAGATGCTCGCCGGAGTTTTTGAAGAGCAGGCAGCGCCCCATGCTCTTAAGAAGGCCTTCCCGGAGTCGGTCCGGCCGTCGGGTTTGGCCCCGAAGTTTAATATGTTATATGCTGACAATGACATTGCATTTGTAGACAATGCAAGGAAGTGGATGAGGAAGAAGAGGATGTTTGGTTGAGCCATATTAAAGGTAAGAGGAGGAGATGAGGAGGAGAAGGTGATTTCGTGATGACCATGGGGGTTTAATTTTAGGGTGGCATTTATAGAAGAATTGTGGGGAAATATAATATTTTTGATATATGGTGATGATGAAGGTCAAGGGTTTTGGAGGAAAAGAATGTGGACATTGATTGAGAGAGTTAAAAGGAGGTTTATGGCAGTTTTCCCTACTTACAAGAATTTATTAAATCTTTTAAGGAAGAATTTATTAATTTATTAGAGTAAAATGGTCATCTTAAAGTACTAATTAAGATCTTAATTATGTCATTAATATTTTATATATAGAGAGAGAGAAATGATTGTTTCTACTCCAATTTTTTGCCATGAGGTGAGGAATTATAGTTAAATCGATATTCAATTTCCGGCTATGTGCATACTCTTCTTGGTTGTTGTTTTTATTGCATTTGTCAAAAAAAAAAAAAATCCATATATTATTGTGAAAGAATAAAAATGATTTTAATTACGCTTTACATATATATAAGTATAAATTATATAAAGTTGATAAATAAAGAGAGATACTGATCGATTAGCCTCTGAGGCTTATATTTAATTGTTTGTTTGTAAATACGCTTAAATCTTACTCCCTCTTGTCTTTTTTATATATCTTCTTCTCTAAAAAATATATAAAATATTAAATAATTTTTTTTCAAATATATCCTGATTTTTTTAATATATTATTATACTTTCTATACTTTCGGAAAAACCATAAAGCACTATTTTGGGAGAGGGAAGAAAAGGTATAATTAAAATAGAGAGAAATTAATGGAATCTTGATGGATTTTTAAATAGGAGTAATTTTGGAAAATTGGTATAATTTTATATAAATTTAAGATTATCACTTAATTTTAACCAACTTTCTTAATTAATTCCCATAAATCATTTAAATTGGATATATAAATAGAATGGGATGGGATAAAAAAGAATGGAGCACCTTGATGGAAAAAAACCTAGGGTAATTAAACAAATTAATTCTGTTGCATTTGCAAGCATGCATTACAACCTTGATGTTAGTTGAATGTCTCACATGCAAAAATCAAAGTACATCCTGTACTTATACGGAGGGGTTCCAATCATTATTTCAACCTCTTTTTTTATGTTAATTTTCCATGCCACAAGATTCTCTCAAGTTCTCAAGAGTTGAGATCTAACTACATTGCTTAATTCCCTTTGGTTCACATTTTGGTCTTTGCAAGCATCATGGGATGCTCACATGATATTATATATATATATATATATACACACACACACACACACGCAAAGTCAAGGTATGTTCATCATTGCATGCCCATAGTTTTAGGGTTTCTAGTTTCAAAAACATTATGGTTTTAAATTTGTTGTTTAATTTAGGTAGAATCCCCAAAATAGACCCTCTATTTTTCCAAAACGGCTCTTTTAGTCCTTCTAATATAATTTGAGACTTTTTACTCCTTTTATTTTTTAAATTGGGAACATTGAGTCCCTTATGCTGACGGGGTTAAATTTGCCGTTAAATGATGCTGATATGTCTTTAAAAATTAAAAAAATATTTCAAAATTATTTTAAAATTAATTTACAAATAAAAAAACTAAACGGGTTCGGATCCGCCAATGATAGCAGATTCAAACCCGTTTAGACTTCATCTCAAAATCCAACGTACTCGTTTAGTTTTTTTATTTGTAAATTAATTTTAAAATAATTTTGAAATATTTTTTTAATTTTTAAAGACACATCAGCATGCAAATTTAACCCGTCAGCATAAGGGACTCAATGTTCCCAATTTAAAAAATAAAAGGAGTAAAAAGGCTCAAATTATATTAGAAGGACTAAAAGAGCCGTTTTGGAAAAATAGATGGTCTATTTTGGGGATTCTACCTTTAATTTACTATTTTTATTGTGCACACATACTTGTATGTGTTGAATGTTTTTTTTTTAAAAATTAAATAAACCATATTTATTAAGGAAAAATAGAATATCAGAATACTAAATAAACAAAAGCAAAACCTACAACTGAACTATAGGACAAACCTTGAGAAAATAATAAAATAAACAAAACTAAGAAACATATAGGGACGGAGAAATAATTTGCTTATAACTTTAAAATTTTAGAATTTTGTAATTATATTCTAATTCAAAGCAATTTTGATTTTGTGTTATGTATATAATCAAATTATTTTCAAGATTATATTATCAACTTTGTTATTGAATGGAAATAAAAAGAATTCAAGGGATCCACATGGAATGGCTTAAATTTTCAAACTAAGAGCCTAGAAAAAAAGACTTGAAATAATTTATATAATATTGATAAGTACAAAGAGATCACCATACATACAAGAAAGCTTTGTTACATATTTTTCTATATGGCTTGAAATTAAGGTCACAAATTAAGCACATAGCTTATCATGCTAACATGCAGCATTTCACAAAGATTAGTTAATTAATAAAAGAATTAGAACTGAAGTCATTGCTTAGATAACATAATTAATTGATTAATACGGTCACTCGTACCACAAAATGGTTGCTCTAAACGAAGTCTTCTTGTAGTTAGTCAAAAAGGAATAATTAACATGCTAATTAAAGTACTAATTAATTTATACATATATATATATATATGTGAAGATGAGTACGTACTTCTAAGAACATGGCATGTTCTCTAATATTATAATTAAGAATTTTAATCCAGTCTTTGACGTGCATTAGAGTGGCTCTCTTATAAAGCATGCCTTCTTTTGGGGAGATCATGTGATCATTCTAATTTTTAATTAAGTTCATCATTGGCCATTAGGTTACATTGAATTTGGTGTGGGTTTATTCGATGCATTAAAAATTAATCGATTTTTCTGCATTGATTAAGGACTTATGCTTACAAGGGAGGTTATACTTTTATATTAAAAATTAAAGTTAAAGAAATCATTTGGTTGTTTTTCTGAGTTTTGGATCTTAGAGAGAAAATAAATATTAAGAAACATGATTTAAAATAATTTTTAATGCTACAAAAGCACAAAAAAAACACCACAAGTCATCCAAATGGTGCTTGAGTGGCCCAACGTCAAAATCCAAGCTTTGTAATATTGTGCAAAATTACTTAGGATATTGTAGAAAATATTGTGAGTTGTATTTTCCACTCCTCTAAGGTTATAAGAAAAGGAGAATTTATCATTGTATGGTTATAATTAATATTTTATTTTACGCACATGTAGCAGACCGTCATTGTTGGTTGTGTTAATCCGCCTACCATAATAAATTTTTAAGGTTTTAAACCATCATAATTGATGCTTCACTATAGTTATTTATTTCTTTGACAAAAGGTGGTATTTGTCATTTTTGTAAAAAAAAAAATAATAATAAAATAAAACAAAGAAGAAAAACACCTGCCAGAGGTTTCCTCATGAGTGAAGGGTTTTTTTTTTTTCTTTAATCATTTACTTTTATTTTTTAATTGTTAATAAAAATCGGATTGATTGTTGATTGTCAGGGGATCTATGTGAAATTTAACTGCATGCTTGAAATTAAATAGTTTCTTCTATCACTCGACCTATCTTAGTGAACCTTGAAATTGAGCTTTGTTTTATTATTTTCTACTTTTGATAGTTTTTTATTTGATTCTATTGAATTGTCCTGATGATCATCTTTGTTTTATTACTGTTTTTGTTTTTTTATGAAAAAAACATGAGATATAAATTTGAAAAAGCAGAGGGCGATTTCAGGGAAGCGACATGGATATGTAAAATTTTGCGATAACATCCTCATTAAACTAAAGAGTTTTTCTCAAAACCTGTATAGGTTTTTCTACAAAAACAGCATGTAGTTTGATCAGGTAACGGAAAGTATTCTTAAATAAATTTAATTAATTACAAAACTGTTACGGTAGTAGCAATAATTTGAGAAAACACCCTCATACAAACAAACTTAAGTTTAATTTATTATAAAATATTTCTGGTTTTCCCTGCAAACACATCCTAAAATTCGGAAATTTTGGAAACATGCCCTGATTTAGATTGAACTAAGTAGACGGTGTTTTTACGAAAGCACATTCATACAAAGTAAAATTTATTATAAAAAACATTCTGGGGTTTCATGCAAAAACAGCCTGGTGTTCGGCAGTTTTTTGAAAATCACCCTGTTGTAAATTTAACAAACTAGAGAGTTTTTTAGCAATAGTATAAATATTTATGCCAATTTACAAAAGGACCCTTGAGAAACTAAAATTTGTTGTTCAAAGTTTTTGGGGTTTTCTGCAAAACAACATAAAATTGAGTCATTTTACGAAAAACGCCATAGTGTAAATTTAATTAATTAAAGGGTGTTCGCCGCAAAACTGTCATGAAGTTGTGATATTTTGCATAAACACCCTCCTTAACAGTAAAATTTATTTCTGAAAAGGTCTGGACTTTTCTGCAAAAACCGATGAAGTTTCGTCATTTTGCAAAAAGAACCCTCATAAGTTTTTTGTTTTGAAAAACGAGAAAGGAGTTTCGCTGTCTATAACATAGATACACATTCTTTTGATTGGGCCGGCCCAACCCCCGACTCTTTCCCACTAAATTCTAGTTTTGTTGTTATCCTTGGCGGTCATGAATCACGTACAATGACGGCGGTCACTGTATCCCCAAAAGCGGTGACGCTTATCTACGCCTGGTAACTGCTGCTCAAGAAGTTCGGCGAGAAGTGAGTACGAGAGAGAGAGAGAGAGAGAGAGAGCAACAATGGCGGAACTGAAGGTGATCAACAAGCAAGTGTTGCTCAAAGACTACGTCATTGGCCACCTCAAGGAGGAGGACATGGTCCTTCCTTCATCGTCCATCGATCTGAAGCTCCCTCAAGGATCCACGGCCTTGTTGGTCAAGAATTTATACCTCTCCTGCGATCCCTATATGCGCCGTTGCATGGCTAGCTCCTTGTTCAGAGCTACACTGACGCCTTTGTTCCTTGAAAGGTGTGTGCGCTGCTTATCTTCGTCTTTGTTCCGATTTAATTTGATTGATTTTCCATTTGGATGCTGTTTGTTCTTGGTTTCAGGGTTCTTGTAATGTTTGTGTTGTTCGTAGGGCATTTGGAAATCCAAAAATTTTCGTTTGAAGTTTGGAGCATTTTAATAGGCGTTTGATTTGATAATTTTCTTTTTTTTTGCGAAATGTGACAAAGGCCTATCAGTCATGTGCACATGTTTGGGCACTTGTGCTCTCATTAAATGTGATTTTTGGGTTTGACCCTTTTTTCAAAACAAACACATTATACAAGTGATCTAATAATAACACATAAGTGATTTAGTGCAAATAGACTGAGAGAACCTTGGTTGCATTTGATTTTTCATAGAGGTGCCAAGTTAGAGGTGCCAAGTTATGAGATTATATAAACTTTGGTATTGGATTTACATGTCCTCCTATGTTAAATAATTGTTCTGCAGAAATTGGAATTTATTTTGTTTGAATAGCAATCACATTTACCAATTTACCATCCTATCGATCAGAAGGGGTATTTGTTTGGGTGTATGTTAGAATAATAGGCCATTCCGGGGTTTGATACCTCAATTTGAAGCTGTATATTTTGTGAGGTTTGCCTCAATTGTGTAAGATTTGTTTTCATCACGATCAAGGTGTTGTATGCATGCCTCAGTTTGCATGCAAACCCACCAGTTCTTAATGGCACCAATTCTTTTTTGTACTCCATATTCACTCCCAACACCAAATGTTGCACACAACAAATGACCCACAATCTTAAAAGACCAGTATGATAAGGTAGAGTTGCCCACATATAGCATATAATTTCCCCTCAATTAGATGATATGGGACTAAACCGGAAGACCAGTATGATAAGGTAGAGTTGCCCCCATATAGCATATAATTTCCCCTCAATTAGATGATATGGGACTAAACCGGACTTGTAACATTGTTCCCCGATCAGACCCGACATTGTCATCCAGTCAGGCACGTTTCATTCATAAGCATTTCACTCAATAACATTTCACCCGGGGTTGTTCCCCGTCAGAACCCCTCTGTTGGTTAATCCCTCGCCTAGTCTCACACCACTTGCTTTCAACGAAAACACCAATGTTACACACATCGGGGGACCTAAAACCCCAAAAGATTGATTTGATATGGTGGAGTTGCCTCCACATATATGCACATGGACCTTTTCTCAATTAGGCGATGTGGGACCAAATCAGGCTTGTAACATTTACTGTTTGCTTGATGCCATTGCCAATAAAGACTTCGATAGGAATACTACTTAGTGTTCTTCCCGTGGAAGGTGATTTTCTCATTCTTATCCTAGCCAAGTCATGTTCTTCTAATAGAATTGGTACTGATTAAACATTTCCTACTTGGCTATGACCCGATGACATTAATATGCTAAAACTATCTATGATACGTTATTTTTTTGGGATACATTACTTAAAGCAAAAGCTTTCTAGATTATAACACGAAAGAAAGCATTTATTTTATTGCATAATTAGTATGTACATGTTTTGTGCATAGAACAGGCTAATTATTTACCTTTTTTTTTCTTTTTTTTTATACAACACAATTAAGAGGTTGTTACATGAATTCCTTGTAAGCATGAATGAACAATATGTTGTTGGTGTCTAGAAGTGGGCCACAGCAGGAGGCGCTACTTAAAGTGGGAAATAGGCTTTGTTGGTCCTTTATATTAAGGTGCAGTAGCATTGCTCGGGATGCTATATTATAGAATCTTCTTGTTGAAATAAACCATAACGACGGTAAGGGTTTCCCATACTGTTTCAGGATAATGACTATGGCTTAGATTTTCTTTATGTTAGACGATCCATATCATGATTAAAGATGCATGAGTTTTTGTATTTTGGTAGAACTTTGGTCTCCCCAGTCTCTTTATGTTGCATGCTATCCTGAGGTACTGTTGAAACTGTCTTCAGAACGTATGGAGCTCTCATCTTTATTTAGTTCACTTACCTTTTGAAGTTACTTGGAAAGTTGATACAGTGAAACTGCTTATCTTCCTGACCATTTATTTATTGATTTATTTGAGAGATACAGATAAGCAATGTTTTGTTTTCTTTTTCCTTTTTCAACCAACAAGCCTCAAACTTTTGAACTCTCTATTTGGAGAGGAAGTGTATCACTAACTCTACAATGAAAGAAGAAAAGAAGATAAACTTCTAGTCTTTTACTCATCGAAGATAGATATTGAGAAATCAATGTAAACTTTGTTTGGTTGTTGTGACCAATGTTCACTTATGTATTTTTGTTGTGATTCACATATTAGTTCATAGAGCAAAATATGTTTTAAATTTAGCGTGGGATGTACTTCTCTATGAATTTACAGGTTATTGTTGGTTATGGTGTGTCTAAAGTTGTGGAATCTGGTCATCGTGATTTCAAGGCAGGTGACCTGGTTTGACGAATTCCTGGCTGGGAAGAGTATTGTCTAATTATGACGCCTCAATGACTAAATAAGATCAAATATACTGACGAACCACTTTCATATTACACAGGAATTTTAGGTATGCCTTCTTGCAATGCAAACTATAGGAAATTGGATATTCGATCTAGGATTTTTTTTAATTGATATAAGGCCAAAAAGAATGGACTTAATGGTGACAATTAGTTTATCATTACATTTGTAACTCTATATGTTAACATCCTTTATGGTTCAGAACATTTTCATTGGAAACTTAACTACTTGAACTGAAGTTAATCATGCACCATGAAGAGTTCTATGCTCTAGATAAGCCATCTGATATGAATAGTTTTAATTCAAGTTGCCTACTGCAATTCCGCAAGAAAGATATTTGATGAAATGCATCGGTTCTATGTGCTTGTGTACTTTTCTGTAAAATGCTTAACAGATTGCTTATTCTCCATGCATTGTTTTCAGGGACGCCGGAACTTGCTGCTTATGTTGGATTTTATGAGCTTTGCTCTCCTAAAAAGGGTGAAACTGTTTATGTATCAGCTGTGTCAGGAGCAGTTGGCCAGCTTATTGGTCAGTTTGCAGAGTTGATGGGCTGCTATGTTGTAGGGAGTGCTGGTAGCCAAGAGAAGGCATTGGATCTGTGCACCTGTGCTGCCTCGTCTCTTTAGGTTAAACATTTTCAAAATAATTTCCAACTTGGTGGTTTACTGATTCCCAGTTTTGCTGTTTGATTGACTCAGATCGATCTCCTAAAGGATAAGTTTGGCTTTGACAATGCATTTAACTATAAAAAGGAACAAGATCTCACTGCAGCCTTGAAACAGTGAGCATTATGTTTTATTAAATTTGCATTGCATCTCCATTATTGCCGTTTGGAGGAATAGATTTTTGTGGATGGGATGGTTCGTCGCTTCATTATCATTTCCTTTTAGTATTTTGATTTTCGTGAATTAATTCCCTGGTGATATTCATGAAATGACTCCATGTTATGCGATGGCCAGATGTTTGCCCACCGGAATAGACATCTATTTCGATAATGTTGGCTGTGCAATGCTTGATGCTGTGCTGCTGAACATGAGAGAACACGGCCGAATTGCTGTTTGTGGAATGATATCACAATACAATAAAACCCAAAGGGATCCTGTCCACAATCTGTTCTGCTTAATCTCAACACGTATTCTTATGCAAGGATTTCTTCAACCTGATCACAAGCACAATTACCCTCACTTCCATGAGCAGGTCATCCAGTACATCAGAGAAGGTAAGGTGACATACGTTGAAGATGTAGCTGAAGTGCTGGAGAATGCTCCTTCAGCACTCATTGGCCTCTTCACTGGTAAAAACGTCGGCAAACAAGTTGTGCTCATTGCTCATGAGTGATAATGGTTCATGGAAATTCCCACTTAAGTCTTTGACAATGTCTCACAGATCATTTTATTGTTTATAAAACTCAATAAAACAGTGTTTGGTTGGTTGTAACAGTAAATGCAGTGGGTTTCATGTTAATCCTTGTGGGTTACTTTTATCTCTTGTTGGATGGACAACACCCAAACTATGTAGATATATATATACACACAGTTTGGGCCTGTGGTACCTAATTATATCGATAGATACATATACACACAGTTAGGGTGAGTTATCAAATTTTTTAATACAGATAAAAAAATTACTACCTCCAGTCCTATACATATGTATAGTTAGAAGTATTTAATTTGTCATACTGTGTATGTTTTTCATTTTTACCAAACAAAGTATTGAGATTCTCTAAAGCATTTGAGAGAGAGCCTTGAAGGTAAAAAAAATGAGAAAGCTTCCCTTTTGGCTGTAAACTAAGAGAGAGTAATTATTGTGCATCTAATTTTTATTGATCAGAAAAAACGTTGAGTAATAAAGAGTATTATTGGTAAAATTTTAATGCGCTAGATAATTTAGAAAGGGTCGTATAAAAAAGGACCAAGACCCAATCTTTGCAAAGTTCCTATATATAGGACCGGAGGTAGTATATAACATCAAAATTTAAGATAGTTGGAATACAGGGGGGAAAAAACTCTCAATTTCAACAATGTATCTTAAGAGGGGAAAGGCAAGGCTCTAAGGAGTGTGGAAGTATATAACATCAAAAGGCCTAGCCACGCCCACTGAGGAGGACAAACTAAAATTTATTGTAAAAAACTTCTGGGTTTTCTTGCGAAAAGAACGCTGACAATTTGCAAAAACACTCAAGAGCTGCCATGGAAAGTGTATGTATGCTGTTTTCTGTAAAAAAAAACAGCTCGCAGTTTTAGTTATTTTACAAAGAGCTGCCATGGATTTGTGGCATTTCGCAGAAAGACCCTCCTTAAAAATAAAATTTGTTGCATCCTGGGGTTTCCTGCAAAACAACGTAATCGTTGTTAATTTTGCAAAAAAGGCCCTGATCTAATTTTTAACTGATTAGAGGACTTTTCACCAAAGTGGGTGGATTTGCGCAAATACACAACACCACCCTCGGGAAACTAAAATTTGTTGTTCAAAGTTTTTGAGGTTTTCTGCAAAAACAACAATAGAGGTGTTTGCAGGAAACTAAAGTTTGTTGTAGGAAACACCTTGGTGTAACTTTATAGAGGTTGTTATCCACGGAACGGGCATGGATTTGTAAAATTTTGCAGAAATGCCCTCGTTAGAAATAAATTTTATTTTTACAAAGTTCTGGGGTATTCTGAAAAAAAAAAACCATTAAATTTTGTCAATTTGCAAAACAATCATAAGTTTTTTATCCCTGTGGAAATCGGTTTGGAGATTTGTCATTTATAATATAGATACGCATTTGTCAAATAAAGTTATCATCTGGAAGGAGATTCACCAGAGGATATATTTTATTTTCAGGCCCGGAATTTATAAATCTATCTCAACCTCTGCTCTAAACCAAGTACAGGGATTATTCGGGCTTAAAAATTCCTACCCTGAAATATTATTATTTAAAATAAAATTTATAAAATATTTGGTAAAAATCTAAGAAAAATATTTGATAATTAAATCAAAGAAACATTTAGAAATGTGAATAGTGGATATGTTAAAGGCCGAACACCAGTATAACGGGATCATGGACAATCCATCTATTGTATTGTTTAATATTAATATACCAAATAATATATTTTTAATTAAATAAGTTTTTAACATTTAAAAAATAAATAAATACAGATTTTTTTTATAATCCATGGGACTCATTCTTTAAATTCTAATTCCTACTTCTCTACCAGTAATTCAAAAACAAATTATTTGAAAAAAAATTAAAAATACAATACAGTTAATATGAGCTTAGGATTTGATTTATTTTGTTTAGTAGTATTCATTTAATTATTAGTAATTTGTTAATCAATGAAAATATGTTTTTCTATTCATTTTTTGTTAAAATATATACAACATAAAATATAATATATATTTAAGTTAAAGGCTCGAGAGGATATTCCCCGACCGGGAGATAATATCTCGGATCTGAACCGGGTCTTTATCTTGGTTTCCCGGAAGGGCCTGGGCCCAGGCTCCGGGCGCCCGGCTCCGGGCTCCGGTCTCCGGGCTCCGGGCTCCTATCAGCTATGGTTATCGGTCATGAATCGCCTAAACTGACAGCGGTGACCACATCCCAAACAAAAGGCAGTCCCCTTATCTTTCCGTACCACGCTTGTCTGTGGCTGCACAAGGAGCTCCGCTAGAAGAGAGAGCGAGAGAGAGAGAGAGAGAGAGCGAGAGGGCAACAATGGCGGAAGAGAAGGTGATCAACAAGCAAGTGTTGTTCAAGGACTACGTCACTGGCCACCCCAAGGAGGAGGACATGGTCCTCACTTCATCCACCATCGATCTGAAGCTTCCTCAAGGATCCACCGCCGTACTCGTCAAGAATCTATACCTCTCTTGCGATCCCTATATGCGCCCTCGCATGTCCAGGCCCCCTGACTAAGAGCTACACCGACGCCTTTGTTCCTGGAAAGGTGCGCTGCTTCTCTTCGTTTTTGTTCCGATTTAGTTGGATTGATTCTCCATTTGGATGTTGTTTGTGTTTGGTGTCGGTTTTAATGTTTGTGTTGTGTGCAGAGCATTGGAAATACGAAATTATTGGTTTGATGGATTGGAGTTGGATTTGAAGTTTCAGTGCTGAATTGAGGTTTTGTGTGGTAATTACTAGTATGCAATGCGAACCCTAAGGCTTTTTTTTTTTTTTATGCTACGGTTCTTTGGTGGTATTGTTTAGGTAGGGAATCTCTAAATAGGATGCTCTGAGTGGTGGAGTATGTTAATTGGCATTTGATTTTTCCATAGATGTGGCCCATTTATGAAATTAGATTAGATTTGGTATTGGATGTAGATGTTCTCCTATGTTGAATAATTATTCTGCAGAAATTGGAATACATTGGTTTGAATAGGAATCCCAATTACCATCCAATGGGAAGGGTATTTGTTGGCAGCGTATGTTAGAATAGGCCATTCCAGGCTTTGATGCCTCAATTTAAAACTATATATTTTGTGAGGCTTGTTTCAATCACGTAAGATTTTATTTCATTGCAGTCAAGGTGGTGCATGCTTTGTGGTATATAACAGGCTAATTAGCTACTATTTTTTTGACAAACACAATTGAGAAGTTCCCGTTTGTAACATCTATGCCTTGTAAATATGAATGATATGTTGTTGGTGTCTGGAAATGGGCCGCAACATGAGGTGCTACTCAAAGCGGGAAATGGGTTCTGTTAGTCATTTATATTAAGGATCAGCAGCATTGCTTGAGGTGCTATATTATAGAATGTCCTTGTTGAAATAAACCATTATGATTGTGGGGTATGCCATACTGTTCTGGGATGATGCTTATTGCTCATATTTTCTTTATTATGCAAAACGATCTATATAATTATTAAAAATACATGAGCTTTTGTATTTTGGTTGAACTTGGTCTCTTCGTCTCTTTATGTGGGATTCGATTCGGAGGGACTGTTGAAACCATCTTCAGATCATCTGGAGTGCTGATCTTTATTGAGTTGAGTTACATTTTGAACTTACCTGGAAAATTGATATTGTGAAATCGCTCATGTTCTTGACCATTTTTTTTATTTTGAGAAATATAGGCAAGATTTTTTTTGTTTTATTTTTTAATTTTTTTTGTTGGTTTTTTTCTTTTTCTTTTTTGCGCCAACAAGCCTCAAATTCTTGAACTCTCACTTGGACATGAAGTGTATTACCAACTATAATGAATAGAGGATAAAAACTTCTAGACTTTTACACGAGGATAGATCTTGAGAAATCAATGTCAACTTTGTTTGGTTGTTTTGAGCAATGTTCACTTACCCATGTAAGCTGAAACTGTGATTTACATATTAACTCATGGAACAAAATGTTTTCTTAATTGAGCATAGGAGCTACTTCTCTATGAATTCACAGGTCCTCGTTGGTCATGGTGTGTCTAAAGTTGTGGATTCTGGTCATCCGGATTTCAAGGTGGGGGACCTCGTTTGGGGAATAACCGGATGGGAAGAGTATAGTCTAATCACGGCACCTCAACAACTAAACAAGATCAAGTATGCTGATGTACCCCTTTCATATTACACAGGAATTTTAGGTATGTCTTCTTGCAATGCAAACTATAGGAAATTGCATATTCAATCTAGGATTGTTTTCATTGATATGAAATACCAAAAAGAATGAACTTGATGGAAATAATTACTTTATCATTACATTTGTAACTGCATAGGTTGAAATTTTGACAATGTTGATGTTCCACATTCATGGTTCAGAGCATTCACTTAAAAATTGACTGTTAGAACTGAAGTTAACCATGTACATGATGAGTTCGATGCTCTAAATAAGCCATCCGATATGACTAGTTTATTTTTAAGTTGCCTTCTGCAATTCTGCAAGAAAGATATTTGATGAAATGCATCGGTTCTATGTGCTTGTATACTTTTCTGGAGAATGCTCTAGAGATCGCTTATTGTTCATGCATTGTTTTCAGGGATGCCAGGACTTACTGCTTATGTTGGATTTTATGAGATCTGCTCTCCTAAAAAAGGTGAAACTGTTTATGTGTCAGCCGCTTCAGGTGCAGTTGGCCAACTTGTTGGTCAGTTTGCAAAGTTGATGGGCTGCTATGTTGTTGGGAGTGCTGGTAGCCAAGAGAAGGTATTGGATCTGTGCACCTGTGTTGCCTCTGTCTATTTAAGTTAATTTTTTAAAAAAAAAAAAATTGTCAACTCAGTGGTTTGTTGACTCAGATCAATCTCCTAAAGGATAAGTTTGGATTTGATGATGCGTTTAACTATAAAGAGGAGCAAGATCTCACTGCAGCCTTGAAACGGTGAGCATTATGGTGTATGTAATTGCTTTGAATCTTCATTATTACTGTTTGAGGGATGGAATTTTATGGACGGGATGACTAAGAATCAGAACACTCAATAATTGCCATGTCGCTTGTTGCCCTGCTTTTGACTACTATGTTCATCAGTTCATAATTATTTCCTATTAGTGCTTCGATTATAGTGAATTAAATCCCTAGTGACATTCATGAAATGACTTCATGTTATGACCATGGCCAGATGCTTCCCCACGGGAATAGATATCTATTTTGAAAATGTTGGGGGTGAAATGCTTGATGCTGTGCTACTGAACATGAGAGAACACGGCCGAATTGCTGTTTGTGGGATGATATCACAATACAATAAGACCCAAAGGGATCCTGTCCACAATCTATTCTGCTTAATCTCAAAGCGCATCCTTATGCAAGGGTTCATCGAACCCGATCACAGGCACAAATACCCTCAGTTCCAAGAGCAGGTCATCCAGTATATCAAAGAAGGTAAGGTGAAATATGTTGAAGATGTAGCTGAAGGCCTGGAGAATGCTGCTTCGGCGCTCATTGGCCTCTTCTCTGGCAAAAACATCGGCAAACAAGTTGTGCTCCTTGCTCATGAGTGATAATGGTTCATGGAATTCCTACTCAACTCTTTGGTAACGTCTCACAGACCTTGATGTTTGTAAAATTCAATAGATGTTTGTAAAATTCAGTAAGTGAGATGTAGAGCTCTTTGCATCTCTATGGTTGGACTAGACACACAAACTGTTTACGTGGATGTGTGTGTGTATGCATATATTGTTTGAATATTTCCAAAATGGTAAATTACGTTTAGTAGCAAATTCTTTAATACAAATAAAGCGTTATATCAAATCAGAATTTCAGATAACCGGAATATTAAAACGAAGAAAATTTCAATTGCAAGGTTGTGTCTGAGAGGATAAACAGAAGGCTTCGAGGTGAATGGAAGTCTCCAACAAATTGGAGAGGAAATGGTGGAGAAAACTGCTTTTCCCAGGGGTACTTTAGTCATAGAAATTTAATCAAATTTACATTTTTTTCACTGCGAGGATTATTTTAATGAAAAGAAAAAGATGGATCCAAACAGGCTTAAAAGAGGATACACCCTAAAGGCCTAAAATAGTAAGTAGTGTTGGAATTCACCTTCTTCCTTGCGGTGCATGTAGAATGTTGTGTTTTAAGTTGGGGTTAGATATTCAACTTTGAAATTAATTTCAAACTAAACTCAAGATGTAGATGATGAACCTAGTGGTTAAGTCATCCGTCGTGTCCACCACGCCAACATTACCCGCTGGTTCGGCACTGTGGGCTAGATTGGTTCCAAGGCAGTTTTTAACTAGGACCTATCTTGTCTGGCCTTTGTATAAAAATAATAATAATAATATATATATATATATATATATATATATACAGATTTGTTATTAATATAATTTATATATAATATAATAAATTATTATACTAATTTAACTTGTTCAACTTTTTGAGTATCAACTTCTCAACAGAAAAAGTAGATTCATTTATCTTAAAGATCATATTATTCATATGGTCTACAATAGAAAATTATTTTAATTCCAACTCTAAATCAAGCAATGCTAAGCTTTTCGATATTAAAAATAATAATATAAAATAAAATAAATTCTTGAAACTTTGGAGATCAAAATTACACAGCTTCTTCTTGGTCGCCCGTCAGTGATGACCAGTCTGACTGGATTTGCCCTAGTGTCATGATTTCCAAGTAAAAAAAGTTGACAAGAATTTTATGTCCTTTTCTTTACTTTCTGGGAGTCGTGACGTCATCAGTGACCAGTAAAAATTGTACCTCTAAATTTCATATATTCACAGACCAACCCTGCACTTTTCAGTATGAACAAAACATCCCTCCTTTTTGGGATGATTTCCATCCTGGTCCCTGCATGGCATAACGTCGTTAAAGCTTCAATGGATTGACGGTTATACCCCTACATTAACGCGATTATGGGCGCGAGTACGGCGGTGCGTGTTCCGAGACATTTCAGGGTTTATGATGTTCTGTTTGGCTTCTTTTCACCTTCTTTTCACCTTCTCTCATACCAAAGCGACGAACGTAACGAACCCCGTAGCTCCCGCACCGGCGGCGCAACGACCATCCGATTGCGGTTAATCCCGACACACTATTATCGGTAAGATTAGTATGGTTTTATTCCCTTCCCGTCGGTTGTAGTTGAGGGTTTTGTGCTTTGTA
Organism: Dioscorea dumetorum; assembly: GCA_902712375.1. NCBI lineage: Eukaryota > Viridiplantae > Streptophyta > Magnoliopsida > Dioscoreales > Dioscoreaceae > Dioscorea > Dioscorea dumetorum. The sequence goes on from CACTHL010000739.1 coordinate 5,639,268, forward strand.
ACGGTTCTTTGTTTATATTGCGGAGTTTTCGTTTACGGTTTAAGGTTTCTCTTTAGATTTGAGGCATTTTTGGCCGAGCGCCGTTGTATGTAACGCGAGATATGGCGTCCAACCCAAGTGAACGGCAGATGCTACCTTGCGCCCGTCGTGGATACTCGGCCCAACCGAGGCAAGCGCATGTCACAACGGCACTGGAGATGGTGAGGAGGACACCATTCGGCCATCTCATGGAGGTGGAGGCGTTCTTTGCAGGAGAGGGGGTTGCTTGATGCCATATTGCGGCGATACGACCACGAGACGAAAATGTTGCGAATAGGGGTGAGCCCGGTGAGCTTCCGACCGGAAGATGTTGCCATTATCATGGGACTCCGGGCGGACGGGGATCTAGTGCGGTTCAAGAAAAACAGAACACCGTCCGATTTCGAAGAGAAATGCATGTCCAAGGGCTTCGAAAGGACCCGAGATGCTATGAAGGCGTCTCTTCTCGGAATGGTCCTGGACAAAGGGGGAGGAGGTCAACTTTGTGAAGCCGCCGGTGGTCTACCTCATGGGGACGGTGTTGTTCCCGAACACCACCATGTCGGGCCCCGCCATGGCCGGTCGACTATGCTTCCAACCTCTCCTCGCTACGCAGTACGCGTGGGCGGAGGCCACTCACAGGTGGATCATGGAAGACCTCCCCAAGACGGCCACCCGCGTGCGGCTCAAGAGCTAGGGGGGAGCATATTGAAACGGGATACATGCGCGGGTGCACCATCGCCCTCATCCTCTCGGTTCTACGAGGTCACCGGAACAGGCGAGGGCCCGGGTTGGGAAGACTCCCCGGATTTTGTGTTACGGGGAGGGAAGTTTTAGGAAACAAGCGTCGTTGGAAAAGCTACTCTCATCCATCGATGAGAAAGAGGTATGAAGTCTCTGTTTCCGTTTACTTTCAAATGTTCCCGTTTAGCCTCCGACGTTCCCATTTATGTTTTCCAAGTTCTCATTTATAATGGCGAGATTTCCTTTATATTTCAACGTTTCCGTTTAGGTTATAGAGTTTCGATTTACTTTTTGGTGTTCCCGTTTACTTTTTAAGCGCCGTTGTTTACGATCGGACGTTCTCGTGTATGATTTTATTGTTCATGTTTATCTTTTATGTTCCCATTTATCTTTCTGAATTTTTTACTCTCTTGTTGACAGTTTTCCGAGCCGACCGTCGACGATCCCGGACAACAAACGTTGGCTTTGGTGCCGCCCGAGCCACCGGTGGTGCGTCCAACAAAACGTGGTCGGTCACCGGATCGACGTAGTATCTCCCCCCCGTCGCACTCGTGTTCGTCGCGTGGAATGGGTGTCCCCCTCGGTGGCAATTGAAGACGATGTAGCCACCCGGCTACGGCGGGCCATCGAGACATTGTCGCGTGACGTCCGGCGTCCGGCTTCCCGGGTGGATGTGATCGAAGGACGCCTTCGCATCGTTGCACCATCTTCGGGAGATCCCACGGCGGAGTCCGGTTCGATGCCATCTCCGGTAATCGCACACCCGGCGAAGAAGGTCGCCACTCGACGCTTTTCTAGGCGTGTCTCCCGGCGAGGAGAACAGCGGCCCGTTGGCGCCCCGGAGAGCGCCATAACTGTTGCAAGCCGAAGACGACCTCTCTCGGTGCCCACCGGCCCGAGGACGAAGAGACTCGCCGTAAGGGCGGACCGAAGCCGGATCGCAGACGAAGTCCACCGGTGACCTCATCCGGCAATGATGGCTCCGATGCGGTCGACGTCGACAAGCATCATAGCGTCTTTGACCGATATGAAAGGTAAGATCGTTATCCCGGCCTTAGATGTTGAGAGACCGGCGGTGGCATCCGACAACGCCGAGAGGCCATCCTCTTATGTGGACGGCATGGACGAAGAAAATGCGACTCCGTCCACCGCGCCGCATGCAGCTCCAACCCCACCCCCCCCACGGCGGAAGAGGAGGCTCAACGGCGGTCAACCACCCCGACGAAGGTGCGGCCACCGCCACGGATGAACCCCCGACTGATCTCCCCATCTGCGGTAGAGGCGGCTCCACCGCAGCCCTTTGAGGCGGAAGAGGTTTCTTCACCGCAGCTCGCCCCATCGGAAGAGACATCCCCACCGCGGCCCCCGACGGTGCGCGCAGACGTCGGTGCGGGCACCATTGTGGAAGAAGGTCCACGACATCCCCCCCCAACGGCCGAGGAAGCCACTCCCGGCCGTAAACCGTGTCGGCTTATTGTCGACGTTGACACGGTGGCGATCATTGAGAAACAAGGGTCGAATCCGTCAAGATCGCCTTTCTCCCCAAAAATAAACGGCCGATCGCATTTCATCGCCCGAGTCGGGTGGAGCAGGCGGCAATGGGAATGTACCTCAACCGTAAAATTGACGAGTGAGTGCAATGCGTTTTCGTTTCCTTCTATGCGTTGTGGTTTACATAATATATTGTTCCCGACTTACTTTCGGATGTTTTCCTTTACCGTGTATAGTTTCCGTGTATTGTTTACATGTTTGCGTTTATGTTTCTAGGTTCCGGTTTAGATTATATATGGTTCCGTTTAGGGTTTGGAGATTTCATTTACGTTTTAGTTTTACCGTTTAGAATACGGACGTCTCGTTTACATTTTGTGTGTTTTCGTTTACATTACATGCGTTTCCGTTTACCTTTTCTCCTTCCCCTTTACTTTTTAGTGTTGCCCTCTAATACTCGCGATGCCGCGTTTAGGACCATCGTCTGGAAGAACGACCTCTCCTTCACGACCAGAGACCACTTGTACACCTTGGTGGAGGGGGTCGTCGTGCCTGATGATGTGCTGGACGTTTGGTGTGTCATGATCATGGAATCATGCAAGCGAACGCCCTCCCCCTACAAAAGACGAGGTGCTGTCACCCGACCGCCGGGCGCTTCTCATGTCACGAGACGGAACATAGTGCCGAGGTGGCGCTTACGTTGGTCGAGGCGGGCACCGCAAATTTCAACGAGGTGGAAATTATTCTCGCTCCCCATAATATTCAACACACATTTCCACCTCATTGTACTCGACAAAGAGGTGAAGCAATATCTGCACTACACCTCTCGCGCAGAGCCGCACATACGACGCCGACGCGAAGGCCATGGTAGGGTCTTACGTCTTCTTCGTTGTCCGTATTTGTTTCCTCGTTTTTTAAAAAACGTCGGACGACGACACTCACACTTTTCCTTCGTTTCCTTTTTTTTACGCGCCACGAACAGAGGGAACTATTCGACCATTGTCCGGATGTTGAGGTAGGCGACACCGGGACGGCGAGTTACCCTCTTGTGCACGGCCGCGATTGCCCACTGTAGAAACCCGACAGCGTGGGTGACTGCCGCCTTTACACAATGCGGTTCATCGAACAACTCCTCAACGGGGAGAGTCTTAGTCTCCGCCTCACTCCGACGTGCCACTTCGCGTCTGCAGCAGCGCAGCCCGTATCGTCATGGACGGCATCGCAAGGGGGAAAGAAGATGGCAAACAGAGATGATGTAATTGATATTCGTTCATACAAGTGTGTTTATTTGCTTTGTACATACATTGCAAATGTAAATATATTTTCAATTACATCCCATTGTTTTCCTTTACACAAGGCCGTTTCTATTTACAATACGGGGTTTCCGTTTATATAGTAGAGTTTCGGTTTACATTTCAGCGTCTCCGTTTACATCTCATTGTATCCGTTTACATTTCATTGTATCCGTTTACATTTCATTGCAGTTGATGAAAATTGATACAAAAAATTCCCTCCCGCACATTCTCTATAGCTCATATTGAAATCTCTTGAGATTCATTGAATTTGATTAGGGTTGGTAAAAATCTCACTTTCCGTTTGTATCCCAAGTGTTGTCCATTACACAATGGCGTTTCGTTTACAATCAAAGGTTTCCGTTTACATCGAAGAGTTCCGGGTTACATTTTAGTGTCTACATCAAAAGGTTTCCATTTACATTTCAAGTGTTTTTGTTTACATCAAAGGGTCACGGTTTATATTCATGAGTTTTCTTTTGCGGCTCGTCTTTTCGATTACATCAAAGTGTCGATTATGTAAGGGGGGGTCTCAATCCGCGATGGGTGCGCCGCACGACCGCCGATTGTGACCAACCTCGCTACACCCGCCGCACTTGAACTCACGTACGAAGTGTGTTGCGATTCGATTCTTTTCCTTTTTGGGCGCCCGGTTGCCTCTTCGTGAGTGGTGGCCGGATGGCCAACGGACGAGAGTCATCTCGTTGGTCTGTCATTGTCGGGGGACAGGGAAAATTGCTTCCGAGTAAGACGTCCGGTACGTGTCGGCGGTGAAGTAACTCGTCAACATATCTCGTGAACGTTTGCATCGGTTTGCATTATAGCCGCGCGCAGCGTGCTTACACGGGATCCCGTATATCCGCCACCGTCGGCACGAGCACGTCCTTGCGGACGGAGTTGACGGAGAAGCTATTCCGTTCGACTACTTCGGCGATCGCCCGTTGATCTCCCAACAAGTAGTGTACGACTTTGTTCCACCACTTCTTCGATCTTGCTGTGTATGTCGGGCACGATAGGTCTCCCACCGCCGAGATTGTTCACGCCGATTACACAAGCATGTTCATGAGCTTGAAGTCGGTTAAGAGGGTAGTCAGTCAACCGGACGTCGTCGATGAAAGGTAAACAATAATAATAACAAAAGCAATGAAAAATCTAAAAGTCAAAAAGGTAAACGGGAGCGTCAAAACGTAAACGGAAGCCCACACACGTAAATGGGAACAAGGATACGTAAACGGAAACTAGAAAAAGTAAACCATGTCTCACATAAGTAAATGGGAAACTGGAAATCTAAACGAAAACCCGTAAACGTAAACGGAAACAACAACAACTACGTCGAAAGCCGACAAACTAAACCGAAACTCACGTAAGTAAACCGCAAATAGGAGAACTAAGCGAGAGCCAAGTGGAAGTAAAACGTAAACGCTAACAAGTAAACCTAACGGAGGGATCTAGACGAATTATTACCGGATGGAATCAACCATATTCGTCACAGGAAGATGTCTTGCCTCCTTAATCCATGCATTGAACGATCCTGCGACGTTTGAATACATCTCGCCCCATCTTTCGCCCTTGAACATGTAATTCGCCCAATGCGTGATGTCGGATTTCTGGATTAGCCACAGATGAGTATGTGGGGATGCGTTGAGAAGGTCGTCCATCGCGTCATTGAACTCCCTCTCCGTGCACGCAAATGCAATCCTAACAATGATGGACCAAAGATAACTCTTTTAATGCCTTCCCGACGCCGACGTTTGCCTTCATAAAATTTGCCTCCAGTGCCCGAGGCAAGACGCGTGCGGGGATGAGGGGAAAACCTTCGCGATTGCGTTAATGAGACCCTTCGACCTATCTGAAATAAATGTTATGATCTTCGTGTAGTGATCGTCCCCATACAACACATCACCAAGCTTGGAAAGAAACCAAGTCCGGTTCGCATCCGTCTCGTTGTCAACAATGGCGAATGCAACGTGAAAGAAACCGTCGTTGGCATCCTTCCCCGTTGCACCAAGCAAGGTGCCTCCGTATTTCCCTAGCAAGTGCGTCCCGTCGATGAAGAGCAAGGGCCTCGCAACCACTCCGGAAACCCACAACGCACGCGTTAAATGCAAAAAAGGCCCGTCTAAAACGATCGCCCTCATGGTCCACTGTAACCACGCTCCCGAGGATTCGTCTCTAAAACTTTCCCGGCATACCATCCGAGGAGATCGTAGCCGGCGACTTCACTACCGTGGAGAACACCCCGGGCGACCTCTTTCCCCAACCAAGCTTGCTTGTAAGACAAGTGAACGCCATGCTCGCGCATTATATCACGTTGAATATCGACGGCCCCGTAGAGAGGGCGATCCTTCGGCCTCTCGCATGACCTGCGCGCTTACCCATTTTTTAGAAGCTTTCGGGTGAGAGGTGGTGCCGATACCTCCGCCGCATGTATGTGCCGAGCACATTGTCTTGATCATAAACGTCTCTTGGTTCCCAAGCTTCGATGCGTGGACACGCCATTGGCAACCGGATGCACATTGGACGCTTACCCTCTCGCTTATCGTTCTTGACGAAGATAAAGTTAAAGTTCCGGTTTATGGCGACACTTCGCAGCGTGTCTTTGAAATGATCACCATCGCAAAAGCGTTGCCCGACTTCGAGACGTGCACCGGCAAGGTTGGTCTTCGACCATAGATAGGGCACCCGACGCTTTTGGTTGGGACGACATTATGTGTCGGCTAACCGGTAGGCTTTCCGAAATTGAATCCCCGCTCCCGGTGCACACAAGGATAACGTAAACGGCGACGGGTTAATGGAGAATCCCAAATGCAAACGTAATAGTAAACGAGAACGCCCAAACGTAAACGAAAACTTACAATGGTAAACAAGAACTCCAAAAAATAAAACGGAACTCCCGGAAGTAAACGTAAACTTCTAAAAGTAAACGTAAACGGATAATAGTAAACAAAAACTCCAAACAATAAACAGGGAACTCCTAAAAGTAAACAGAATCGCCAAAAGGTAAACACAAACGCACAAATATAAACGATAACTACACAAGGCTAAATGGAAACTCCAAACACTCCGCTTTGAATGCACGTAATCGCTTGATTTGAATGCACAAAAAAGGTGCGAGTGTTTACGAAAGTAAGGAGGAGCCCGGGGTATCTTCGACGGCATCGTCATCGTCGGTTGATGTGACTATAAGATCGACCGCATGGCAATTGAACATATGGTGAACGCGACACATTCGCCGAAAATCAATCTCGCATTCTATGGGGGCGGGACCGTGCGATGTGCATTCGGGGTGACAAACTTCACACAAACACTCTCGATTTCGAGGCTCCATCTTTCACATATCTCCTGCAAAGACCGACTCCCATGAACTTAACAAAGTGAACTGCAAGCACTCGACCCTCGCCCTTGTATCGGCTATTGCGCAATAGGTGTCCATTGAGTCGCGATGCACGAAACCCTCAAACCGCCATGCATTACGGACACACAAATATTCATACCTTCGGCGCTAACAAAAATGAAAAAGAAAAAAACATCCTCTCACCACGGCCTTCAATATGAACAAGTACACCCGCTCGAACACTCGGTGGGAGAGAGAGAAACTCGGCGGACGACGGGGAAGAAGACGAAGTATAGAACCCTCCTTAGCGAAGCACGCATTATAAGAGAAAAGCTGGCTGAAAAGCCTGCTTTTCCCTTTTGGCTGAACACTTTCAAAAATGATGACAAGACAGGGCGGGACCTTTCCCACCAAAACCAAGGGGCAAAGTTGGTATTATGTAAAAAAGCTATTGACGGAGTTGGACGGAGGGACTGAAAAGGAAGGTAATTTAAAAAGGAAGGATGAACAGGTATATTCAAATGTCAGAGGGACTGATCGGGATGTTTGCAAACGTACATGGACTTATAATTAATTTTCCCAATTTACAATTATGCTGTAATGGTTTTTTTTTTTTGAAAAAAATGGATTAATCACATGCATTAAATTAAACAAACAAAATCACAAGAAATGATGAGAGAGTAACATAGAAGAACAAGAGAGTAAAAAAATAAAAAATAAAAAATAAACAATACTGAAAAACAGATCACTCAGAGGAAAAAAAAAAAAAAATCGGAGACCACAAAGTGGAATGAAGAAAAATTTTCCGGGTTACAGTTCACTCGACTTTCTGAAAATATAATCAGGTGACATCACCTTTCCACTAAATTTAACAATAGAGTAAAAATGAGATAAGTGCTCTCATTTTACTATAAATACATACTCCCATGGAAATCCTAGTAACAAACAATTAAAGAGATAAAAGAAAAGAGTATCAAAAAAAAGAAAGAAGTGGCTGGTGCTGCTGAAGGGGTGGTTATGAACAACAAGAAGGTGTTGTTAAAGAAGTATGTGAGTGGGTTTCCACAAGAGACTGATATGGAGGTTGTGACCAATGAAACTATCCTTCTTAAGGTTCCTCAGGAATCTAAGGCTGTTCTGGTTGAGAATCTCTATCTCTCCTGTGATCCTTTTCTTAGAGTCCTTATGTCCAACTTTGCTGAAGCACACTATATGGAACCTTTTCATCCAGGCACTGTATGTTTCCTTGTTTTTTTAATCTCTGTGTATGTCTTTCTTCTTATTGTTTTGTTTAAATATTTAATCTTTAGTATATATGTATATATTTGTGTGTATGTACGTGATTAGAGGTTTTGGAGTGAGCAGAGTATTGGAATCTGGGCATCCTGATTTCAAAGAGGGGAGTATATATGGGGAATAACTGGATGGGAGGAGTATAATAGTCTCATCACTGATACTGAGAAAATTTTCAAGATCCCATTCACTGATGTTCCTCTTTCTTACTACACTGGACTACTTGGTGAGATATATGTTTGTGCCTTTCAAAAAGTAGTTGCTTAATTTGTTTAATATGAAATTCCAAATAATAGTTAATTATTCGTATGTATGTATGTATGTATGTATGTATGTAGGGATGGACTAATCACGTTTGGGGGATCCATAAGCACAGAGTTAATACTTTAATTTTTGTATCTCACTTTCTGTGAGTTAAGAACACATCCTTTACGTAGAGAACTCAGTGGTCATTGACATTATAAAAAAGTTATAAAAACTATTTAATATTATTATTCTTTTATTTAATTATTTATCTTCGTTCAGGAGTGTTCCTAATGAGATAGACATATCCTTTGACAACGTGCGTGGGGGGTGCAATGCTTGATGCTGCTCTTCTGAACATGAGGGACTATGGTAGGATATCAGCATGTGTGGGATGATCTCTCAGTATAATTTGAGAAGCTTGAAGGTGTGCATTTCTTGGTCAGAGTGATCACCAAAAGACTCACAGTGAAAGGATTCAACGTGGCTGATCACTTCAATCTCTATCCAAACTTTCTGGAGATGATCATGCCACACATTAAGAATGGAGAAATCACATACTTGGAAGACAGGGCTTCAGGAATTGAGAATGTTCCTGCTGCTCTTATTGGACTTTTTTCTGGCAAAAATGTGGTGAAACAATTGGTTGTTTTGGCTGATGAGTAATATTGATACTATATTTATATATAATCGTCAGATCGACTTGTTAAAGTTCTTATTTTCAAATTAATAAGATGAGATTCATGTCAATTTCTTGACTGCCAAATATGATTATGAATCAATCCAGGTCTGATAAGGATGTGATGTATATAGTCTTCCTTCATGCATGTGTACATGGTTGTCTATGTAAAATAGGTATTATATGAGGGCACTATATGACACTACTTTTACTAGCTAGCAGTAGCAGTATACTTTTTTTCATGCAACCATGTGCTTTGATTTCTTACTCAGTATATGGAGTGACTTTTCTTAGATCTTGCCAGATGATTCCTTTTGAATCTTGATATATATATATATATATATATATATATATATATATATATATATAGTATTTTTTTTTTTGTAAATGTCTATTAGTTGAATAGTTTGGTTTCTTTACAAATTAGTATATATAGTCGAAAAAAATTACACCTCACAAAAACATATTTATAAAATTTTATTTTTTACCTCTTGATGTTTTAGAAATTGGTTATATAGTAGCAAAATATTGTTTTGCAAAAATTTATATATCGTTCGGCAATTTGATATATTTATGAAAATATATTATTTACCTTTTTTCACTTTTTATTTCCTCTCTAAATTTTTTTGATCCTTTCTAAAAACTTTTTGATCCGTAAAAAAGTTTTTGGACTCTACCAGTGGTGGAGCCTATCTACAATGCAAACAGTAAATTAATAAATCAAATCAACAATAGCAAAGATGGAAAATAGCAAATCTTTCCGGCGATTCCTTTATTGTTGTTGTTAAGGTTTTTTTAGCTGCTAAAGAATGCAGAGGCATGCACAAACATCAACATAGCAAGTGGTGACAGAGTCCGTGCACATATGAGTATTAGAACCACCCACATACAATCATTGCTCCCACTCATAGAAATATACCATCGACATTCTTCAATATTACGCTTGTTGTGTTTACAAAAAAAAATTCTCCCAAAATACAGCCACAAATCCAATATATTGACCGCCAAAGAGATGCGAGCATATACAGCAAATGTGCAAGAAATATCAATTTTGTCAAAAAAAAAATAAAATAAAATAAAATAAATCACATATTAAAAAAAATGGGTACAACACAATTCCAACAGAGAATACAACATCACAATCCACTGGAAATAGAGTGTGACAAAATAGTTACTTTGTTTTCTAGACATGAATGCATATTTATTCTTGATAAGATTTGTCATTTTTTTAGAAAAAAAGTTACCATAAATCTGATTGATCTTATTTCTGTTATTAATCATAATAGCTCAAAAAGAAAACAAGGAACAAGTTTGATGATTATTATATATAAAAGGAAAGTACTACTCGTCAGCCAAAACAACCAATTGTTTCCTCATATTTTTGCCTGTAAAAAGTCCAACAAAAGCAGGAGGAGCATTCTCAATTCCTTCAGCCTTGTCTTTTAAGTATGTGATCTCTCCATCTTAATGTATGGCATAATCACCTCCGAAAACTTTGGATAGACATTGAAATGATGAACTACATTGAATCCTTCCATTGTGAGTCTTTTGGTCAATTTTCTAAAACTGTTAACAAGAACAAAATATACAACCAAAGAATATGGGTCCTAAACCATGGGTTTTCTTTCTAATCTTTTAATATGTCTGATAATTATTTACATCGAGTCCCATAAAAAGTTTTGAATATAGTATATGGACTTCCACTTTTTCAATTTAATATGGTTAATTTAATAAATTATCCAAAAATATATACATACTTTAATTATATACTGTAATTTTTGATAAATTCTTGAATAACCATGTTCTTGTAACACAATTCAATGCATGCACTTTGCTTTTACTTGCATAGCAAATCTAGTGATTTTGATACTCTTTACTTGTATATGTTTCATGTTCAGCCTTGAAACTAGGCACTTGGATAGACAGTACAACTTAGCCTTCTTCGAATCTTCATGACCAGACACTCAAGGCAATTATTGCAATCTATAATTTATATATTGCTATATTAATTTAAGTAAATGAATTATGATATAATATATTTTTACGTTTTAATTAGTAAAAAAAAAAAAAAACACCTATCCATGCATGCACGTCCACACTAAACACATGCACTAGTATTTTCTCTTTTAAAAAAAAAATAATTAAATACCTATAAATTAATTAATTACATACCGGTAAAATTCTTCATGAGGGTATTTACATGTACACCCATATAATTAAATCTCAACTAAAACTCAGATAAGAAATTAATTTACACTTGGGTGATTCTCAAACAATCATTTTGTTTTTTATTTGCCTTTGATCCATCACTTTTTGAAACGAGATAGTAAAAATATTTTTTAAAGTAGTCCTTTCTTAATGGATATTTTTTTACACGTAAAGTTTAAAATTCCAGACTCTTTGCTTAAATTACTTAAGCCTTTAGAATTTGGCATGGCCCCATTGGCGACTATTTTGTTTGGCATTGTTTTTATTTTGTATTTGTTATGCTGTCAAGATTTTAGAAACAAAAACATAAACAATAGTGAATTGAGATCAATCTTTATGAGAAACGAAGTTGTGATTAGGATTCAATTGTTATGAGTGAGATCGAGAAAAACATATAAAAACTCACTGAGATAAAGACAAGATCTTACCTCTTAAGGAAGATCGGAGATGTTGGCGAGTGTGTTAAACCGTCAACAATGGAGGAAAGAGATCGGTTGCAAGATTTTTATGAGAAAACAAAAAAACAAATGATAGTCTAGTTTTAGAGTTTCCAGAGTGTTGAGGGAGAGAATTGGGTGAAAGTGTTTTCAAAAGAAGTTGAAAACACAAAATTATTATTTCCAAATTTTTTTAGGAACATGATGTTATTGCCAAGATTTTTTAAAACAAAAACATGCTTTCACCTGCTTTGTTTCCAAAACATGAAATTAATTAGTAATAAAAAACACAAATTGGTATGCCAAACACCCGTCAGACAACCTAGAGAAAAATCAAACAAATTACAACTCATTTTATTTATTTATTTATTTATTTTAAAAAAAATTATTGTGTTTTAAAAGTCTAAATCCAGATTATCCGGAAGTTGTTTTACTTTGCTCTAAGAAAAACGATCAAAATAACATGAAATAAAATTATAAGCCCGATAATTAGGCACCGGGTCAATTTGAACTTACCCATACTCAAGTCACCCTACCTCAGTAGGTGAATTAATTTATTTGGCACGCCAGAGACTTTTGCTTAACAAATATATAACACCATATTTCTACTATTTTCTAAAAACAATTATCATAAAAGAATATGGATCGATATATATATATATATATATAATTGAAGTCACTTATAAATATAGCCTGCCAAGATATCCTACGCATTAAGCAAATGAAAGAAGAAATATATAGAGGCATAGAAATTAATGGCTGGTGCTACTGAAGATATGGTGATCATGAAGAACAACAAGAAGGTGTTATTGAAGAACTATGTGACTGCCGGTTTTGTGCAAGAGAGTGATATGGAAATTGTCACTAATGACAGTACTGTCCTTCTTGAACTACCCCAGGGATCTCAGGGCACTGTTCTAGTTAAGAACTTGTACCTCTCCTGTGATCCTTATATGAGAAGTCTTATGTCTAAAGTTACACAGCCTAACTATTTTGAAGGTTTCCATCCCGGAACTGTATGCCTCCTGATTCTTAATCCTTCTTATATGCTTATAAACTTTCTTCCTTTAATTTGTTTCAGTATTTAACTCTGCGCTCAATATCTTGTATGTAGGTTATCAGAGGTTTTGGTGTGAGTAGAGTATTGAAATCAGGACATCCTGATTTCAAAGAAGGGGAGTATATATGGGGGATAACTGGATGGGAGGAGTATAGTCTCATCACTGACACTGATAAAATTTTCAAGATCCCATTCACTGATGTTCCACTTTCCTACTACACAGGCCTTCTTGGTAACATGCATGCATATATATATTTATGTATATGTGTGTGTGTGTATGAGTTCAATCAGTCTTAATTTATATTATAACATTTGGAACTTATGGATATGAGTGTGTCCAGGTTTGACAGGATTCACAGCATATGTGGGATTCAATGACTTGTGTTCTCCAAAAAAAGGGGAGTATGTATTCATATCAGCAGCATCAGGAGCGGTTGGGCAGGTTGTGGGGCAATTGGCCAAACTCAAAGGTTGCTATGTTGTTGGTAGTGCTGGCTCTGATGACAAGGTTGAGCTTTTGAAGACCAAGTTTGGTTTTGATGATGCTTTTAATTACAAGGAGGAGAGAAGCTTGAACGCAGCATTGAAGAGGTCACTGTTTTTTTTTTTTTTTTATTGACCAACCATATTGACCGTCTGTTTTCTTTTCTCATTTATTTAGTTGTAGATTAATATTCCTTCTCTCCCTCTCTCTCTCTCTCTCTCTTTATATATATATATAGAGAGACACACACGGAAAAGATGCCATCTTTTAAAAGTATATGATAGCCAAAGTGATTTGGTTTAAGTAATTAGAATCACACACACATATATAAAGTAATATTTTATAAAAGTATATGATAGTCAAAGCCACTTCATTTAAGTGATTAAAAGTATTAATACGAGTCCCTAGTATTGCATATGGGTGATGAGTGTTCGAATTCTCATCGGAGAAAATAACTCATAGGTAATGTTACACTCTCCACTCATGTGTACGTACCCACGAAATGAATGCTCGTATAAGCCCATAACTCACATAGGCACACCACTAGATAAGCACTTTCAAAATAAAATAACCCATGCATGCTGTCTTTGTCACAAAAAAAAAAAGTATATGATAAAACTTTGTGTGTGCATAGATATATATATATATACACTCTCTAATTTATTATTATTGTTATTTTTTAGGTGTTTCCCTGAAGGCATAGATATATACTTTGATAATGTGGGAGGTGCAATGCTTGATGCTGCTCTTCTGAACATGAGAGACAACGGTAGGATATCAGCATGTGGAATGATCTCACAGTACAACTTAGAGAAGCTTGAAGGTGTGCGTTTCTTGGTGAAGATGATCACCAAAAGACTCATAATGAAAGGATTCGTTGTGAGTGATCATTTCAATCTCTATCCAAACTTTTTGGAGGTGATCATGCCATACATTAAGAATGGAGAAATCACATACTTAGAAGACAAAGCCACAGGAATTGAGAATGCACCTGCTGCTCTTGTTGGACTCTTTACTGGCAAAAATGTGGGGAAGCAATTGGTTGTTTTGGCTGATGAGTAATAATAATATCAGCTACTAGCTACTGTTGTTTAATAATCATTTTATACTTGTTTGTTGTGTATTTAATGACTTTGTCGTTCTTGTCATCAAACATATAATATAATTATTATGATATATATTAATGTGTAACTTCTCTTCTTGAATATTAATAAATAAGAATATGTGTCTTCTGTTTTTGTTATTATGATTAAGTTCGGTGTGCTATACATTTAACATACTATATATATAAGGGAGAGAATGCGAGGGTGGGCCCAAGGTTTATTATATATATATATATATATTGGAGGGTGGAAAGGGTGGAAAAGCGGGGGAGGTTGAGTTGGATGTGATCCAATAGCCCAGCGCACGTGTGTAGATTCGAAGCCATGGGCTCTATTAAATTATATTTTTAAGGGACTGTTTAGTTGACAGTAATGATATATTACCATGGTAATGATATTACCATAGTAATGAGGTCCGGAATATTATATGACCTGGAATATTATAGTAATGTGGTTATGTTTGGTTGAGAACTTATATTATCGGTAATATTTCATTACCATATTTGGTTAATCATGCTAATAATTTCAATAATATGTCAAATTTACTATAATACCCCTACATATAAAATTTTTAATTTAAAGTATTTAGATAAATAAATGATTAAATTATTATATATATATATATATATATATATATTTTTAAATATTTAATTAAATAATTATATATTAAATAAAATTACCCAAATACCTCTACATATAAAATTTTAAAAAATTTAATTTAAAGTATTTAGATAAATAAATAATTATATATATATATATATTTCGAAGCTGGGATACGTATATGCCTGAGTGACACGTCGGATCGCCGTTAACGGAGTTAGCCCAATGACTCAAATAAGCATGATTTTAAAGTTCAGGTACCCAATTGAAATTTTTTAAAGTTTGGTGACGCAAATAAGAGTACCTGAAAAGTTGGACGACCTTTAGATAATTTTCTATTCTATAGTGTTTTTTTTTCTTGCAATGAATTTTGTGGTTTATCTAAATTTATAAAAAAAATTCATGAATTGGGGTGGTCCCAAGAAATTATTAGGCCCTTGTTTAGATGATAAGTTTAAATTTATGTAATTTAATACTATTATAAATAAGTTAAACAAGGTAAGTTTTATATTTAAAAGTATTAAGAATCATGAATAAAATAATAATCAATGAAAATTTGAGGTATAAATTTTAAATTTCTTTTAAAAACTATAAATTATGAGGCCCAAGAAATGATGGCCCTTTGCGCACAGGCCTTAGGCCCTTATTAGTCACCCAGGGCCTGCTTTGTACTGGTCAATCACAATGATAAACATTCATGTACACGTGAATTGTGATTCATGTGCAAAGAATAAACAAATCCTAGAGTTGGTGAAGCGAAACTAAAAAAAGAAAGAATGGGAAAGTGACAAAGAAGTTGCAAGGAGCTAAGGCCAATGAGCACCTTCAGTCATTAATTAGTCTATAAATGGGATAGCAAAGCGAGAACACCTTCATTGTAGATCTTACTACTTAGAAGTAGTAGCAAGCAAATCAACTGCTTCTAAGCTAAACTACACATACATATATCTCTTTTAAGCTCTATATATGGCTTTTGAAAATACTGAAAAAGGAGTGGTTAAGGGGAACAAGAAGGTGTTGCTGAAGAAGTATGTGAATGGGTTTGTGCAAGAGAGTGACATGGAGGTTGTCACTAATGAAACAATCCTTCTTGAGCTCCCTCAAGGATGTAAGGATACTACTGTTCTGGTTAAGAACCTCTACCTTTCTTGTGATCCTTTCATGAGATCTCTCATGTCCAAGATGAACGAGCCTCACTACATTGAAGCTTTTGCGCCTGGCAATGTATATATGTTTCCTTCTTTGATCACTGTTTGTTTTTCTTCTCATTATTATTTTGTTTGAAGTCTTTCAGCGTTTGACATGCACATATATATTTTTGTATGTGAAGGTTATAAAAGGTTTTGGAGTGAGTAAAGTATTGGAATCTGGACATCCTGATTTCAAAGAAGGGGAGTATGTATGGGGGATGACTGGATGGGAGGAGTATAGCCTCATCACTGACACTCAGAAAATTTTCAAGATCCCATTCACTGATGTTCCTCTTTCTTATTACACCGGCCTTCTTGGTATATAAGATATATATGCTGGTCTTATTTTTGGAAGATGCCCATATACAAAACAAATTTAAGTGGAATTGTAAATGTGTGCAGGATTGGCAGGATTCACAGCATATGTAGGATTCAATGAGATATGTTCTCCAAAAAAAGGAGAGTATGTATTCATATCTGCAGCATCAGGAGCAGTTGGGCAGCTTGTGGGACAATTGGCCAAACTCATGGGATGTTACGTTGTTGGTAGTGCTGGTTCTGATGAGAAGGTTGAGCTTTTGAAAACCACGTTTGGTTTTGACGATGCTTTTAATTACAAGAAGGAGAAGAGCTTGGGAGCAGCATTGAAGAGGTTTTCTTTTTCTATTATCAAAATTTGCCTGGCCATATATACATATACATATACTTTCATTCATATACATACCTTCTATTCAAATTAACAAAAATTTACTAAATGAAAATGGATTAAAATAATTGACATATCCATAGCCTCTAACTAGGTTGTTAATGTGTTGAGTTTAAAACTTAAACTTTTATATATATAAAATTTAATATTAATGTTGTTATTTTCATTTAGGTGCTTCCCTGAAGGTATAGATATATACTTTGAGAATGTGGGAGGCTCAATGCTTGATGCTGCTCTTCTGAACATGAGAGACAATGGAAGGATATCAGCATGTGGAATGATTTCACAGTACAACTTGGAGAAACCTGAAGGTGTGCATTTCTTCGTGAATATGATCACCAAAAGACTCACAATGAAAGGATTCCTTGTGGGTGATTATTTCAATCTCTATCCAAAGTTTTTGGAGGTGATCATGCCATACATCAAGAATGGAAATATCACATACTTGGAAGACAAGGCCACAGGAATTGAGAATGCTCCCGCTGCTCTTGTTGGTCTTTTTACTGGCACAAATGTGGGCAAACAGTTGGTTGTTTTGGCTAACGAGTAGTATTAATATTAGTTACTACTAGCTAGCTCTTGTTCTACATATAATAATAATCAGCACTTTTAATTTATTGAGTAGTGTTTTACTCTGAAGTTCTTGTCATACAACATGATTTATATAATTATCATATTAATGTGTAACTTCTTGAATTTTAATCAATAAGATTTTATGAATAAGGGTTTGAGAATAATTATTTTGTTGTTGGACTCTTTGCCCACCAAAAATGGGGGAGAACATGATTGTTTTGGCTAAAGAGTGAACTTCAGCAACTTGAATTTCTTGCTTTTGTGTGTGTTTCGTTTTTTGATTGATAATGTAACTTTTATTATGTTCATAATGAATGAAATTATTGTAATCCATGAAGATCTTTTGTTAATCATTGCTCAAAACTATTTAGTTTCAAATAATAATAGCAATCATTAATTATTATTAACAATAAATTATATATATTTCAATGCTCACAACAATAGAAAAGGAAATACCATTGTAAAATAAGGGCATACATGGGACAAAAATGAGTAAGAAAGCTTTACATTCTAACTTTGATTTTTTTTTTCCCTCTCCTTATGAAAATAGTCTCTTATTATATGATTTATCATTGACATTTACTCAAAAATACTAATAATGTAATGGTTAACGTGATAATTTATGATAAATAGTTGGTGCAAATTTTTGGCAACCTCCAATATTATTTTTTAATAATAATGAAGAAGTTTGAGATCCATCTGAATACATTTATACATTACTGTTTTAAAACAATATTAGATTAAGTAAAGTACTGTATTAGAAATAAAATCACACCCACACACACACACACACAGATATATATATATATATATATATATATATATATATATATATATATATATATATATATATATAAATGTGCAAGTCACGTGTCAAGATTTATGCAGGGTCTAAAATTGATTATTTTGCTTACCGTCATCACACTGTGACACGAATTTTTGGTTGCAAGGCTGAGCTCAAGTTGGGATTCGTTATGGCCACTTTTTAATGGAAGGATTTGAATTCGGGTAATAAAAAATTCCTATCATCTACGGCCATCCCAATAAACTATGATCACCTCCATGGCCCCAGATATATTTTTCTCATAAAATTCCACTATTTTTTTAAATTTCATAATTTAGTAAAATAAATTAAGAACTATTAAGGACACCTCTTTATTATTTATATACACACACACACATATCATATTATATCTGGGAAGCCATTTAACATATGTCTCTTTAGATATCAAACTTTTAATTGGTCAAGTTATAACATACGTTTCCTTAGTTAGAGCTTATTAATTATTAAGAAATCATACCTTTTATAAAACAATTGCACTATGTTTAGAAATAAATTGCTTTTATACGCAAGAGGCCGGGTTGCATGTGAGCAATATGGAAATTATTTATTGTTTTGAAAAATTAAATTAAATTTTAGTCATAAGATTGAGTTTATAGGCAAATAGAAATGTGTTTTGTGTCAAGCATATAAATGAATGAAATATTCAGATGAATTATCAATATATTGTAATTAGCCATTATAAGTTGGTGCATCTAAAAGGTTTTTTCTGAATAATACTATACTATTCTTCATGATTATATAATAACAAATCAGAATTTTACAAAAAAAAAAGCTTTTCAATAGTTGGTTTAAGTCTATATTTATATTTCTTTGATGAAAATAACTCTTGGCTGAGTTTGTTATTATATATTTCAGGTTTAAATGCATTTTTATCTTTGTATTTGAAGTGATGTTTATCTACGTTCTTATGTTTTAAAATGATTTATAAATTTTGTCTATTTTTTATTTTACATTTTATTCCAAGTGTTTACAAAATTTTAATTTAATAAGCACCCGAAATACATTCCGAATTATTTATTCATTTTTTATGGCAAATGCTTTTTAATCTTTTATAAAAAAATTAAGGTGAGAAAATTTAATCAGTTTCTTTAGGCTATATATCACCAACCTACTTCAACTCTAAACTATATAAAATTATATTTCTATGGTATGTCAAGTTACAATTATATATATTTAATATTTTAAAATTTTAAGATAAATAATATATATTAAACCTCCACTTTAAAAACAGATTCTACGGCCATGTGACCAACATGTGCATATATATAGATATATAGGTAGCTTGATGCCCATAAACAAATGCAAGAATGACACATGTGCACATATATATATATCTATATATTTGTGCTCATGGTTGGTCGATGACCATGCACGCATGCATGTACACGTGATTCTTGCCCAAAGAATATACAGATCCTAGAGTTGGTGATGAGCAACTAGAAACAAGGAAGAAATTAAGGAAGAATTAATTAAGTTGATATATAGCCACTAGAGGCCAGTGAGCACCTTCAGTACTATATATAAATGGGAAGGCAAAGAGCCCAAAGAGAGAACACCTTCATTTTAAGCTAAACTACATATATCTCTTTTAAGCTCTATATATATATGGCTTTTGGAGAAACTGAAAAAGGAGTGGTTAAGGGGAACAAGAAGGTGTTGTTGAAGAAGTATGTGAATGGGTTTGTGCAAGAGAGTGACATGGAGGTTGTCACCAATGAAACAATCCTTCTTGAGCTCCCTCAAGGATGTAAGGATACTACTGTTCTGGTTAAGAACCTCTACCTTTCTTGTGATCCTTTCATGAGAGCTCTCATGTCCAAGATGAACGAGCCTCACTACATTGAAGCTTTTGCGCCTGGCAATGTATGTTTCCTTCATTGATCGCTGTTTGTTTTTCTTTTCATTAATTACTATTTTGTTTAAAGTACTTCAACATTGGATATGTGTATATATACTATATATGTAGGTTATCAGAGGTTTTGGTGTGAGCAGAGTATTGGAATCTGGACATCCTGATTTCAAAGAAGGGGAGTATATATGGGGAATAACTGGATGGGAGGAGTATAGCCTCATCACTGACACTCAGAAAATTTTCAAGATCCCATTCACTGATGTTCCTCTTTCTTATTACGTACACCGGCCTTCTTGGTATATAAGATATATATGTTGGTCTTATTTTTTGGAAGATGCCCATATACAAAACAAATTTAAAGTGGAATTGTAAATGTGTGCAGGATTCACAGCATATGTAGGATTCAATGAGATATGTTCTCCAAAAAAAGGAGAGTATGTATTCATATCTGCTCCCAAGTTTCTGGAGATGATCCTGCCACACATGAAGAATGGAGAAATCATATATTTGGAAGACAAGGCTGAAGGAATTTGGAATTCTCCTGCTGCTCTTGTAGGGCTTTTCACTGGAAAAAATATCGGGAAACAGTTGGTCGTTGTCGCCGAAGAGTGAATTAACCAGCTGGATCTGAATTTCTTGTTTTACATTGTTTCCTTTCCTCTGCTTAGAATGTAATTTGTCTCAAATTCAGAATAATCAGAGTCACTTTGCTTTGTTTTCTGATTGATAATTAATGTAACTTTTATGAGGTTCACAGTGATCATAATAATATTGACAGCAAAGCATGAAGCTCTTTTCTTATTCATTGCTCATCTTTTGCTATCATTGCTATTTGTTTTTGGCTTGTTTTCATTCAATTGATAATAAAAGGTCACATTACACCAGTTATCTGCATGCGCTAATTGCACTACTTGTTTTTTCAGTAATGAGCATATGGTTGCAGCACTCACGCATGATTCTTGTTTGAGGAATAAAACAAATCCAAATTAAATTGACCAACATGTGCAGATTTGATCATAGGATTCACAGTAGGATTCAATGAGACATATTCTCTGAAAAAAAAAAGAAACGAATGTATACATATTAGCGGCATCATGAGCTGTTGGGCAGCTTATGGGACAATTGGCCAAGCTTAAGGGTTGCTAGCTATATATGAACAGCTGTTGGTTCTGATGAGATGGTTGAACGTTTGAAGACTTGAAGTTTGGTTTTGATGATGCTTTGAATTATAAAGTGGAGAAAGACTTGAGTGTGGTACTAGAGAAATGTTTTCTTGAAGGGATATGTGCAATGCTTGCTGTTGTTCTTACGAACATGAGGAATAATAGGGTATCAGCTTGTGGAATGACTTCACAGTTCAATCTTGAGCAATTTGATCAGGGTGTGCAAAACTCTCAACGATTGAAGGGATTGAGAAAACCCCTGTTGCTTTCTGTTGGGAAACAATAGATTGTATCAGATATCTAATGAGCACTTGGAGCCAGCCAAAAAAATCCTGATTGTATTGTCCAATCCAGTATCCGAATTTCTGACCAAAAGTATTTAGATATCTAATTCAGTATCCAATTCACCGCTGGTGGATTACGTTTAATGCATTTTGTGACGGCCTTTGTACTCTTGACTTTTTTTTTTTTTTTCAATGAATGTGGTTTATCCACCTTTTCAAAAAAAAAAAAAATTTAATCTGAAAACTGAATCAAGCATTCGATCTAATTTTTAAAGATAGGAATCATATCGGATCCATATTAAGAGAAATTGGGAATCGGGCACTCTAATACGGTCCGTTTTTTAACATATTCCTATGTGTTTGTAATTTAACATTATATTCAAAATTCATAGACTTAGCCAACCCTTTTATTCATAATTCGGAGACTTATTTATTTGATTTTTAAAAATATAAAAAGAAATAAAAATTAAATAAATTCAAAGAGATACTCAAAGTCCAAAGTCCAATTAAGAAAACAACTATGAAAATTGAAATATAGACTTTTAGTAAAATCTAAATGAATAGAACATTAAATTATATGAAATTTCTAAATGTTGAAATTAAAGCTTAAACCATAATTACTAAAACTCTTTGGCCAAATGCACTATTCTTAAGAACTAATTTGAATCATTTCAAGTGCCCCTCTACTTATATATATGCTACTGAAAGTTATTCCATTTATATCAATCAAACTAGTTAATTAAATAAATAAATAAATAAAACATATATAGGTATTCTATTTTTTATTTTGTCTAAACAATAACTTTCCGTGAAACAAATATTTTTTATACAAGAAATAAATTATGAAATAATAAATATTCCATGTTAAGATTAAATTAAATTTGGATCCAGATAACTAAAATCCAATCTGATTTAAATCAAGAATCCGATTTTGCTCACCCCTAATCAACAGTAATATTTATGAGATCAATATATCATCGATCTTTCCCTCAATTTTAAATAAATAACTAAACTAAGGCCAACACTCTTCATTACTATTGTATGCTAGGGGTATATTACTATTCATTAATGCTATTATAGCTGGTCCTAATGTGATTGATGTTGGGCATTTATCTATACATTAATGGCTCCTTCCAATTAAATAACAATTATTATAAATATACATGACCTAAATTCATGTTGGGAATGGACAAACAAAGTTTATTAGACTACGCTAGTTTGACAGTAAAAACAACTAGAATTAATATACTCCTACTCCATGTATGGATTAGCTAGACCCAATAAATCAACCAAGAAACAATATCAATAATCAATAATAAAAATGATAAAATAAACAAGCACAACAATTAATATTTTTAACATGGAAAACCTATAGAATTTCATCCAAATGAATCATCTCCGCAATACCATCGCTATAATAGCAAAATGGTATTTTATTACCCTCATAAACCAAAGTTCGGTGTTCATATATTTTTTAACTCAAATTGAGGCCTTGTGGCTTGTTCATATTTATCAAAATAAATAAATAAATAAATAAATATGTAATTTTCACAATGAAAATAATAAAAATACCAAAGTTTATTTAGCACACTCACTTAATAACAACATTAGTGTTACCATCAACTCTGTAGATAAAACATTAAACGATTATCAATTAAATTTATTATTTATTTATTTTTGATAAAATGAACAATTCATCATAAGAGACTCAACCACCACTCATACGCGGGGGGCTTTATTTATCACCTTGGCTGAGAATTGAACCTTTGGCACCTTTTGCTTAGAAACAAATGCTTTAATCATTGGGTAGACCAACATTAGTTTCTGTGTTCTTTTGGAACACACTCACCCCCACATGAAAAAGAGATACTTTTATCATATTTTTTAAGTAAAATTAATTTTGTTAATTAATTATAAGTCAGCGGGCCATCCATCATATGAGATGGACCGCAGACACAACCTTTATCATGTAATAAGTGGCGATTCATCTGAAAAATTTGACGTAGAACGTAAAATCAAATTGAAACTTAATTATTATTATTATTATTATTATTATTATTATAACTATGGGTGTGCACACTGAACAAAAATTAAACATCTAGTTTGCGCATTTTTATTCAGTGACACATTTAACAAATCCGGATTTATAACTGGGATGCCATTATGAAAATTGTATTTAATAAAATTTGAATTTGATAATTTTTAAATTAAAATTTAAACTTTAAATTTTTGTAAATATCTCACACTAATTTTTTTTTTTAATAAGACATGCCGCTCAACCATTGACATTTTGGCAGCACTGTCCAATTTGAAATATGAGTGCCTTATTGAAAGTGATAGAGGCTGTTGGAATGGTTACCAGAGTTTCTGGGTTGTGTAAGAACAGAGAAATAAAGATCATCATCACAGGTTTTTGTACTTGGTGAATTATTTTAAAATGAAAGTTTTTCTTTTAATTTTTTCAAGACAAGACTCGGTAGACGATGTGCACAGAAAATATGATCCACACGTTTACACAAAAAAATTGAAATAATATTTTATGCGGCATATTTAAAAAAAAATCAACTCAAATAATAAACTAATAAAATTATAAATGACGTGGCAACACTCCTGATTTATTGGTACTAAATTTTTTACAGAAAAAACTTAAAATTGAAACTCTAATCATAAATACTTATTTATTCCATAATTACACATGTCCTGACACACTTATCATATTTTGTGGGTAAAATTTCAAAACATCATATTTATTTGTTAGGAGATGTTGTTTATAGTATAATTATCAACAATGTTTTTATTTTTATTTCAATAACAAAAGGAGAAGTCAAAAAAAATGAGGGAAGTATCTATCTATTTTGCATAAAATGTTATTTTCATGAATAGCTGATTTTTTTCATTTTTCAGTGTTCATTTCAGTGTGATTGGTGCTACTTTTGATGGGTTTTTAGAAGTGGAAAGAAGTGAGTTTTTATAGAGGGCTCACTTCACTCACTTTAGTGTAAAAAAAAAAACTGAACATCAAAAATAAGGAAAGTAGACTAACTTCCTCCACTTCCTTCAGTTTACACCGAAATGAACGTCTCTCGGAAAATCTCTAAAGTATGATAATTTCATGATTTAAAATTTTTAACATTCATTTTTTTTTTGAAATAAATGTGAATAAACCACAGATTTATTGAAAATAGAAAAACGGAGGAAAACAGAGAAGTCTTTTCACCAGAAGTGAGAAGAAGGAAGTACAAGTAAAGGAAAAAACATAAAAAAAGGGAAGATAAAGATACTGGGCAGACGGAAGACATCGTCTGGCGTCTCAGGTCTGCTTGTACAACTGATGGGACCTACTCCTGAACGAGGTCAAAATCAGAGTTGCCGGCTTGATCTGCAGCCCG
The DNA here is from genome assembly GCA_902712375.1 of Dioscorea dumetorum. Lineage (NCBI taxonomy): Eukaryota > Viridiplantae > Streptophyta > Magnoliopsida > Dioscoreales > Dioscoreaceae > Dioscorea > Dioscorea dumetorum. Next base: position 5,664,252 of record CACTHL010000739.1, read on the forward strand.
TGTGCTGAGGAAGTTGAGAGAGCGCTTAATTTTCTGAGAAGTTTCATTAAGGTGCTGCTGATGACTGTTAGAGGCTGTTAAAAACCAAGAGCAAAGCATGTTAGCAGCTTTGAAATTAGTATTTTAATTCTTTTCTTAAATGAGAAGTCCAATAATTTGGGCTACTTATAAAAAATTACATTGAATTTGTCTCCCCTAGCTTAAAAGTCAAATCCTATTCTTTCCGTCGTATTCCCAATGAAAAAATCTTTGCACAGATATGTGATATATTTTTCTAAAGATTAACAAGCGATAAACATGCAGTTTTCCACGCTTTCAAAATAAAAAGCGCAACCACTACATTCATTTTCTAAGGGCATCTCCAACCGTGCGCCATTAATGGCGTTAAACGCCATTAATGGCGCAGAATGGCGCTCCAATGGAGCGCCATTCTTAGTACCAAATTTGGTGTTGGCTACAGTGCCACGCAAGAAATTGCGTGGCACTGTAGCCAGCTTCAAATTTTTTTTTTTTTTATATTTATTAGTTTAATAGTTATTTAATATATTTTGGGTTATTAATTTATAATTTTGGTCTAGTTTTAACCCCATAAAATATATATCATTATAAAATTTATTTTTATAATTTCATATTTTAGTAAAATTAATAAATTATAATTTAAGTTTATATTTTTTAATTAATATAAATAAAAATTAGAAAAATAATACCAAAAATATAAATTCATTAAAATTAACACAAATTACGTGAACTATAAAATAAAAACACAAAAAATAACATTTATGGTTGCGTTATGCAAATTCAGAAGATAATTAAAAACTTGTGTACTACTTTAGTTTCCAATAATGAGTTGTTTTAGTGTCTACCTTGTTTGTATGTTATGTTTTTAGTTGTTAATTAATGCGATGTTTGTATTTGAAATTTTTATTATTATGTTTCAATTTTTATTGAAATTACCACAAATATTTTTTTTTATATTTAATAAATATTAATAACAAATACAAAAAATAAAAAATTAAAAGTAAAAAAGAATTGAAAGATAACAAATATATAAATTGTAAAGTGTAAAGAATATTCTTAGAATATTCTGTTTTGGAGTTAAAAATAGAGTTGTTGGTTGGAGAGAATTTTACTGTAGAAACTGTATTTTTGAAGCTGAAAGCTTCAAATATAGAGTTTTGGGTTGGAGATGGCCTAATAACGTAGTGATTTATCTATTTAAAAAAATGGAATTTTTGAAATCGGTATATACAAGAATTAAATTTAAAATATTAAATAACATTTTGGTCAACCAATTCATTTGACAAAAGAGCGCCTCAGTCAGTTTTTTATTTTATTTTTGCATTAAAAAAATGATAATTTTTCCATTATGAAGTGAGGGTGAGCCAACAATTTTCCTCTCACAACATTGCTTGAGGGAAATGGTTCATCAATTTTATAAATTTTTAAATTTACATTTTAGTTTAATTTAAAATATTTCATATTTAATCCATGATGATATTAGATTTTAAATACCCTTGCTTCTTTGAAAGTATTATGGAGGGAATCTTTGTTGCTTCCCTCACAAATTTAAAAAAAAAATTGTTAAGATTAAAAGGGTTAAATATGTTGAAGATCGGGCAACCTGAACAATGACATAAAGAGAAAACAAACACAACAAAATACACAATTTTTACATACTTTGGTTTTACAGACCTACGTCTATTGCCGCACTAATATCAATTTATTTCTCACTGTATATTAAAATTTTACAATTAATCATTTATAGGAAAAAGATAACATGAAAAAATAACATGATATTTATAGAGAAAAATAAACATAGATCAAAATTCTTATATGGATTTTGGGCCTAAAATAAAATTTTTCTTACAGGGGCGCTACCCTTTGTCCCCGCTCACTGACTCAACAACGAGATGGCCGCCTAGACGCTTGCGCTTTTGGACTCCCACAAGAGATGTGGTCATGTATCGTTAGGATATACATCACACTCCACCTATCCAACAAAATACAAACTCAATTTCAAAAATATGTGAATCAATTTTTATTAAGAGTAGCGGTCATACCTACCCAAGATGTTTTGGTCAAAACTCTCATGCCAGGCTGCTAAGATTATGGGGACGCATGCGTTTGCATTTGAACTATCACGGTATCACCTTGATGTCTTTTTCTTGAAAAGAATAATCAAAGCCAAGAGTTGGTGAACAATGGAAAAAAAGAGAAGATATAGTTTAGCTTTCTATTTAGGCTGCCAGAGACCATGACCATGAATTTCCAGTATTCATACATATATCATTCACTATAAATAGCAAGGCAAACGGAGAACACATGCATTCAAGAGCTTAGTCGTTAGTAGCAGTAGTAATAACATTCTAAGCTAAACTATACTTCTCTTTTCTTTTTGATTTGAGTCATGGCTTTTGGAGAAGAAAAGGGGGTGGTTAAGGGGAACAAGAAGGTGTTGCTGAAGGACTATGTGAAGGGGTTTGTGCAAGAGAGTGACATGGAGGTTGTCACTAATGAAACAATCCTTCTTGAGCTCCCTCAAGGATGTCAGGATGCTGTTCTGGTTAAGAACCTCTACCTCTCTTGTGATCCTTTCATGAGATCTCTCATGTCCAAGATGAACGACGCTCACTACATTGAAGCTTTTGCTCCTGGCAATGTATGTTTCCTTCTATGATCACTGTTTGTTTTTCTTTTCATTATTATTTTGTTTAAAGTCTTTTAACGATTGAGATGCACATATATATATATATTTTTTGTATGTGAAGGTTATAAAAGGTTATGGAGTGAGTAGAGTATTGGAATCTAGCCATCCTGATTTCAAAGAAGGGGAGTATGTATGGGGGATGACCGGATGGGAGGAGTATAGTCTCATCACTGACACTCAGAAAATTTTCAAGATCCCATTCACTGATGTTCCTCTTTCTTATTACACCGGCCTTCTTGGTATATAAGATATATATGTTGGTCTTATTTTTTGTACAAGTTCAATCAGTCCGTCCACATATAACACCTTTGGAATTGTACATATTTGCAGGTTTGGCAGGATTCACAGCATATGTAGGATTCCATGAGATATGCTCTCCAAAGAAAGGAGAGTATGTATTCATATCAGCAGCATCAGGAGCTGTTGGGCAGCTTGTGGGACAATTGGCCAAGCTCATGGGATGCTATGTTGTTGGTACAGCTGGTTCTGATGAGAAGGTTGAGCTTTTGAAAACCAAGTTTGGTTTTGATGATGCTTTCAATTACAAGAAGGAGAAGAGCTTGAGGGCCGCATTAAGGAGATGCTTTCCACAAGGTATAGATATATATTTCGAGAACGTCGGCGGTGCAATGCTTGATGCTGTTCTTTTGAACATGAGAGACAAAGGTAGGATATCAGCCTGTGGAATGATATCACAGTATAATTTGGAGAAGCTTGAAGGTGTGCATTTCTTGGTGCGAGTGATCACCAAACAACTCACGATGAAGGGATTCATTGTTTCTGAATATTTCAATCTTTATCCCAAGTTTCTGGAGATGATCCTGCCACACATTAGGAATGGGGAAATCACATATTTGGAAGACAAGGCTGAAGGAATTGAGAATGCTCCTGCTGCTCTTGTAGGACTTTTTACCGGAAAAAATATCGGAAAACAATTGGTGGTCGTTGCTGAAGAGTGAAATTGAATCTGAAGTTCTTGGTCTATATTGTTTTCTTTCCTCTGCTGAGAATGTACTTCGTTTCAAATTCATAATAATCCAACTCGCTCTGTTTTCTGATTGTGATAAGTGACAATACCAATCTTTAAAATAACTGCATTCATAATTAACAATATTAAAGTCGGCTACTCATGAGCAATTACAACCAACTGTTTGCCTACATTGAGACCTTGATACAACCTGATAAGTGCTGCGGAAGCATTCTCCAGTCCTTCGACTTTATCTTCGACATATTTGATCTTGCCTTCTCTGATATCTTTTATGATTTTTTCTACAAATATGTAGTATTGAGGGAAGTAGTCGAGAATCACAAATCCCTCGAACCGGATTCGCTTCATGATAATGTGAATTAAGTTGTACACACCCTCAGGTTTCTCAAGATTGTACTGAGAAATCATCCCGCAGGCTGAAATCCTGCCATGGGGTCTCATGTTAAGCAGCACGGCATCAAGCATTGCACCGCCGACGTTCTCAAAATAGATGTCAATGCCTTCTGGGAGGTACCTGAACATCAAATTATTATTGAGTATATTAGCAGGATATTCAGAAAGCAGGGCTATGGAGTAATTGAATCATGTAGGACTAGCCAAGCAGATATTCAGAATGCTTTAAATATTTCCAAACTGACTATCAGTTATCAAGCTTTCACTGGACTGAAAAAAAAAAGGATCAGAACAGAGTTACATCTTTTCAAAAGAAACAGAGGACGTTTACAATAAGTTAAACAAACAACATGGATCAAAATGATCATCACCTCTTCAGAGTTGCATCCAAATCAGGCTCCCTTTTATAATTAAAAGCCTCATCAAAATCAAACTTGCTCTTGAGTAAATTAACCTGAAAAAGAATTTAAAAAAGACAAAAAAAAAAAAAATCAACACCTCATCAAGACTGGCCGCCTTGTTTGAATCCTAGACAACTAAAGTTGGCAGGAATGAAACATTAGTAAATCAAATAAAAAAACACTTTTGACTATGTAAACCTTTTCATCAGAGCCAGCACTGCCAACCACATAACAACCCATTAATTTGGCAAATTGGCCAACAAGCTGACCAACAGCACCTGCTGCTGCTGATACAAAAACATATTCTCCTTTTTTAGGAGCGCAAATCTCATAAAATCCAATATATGCTGTAAATCCTGGCATGCCTGCAAAATTAACATAGAAGTGATGCTGCAGAACAACCAAAAACTAGAAGATTACGTTCCTTCAGAGTTTGAATAATTTTACCAGAACTTGGTTTACGTAGTCTACACAAATTTATAATTTCAAAACTCACCTAGAATACCAGTATAGTAAGAAAGGGGAACATCGGTATATTTGATCTTAAAAAGGCTTTCAGGATTTGTGATGACACTGTATTCTTCCCATCCTGTCATTCCCCAAACCAAGTCCCCTGCACTGAAATCTGGATGCCCAGAATACACTACTTTGCTGACACCAAAACCAGTGATTACCTGTTAACAAAAAAAAAGGAAAAAACATAGGGACAAATAAAATTTGAAGCTCTGAAGTTAAGCTTTTTGTTTTTTTTTTAAATTAAAGTGGAGTAATTAAGATAGCTTTTGGACATCCAGTCCACGGAAAATAAAAATAACATAGTGAGGTCACTAGGGACCCAGATCAATACAAGAACATGGACCACTAGTTCAGTAAAATATATCTCATTTTGAACAGACGTGGAGAATGCATTTATTAGTGCAATTTTTTTTTACTTCTAGGGTCGTTTGCTGGAATGGATAAAGTTGGTGTAAAGAATAAGCTAGGATAGGATAAGGTATTATATTTTATTTTTATTTTTTGTTTAATAAGTCAATGAGATATAGTAGTCTAATTCTATTGACTCATTTTATATTATTGATCATATAAAAACTAGTATTATAGAGAGGATCTGAAATAAAAATGAGTAGGGCTATAATAAAAAATAATTTTTTTTTTTTTTGTCCTTTTGGTTTTAAACCCACATTTAAGGTTTCATTGTATCTCTCTTTTTGAAGCTCAAACTTGATTCTTGAGACAAGAAGCATATTAATAATTTGATAAAACACTAATTTCACTATAATAATTATATTTTTTACATCCTAATTAGTAGTTGAAGGGTTTTTCATTGCTCTCATGCTTGAACACATTGTTTTTCATCTGAATCCCTTCTTCAATCATGTCTTATCTTTAATTTTTTAGATTGGATTATTTTTTTCTCCTAATTGATTTCGATGCGAAAAAAACTCAATTCTAATTATTTAAAAAAAATGTATATAACTACACTATAAAAGATAATTTCGTCTCACATCCTATTATTATTTGATCCACTTCAAACATAAAAGAGGATAACAAAATACTATCCAATGGTTTATCTAATGTGTATCAGATATAAAATAGGATATAAGCTTATCATGCTCATATCCTTTTTTTTACTCTCATGAAATTCTCATACTCTATCAACCCTTATTATATTATGGCCACCAAACGAACTTTTAGGGTAAATCACTTGGCTAAGTGTTTGAAAGCTTAAATATAATAGCACTTATTCTGGACAACTTGGTTCAAATGCTTATTTGGTATCCCATAAACATATCTCCAAGCATTTGGTGGTGGTCTTTGAAGAAGAACGGCACTTATGTTTAGTCAATTTGAACATCCCAATCTGCCATTGAAGAACTTATTATTTTACAAATTTTTAAGTGGTTATGAGTTTCAATAAATATAAACCTAATTGTATACATTCCAATCAACCGAACAAAATTAAAAAATACACAAGTAAAAATATATATTCAAGCCAATATTTATTCAAACAAACAAGATCAAACTATCAAACTAGAAGACTCCGTTCTCACAATTAAATACAACCTCGATTGTTTTTTTTATTGACTCATAAGCATTGACCTAGTGAAATGACAACAATCAATTCTTAAATCAGTCAAAAAAAATGTAAAAATTCCTATTTTTTCAGTGCTACCTCTAAGGAATACTTTTTGGGTGTCACCAGTATAATCTACTTTATGCTTAATTTTATCAGATGTTCCTTTCACCTCGGATGAGTCCTGTTAATTTGTCTCTTCAACTATAATTATTCCCACTTTATTTAACAAAATTGTGGTTTTAACCACATTTGTAATATATTAAAAACAATCAAACTAGAGACTAAAAATTCAATAAATATGAACTGATTCAACTTTTTCATTAAAAAAAAAGAGTAGAGAGTAACAAAATAAAAACAAACAAACATATAAAAATCATAAATATATCACCCTGAGCATTAAAAAAAAAAATAGGCAAAAAAAGGATTGCAATGTTTAATTAATAAGAATACCGCGCCGACGAGAAAATCGGGAACGTAGCTGGGTTCGTCGTGCTTCGACATGCGGCTCCGCATGTACGGATCGCAGGAGAGGTAAAGATTCTTGACGATCAGCCCCGGCGATCCCTCGGGGAGCTTCAATTGGATGGTGTCGGAGGTGATGATCTCCATGTCCGTCTCCTTGACGAACCCGGTCACGTAGTTCTTGAGGATCACCTTCTTGTTAGGCACCAGCTCCGTCGCCATTGCTCTGCCCTTTGGAGATCCAGCGAGGAGGAACCAGAAACGGCTTCTGGATTTGTGTGGAATTCGAGGGACTGGTTTAGAAGGTCACGCCAATGATACAGTTTTGGCTTTAATGTGGATTTTTCTAGTGTTTTTTAGCGTCGTCCAAGGTTAGTGGACTGCTTTTAATTATTTTGTGAAGTTTTTTATTTTTTTTTCAATAAATGCTGTTCATCTATTTTTTTTTTTTTAAAAAAAATAGTGATAATCCTATCATCTCATTCTATTTTATTAATTTATTAAAATTTTATATATTAAATTATTTTTTATAATAATTATATTATAATATAAAACCCATGTTATATATTTTATAGCATATATATTTGTCTCACTAAATTGTTTTATTATTTAATAAAATTAATTATTTTCACAAATATATATATTAAAAAATTAACTATTGTTAATTTATTAAAACTATTTAATTGTTGGTTGATAAAAAATTAAATATATTTTCTTAAATCGATGAAGAAATAAAAAAACAATTTAATACAAATTAAGAATTGAAAAAAAAATTTCAAATTAAAAATATTTATAAACATAAGTTTAAAAACTAAAAATATATGTTGCAAAAAATAAAAAAAATTATGATTGTAAAAAAGACGAAAGGTTGAAGAGGTGCCCAGAGAATGTTTTATAAAAAAAATATTTATAAAAAAAGTAAGCCCTTCCACACCAAACACTTAGGGTCCGTTTGGTTAGAGCGAATGGAAATATGGGGAGGGGATGAGGATGGGGATGGGGATAGAGAAAAGGGATTGGGGATGAGAATAAAAGTAATGTTTGGTTGTAGCCTTGTAGGGAATGGGGATAGGAATATGAAAAAGTATAAGGGAAAATTTTAGTAAAATTACTTTTATACCCTTGATTATTTTAATTAAATAATGTATCTTATTTGTAAAAGAAATAATTATTAAATGACTCTAATTTCTATAAATAATATTTAAAGGAGTTACTTATGTATTTTTTTTTAAATAAAATTTTAAATTTATACATATTAATTGACAAATACAATTTAATTATGTTTAATTAAAGTAAACAAATGTCCAAATTTAATTATTTTTAAATCACCAAAATTTTAATAAATCTAATGTTTCAAAAATAAATACAAACTAATTTCTATCTAAAATATTATTCAAAAATAAAAAAAATCAATATGACTTCTCCCTCTCTTATAGAGGGTAAAAATATAATTATCATACCAAGGCATACTCAATCCCCCCAAAATGAGGAGGATGAGTATGAAGGGGTTGAGGGGCATACAACACCCCCCCCCCAATCCTTTCCCATGCCCCTAGGTGCATGCCCAAATATGGGCATGCATATGCCACAATGATTGATCCCTAATCTTTGGGATCAATCCTTGCATCCAAAGGCACCATTAATGGCTATTAAACTTTGTTTGTGGAGGGTGTATTAGACGCTGTCAATAGCACTGTTAAAGATGCTTTTAATTTTGTTTTGGAAATATCTATACCACCAAAGCCATTCGTCTTTTGTGCGATGTGTGAAGTAATGAGTTTTAATTAATATTTTAAAAACCCGACCGAAAACCATTTGAGAGACCTATTCATGGTTCAATCGGTTGGAGCGGTAGGTTGAATTGAATTTAATATTTTACAAACAAAAAAAAATTTCAAAAAATATGAATAATTTATAAAAAAAAAAAAGAAAAAGAAAATTAATAAATTGTATACAATATAAAAAATCTGTGTGTGTATGTATATATATATAATTTTACAAACACAAAAATTAAAGAGTACCCAAGATAGTGTATTATTCCACGCAGCCACTCTTATGAAGAGGTTCAGATTTTGAAAACCATGTTTGGTTTTGATGATGCTTTTAATCACAAGCAGGAGAAAGGCCAGAAAGGCACGCATATACTTCGAAAATGTCGGTGGTGCAATCCTTGACGCTGCTCTTCCAAACATGAGGGGCAATTGTAGGACATATCAGCATGTGGAATGATCACTTCTTGGTTCAACAGATCACCAAGCAACTCACAGTGAAAGATTTCAATGTTGCAGACCAAGGTTTTCAGGGTTGATGATACCCTGAATCTGAATGTCTTGATTTATGTGCTGTTTTTCTTTTTTCCTGCTGAGAATGTAATTTTTATTAAATTCAAAATACTCAAACTTACACTCTGCTACTGATTGTGCTAGATGAAAAACACCAATTCCTTCCAACTGCATTCATGATAGAAAGGCTCTAACAATGATACCAGACTCGTCTACTCATGAGCAACCACAACCAGCTTTTTGCCGACATTGAGACCTTTAAACAGACTGATAAGCGCTGCCGGCCCATTCTCTAGTCCTTCAACTTTATCTTCAACATATTTGATCTTGCCTTGTCTGATATCTGGTATGGTTTTTTCTACAAATTCATAGCACCGATGGTTGTAATCGAAAATAAGGAATCCCTGGACTCGGATTCGATTCATGATAATCTGCAGTAAGTTGTGCACACCCTCAGGTTTCTCGAGATTGTACTGAGAAATCATCCCGCAAGCAGAGATCCTGCCATGGGGTCTCATGTTCAGTAGCACAGCATCGAGCATTGCCCCGCCAACATTCTCAAAGTAGATGTCAATGCCTTCCGGAAAGTACCTGAACATCAAATGATTATCGAGCATGTTAGCCGGATACTTAAAAAGCTGAGCTATCAAGTGAGTGCAATATGTAGGACTAGGCGAGCAGGTATTCAGAAGTCTCGAACATTTCCAAACTGATTATCAATTGTTGAACATTCATTGGACTGAAAAAATGGATCAGAACATGTTTTCAAAAGAACTTCTCCAAATGCAATGCCATCAGGCTGAACATCTATCAAATGATAAACAGTTAAAACAGTGAAACACAGAGGAAGTTTACAATAAGTTAAAGAAACAACATGATTCAAAATCGTCATCACCTCTTCAAAGTAGCATTCAAGTCAGGTTCCTTCTTATAATTAAAAGCCTCATCAAAATCAAACTTGCTCTTGAGTAAGTCAACCTGGCCAAAGAAAAAAGGGGAAACTGTTTGAATCCTGGACATGTAAAATTGGGAAATTAGCCAAACAATAAATAAAATAAAAAAAAACACTTCTGACTATGCAAACCTTTTCATCAGAGCCAGCACTGCCAACCACATAACAACCCGTTAATTTGGCAAATTGGCCAACAAGCTGACCAACAGCGCCTGATGCTGCTGACACAAAAACATATTCTCCTTTTTTGGGAGCACAAATCTCATAAAATCCAATATATGCTGTAAATCCTGGCATGCCTGCAAAAAAATTAGCATAGAAGTGATGCTGCAGATCAACCAAAACTAAGCGATTATGTTTCTTTTAAATTTGAATGATTTTTACCAAAACTTGGTTTGTGCAGTCTACAAAAATTAATCACACCACTCACCCAGAATACCAGTGTAATAAGAAAGCGGAACATCAGTGTATTTGATCTTAAAAAGGCTTTCAGGATTTGTGATGACACTGTATTCTTCCCATCCTGTCCATCCCGAAACCAAGTCTCCTGCACTGAAATCTGGATGCCCAGAATACACTACTTTGCTCACACCAGAGCCAGTGATTACCTGCAAAACAAGACATAGGCACAAATACAATTTTAAGCTCTTAAGTCAACTTTTTTTTTCCTTAAATTAAAGCGGATCAAATCTACATAGTCCTTAATTGATGAGAATACCGAGCCAACGACGAAATCGGGAACGTAGCTGGGTTCATCGTGCTTCGACATGCGGCCCCGCATGTAAGGATCGCAGGAGAGGTAAAGATTCTTGACGATCAGCCCCGGCGATCCCTCGGGGAGCTTCAATTGGATGGTGTCGGAGGTGATGATTTCCATGTCCGTCTCCTTGACGAACCCGGCCACGTAGTTCTTCAGGATCACCTTCTTGTTGGGAACCAACTCCACCGCCATTGCTGCGAGATTTGGAGCTCCAGCGACGTGGATGGAGAAATGGCTTTTGGATTTGTGTGGAATTAGACAGGCTCCTTTCTAACGTCTGGTGGTTTGGCGTGAGGGATGATAGTACTGTTCTGGTTTTGCGTGGCTACGACTAATGCCAGAATTTTCTTTTAATAAGATATTATTTAAAAAATGGATAAAAAATATATTATAAAACAACAAAATAATATTATAAATCAGCTAACACCTCAAATCAATAATGGAGGAGAGAGAAAAAAAAATTCTTTTGGAAAATATACATGATTCAAAAAATAATAGATGGAAAGCACTTTACAGAGTTACTATATTAGGGAAAAAATAGTGAATAAATAATTGAGGCAATGTATCAAGTACAAGAGGGTAATCATCAATTAAATATAACTTGTGTAGTTGCAGTTTTGGTGATCCAAATAAAAATATCTGAATAATTTGGTGATTATATATATTTTTTAATTAATTTTTTTATGGTATGATTTTGAAAAATTAAACTAAAATATTGAAACATATGTTTGGATGCATAATAATTTTTTCATAAAAAATTTATTTTATAGGATTCGAAGATGATTTCTATGAAATTTATTTCATGAAAAATTCCTACGGAATGATGTTTGGATATGCACATGAAATTACTACGAAATATGTGGAATTTACTCTGATCGTAGTGCTCTTTCTTTTTTTTTCAATCGCCCCAAATGGCCCGCTCGAAAAACAAAAGAAAAAAATTTTGGTCCTCATCTCTTTATAAAATTACTATGGAATCATACTCTAAAACGAATGTCCAAACATCTCATATTATAAATTCCTACGTAATATTAAATTTCATATGAATTATCATAATTCCTATGAAATTTAGTGGTACACAAACAGACCCAACCAAATTAATTTGAAACGGTTTTTTAATATTATATTATTATTATTATTATTATAGTATTTCTACAAAAATATTTATCAAGATGGGACAGATGTACTTCGTATAATTACTAGTAACTTGTGACACATTCTCCAAAAAAATACTATTTGTTTTTTAATAATACCTTTATTTTTTCATTAAATGTCTCATCTCTATGATAAATGTTATGAAGTTGGTGGTGAACTTCACTTGAGTTATTTTCTTTTGTTAATATGTCTATCGGTTGTAAAATACGGCTTTGCTTTCAATTGTCAATATTTTTTGAATCTGACTGATTGAACTCTGAATATAATTCACTTTAAAAATTTTGAAACTTCATATATACCTTATTTCTTTATTTGATTACCCATTAAAATTGATTGTCATACTTATACTAATGGATTGGCCAAATGGTTAAATGTTGGATTGTTTAAATAAATGGCGTTAAATTAATTCAATTTTTTGTGTATAAAAAAACATTTGTTAGAAAAAAAAGAGTATCAGAGTATGAGATATATCTATATAGGAGTATAGCCATATCATTGACAAGCAATTTTGAAGATTCAATTCATTCTTCTCTTACTCCAATGGATTTTAAAAAAAAATAGATAAATCACAAACATTGGTAACGAAAAAAAAGTATAGATTAACTCAAGTACATAAAAAAAAAACAAATAGAAATAAAGAATCATCGTCCATTAGCTGTAAAGACAGAATACAAAGAGAAAAACACATAAGATATGTCTTGGACAAGATAAGAGCATAATTAATCCCAACAACAAAGAAGTACATTAGACTTTTTGTTACGATATGTTGGTCTTAACAATACCTTTATTTATTTATTGAGAATAATTTATATAAGTTCAATCAATTCATACTACATCTTTGGGATTATATATTTGTGTGTTCAGGTTTGACAGAATTCACAATTTTTTATCTAAAATTCCATGAGATATGTTCTCCAAAGAAAGGAAGCTACGTTTATTCATATTAGCAGCATCAAGGGCAGTTGGGCAGCTTGTGGGATAATTGGCGAAACTCATCGGTTGCTATGTTGTTGATAGTGCTACTTCTGATAAGGAGGTTGAGTTTTTGAAAACCAAGTTTGTTTGTTTTTTTTTTATTTTAAACAAACATAATTGAGACATAATCAGCGGTTAAAGTAACCACATAGTTTGGTGTTGATGATGGTTTGAATGACAAGGAGAAAGGCTTGACAGGCGCATTAAGAAGATGCTTTCATTTCCCTGAAGGTATATACATATAATTAGAGAATGTTGCTGGTGCAATCCATGATGTTGTTGTTCTAAACATGAGGGACAAGGCCAGGATATCAGCGTGTAGAATGAACATTTCATTGTGCAAGTGATCACCAAACAACTCACAGTATGGGGATTCAATGTTGCAGATATTTTGAGTTTTACTTACAGTTTCTGGATTTGATCATATCATACATAAAAATTGAAGAAATAATGTATTTGGAAAATCAAGATGGTGTAATTAAGCATGCTCCTTTTGGTTTTTTTCCTCTTTTTAGGACAAATATAGATAAATCATGTGTCGAAAGGGGCATATGTAAAAAACATTGAGTCATATGACAATTGTACATCGCACGCTTGGAATCTATGCATGAGACTTGGCGTCAATAGGCCAAATGGTTGTTGGCTCCTACTACTCTTGTTGGACTCGTTACTCGAAAAAATATCTAAAACAAATAGTGGTTGTTGTTGAAGATTGAACCTAAGTATGAATGTCTTGCTTTATGTGCTTTGTTCTTGGGGAGAATGTAATTTTTGTCAAATTCAAAATAATCAATTTTGCACTCTACTTTTGAAAATGATAGAAGAAAACACCTATTCCTATTGGGTACAATCCTATTTTGGGTTAAGAATAAAGTTAGGCTTCAGCTCAATTCTTAAATAAAAAAAAAAACCATATAAAGAATGGAGAAGGGCAAACTTGAAAAGCCTACATACGACAATATATTATCAACCAAGAGATTTATAGATAAGCAAATGCCCGTATAACAATAATAATAACTTTGAGCGAATTGTCAAGCACTCATGCCAAAAACAAATGTCAATAAATTAAATGATCAGCTCTCAAAATAATTATTTAGTCGTATGAAAGATATATATTTGAAAGTTATAATTTATTTATATGTGGTTGTAATTTAATATTTATAACTATGTGTACTAAAGTGAAAATATAAATTAGAGCACTCACTATCCACGGCTAAGTTTTCTCTTTAAGATTTTGGAATAAAACATAGTTTTTTATAAAATCATATGTGAAATTTTTTTTGTCAAGAAGTGTGAAATCTTACTGAACTAGGACAGGGATGTGCGTATGTCTCGACGGCGGTTTGTGGAGACCCGTACACATATGGACATTAGGGCCACTTATAATTTGTGCTCACAATTCTCACAGACATGTATCATCATTATGTAAATTCAAACTTTCGTCACTTAAGCTTCCTCATATTACGTTGACTTTTAGTAACACATGTGAAATTTAGTAACAGTGCATGAATTAGTAACAGAGCAGGGAAATAGAGCATTTTTTTTATTTTTTCCAATTCCATATATATAATTCCATTCTAAGCCTTTATCTCATAGGTCGTTTGATACATGAGAAAATCTCTTACTTTCCCTGAAAAATAAAACAAGGGAATGACTTTGCCATGTTTAGCAGAGTATTAATTTTGAAAAATGAGATTACCATAGGAGACTGATTCCATTAGATTGAGGAAAAGTGACTCCCTCAATACTTTGTTGGAAAGTTCGTTCCCATGGGAATGGAAACTGAATATGTGTGCTATGACCAAACTACCCTCACTAGTTTTTCAAAATTACATCATTGCCATTAGAGTTAAAATTACATCATTTGACTAAAATTGATTATTAATTTAATTACAACTTGTTTATAAGTAAAATAAGATATGGGCATTTATGTCATTTTTATAAAAATTCCAAGAAATGTGTTTTCGTACCAAATACAAAAATATTATTTTCTCATCAATTTAATCAAATTTTCCGATGCATACCTAGGAATTACAAAAATATTGCATTCCTAGGAATCACATTTTCATCAATTACATTCCATCCAAATATTCCCATGGTAAACTACCAAACGCCCCTTATTATTGTGGCTTACGCATCCATCCTCCGTTGGACTAAAACCCTAAACCTCCATTTTTGACCGAGTGTTCTGGAATCCCTCTTTCTCGATTCCCGGATCGTCAACAACTTAAGCTTGATCGGGCCTCGAATCCGAGTGAGGGGCATCAGAGCTTTTTCATGTAAGATTTTTCCTTAATTTTTATGCAGTTTCTTTGGATTTGGAGAGTTTTTGGGTGTTCTTTTTCTTTTTTAATTGATTTTTATTCTGCATTTTGGTGCTTGATTTCTTGTCGGGAATTCGATGGAATGAACTGGTCGTTGGTTTGAACGTGTTTTTGAATTATTTTGTTGTATTTCTTGGGATTCTTGAGATTTTTTTTATAATTTTGTGAACATTCAGCTATGGCGGAGCGTGAATGATTTGTAATTTATTGATTGCGTATGTTAATGTATAACCTGTTGCTTTATGTTTTCAATGGATTCTACAATGGATATAATTGAATATTTAGTTTTAGGCTATGAAGTTTGATTGAAATTGGTATCAATTTGTTATACAAATTTATGGATTTTGTTTACATTTTTCTTGTTGTTATCCATCTATTCTGTGCTAGAATACCACAATTCTTGATTGGTTGGCTAATTGTTAGCTTTAGATTTGACGTTTTGTTGTACAATTTGTATCAGAATTCCCTCAAGAATTGGTCATTGGGGAAAATATTATACTTGAAAATGATGCAAAATTTTCTCGTTGGTTGGTATAATGTTTTCTTTGTTAGTAACAGGAAAGTATAGGTGCATGAGAAATTCACCGGTTTCATGTCATTGTGTTTAGTTGAGTAGAGATATGAGAGAAATGATGTTTATTTCTGATACTTCTAGTATGTGCTTTTTTAAATTGATATTGAGGAGTGAATTCTATCCAGGGAACTGCCCAAAAAGATTTGATCTTAGTATCCCACGGGGGAAGAGAAAAGATATCGATTATGGCTTCAAGGGCTATTTCAAATCGAAGACAGGACCTTCTCAACCATCTGAACATCTCTGTCCGTTGTTGCTCTAGTTTTTCAAACTTTTGGCATGGGAGGTTGGGTAAAAGTGAGGACCTACGAGTCTATCAGCTTTCTAAACCGAGATCCTTACATGCTAATCAGGATAGTGGGTCACAGGAAAAAAGGGACTTGCGATACTTTCTGACTGAATTTTCTAATCGTGGTAATTATGGAATCTCAATCTCTGGTTTTGATTATGGGAGAAGGGAGCTTGCCTTTCCTCTGGGAGTCAGATTCTTGCGACAGTCTATTCGCATGGTGTCAACTGCAACAGCTGGTCAGCCTGATCTGGGAAAAGATGACCAGAGTGAAGATCATGATCAGAAACTAAAGAAAGAGGCATCTCCTGAGGAGTGTGATCAGGCAGTGGAAGGCCTGAGCACAGCAAAGGCCAAAGCTAAAGCCAAACTGTTGTTGGAAAGTCAGAAGGATGCAAAGTCGATCGTGCAGAAGTTTTGGGCTAAACTTCTGGGTGTTGGCCCTGCTTTGAGGGCTGTTGCATCCATGAGCAGGTATGTTTCATTGATGTTTTTATGGTACAGATCAGTTGGCCATTTTGTTCTATGTTGATATGCTTATGTTTGTTTTTTATTGTAAGAGCTGATTGGGCCATAAAGCTTCGGCATTGGAAGGATAAGTTCATATCAGCATTGCAGCACTATTGGCTGGGTTCGAAACTACTTTGGGCGGATGTGAGAATTTCTGCGAGATTGTTGTTGAAACTGGCTGGTGGGAAGACACTTTCCAGGAGAGAGCGGCAGCAGTTGACACGCACAACAGCTGATATATTCAGGCTTGTCCCTTTTGCAGTTTTTATCATAGTTCCATTCATGGAATTCTTACTTCCGGTCTTCTTGAAGTTATTCCCAAACATGTTGCCATCCACTTTTCAAGACAAAATGAAAGAACAGGTGCTCATATTCATTCTATAGCTTTTGGATATCTTGACCTTTCTGGGTATTAGCATTTAATAATGTTAGGAATTGTGCATTTTTATCTGAATAATGTAAACAATTCTTTAAATTTGTTCCCAGCAATTGTCGTTTCCTTCACACTTTTTCCTCGATATTCTATTCATATGTGTATATGGTTTTATGGTTGTAACTACCATACAATGTTGTGCCTTCCTCATCTCATGGTTATTTTGTTACCTTGCCCTTTGACACTCAACCCGCAGGAAGCACTTAAACGGAAACTCAATGCAAGAATAGAATATGCAAAGTTCTTGCAGGGCACTGCAAAAGAAATGGCTAAGGAAGTTCAGAATTCACATAATGGAGAGAATAAACAGACTGCAGAAGATCTAGATGAATTTCTTAACAAGGTATTCTAGCAAAATATCCAGAAACATATATATTTGTTACTTATGTTTACCTTTTTTTGGGTAGTTGATAAAGTGTATTGGTTTGTGAGTAGGTCAGAACTGGTGCTCGTGTTTCTAATGATGAAATTCTAAACTTTGCAAAATTGTTTAATGATGAGCTCACTCTGGATAACATGAGCAGGTCAGCCTGATACTGGGTGTTGTGTTTTCTGTCTCTATTTTTTATGTGTTTCCTGTAGTGCATCATCTCAATGAGTGTTTTTAAATGTGTTGTTTGCAGGCCAAGGCTGATCAGCATGTGCAAGTACATGGGAATTTCACCATATGGAACAGATAACTATTTGCGATATTTACTTCGGAGAAAACTTCAACAGTAAGCTTTTAGAATATTTTTTTAGTGTGATTTTCTATTTTAATCTATGTGCATATATTCTAGAGGGCTTTATAATTTTTACCAATGTGTTTATGTGCATGATATGTGTTGCTCCATTCTTACTGCTGCGTAATGCATACCTTCTCCATTAATCGTGTTTTCAACCAGCTGCTTTTCCATTTTAGATTCATGGGTTTGAAAAGTAATACCGTGTTAATATTCAAAAACTAGATCTTATTTGGCAGGACAAGAGAACTACAAATAATTTTATTTGGTTTTACTTGTGCTTTTAAAGAAAAAGGATGCGCGTGATTTTCATCTTGTAGGTATGTATACGGGGAGCATGTCTATGTTCTATGTTTTCCCCTTTCTATGAAATGAATATACACAGTGAAATTTTTGTTTGACTTTGGTTGTAGATGTGGGAATTAGGTTGGAGGACCTGTTGCTGATGAAATTATAAATTTCATTTCATTCACCTTGCTTTTTTCCAGGATTAAAAATGATGATAAATTGATTCAAGTGGAGGGTGTAGAATCACTTTCAGAACAAGAGCTACGCCAAGCATGCCGAGATCGAGGTCACCTGGGGTTGCTCTCAACAGAAGAGATGCGTCAGCAGGTCTTGTTTACATTGTTGTCTTTGGCCACAAGAGGCTGTCATGTAGCTTTTAGTATATGTCAAGAACCTCAGTTGCAATAAATCTTTATTAAATATGCCTTCTCTGAAAAAGGTTTGGTACTGTAAAAAAGTATAAATGTTAAATCTGCAATTTGGTAACTGCTATAGTTATTCTGATCCTATTGGCCAGATTTTCCAATTCCTTAACGGTGCTTTAAATATAAATTGTATCAACGGACACAATCATCCCAAGGAGCAGTTCTTCATGCATAAAGATTTGAGACAGTTTGCCCCCTATATTTTATCTTTTATAACCTTTTTGACCTCTCCACTTAATTGAACTGTATTGAAGTTAATGATGAAGATTATCAACTGGTACATTTTCGTTTCTGATTGTTCTTGCAGCTTCGAGATTGGTTGGATTTGTCACTTAACCATTCTGTGCCATCTTCTCTTCTTATACTCTCAAGGTAATTGAGTTTTGTTCTCATGAACTTCAGTTTTTCTGTTTCTTTTTTTCTCAATGTCATTACTTTTCTCAGAGCCTTCACTGTATCTGGAAAGTTGAAACCTGAGGAGGCTGTTGTAGCTACTCTATCATCACTGCCAGATGAGGTTGTGGATACTGTTGGTACTGGTTTGCCATCGGAAGATTCAGTTTCTGAAAGGAAGAGAAAGCTAGAATTCCTTGAGATGCAAGAAGAACTTATCAAGGTGCTGCGCATCTGTTGTTTCAAGTTTTTTCCTTTTACATATGTCCTATATCTGTAATTTGTTCTAGACCGTGATTTAGGGCCTTAGGCAAGTTGAAAGTAATATAACTCAATAATTTTTTCTGTGCTTTGCAGACACTAATAATGGCATATGTGACATATAATATGTTTTTACCTTTTTTTTGTCAGCATTGTGTTAAAGTTAGTGATTTTACAGATGGTTCACATCATCTGTGGCGATGACATAACTATTTGTTTTTCATTTGGTATTTGATTAGATACTATTTAGCTTAATTTTGGTCCAGCTTGAGATGATAGTAAAAAAAAAAAAAGAGTGAACTTTGGTAATTTTCAAATGATTTCTACATCTCAACTTCTGCTAATTTTTGTACTCATAAAGCTTGATGATTTGATGTTTACCTGAATCAAATTTTGTAGGAGGAAGAGAAAGAGCAGAAGAAAGAGGATAAAACTAAAGCAAGAGAATCTGGTATCAGTCAAGAAGACCTGGCTCTAAAGGAGATGACAGAGGCTACCTCTAAGGAAGCTGCTGAACTTTCAAAATCGAAGGCGTTAGAAAAACAAGAAGAGCTTTGCAAACTAAGTCGCGCTCTGACTGTTCTGGCTTCTGCTTCAGTGAGCACTTTATTCACTCATGAGAACACATTTATGTTTCTTCAGTATCTTTTGTATGTTTCATGCATCCTCTCGTTGCTCATTTCTTGCTGTTCAATCTTTACAGTCTGTCAGCAGTGAGCGCCAAGAATTTTTGAGACTAGTCAATAAAGAGGTATCTTCTCTTCCTGTAGCTTAACTATATGATTGGCTAGTTTGGCTTTTAAACTCATGTATACATTTGACTAAATGCCTATTCTATTTTGAAGTTATTGTTGCTGTGAATTTAGCATTTACAAAAACACTGATTTTGTATCTATTGTTGCTGACTACAGATTGAACTATACAATACCATGCTTGAGAAAGAAGGCACTGATGGTGAAGAAGAAGCTAAGAAGGCATATAGAGCTGCTAGGGAGGAGAGTGACCATGCTGCTGAGGTGGCTGCAGGAGACAAGGTGTCTTCAGCACTCATAGATCGGGTGAGGGCCATTATTTTCATTGTTCTGTTTGGATGGTTGGAAACATAGTGTTGTAATTTTATGCTGAATTTGTAGTTTTTCCTCCTGCATACTCAATTAAGTGAAGAACTATTATTTTGGCTGCCGCATGTCAGGTGGATGCTATGCTCCAAGCGCTTGAGAAAGAAATTGATGATGTGGATGCAAAGATTGGGGATCGCTGGCAGCTGCTTGACAGGTGCTCTTTTCTTAGTTCCTGTTCTTCACTAACTATTAAACTCTGATAGACTTATTATCCTGGACATCATCACTGTTCTTTCACAGGGATCACGATGGGAAAGTGACACCTGAAGAGGTAGCTGCAGCAGCCAATTATTTAAAAGACACCATTGGCAAAGAGGGGATCCAAGAACTTATCAGCAAGCTCTCCAGGGACCGAGGTTAGTGTCAAGATTGTGTTATCAAAGTCAGCTGCCTTCACTGAAAGTATATATTAACCCCATCGTGCTTACGGTTTGCATTTTTTGTGACGGTCTTACTGTAGAAGGGAAGATTCTTGTCGAAGACATCGTCAAGTTGGGAACCCAAACAGAAGAAAACAACACTGCTGAAGCTGGGCGCCCATGATTGATAAATAAGTCTCTCCATTCTTAGCGAAGTTATCCCATTATTTTAGAAGGATACTTCGTTCTAAATTTACATGCATTTCTCCTTGCTTCAGTGACTTTATAGGCTTATATTTCCTCATTTATGCAATGTTACAATGCCACATGTATGTACCTGCCCTCAACTTTATGGGGATAATTCATACATGTATAAATTCAGTCCAGCTATTGAATGTTATAAACTCACTGGTGTTTGTTGTTAGTCTGCTCCTCATTCTGGTTCTCGTGTCTGTGTTACATTGCTTGTACCTTTTCAAAATAAAAGAAATTTACTGGTCCTATTATTTTCAAACTTGTATGAATTGTGCTGCTGGAGTTCTAAGCAGCCCCACCATAGTTATATCTTTTCCGTCGTCACATATATACACTGAAATTTACACCTATTGATTACTGTTCCAGTGAGTCATGGATTTCAATATGGATCATTTCTTGGAGCAGGATATTGTCATCCATTGGTGAGGGTTTTATTTATAAATTTTTTTTATCAAGCTTCTCTGTATTATGATGAAGGATTTTGATCATTTGATTAATTGCATTACTTTATAGCTCAATTGTTGATTGTCTGAAGTTCTGGATAAAACAAGTAAATGTTTATATGTGGTTCTTTTCTCCTCTGCTTTGTTATTGTGCAGTTAATGGCATCAACATAGACTGGAGTGAGCACAATTTTATAACGAAAAATTTGTTGGCATTTTTTTTTTAAAAAAAAATATGACAAGCGTGTGTTGAGGAAGTGCATATGTGTGGAGCACAATAGTAAGATTAACAAGTATTTATGTTTCTATTTTGTGTGGGTTTTGAGGTTTGTTATTAAATTTTCTTTGAATTGAATTTCGTATGTAAAGGACTCGATATCAATAGGTCAAGAGTTGGTTGCATGTTGTATTATGGTATTGTTTTGCTTAGTACCTGTCTCACTTGATTTACACCTTTCTTTGCAGACTTGCCTTTTTATGTACAGCTTTACAAAGATAACAAATAATGCGCACGGGGTGAATGAACAGCTAGCCATGTGACCCAATCAAATTACTGAAACTGTAGAGTCATGCAAATAACACGTCGTTAATTAAAAGAAAAAAAAAGGTCATTTTTAATATTTGAATTTGATACGTGTTATTTTTGCTTATGTCCCACTTTATTTGTTGCCACCTGTATTTTTTAAATGAAATATTAATTTTTTTTAATGAAATATGGATTGATTACATGTCAAAGACATAAGCATAGAATTAATATCTTGACGCATATCATATGCTCTCATCTCATGTCCGTTGAGTTTTTAGCTCATTTTTTTAATGAAATAAAAGTACTTTATAAAAAAGGGTATTATGTCAGTACACCAAGAGTTCATTAGTAAGACATTTGTTTTTTTATTTTATTTTCAAGAGTTTTTCAATTATATATTCACCTCTTCCTTTATAACTAGATTTTTTTTATTTTTAATCCATGTAAAATATTTAAATATACACAATATTAAAGAATTAATTTTCTCAAAATACCAAGTTAGTTATTCATGAACTTAAATAAAAAGAATCTCATATTCCTATTCTTAAAAATTCATCCTAGACGTTTATATTCTTAAAATTGCCATAAACTTTTATTAAAAGTGAACTTTCAGCGGTAGTTCCGTATTTTTTCATAAAAATATATCTTTTTAAATAGAAAAATATTTTTATCAACGGTCTCTTAACCTATTGGTACCTGGTCTCATATATAGAGTGTTCGTTTTAAAGATGACCTGAGATCAAGTCTAAAGCCTGTGAAAAGTGAGGGCATAAGTACTTGTTAAACTCGCATTTGTGTTTCACATCTATATATGTCTCTGATTTCTTTTAAATAAAAACACTTGTCACCTATTTTAAAAAAAAAAAATTTCATGGGCAGTTAAAAAGGTGAAAATTCACTTGTAATTTACATTTTATCCATAAAAATATATTTACCTTAATCTGAAATGACAAAAACCCTCTTCTAAAATTTAGATATTACTATTAGGTTAGGTTACCTGGTAAGAGAGTTATCGGATCCGGATCCTACGAGACCCGACCCGATTACCCCACATCATTGATTATCATCTCCTCTCTCGCGCACGAGTTCCAGCATTCGAGAGCGAGTGGAGAAAACCTCCATCTGGTAAGTAGAGATCCAAATCAAACTATGATTTACCTCAAAGATCTGTGAAATTTTGTTAATTCATAGATTTTTCGTGAATTTTTCTTGAATCTAGAGTTGTTTGCCTCTTTTCATTCCATTTACCAACATTGGAATTCTCTGATTTCTCGGTTTTTTTTTTCAATCTGGAACTAACTAGGTTTTGGTGGGTTTATAGAAGAACCTGATCTCCATGGATCGTGCTGAGCTCACTACTGAACAGGTGCGCGATCGATCCTCTATTTCTCATCCTCATCTTTGTGGTTTTGTTTTAGTTTTGTAAACTAGGGTTTTATCTTTCATTTGGATTTTTTTTATTGGATATTGAGGTTTTGATGTTTGTGAATGATGATTTTTCTTAATTTGTTGGGATTTTATTATGGATGGTAGTTGAGTGTTTGTGTATAATGGATTGTTTGCAAGATTGCTCCTTTGTTTATGGCTCCATATTGTTGTTGTTTCATTTCGATTATCTACTTGATTCTATTACTGTTGGTAGTTTTCTTTATCATGAAATTTTAATTCTTGGAGTGGTTTGATATTTCCTTGTCTCGTAGTCTAATGTTTCTGTTGGAAGTATTTCTTATCCAAATTAGTTGCGAAGAGTTTTTGGTCAAGTTATTTTTCGTTAAACCCTAAGAAATGTCCAAGATTGACAGCAAACAAAATAATTGGCTGATGTTGATGTTTTTGTTCATGAGATCTATCTTGAGTTTGTTGTTTGTTGAAGACAAATTTGATAATTTGTAGCTCTCAAAGAAATGCAGTTATAGCTGCTTCTTGTAAATTCGAACATTGAAAGATGAGTTGGAAACTGTATGACTTTGGATTTTTCCCCGTCTTCTAATTCTTCCTTTCTAACATAGGTTCTCAAGAGGGACATACCATGGGAGACTTACATGTCAACCAAGCTAATTACAGGAACAGGTCTGCAATTGTTAAGGCGCTATGACAAAAGATCTGAAAGTCAACAGGCTGCTCTGCTTGATGAGGTACCCCTCTCTCTCTCTCTCTCTCTCTCTATATATATATATATATATATATATATATATATATATAATGCACATCTTTCTTCATTGTTGCAGTTAGTGCATTGACCAAATGCAAACTCTTTTATCAATTCTAAGTGGATATGAAGCTCTATTTCAAGTATATTATTTGTATATTGATCATGATTTTAATGATTTTTGCAGGATGGACCTGCTTATGTACGTGTTTTTGTGAGCATATTACATAACATTTCTAAGGAAGAGACAATTGAATATGTGCTCGCCCTTATTGATGAGATGCTTACTGGTAGGAATGATTTTGGCAATCAGAGTAGTGGTCAAGCTCTTAAGCTAACTTCTGACAAAAATTACCTTGGTTTCGGCAGCAAATCCAAAGCGGGCTAGACTATTTCACGACAAATCACTTTCCAATGAAGATAACTATGAACCATTCTTAAGTTAAGTTTTACATTGGAACAGTTTATCATTGTATGTTGTCATTTATTTTTCTGGATATTCAGATCTGGAACTTCTTGTCTCTTGCTGAACATGGACATCTACTATGATGAGGTTGTAGAATTGCGCTTATCTATTACTGAAATTATTATTCATAGGCTATAGCACTTATCAAACATCATACTAGATTCAGTGGTACTGTCATCATACATATTAGGCCATTTTCATCTAATTTCTTCTTGACTAGGCTGCAATATTTATTTCTCCAGATTTTTACACATTTAAATTTGACTATTCGCAAGAATTAGAGTTTTACTGTTATATTACCTGTAAGATTTCTGCGTTGAAAATTCACGTTGGTAGGATCCTTATATATTCTTATGCTGATGCCCTGAAAATTACACAGTTTTCACATTATACTTTGTATCATATCATTTGGTTATCGATGCTCTAATTGGAAAGCATTCTTTTATATACAGCAGTTCACATTTTTGATCTACTTTTCAGGTTGCTTTGGAAAAGTAATTGGTTCATTCAAGAAAAGAGCTGCAAAATTTTGTCACTGATCGTGAGGTACCCACAATTTTTTTTCATCAAATAGATGCAGTTATCCAAGAGCCTCTTGATTGACTAAATGCTTTTATTTCTCTTTAGTGTGCGCCCTACATCTCAGAATGGTTTAGTTTCAAATGGAGAGGCCTTACACTCAAAGTCCACATTTACAACAATTGATGATGTGCTAAAGGGTTTAGTTGAGTGGCTGTGTTCTCAGGTTAGATATTTGCTTCCTGTTGAATGTCAATTTGGTTGTATTCACCGATAGAGTTTGTGTCTTGTTACTTCATTATGTGTGGAACAATTGTAAAAATAGTTCTTTGTAACAGTTGTTTAGTAATGAAGATGGATTTCAGGTCCATATCTAGGCTATATTTTTGTTAATTCTCAATTGAGTGAAAACAATTTGTTCCCCTTCTTGCTTCCATTCTAGACCCCTCTAACATATGCTGTTTTGCAGCTTAAAAGTCCATCTCATCCCAGTTGTGCTGTCCCAACTGCTATCAATTGCCTTGCCACTTTGTTGAGGGAACGGTCTGTGAGAGCTTCATTTGTGCAGGCAGATGGAGTAAAATTACTAATTCCTTTGATTTCTCCAGCATCCACTCAGCAATCTATCCAGGTAATGCAATTTTGTTATTTTTATGGTTGCTCGTCCTTATCAATTTATTTTTTCATGATACATATCCTTATTTCTGGTTTTGACAAATGAAAGATAATATCAAGTCAGCATGCCTCAGCATCTGTGTATACATTACCAATGGTCTGCACGTTTGTGGCACGAACACCTATTTTGCTCAAGTTCCTTTCCTCTATGTTTTGTTGGTTACCTTCAACTAAATAAAAATATTTCATGATTTTGTATGCTCCAATAGTGTCCAAACTAATCGTTCCTGTGCAATAGTTTTTGAGACCAACATTGGCTACGTTTATGCAGCTTCTCTACGAGACATGCCTCTGTGTTTGGCTTCTGTCCTATTATGATGCCGCAGTGGACTACCTGTCCACTACTAGGGTCCTGCCAAGGCTTGTGGATGTTATAAAGGGATCTTCGAAAGAGAAGGTGGGAACTGTTTATGATTTAATCCATTACATCTACTAAATCTTTACCGCCCCATATGAAGATTTTGAATGTGTTTTATTATCGCAGGTCGTGAGAGTTGTCATATTGACCTTTCGGAATTTGCTATCAAAGGGGGCCTTTGGAGCTCAGATGGTTGATCTTGGATTGCCCCAACTAGTACAGAGTTTGAAAGCACAGACATGGAGTGATGAGGTGGGTTCTGATGTTCTTCCCTTCTATGTTTAATGAAACCATAGCAAACATTTTTGAAGTTAACCTTCATGGACATCTTTAGAAGTTGAGCTTTTTTTTTTAGAAGATTGAAAGTCTTGCATATATTTAGTTATGCTGTTCTGAGCCATTCAAACTTGCCCAAAAGTATCCTTAATTGGCTTTGAATGATCTATAGGATTTGTTGGATGCACTGAATCAGCTAGAGGAAGGGCTTAAAGATAATATCAAAAGGTTGAGTTCATTTGATAAATATAAGCAGGAAGTTCTTCTAGGCCATCTTGATTGGTCCCCCATGCACAAGGATCCAAATTTCTGGCGTGAAAACATCACAAATTTTGAAGAAAATGATTTCCAGGTACAATCTGGCAATTTTTGTTTATTTATAGTCATGTCAATTGTGTCAGATTATAAGTATGCTTAATTCAACCCACTCTCCTATATGTGTTCAGAAAAGTTGAAATAAGAATTTGCTAGGATATTGCTTTATAAAAAGTCTGATAGCTGTTATATTCGCAGAGATTTTGTAAATATGTCCACACAAGCATGTGCCCCTGTGCACGCCATGATCATGAATAAAGATCCCAGTGGTGGGTTACTTTGGGTTTTTAGGGAAGTCAACTTCAATCAAACCGCTTAGTTTCCGATGTAGTGTATTGTTGTGAGACTATCA
Source organism: Dioscorea dumetorum (assembly GCA_902712375.1). NCBI lineage: Eukaryota > Viridiplantae > Streptophyta > Magnoliopsida > Dioscoreales > Dioscoreaceae > Dioscorea > Dioscorea dumetorum. The sequence goes on from CACTHL010000739.1 coordinate 5,691,437, forward strand.
TGATCGGTCCCAAACCCAAGCCTGTGTGACATGCCTGACTGCATTGAAGGAGAATATTAGATTTTCACTAGGTTGACACTTGCGGAGCATCTGTCATCATGTGACCAATGTTATTAGCAGAGAACATCTTTAATACAATGCTTAGCTTTGGTTATTCTACCGAAGTCTTTTGCTAACCGACCTTCCCAAAAGAAGTTCAAACCCTTTTATCAGTTCCAATTCCTTTCTTGCTAAATGTTCGGCCAGACTAAATTAGCTGATATTTATTCTCTTGATTTCATGCGAATATCAATTGTGCTTGAACTGTAAGCTGAAATTTGATTTTAAGTTCATTTTCTCATCCTCTTCATTTTATTGAGCGTCCCATGATGCATTTGGAAAGTAGCATGGGAAGCAAATGGTGTAATAGAAATTTTTTTCTTTCATCTGTTTCACAGATCCTTCGTGTGCTCATCACGATCCTGGATACATCAAATGATCCAACCGCACTTGCTGTTGCTTGCCATGATATTTCTCAGTTCATTCAGTACCACCAGTCTGGGAGGATCATTCTATCGGACCTGAAGACAAAGGAACGGGTGATGAAGCTTATGAATCATGAAAATGCTGAGGTGACCAAGAATGCCCTTCTTTGTGTTCAGAGGCTTTTCCTTGGCACCAAGTATGCTAGTTTTCTTCAGACTTGATGCTCAGTTGCTTACCCACAAACATTTTGCTATTGTGGTTTCAGACATTGTGTCTGAAAGTCTTGAAGCTGTCCCTTGTGTCATTATTTGCGAGTAATTCCCCAAACAACTAAAAAAATATCAAGAGTTTTATTACCATCTGAGCTATTTATATATGTGCAGAATAAGAGAGTGCTTTCTTTCGCACTGTAATAAGCTGAAATGATTCAATTATTATTGTTGCTTATTTCAACTCATTTTGATGAATGCGTTTTGCAGCTTAATGGCCCTTCTTTTTTCCTTGACTCAGGTATTGGCACACTTAACAGGTACAAGCGTTAACATGCACTATCAGTCAACATAATCTTCAGAAAGAAAATTACAATCAAGTTGTTTGCATAATACTGTTGGTAACTTTTACAACACAGTGGATAGCATATCAGGGTGAATTTATTCCAAATATACTGAAAACAGAAAAAAGGAAATTTCAAGATATAAGACTGCTCTAAAATATTATTTTATCTGATACGATTTCAAAATAATTCATTTGCCGGGTTCTTTACATAAAGCTTATTCATTCTAACATGTGGAATTCACCTTCTACACAAAAAGAAGCAAAAGCTACAAGCTCACGAGTTCCAACCGGAATTCACTGCAGGACTATATATTACATTTCCCTTATAAGGGAAAATTTTACAAGAAAATTGCCTTTCCAAGCAACAGAGAAAACATTATCTATTGTGGTGATAAGATCGCAAATGTAAATCTCACTCAAGTAAAAGCAGGCATTCGCATAATCTCATGCCGCGTTAGTTGTGCTCAGATGCTAAGCCAGTCAGTCATCTACACACAAGCTTGTTATCATACGCCACGCCGAGAGACTCGATGATTACCATTAAATCACCTGAATTGTACACAATGCTCTCTTTCTTCATATGTCATGCTCATTAACGCGTCACTGGGAAGTGTAAACTCCAAAGACTCTTCCTGATTTTTGCAAGGCAGGTTTGATCTAAATCTAGGAAGTAACTGCTTCTACACCTGCTGACCATAAGATACAAAGAAAACAGATCAAAATTAGTGGCATTTAAATGATTATATAATTTTTCAAGACAATAATAAGCCACATCTAGAAATTATGCAACCAAAACTTTAAGGTGCGGTTTGTGTTGCCTGCACCGCATGATCATTATTGACCAAAGGCAGGCTTATAGTAATTATCAATAATAACATTTATGCAGGCATGCTAGGACCACATGATTGCGGAGGTTGGACTCTCTGATTAGAAGCAAGAGCACTGTATCCTAACTGATACATCTAACAAGAATAGCACTAAGTACCCCCGGGTTAGCAGCGTTGGCACTTAAAAAACATCAAAGTTTGCAAGTGTACCTGATGCTCCATGTCCATCACCAAGAGGTTCATTTTTTTCAGCTTCCCGCTCAACAACAGGTGGTTCAGGTGGGCATTGAGTTGGCTGGGCAATTGCAGATGCTTCATTTGGCTTTTCAATAGACTGCCCTGTTCTGGATGGCTCATTTGGCTTTTCAGATGCCTGCCGCAATTTTGAGCCATGAACCCTTCTTCTTTTGGCTTTCAGACCAGCCCGTGAGCCAGTAGGTGCCACTGGTCGCTGTGCTGCCTGCAAATCATTTGCACTAACCAAATTATTAATGGTGGACGCTCAAAAGAATTCTAGCCATTTCACTGTGAATATCATCACAGCAGTTAGAGATCTAAATCTAATACAATCGATAGACATAAAACTAAAACACAAACCTGGTACATATGCGGCGGATAGACCCAAGGCATCATTGGTCCATTACCAAATGCTTTTGGATCAACACCACCCTGTACATACACCCACTATAAATAAGAGATATTTAAGAAGAAAAACATGATGAGAGAAAATAGAACACAATGGAAGAGCTGAATCCGTTTTCATAATTGCAATTATCCTAGTCATGCCTTATGATAGTTGACCCTAGTTGCAGTGAGGGTGATGGAAGGTGACAAGAAAATGAGATTTGTTAACAAGTCTGCTTAGTGAACAAACAAATCCAAGGCACATTCAAGTTGCAAATAGAACAGTTCATTTTTCTCATACAAATTACATACTGGGAACATGTAAACAAGGCCTGGTCGAGCTCCAGGTTGATTAGCCACATAAGGTTGGTGATTCATAGGCATACCAAAATGGTTACCATAAGGAAAAGCACCTGGTTTCACTCCTTCCTGTGACAATGTAATTCCATGAAATTAGTAATATTATACAGAAGAGGCATAACTAGAGTACAAGATGCCATTAAATATTATGAAAGAGCTCATTAATGTTGCTAGATTTTGTCCTCACAGGGTGTCGAAGATGAGGCACAGTTGGAACAACTTGAAACATATAGCCCTCATTAGCACCATTTGCCATTCCTGGAGGAATCTGTTGACAAGAAGTTGGAAATTGTTAATTACATAGTAAAAGTCTTTTAGAACTTGCCCTAACACATGACACATCCCATAGTGCAAATCTTTAAAAAATTATAATGTAATAATAAAATAAATTGTGCTTATACCTGATATTCCACTTGCAGTGGCAGAGCACCGTGCGGCCCAGCATTCTCATTTGAATTCTGTTCTGTAGATACAGTCTTCTTATTCCGGTCCACCTTCTGTGCTTTGGGCACACGAGATACAATCTTGGGCTGTGTATCTTCATATGTTTTGTCACTTAATAAAAACTTCTCCACCTCTCTTATTAACTTCAAGGCAAGTTGATACTTATCTGAAATTACTCCCACCTCAACAAGTTGAAGGCATCGCATGGACAAATAATCATAGCGATCAACCCGGTTATTAGCTACCACATCATCGGAAGAACAGGCTGCAACATGCAACCGCTTAAAGTCCTTTTTCCACCGATCAAGAATGTACTGTGATGGAATTTCATGCACTTGCTGCGATTTGAACACAGATAGAGCATGCCTACATAAAATTCCTCTAAATTGGAAAGACCCACAAATGCATGTAACATCCTTTTCTTCGGAGTTATAAAGGACAGTGTGGTTCTTATTCATTGTTTTCTTTCCATCTTCAAGAAAAATACACTCTTTGACATCAAATGTAGAAACCTTGGCTTCTGCACCAAGGAGTGAAGCATGACAATACATTATTGCCTCAATCTCATCTTGGAACTTTTTGAACATATTAAGAGTATAAACTTTGGACAACTGCTCCTCCATATAAAACTTAGATACTGCAGGCCTTCTCTTGTGGAAGGTCTCAAAATCTGCTTGGGCTTCCTTCTCATATTTACTTTGCAATGCCATCTCATATTTACCGACAAATTGTTTTATAGACATTTTTGGATCAACATACCCATCAAAGAAGGCAGTCAACGTCTCAGACCGCTGAGTGATTGACATTCCCGCCCAGAATGTATCTTTCAGGTAAACAGGGGCCCAAGAATGCCTACAATCATACAACAAGGTTAGCCACTCATTACCTTGCAACCCATATACCTCAATCATTCTCATCCAATCGCCTTCAAACTCATCAACCCTCAAAGAGTCAAACACAGCCTTTTGGAACACTTTGCTGATTGCCCTGTACTCTGGCAAGCTTCCTAGTTTCTCTGGAACCTTTTTCATTATTTGCCATAAGCACAGCCGATGACGGACCCCAGAGAGTACCTCTGCCACTGCACGCTGAATGCTCCTACAATAATCCGTGATTATAGCCTTTGGGAGATGCCCCGACATACAAGCCAACCATACCTTGAGCAGCCAAACATACGTCTCTACAGTCTCATCTGAAAGCAAAGCACAACCCAACAACACCGACTGACCATGGTGATTCACTCCAACAAAGGTGGCCAAAGGCATATCATACTTGTTCATGGCATAGGTTGTATCAAGAGCGACAACATCACTATAATATTGATACGCAGCCCTTGACCTGGCATCAGCCCAAAAGACATTCCTAAGACAATTATCCTCATCCAAATCCATGACGTTGTAAAAGTTCGAATTCTTAGCCTGCATTCTAGTGAAAAATAATCGAAGAGCCTCCGAATCTCCTTCCGCAAGCTTCAATCGTCCTCTTTCCACAAAGCTTCTAAACCCACTCTCCCCGAACAGCAATTCCTCTAGTCCCCCAAACCGATCAAAAGGCATTTGGCTAGGCTCATTCACCTGAACCACAGCATTCTCACTTCCATCACCATTGACGCGCTTCTTGCCATTGCCTGAGAACTGCTTGTAACAATTCAAGAACCGAACCATCGAAGGGCTCACCGGGTGATTATGATCAAGATTAGCTAACTCCAAATGAAGCATTCCATCACCCCAGAGCTTCACTCTGATCCTAGCTTGACAATTAGTAGTAGAAGTGGTCCTTTTCCTAAACTTCGGTTCTGGTCTTTTCCTCCCACCTTTACAGCACATCAATTCTAGATATAAACACTGCCCTTCTTTGGTAAAAGAAGACCTTCTCACAGAGACACCAAATCCAACACGGCGAGCATACCTCTTGTAGAATCTTGTGACCTCTTGGTGGCTCTGAAACACCATCCCCACCTCCGGAACCCCATCGTATCCTCCACTAGCGCCCTGCTCCCCATCCATCAAATCCTCATCCAAACCATCGCCATTACAACCATCATCCATCTCCTGATATTGACGAACCCGGCCAGAAGAACTTCACTCTTTTAGATTTTTGGAGCATAAAAGAGCAAGAAACACTAGAAATAACGGAAAAGGGGGAATCAAGAGAAACCCTAGAAATTTGGGAGCGACTCACCTTTGAATTGAGGATGCGACGGCGGGATCGCTTAGGATCCTTCGATTTGGGGGAGCTCTCCTCCATCTAGGCTATGTGGATCAGGTCTCCGAGAGGGGAGGATCGGCGCGGTTGAGACGGCGGCGGCAGCTACGGAGGCGAAAAGGTGAAGGGCGGTGACAACGGAGAGCGGGGTCGTTTTGTGGGTCTGTTTTTAGGGTCCGCGACATTACATCGAACCGCTAGCGAAAGTGACACGTAGGATGCGTGCACAAATGCGGTGCAGTTGTCAATGTTTCTGTATTAATTGCGATTTTTTTAAATGGTCCATTTGTGACGTGGCGAGTTATTATTGGTCTGGTCCATGTGATATTCAGGAGTTGCTTCCATCTCTGGTTCTTTTAATTTTCGAGTAACATTTCAAAATTAAGAAATTGAATATTCATTTTAAAAAATAAAATAAATTACGAACAAACTAGTTGTAGAGTGAACTTTTGTGGATAATTCTATTTTTTTATTAGATTTTTTTTTTTCAAAATGGTCTGTGGAAGTGGAGTGTTCTCAGGCGATCAGAGAAAAGGTTACAAAAAATGTTAGTAGTGAGTGCATAGCAGTATTAACCTTGTATAAGTTTTAAGTTTGCACCGAGAAAAACTTAGTTTGTATGGATTAAATAGATTAACCCAGTTCAACTGCCACCAGATGTTGTGTCACTGAATGAGAGCATATAAATAGATTAATTCCCAATTCATGTGCTGCTGTGCATGTACAAAACCTCGAGTTCAAATACTTCTAGACATTATCCAGGTGCATGTATAAAACTTTAAGTTCAAATATCACCACATGAGAGAACGCATGACCTAACCGATCCCCCTACATACACAACATAAATTTGACATTATTTAAGAATTAAAAAAACACTCCATAAATTCACAACATTCAAGGGTAAACTCATTTCGCATTGGTGATGTTGGTAAATCAACTCTCAAAATTACTCATTTCGCATTGGTGATGTTGGTAAATTAACTCTCAAAATTATTAGTAAGCATTAGATGCTATACATTGATGATTCCAAAATTAAAATAAACCAGTGCTTATTTCCAATTGAGTTGTTCTCAAGCACCCTTGAAGAACAATGCGCTCCTAGAGGATAACCAAGAAGAATAATGCTCCATCAAAGAATATGCTGAACCAATACCTTTACGCCAAAATTTGGAAATTAATTGGTTGCAAGAAAAAGAAACATCTGATAGTTTTCTTGATCTAGATAGAAAACACCAGACTTTGGCTAACTTAAATTCCAAGTAAAATAGAATAGATAAAAAACCAGAAAATATCAATGCCGATTTAAGCGTTCAAGCTAATTAATTAAACTGCTGTTTCACTCATCATCCTCATCATCGTCATCATCATCAGCAGTTGCATTAAGTGCATTCAATCGTTCAACAAGTTTAGCCTTCCTCTCCTCGTATGTTAGTTTCTTCAAGTTATACCTAACAAAGAATGCCCCATTTAATTATTGATATTGATAGATAAACTTCGATGACCTTGGAAGTATAAAACAACCGGTGTGGTTGTTTAGTGCAAATTATTTTACCTCTTGTGCTGCTTTGGCGGTTCTTTGGTGGATTTTACTGCTGTTGGATCTGCGCGGATAGCGGCATGCACCTTCTTGTACATTTCTTCAATATCATCAACCTCGAGACCGTTCTTGATGTATCTGCTGAAATGTGTCTGGTACTTCTCTGGTTCATCCTCCAATAGGGACTGTACGATTAGAAGAATAGTAAAATAATCATTTATCCCGACTCCCAAGCTTTGAAGACCGGAAATATAACAGATTATCAATTTTAAATGGAGTCTTACCCTCATGTAAGATACAACATGCCCACCAAAGATGTACTTCCTGTGAACATCTGCATCGAGTTGCTTATCATCCTTTTTAAAGCCAGCAAACCTCTTATCACTGTGAGGAATATCAAGACCACCATCTAATGCACCCTGAATTAATAGGATTTAAGCACTCGAACTTAAACAGGCATCAACGATAAATACATACTAGAACATTGAGAACTTCAAACAAGAAACGACAAATGAATATCTAACAGGAAGCACAGAAGACGATGGTAAAGAAATGAAGAATAAAATTTAGAGAAAATAAGCATGTGCTTAGTAACTAAAGAAACCCATGAAAAAATGTACAAGACAAAATTTCAGGTCTACAGATTTTTTTTGATACACACATCAATAACAAAGACACAATAGAAACTTGAGGCCTTAAGCCATATAATAGGAAGTGCTCATGATGATGGAAAGGAAATGAAGAATAAAAATTAGAGCAAATGAGCATACAAGATGTTACTTTAATAAACAAGCATGCGAAATCCCTACATTCATGTTAAGGCAATTGCTCCTTGGAGCAGACCATATAACATAGGGACTAATCCACCAAAAAAAATTTCAATAGGTTTCCACTCGACATAGCAAAGATTAAAATCAATTTCAATGCTGCATCCATATATTAATACAAGCAAAAGATTAAAAAGAGAAAAAACCTTAAGAGCACCAAAGACGCGATTTCCAGTTGTAGTCCTCACAAGACCAACATCAAGGAGAGCACGGAAAGGCCTCCTGCTCTCAGCTGGTTCCACAGAGAAATCTTCTCCAGTTGCCTGCCCAAACATAATCAATATTTAAACCAAAAGAAAGGAACAAAAATAGGTTGACTCCCTTGATTTAATGCTGATAAACATACTTCAACATTTCCTTGATATTCCTCATCCATTTCAAGAAACTTCAAGACACGACGAGCCAACAAAAGTCCAGTGCAATAGGCTAGTGTCAAAAGAACCGAGGTTACTTGCATATGCTAAATGGTGGAATGCTAACAGAAATCATTCACAAAAATTAAATGACTACCTGCAGCATAATTAGTGAGACCCGCTTGAAGCCCGTAATGAGGAAGTTCATGTGCATAAGCAGAGGCTAAAATCATATCACCTGCAATACTTGCAGATACTATTTGCGCAATAATATCCTTGTTGGTCTAGTATGACAAATGAAGAAGTTATACCTATTGTTGCAAGGTTGCAAGATTTAAAGAGATTAGAAATGGATAGCCAAAGAGGACATACAAAGCGGACAACGAATCGGTACTTGGGTGTGTTGTATTTGTTCTTGTCCTGATTAATCAACCGGATCCTTGCTCTGTAGTCTGTCTTTCCCTCTAGTTATAAGATAGAAAATTCAATATTAAAAAATATATAACACTACAAAGCTTAAAAGCACTTTGAAATGGAAACTAATATTACGTCGCCTTCTCTTAAATTTTACTTGGAACCTCTTGAAGTAAGCTTTGGTTTTTTGGGCTTTCACGAAGGCCTGCAGGCAAAAAAAAGGCTTCAATAAGATCTAAAACCACACAAGTACAACACACACGGAGATGCCAAATGAACATCACAATATAGAGCTGAGACGCTCTAACAATTTCAGAATGCGTGCATTGAAGTATTGAAAATGAAACAAAGAGTAGCACAAAACTGAAAGAGCACCTTTATGAGTATTTATGTTAGAGTAACTAATAGTCCCACATCAGTAAATTTCAAAAATATGGATTAGATTACATACATCTGGGTTTTTCATCTTATAAGCTTAAACTTTTGAGGCCCGGAGAATATGTTTAATTTGCATCTTACATTCAAACATAGATACAAAGAATAAAAGCATATTCTCTATAGTTTTCTGAGTGCAATTAAACCATAACAAACATTAAAAATAAATCCATAGAAAGCAGCAAAAGAAATTCATCCAAACAAGAAAAGGAATAATCAGGAAAATAAGGACGCCACCAAAATAAAGAATCGGAGAGCCACAAAAGAAAGAGTAATGGATCCTATTGATAATTTAATGTATTGCATATTATAACATTCTAGAAAACCATAAGCACGATCTTGAACATCCATGAAAACGCTAGCAGCATTAAACAAGAGATAGCAAATGAGAAAATTTTAATAATAAATGATAAATGGCTAAAATTCAAGCAATGTCTACTTTGAATACATTGCGCAGTATGGTAAGTAAAAGATCCACCAATCTCCAAAAAACAAATTATGAAAAGAAACAAATGTTATGAACATCTTGTTCAATGTGATTGAGGTCTAAATCGGCATTGGAAACCCTACAAATGCAGAACAAAGCACGATTGAATACGAAAGGAATCAAGATGAAATTCATACCATTATGCTCACTGATCTTCGAGCTCTGGCGCTCCCTTCGCCAACGAGCTCAACCGCAAAGTTGAGGATTTTATGGAGGCAGAGCGCTCATTTCGATTGCAATAAAACCCTAGCAATGGATCGACGGCTGTGGAATTCCACGCGAAGATCGACGGTTCCCGTGCTGTTTGGTGTTTTTGCAACCTACCCCTTTCAAAAGGTTGAATTATTTAGAGATGCAGAGCTTTTATGTTTTTTTTATGACATCTTTGAATTAAATATTTTCATTTTTGTTTTGAAAAAATAAATTAATTTATAAATAACACAATTCATTTTGGTGTTTACTGTTTGGAAAACAGCTTAAAATAGTAACAACAAAAATCCAGTTTAGAAGACAACCAACTTGGTTTATCGGCATCGAATCCCTGCAGGTTGAAATACGCAACACCATGTGATTTATCCACTTATCCAAAACAAACGAAAAACATTCTTTTCCATGAATATTCTTGTTATTTTAAAAACATTTTTTATTCTCCATTATGTATTTGGAATTTAGTTTTGCTATCGCTCTATTTTGCATTCAACTCTGGAGTCTGGACAATGAACTCTTATGATTCTCAAATCCTTTTAAAAAAAGGAGCTCTTAATTAGTTTTGCTATCTAAAACTAATTACAATTTATTACTCGTAAAAAAAAATAAATCAGAAAACCGAATCAAAATCATCACAGACCTCCCCTTTTTCTTTTCTATTGCAATTTCTTAAATAATAATAAATATTAATTCCTCAAAGCATCCAATGCTAAAAGTGCATGAAAACCATGATACCAAACAAAGCCAGCAAAGCACTGAGAAAAAAACTAGCCGTTGCACACCTTCCCCTCACAACGGTCATATCATGAAACACCTTCAAATAGCCCCATTCCTCCTCTTCCTCATTACACTCCTCCGTCTTCTTCTCCAACTCCTATCTAAACTCTCTCTCTCCCTCTCCCTCTCCCTCTCTCTCCCTAAAACAACTTCTCTGAAAAGCTCAAGAAAAATAATGGGAGGCCTAACCGTCATCAGCCCTCAGCCATCATCCTCCATGTCCCGGCAACACTACCACACCCACAAAGCCTTCCTCTTGACCAACTACCTCCTCCTTGGCGCCGCCTCCAGCTGCATCTTCCTCACGCTGTCTCTCCGTCTTGTCCCATCCCCATCTGGCCTCCTCCTGGACTTCCTCCATGCCCTCACCATCGCCGGAGCTGTCTACGCCTGCGCCACCATCGCCTCCCACCCCTCCCCCTCTGGCCGCTGGTATGCCTTCCACATGATCTCCACCGTGCTCGCCGCCATCTTCCAAGGCGCTGTTGCAGTGCTCGTCTTCACCAGGACCGACGACTTCCTTGCCGCATTGAGGTCATATGTTCGGGAGGAAGATGCAGTTGTGATTCTTAGGATGACCGGCGGGCTCGGCATTGCTATGTTCTGCTTAGAATGGATGGCCCTGGCACTGGCCTTTGTGTTAAGGTACTATGCTTATGTGGAGGACAGCAATGGTGGTTTGGCTATGATGAGGAGGAGTGCTAAGGTACAGCATGAAGAGGATCTCAGCAACTGGCCATGGCCTTTCCAGGTCTAGAACTATCAAGTCACCATGTCTGAAAACTTATACTAAGTGTCACTATGCTATGTTGTTTTGTTTGCTTGAATTCTTTTATTGTTTGTTTTTTATATATGTTGTGGTGATCTTCTATCAATGTATTCCAAGTGTTCTTGGTGTGTTCTAAAGAGTAGAATGGTAGTGACATAACTAATACTTCCAGTAAAATAAAATGAATGCATTGCAGAAAGGCAGTAACACTTGCAATGTATAATTAAGATTAAATCGCGAAAGAATCTGGTTCCTCTGGAATAAAATTGGATAAATCTAGTGAGGTACTGAATCAGTTGATGGACAAAGAAGCCTTCAATCGACCAGCGATGAGGGGGAGGACTTGTTTGTTGTCTTCAATGGCCTGGTCAACACAGGATTCTAAGTCGTTCAAGGCATCTCCCTTGAACTGCTGGAGCTTCGCAGCCTCGAACTTGTCTTGGCACACCATCAGTGACCGATTCATGCGCTCCTGAAAAAGTAAGGGATTGTGGTTAAAAGAACTGTCACAAATGCAGCTTCTAATCTCAACTCACAAGCACACAAATAATAATACATCTCCTAATTAACTCATCACAAGTGAACACATTCACCAAATTTTTAAAAAACTTAGCCGAAAAGTAAAGCTTCTAATTAACTCACAAGTGAACACATACAGATCACTGTTATCACAAGAAACACCAATTGTCATAATGCCATTACTTTTGAATTAAAATTAATGCCGGGAACCTAGAGGTGATGCAGCTTCTGATCAACTCACAAGTTACACACAAGTAAAGCTTCTAATTATTAACTCACAAGTGAACAAATTCATCAAATTTAAACTTAGACAGAAAAATCCACATAGAGATCACTTTTATCAGAAGAAACACTGTCACCCCATAAGGTCATAGAATTTAGAGATTTGTTCCAAATAGTTAATAACTTGATCCATAATAATGGGGTCAATTTCCAATTTGCTATTTTATGTGCCTGTTTATTATTTCTTGGTGCAGTTGCTAAATCCGCACATAATGCCACTATTTTTGAATTAGAACGAATAAGGAGAACCTCGTAGCCACAGTAGATGCCAAGTTTCACACATCACAAAGACATTCCATGCAACAAAAAAAATGAAGAAAGAAATCTGTTCAAGCCCGAGAATTTGAATGGCATGATAATGAATTCTAAGAATGATTTAAGCAACAAAGGATCATCATTCATCTGTTACAATAGTGATCAGCTGAGGAAACATGTTAGGAGAACATATGGGGGTTCGCAATAGATGACAACAGTAACCAAACTCTGTTAAGCATCTCATGTTGAACGCACATTGTTTTCAATTTCAAAACTACATGGCAAACTAGGAGCTTGACAATGTCATCGCTCTATAAGTCATACCCACTTCTTCTTCTTCATCTCTCCACAATTTCATCTACAAAACTGAATGAATTTAAACCACTGAAGAAATCAAAATAAACCACATTCTTCCTCTGTCACATGATAACCGACAATTCATCTTTGCCCACCAAAAAAACACAACTTTTTCTCTTTTTACAAGTGACTGACTGTATATAAAAAAAAAAAAAAAAACATAACCAAACATTCAGGGAGAAAATTAAGGCAGAGAAGGCACCAAAACTCAAAAAATAAAGAAAGAAACAAAGAAAGGAGTAAAATACTTGGAATTTGGCCATTTCCGACTCTACGAAATTGTTAGCTTGAAGCGCAGGGACGCTGCAGTGCTCCACGCAGTTGTTAATCTCCTCCTGCCGCCGCCTCCGATCAAAGCATTCATACGCGCATTTGAAGTAAGCTTGCTGCAACCACGATTTCCATAATTTCGACAAATTCTCATTCAAAAACTAATCACAATAAAATCATTAACAAATGGAAAAGAAAACTCTTCAATATAATTATCTACATAAAAAAAAACTCAGAACTTCGCAAAAATCATATGAATCTATGATCTTAGGAAGTAGAGAAAAGGGAATACCTGGAGATTGAAATTGACGTGATCTTCGATGGGTGCAAGCTGCTTCTGAGCCTCGACGTTGACCTCTTCGAGCTTCCTTCGGATTCTCTCCGTCACTATTCGATCCTGAGCCGCCGCTATGTGCTCCATCTCTTTCGTTCGGACTGATAAAACAGAACAGAGAACCAACGAAGGAACGCAGGCAATGAGAAATCATAGGGTTTTACTTTGCAAACGAACCCCTGTAATTTCACATAATTATATTCATACTTGTATTTGAATATTTTGCGGATGTCATTGTGAATATCCTCAAACTTATCCACGTTCTTAAAAACATCTCCAAAAAAAAAAACATGTTTTATATATACACTCCATGAAATTTGGATTTTTCATATTCCACTGACCATAAAATAGTTTTAAAATATAAAATATTCAAATTTATTTGAGTTTTTTTTTAATTTAGTCCTTACCTTTCAATAAATACCACAACCAACCTTTTCAAAATCAGGATTTGATCCAACCAACAATAAGAATTCTCTTAAAATTAGGACTAATCCTACCCACAAAAGAAAAGCCTATTTAATCTCAACCAACCCATGAAGAGAAGCAGAAACATAACACCGCACTAACAAGTCACAAGTCTTGATACTAAAGCAATGGATTCACATCAACCCCAAATCATGGACGAGTTCACAACGTGTTCCATAATACTTAAAGAAGGACCAATCCAAATTGTTGGTGGGCAACATCAAAAAAACCCCCGGATCATCATCAACTTCCAAATTTTAACCACAATGTGCTACTACGCAGGATTTGGTTCCGCCGATTGACCGTGCAGAACACTTTCTAACTAGAGCACAATTATCCAGCCAATTGAGCCATTTCAAAAACTTGACGTTGGTAAGAAAGACCATCAAAACTTTACTTAAAAATCTCGTATTTCCAGTTGATATTCATAAGCAATTTGCAACCGAAATCTATTCTTCGACCCCTCTGTACATTAACTCTAGAGTGTCTAGAGTTGAGTTTTCGCTCGAGATCAATTTGAAGAACTACATCTTGCGTCGGAAGGTGTCGCTGTTGTGGGCGAATTCGGTGATGGAAGTGTGCAAGGAGCAGAGAAAGGCCGAGCAATGTGCAATTTGTTTGGAAGTTCTCGTTGCGGGAGTTGAGCTTAGACGTTTGCCCTGCTTGCATTGTTGTTTCCATAATGAGTGCATTAGAGAATGGTTTAAAAAGAATGATTCTTGTCCATTGTGTCGCTTCACAACCTAAGCCTTTTATAAGTTGGTAAACTACCATCTAATTTATAAAAAAAAAAGTATATGTATTTAGAAAAATAATATTCAGTGGAGTTAATTAAATGTGTTGCTCTTAAATTGTGCTTTAATGTTATATATATATATATATATATATATATATATATATATATATATATATAAATAGTAAAAAAAGAAAAAAAGTAACTAGAAGGGAAAGTATTACCATGGTGTCTCAGCCAATTGTAACAACTTATTAGGGTTTAGTTGAAACAAAAGAAGCACAAAAAAACAGAAAACATAGCAGTGTTTATCTGATTATTAATTTTTTTTAAAAGAAAAGGGTAAGCGGGTAAAACTGTTTTGCGTGAAGGGTATTGAGGTCTTTTCATTCTGGCAATCCCTATTTTCTCAAACCTTGTTAGGGTTTTCTTATAAATAGTGGAGAGGGGCCGTCATAGATCCTCTGTAATCGGCCGCGAAATTTGAGCAAGAGTAGGCGAGAAAGTCTCAATTCGTTCTCTGATTTTATTTAATCGCTTGTTTGATTGATCTCTATGTTGTTTTTGGAAAAAAAAAGGCCAATTTGCAGAGCAAAGGCGCCTGATCAAGTGGTGATAATCTTTGCATTGAAGGTTGGCAAGATTAAAAATAGATCTGCAATTCTCCGTGCCTCACAAACTCTTTCTATTTTGATGATGGCCTCGAACAAATTGCTACACCATCATTCTGTTTAATTTTTTGTCTTTTTTTTCTGTGTTTTTATCTTCTAGAGGTCTTGTTTCTGTGTTTTCTTAATGCGGTTGTGTTTGTGAGATTGATTGTGTGATTTTGGGGGCGAAAAGCGCAGTTATTGAGAGATTTTTATTTTTATTTTGGTTTAATATTAATTTTTTTTATCTATTTCGTCTCAACATCTGTTTTAGTTCCATCCTTTTGAATTTTTGTTTTTATTATTTTTTAATTTTTCTTTTCAGTGGAAACTTGCTGATGTGAAGTGTTGTGATCTGGAAATATTTTGAATGAACTGGAGTATCTTTGTGGTTTTGATTTTTATTAGTACTGATTAAAATGATAAAAGATTGGTTTATTTATTTGTTTTTTGATATAAATACTAATGACTATTGCCTTCGTTTTGAAATGTCATGAGTTTGGCTGGGATTAAGTATTTAATTTGATTTTTTTAAATATAAATGTTCAATTGAAATGGGTATAAATTTGAATTTCATATAAAAGCTATTTGATTCTAGTTATTGGAGTTATTAAAGGTGGAAAAGAATGGGTAAGAGACGGTAATGAAAAAGATGTTTGGTTGGAGGGATAATTGGAGTAGGAAAATAAAAAATAGAGTTAGGTTAATATTAATTTTTTACTTTTTATATAATGTAAATAATACTTAAGTTTAGAAACAATAAACAAACTGTATTACTAAATGCTTGTGTCTGCTTAGACATGGGCACGGAACCGTCTGGGCAAGGTTCTTAACGGTTCCAGTTCTAGCGATTCGGTTCAAGGCGGTTCAAACGGTTTAGTTTTTTTTTTTAAACTAAATAATTCAATATTTTAAATTAAATAAACATAAAAATACAACAATTAATTTAATATAATATTTTATTAAAAAAATAAAAGTATTAATAATTCTTGATATAAAAGTATTAATACAAAGTTTGGCAATACTATTTCAAAGCCACATAGTTCGGTTTCTTATAAATGCTCTGAATTGTACTATTTCAAAAACAATACAAACAATCAATTCAATAATATTTCAATTAGTATTAAAAATTGAGATTAACAATTAGTTATAACTACTCCTTATTAATTAAATTATTTTAATAAATCCATATTTAATTTGTTACCAATAATTTCTGGCATAATCAATTAGTTATAACTTATATTATTGCATGAGTAACAAAGTTTGGCATGACAGTAAGTCAGACTAATGTTACGAATCAAACTTAGTGGTCATAATCAGGTAATCAAGTTCAAGTGTGAATCAGACATAATCAATTTAGTTAATATCTTTAATTATTTATTTAAAATATCTTTAAACATGAAATTAAATTAATAAATTTTGAAACCGGAACCGAACCTTAAGTTGACGGTTACGGTTTTGCCGGTTCCGGTTCGGTTTTTGACGGTTCAGTTCCACGGTTTCGGTTCAAAATAGCCACGTCTATGTCTGCTCATCCATTTCTCTTATAATTTGACATGGCTCAAAGTTTGGTGTTATCTATATATGGCTCAATAAAAATAATGATGACGAGATGATGATGATAATGATAAATTAAAAATAAAAAATTTTGTTTTATAAATATTCTCTATAATATGAGATAATTATATTCATAGTTTTATTTGAATGTTTTGGAGATTTTATCCTTGCATATCCTGAAAATATATCTTATTTTTAAAACATCTTATATGCCCCGTTAGAAATCGGATTTTTCATTTTCCATCCACTGATTAAAATAGTTTTTAAAATATAAGATATCCACAAAACAATGTTTATAATTGTATCAATTGATTTCCTACTATTTATTAAAATATGATTTGGGAAAATTATAAATTTTGAATTAGTCCAAGAAATAAATTTCTCTCTTCGGCTTCTTAATCACTTCATACCTATCCTAATCCTACTCAAAATGTTCTTTGTGTTGTCTTAAAAAGAAAATATTAAGTATATATGTGTCTATATGTGCATACACAGAGACCAATAATAATCTCTTTCCTTATTCTGCATATTATGTAAGTTTGAAGGGTGGTTTTGCAAAACATAATGAATTCTAAAGCTACATTTACACAATTATGAGTTTTCTCGAGGGTATATATATATAAAAACACTATATAATATATTAGAGTGGCGGATTCATAAAAACAGGAATTTTCCGCGTGCTTTTGAGCGGGAGGAGGATGGCGACGGGCAATTACCCATGCAGGCCTCAGGGAATCATCGCCGGCAGTGGAAATATTCCGGAGAACGGAGCATATGGCTATGCGCCCATGGGAAACGTTTACAATGGCTTGGCGGTTGTCGGGAGTATTGCGGATGGGCGGCAAGGCTTGCAGCCTCCGCTGCCACGGGTCACGGTGTGGACGCCGGACGAGCATAGGATCTTTGTGGAAGGTCTCCAAAGGTGCGTGTTTGTTTTTTCTCTTGATTTGATTTTGTTCTTGATTGTTTCTTGATGGACTCGAATTGTTTTTGGATGGAGAGTGATTAGGTTTGCTTGGAAGTGAATTCTTTTGATTCTGATTTCATTGATCAGTGTTCAAGCTGTTGGAAAGTTGTTTGTGATGGATTATTACGGTCCTTATTGCTTTTTCGTAAGATTGGATGATTAGTGATTTTTGTTGTGGTCATTTAAGGGGTTATTGAGGTTCATGAGTTCTCTAGGTTGCTAGATCCGGTTCATGGTTTTGTGATTTGTGATTCTTGCCCAGTATTAGTGGTGGATACATTAATGAACAATTTTCAGGGTTGGTTTCTTGGGATTTTGCAAAAGTTGATGTTTTCTCTGTTTATGATACTTGAATTTCTTTTTTAATAAGCAATATGTGAAACCTATTTTGATGATCCTATGCACTTCTAGGTACCACATGGATCCAATTTTTGATATCTATGCTAAAATTGCGGCAGCATTGCCTGAAAAGACAATTCGAGATGTGGCCCTGAGGTGCAAATGGTGGATGACTGTAAGTATTGATGACTTGCTAGCACTATCTTTACTTTATGCTAATTCATGCTCTCCATACTCAAAGCTCTATATATGAAAATAATTCATTAAACATTCAGAAGTTTGACATAAATGGATCCCATTCTACAGTTATGCCATTTTTAGTATTTGAGCAGGGGAATCCTCTAACTATAAAGACGTTTAGGAAATCTCAGTGGTATGCGTAACCATGAGAGCTGATTTAGCATGTGCAAATATGCTAGAATTCAGGAAAAAAACTATAGGATTCAAATTTTCTATTTCCCTTTTTTCCTCCATACTTGTTATATGTTACTTTGAAAAATTCCTCTCTTCCAAATGGAATCTAGATTAAATCTGAACTTGAATTTTAAAGGCTACAGTTAATCAAGTAGCAATCACTTTTATTTTTTATATTTATTCTATGATTGCTCATAGATAATTTAGCACAATGAGGTTAATTCCTGTAGAGTTAACAAAGATCGTCACAGACCAAACCAAGAATGGCTTACCATTGTTGGAGTGGTGGAACCCATTACTTGAACATGTTTGGTGTAAATAGTTGTTGAGGAAGCACCTCTCTCTCTAGCGCATTTGTTAACTTGTCTTACTTCTGTTTACAGAGAAAACAGAGAAGAAGGAGAATTAGAGATGGCTGTTGCAATTCAGTAATAAACAGGGATAAAAAGGTGAGTTGATCATATTTTGGATGCACTAGTTTGTCCTTTGTTGTTTCTACAGATTTTTTGTGTTTCTGCATGCATTATATCTAACACTGCCGGATGAAGTTGAGTCTCATGGTGTGAGGGTCATTTTGAACTTTGATAATTTGATGGAGAAAGAAAAAGAGATAACTTTGTCAATTTTGTTTCTATGATTTTTTGGCAACTCCTAAATTTTAAGTTCTTAAATATCTTAATGGCTCATATAGGTCTTTTATAGATATGACCTTACGTGTAGATGCGTGTAAATTTGAAGTTTGTTTTTAAATGTCTCTATCTTTGGTATCCTCATCAGAGATATTTGTCAACTCTTCCATATGTATATTGTCATTTGGTTTTTTTCTCCATAAGCTATAAGTTTCATTAGGGGAAAATATTGTCGTTTGGCAATCTGGAGTCTTTCAGCATTCTGTGCGCAAGTTACTGATATGTCTAAAGCCATGCTTGGCCTGAGTCTGTTGGACATTTCAAACAAAATTTTGTCAGCCGACCAGGACAAAAAGAGATGGGAGCACGGGTAGTGCAGAAGTTTGAAGCTAAATCAATTGCATCTATTGTTCATTGCGTGTAAAATGCTACCACGTTCTGATGAACATGGCAGTAGACATTTCATGCGTTAACTCTTTTACTTCAACCAAAAACATCTCATTTGTGGAAACCATGCTCTTGAATGAATCAACATGGAAATTTTGATATTCTTGATGAAAGTAATAGTTGACTTTTATTTATTTATTTATTTTTGAAATGATTTCAAAATCTTTAATTTCTAGTGTGATAATATATTGTCATCTTCCGTTTTAATACTGTTAGTCAACTCTATTAAAGCTTGATGAGGATTTGATCTTTTGGTTGCAGAAAAGGATCATATATCCGTCAGATTCTCATGCATCGCCAATGCCACACATGTCCAGCAATGGTGATGATATATGTAGAGGTTTGATGGTTTTCTTTGTTCTTCCATCCATTATTTCCAATAATAGTCAAAATAACTATTCATATTTTTTCATAATTGAAATGGTGCCATCTTTACCTCGTAGAAAATTTTACTTATCTCATCTCAATTGCCCTTCTAATCTTCCGGACATAATTTTTGTTTAATTTGTACATTGGTCTCAGATATTGTCAGGGCCTTAGATTTGATGAAGTTATTGATGTGGCCAGAAAATCAAAGAGGGTACTTCTGACATATGAGACTATTGATTTTGATATCTCACATCTTGTATTGCATATTCTGATTAGCAAAAAGTACATCTATTAGCCTGTCTCTTGTATGAAAAAAGATATATGGTGAAGTTTAATTAAAATTTGCTCTGGTAACTTAAATCAGCTTAAAGCTCTAAGTTCTAATTCAAGAAACAATTAGTGCCTCGTTATAATGGATGACTAGTCTGTAAAATCACCTTAGACATTCATTTAATGAAGAAGAAAAAAACAATAGCTTCAACTAAGAAAAATTGTGTATGCAATAGGTAAACCGGAACAATGAAATTCGAAGATTGATCTGATATATGATTAGTTTCAATCTGAAAAATATACTAAAGCTTAAGTGTCAAACATCACTAAATCGATATGCACAGTGGGATCCTATTTTTCTGTTGAAAATGACTAACATAGGGATTGCCAGGATAATGTTGTGAGGCACAGTTACCTCACTCGCCCCAGTGATGAACATTCATTATACATCTTATTCAGGGAGACTATCGCTTTTCTTACAATTTTTCTTTACCCATATTCACTTTTTTTTGGTTTTTTTTTTTTTTTCTTTTCAGATAATGGTGATGTCAGAAGAACGCTCTTTGACTTGAATAAAGATATTTTCAAGAAAGTTAGTGAAAATCCTCAGGTAACCATCAATCAGATGTTTTCTTAACATCTTTCAATGTGCTCTATTTACTATAGGAAATACAGAAATCAGGCTTAAATGTGTGTTAAATTTCTGAAAGTTATAATTATATTTGGAATTAAATTTAAATTTGAGATATTTTTACTTCAGTTATAATTGAACCATGTTATTATATTTATGTGATTTTGGATACGGACTTTCTGGCTAGCGAATGCGTATGGTGTGGTCATGGATGGCTTAGTGATGATTTTATTTCTTTGCAGGCAAGAGAAAACATGGAACTTCTCTACCATGCATTGAACAATATTATCGAAATTATGAAGTATGTCCTTTTTCACTGAAAGATTTTTCCTTGTTGTCACGTACCAAGAAACCTCATTGAATTGCATATGTCCATGATTGAAAGTCTATCTTGTGTTTTTCTCATGTTAATATGCGTCTGGTCACACTTACTGGTCTGTGCTGTTAAATGATTTGGTTGTATTTGCCATCTTACAGATTGTAAAATATCTTACACTGTCAAATTAATACCTCTAGATCACTTCCACTTGACCAGATTTTTCTCTAGGACAGTGCTGGCATTCTTTGACTACCTACAATTATAATTTCTATACAAGACAGAAGTTCTGCTTTCTTCTCAAACTAGATTGAAATTTACTTGAGGGCGCTGTACTTACTTTTGCTAACTGAATAACAATTTACTGCTAAGAGAGAGAAACCTTGTAACAAGCCAAACCTTCAATATATCTAGAAATCAAGAAGATAAGTAGATGTGCTGGTTCAACAATATTGATGTACATCCTCAGAGATTATAGTTTTAATATTGTTCATGTTTGTTCCGAATTAATGATGAAGTCTTTTGTTCTATACATTAATCACTTCTGATGGATTTCACATAAATTCTAACTCTGATTGGAATTTCATCTGCAGGATAAATAATTCACAGGAGATAGCAAATAAAATGCCACCACTTCCCGTGGATTTGAACATCCAACTAGCGCAGTTCATAGTCCAGAGTTCACATCCACCTTACGGTGCACAATTACACTGGTGATTGATTTTTAAAGTGTATTTTTTTTTCAAAAAAGAAAAAAAAGAATGTGTATATGTGTTGAACCAATATAGAAATAAACCTTTCTTATTTTTTTGCGTAAAATATGTGCATTTATTTAGATATAAAAATGAAAATATTTCGCATCTTAAAATATGTTCTTTATTTTGATATATAAAATAAAATAATACCTTGTGACGTTCGTTGGCCCGAAAAGATCGCCGCTTAAGAAGAATGCTCGACGTGGCGCTGGGGTGATGAAGAAAGAGAAAATCGGAGAAGATAAGGTGCTCATTCAACGTTGTTACTCGGTGTGTGTGTGTGTGTGTATATATAAGAATATTTAGAGGGTTATTGGTACCTCTATGAAGGGATAAAAAACAAATAAAATTTTTTTGAAGGAAAAAAATCTTAATTTTTAATTTTAAATAATTTAATCTGAAATTTATGAGAACATTTTTGCAATGATAATTTCAAAAAAACATTTTATCATTCACAAATTAAAGCAATTTAGTGTTTGAGGCTTATATGTCTGTATATACTTAAGTTTTGTTTTTCTATAATTCTTTTTATTGTCACATAGTCCAAAAGGCTCAAAGTATGGTTTTAAATCGACAGTTATTATAGAAATCTTTTTTAAAAATGTTTTTTTCCAATTAAATTTTTTTTTTCCAATTAAAGCAATTTAGTGTTTGAGGCTTATATGTCTGTATTTTTTTTATTACAAAATAATTAACAATAATGTATATATATATATATATATATATATATATATATATCTTAGTCTACTGAATTATGGAAAAATTTTCTAAGGAAAAAAAATATAATTATACATGAGCATGATAAATTACATAAGAATTCATACAAATATATAATTTGATATTTATCTACATAAATGACAACAAAATTTTATCATGAATTCTTTGGTATTTATTTATTCAAATAGCCACATAACTTTATTGTATGAATCCGTTATAAAACTTTATCATATGAATTCATGCAAATTATATAATTTGATATTTATCTATAGAAAAGGGACAAAATTTTATTAAATAAATTCATACAAATATATAACGTGATATTTATCTGTATAAATGACGATATAATTTTTATCATATGAATCTATGTAAATAAATAATTTATTATTTATCTATACGGATGATGATAAAATTTTATCATAGAAATTTATGTAAATATATAATTTGATGTTTATCCGTAGAAGTGCAACAAAATTTTATCCTATCAGTTACAAATCACGACAATATTTTATCATATGAATTTGTGCAAACAGATAATCTGATACTTATCTATAAAAAGACGACAAAATTTTATCTTTTGGGGAGAGGAAAAAATTTGATCAAACTCTTCTGTTTCTTAGTCGGTTTTCTTATTTATATGTTCCCTTTGCTTTGCTTCTTTTATCATCCTCTTCCTTCTTCAACATCCCTTCCCAGCAAAAGGTTCAATCATCTAGTGCATGTGTTCCATGAGTCCATCCATCAATCTTAGCAAGGTATTGAGTTCTTTTATTATTATTTTTTTAATATTTTGATTAAAAAAATCAGAGTTCATGTGTTTTGGGTGTTGTTTTGATGGTTGATTTGAAATCTTGCGAGTCCAATGATCTTCACAAACAAGTTAGAGAATAATGGTTTTTTATTTGATGAGCAAATTTTGAATGATAATTTAATAATAAATTTCATAGAAACAAAAAGAAAATTTGTTTGAAAAATAATACTTTGGCCATGACAATAAATATAAATAAATAACTAAATAAAAAATATTTGTTCCAAGATGAAAACAATATTTCCAAATGATAGCCTTGTAAGCATCGTTTTTGTTAACTCAATTTAAGTAAATTAAATTTGATGATTATATATATATTTTTTATTTTTAAAATTACCTTTTTTTTTAAAAGCAATCATAAAAGAACTAAGATGCATGGATTTTAATTTTTCAACAAAATTTTTAAAAAAATTACAACCATACTTCATGGAGATTATGCATGGACTACTACTAGCAAAAAAATGGTTGGACCTTCTGTTGGGAAAGATGCTGAAGATGGAGAAAAGAATGAGATTGATGGGTCTCATTCTTTTGTTGGAAATTAGAACATATTCACACACATTTTTTTTTTTTTTTCAGATCATCAACAGGTGAGTAGTTACTATTTTAATTCATTTGGCACACATATATTCACATGTTATATATTTATTTATTACTTTAATAAAGTGTGCAAATCACACTTTTCATGCATGTTATTTTTACATATTTTAAAAAATATTAAAAAAATTTCAAAAAATTGTAAAGAGAAATATATATTTAAAATTTCAGTATGATGCCACTTCTAATGCTTTTTTATTTTTATTTACAATCGTTCTCTTTTTCTCTAATATCTTTTAGAAGATTTATTTATTTTTTTAAAAAAATTGTATTTGCAATGAAATAAAAATTTTATTTATTTATTTATTTATTTTGCATTATAGCTACTATCATAAGAAAATGATAGAATATTCATAATAGTATCACTTATCCGTGTTATTTAAGCACCATGAGCATTTAAATAAATTTTAAATATAAAGTTTTTTAATCATAATTTAAAACAATATTGAAAAATCTGAATTATAAAAATATTTTTATACTGATTTTAAAAATATTATATATTTTAGAATTTGAAAATAAGTCGAATTATGATAAAAGGGAAGAGAAAATTTTATCTATGAATCTATACAAATATATAATTTAATATTTATCTATATAAGTGACTAACAAAATTGTCTTATGAATGTGTGCAAATATATAATTTGATATTTATCTAACAAAATTTTATCTTCTTAATAGATAAAATTTGTATCGATACAAACGCATAAATTTATATTTATCTCATACACACTCAAAATATATTTTTATTCTAAAAAAACCAAGCTAAATACATGTTTTTATCTTTAAAATTCTAATAAAATATATCCAATTTCAATTCCTTATGAAGAGATAAAAAGTAAGAAATTATTTCAAAAGAAAATATGTCAAATTATAACTTTAAATAATTTAATCTGAATTTTATGGGAATATTTTCCATTGATATTCTTATATATTTCTCAATAAATTATCATCCACAAATGAAAGAAATTTAGTTGTTTGAGATTTACATTATTTTTTAAAAATTCTTTTTATTGTCCCATGGTCAAAATGACTCAAGAAATTCTTTAAAATTGGGAGTTATGATAAAATCTTTTTCAAGAATTGTTTTTTCCCCCTTAAGTTTTTATAGTTTGATTTTTTAGCTTGTATTTTTCTATATTACTACCATGTCTTCCATTCCAACTTAATAATAGCGTGGCTTTGTAATTTATTTTTATTTGTATATTTGTTTGATTAAAAAATATTGAAAACTATGAAATTATCTTGTTTATCAAATGAATTAAATATTTTAAATTATAATAAATTTTCATAGATAAATAATTTTAAAACTATATTCATTGGTTGGATTTTTTAATATATATATATATATATATATATATATATATATATATATATATATATATATATATATATATATATATATATATATATATATATATATATATATAGTTAGCTAAATGTACATAAGAACCTGCTAAATGAGTTAAAAATTCATGCAAATATTACACGGCCAGAAACTTTTATTATATGAATATGTGCAAATATATAATTTGATTTTTGCCTATAAAAATGGCAACACAATTTTGTTGTATAAATTCACACAAATATATAATTTAATATTCATTTGTAAAAGTAGGTATAAAATTTTATCCATGAATTTCACAATAAAATTTTCTCATATGAATTCTTGCAAACATATATTTTGATATCTATCTACATGAAATGCAACAAAATTTAATCTGCAAATATATAATTTGGTATTAATATATACAAATGGCAACAAAACTACTAAATTTTATTATATAAATTCATACAAATATATAATTTGATATTCATCTATATAAATGGCAAAAAAAATTTATCTTATGAATCTGTACAAATATATAATTTGATATTTATTTATAGAAGTGGCAAAACTTTATATTATGAATTCATGTGCATATCGTTCGATGAGAAAACTTCACTTTATATTATGAATTCATGTGCATATCGTTCGATGAGAAAACTTCACGGAATGAATTAAATTTTATTATATGGATTTATAAAAGTATAATTTGATATTTATCCATACAAATGGTGACAATTTTATGGTAGGAATATGTGAAAATATATAATTTTAAAATATTATTTATTTTTAAATTTAATATTATCGGCATTGATAATGAAATATTTTGAAAAAAAATTTTGTTATAAAAATTTAATACAACAA
Organism: Dioscorea dumetorum; assembly: GCA_902712375.1. Classification (NCBI taxonomy): domain Eukaryota; kingdom Viridiplantae; phylum Streptophyta; class Magnoliopsida; order Dioscoreales; family Dioscoreaceae; genus Dioscorea; species Dioscorea dumetorum. The sequence continues at coordinate 5,717,592 of CACTHL010000739.1, forward strand.
TTTGTTGGCTTTTTAACTTTATTTTATGTTATGATCAAAACATTTTATTTAATATTCATATTACATATATTATTTTGTATATGAATAGATAACATTTGTATCGATACAAATACATAATTTACTATTTATATATCTCACACATACGACCATTTTTTTTTCCTAAAAAAATACCAAGCTAAATACACACTAAATTCATATTTTATCTTTAAAATTATAATAAAATGTTTCAATATAAACTTAAAAATAAGGAAAAATAATATTAAAAAAATCTAATCACCTCGATAGTTTTGATATTTTATGTGTATGTCCTTCTTGTTTTCTCTATTTTTTTTCTTGGGTTATTTTCCATTATATCAAAGTGTAACAAATAACTTCATATTGATATATTTTTTTTAAATTTAAAATTAACAAAAATATATCCATCCCATTCTATAATTACTGAAGTTTCAATATTTTAAATTAATGTTTTATTATTTCATTTTATTTTTTCCCTTTCTTTAGCCAGTAATATGTTTACAAATAAATTCATTCCGCAACCATGGTTGGCCATTCCTCTTAAAAAGTCTTTTTTTTTTTTGCAATAAAAAAGTCATTAGTTCTTTTGAAAATTGCTTGTCCTCAAAACTTTTTTATTTGTCTCTTTTCATTTGGTTTTTCTTTTCAATTATATGTATTATGAATTGTAAATCTTGTAGTTACTTATGCATGTGTATATATTTAAATAAAATAAGAATAGGTTATCAATAAAAATAGATAAAAAAAAGTGAGGTAAATATTATTAAATGCAAAAATCATTTTCAATTTTGATGCATATCTTAGTGTTAATATACTTTGTTGTTGAATTAATTCTTTTACGCTTTCCTATTGTAACTAGTTTATAATTATTATATTTTTTTTAGATAGCATGAAAGAATTCTCTTTTAAGTAATCAAATTGTTTGATACAATAATTCATTTATATCAATGAAAATGGCTCATACATGTACACACACGTCTGTTGGGTCAAAATCTCAATTTTACCAATAAAGGTGGTCAATTAATAAAGGTTTAAATATTTAAATAAGTGGTTTAAGTTTGAGTTTTTGTGATTACAAAAAGCACATATAGTGAAGGAATTTTTTTTTTAATAGAGTTTTAGTATCTTCTCAAAAACTGGTTTAGGGTTAAAAGAAATCACTCTATTTTTAGTATCTTCTCAAAAACTAGTAGTGAAATATTATTAACGATATCGGTAATCACATTATCACCAAAAAAATGTGTCCATCTTGGATTACCGAGTAAATAACTAAGTGATAGCAATTTGAATATATTTTTTGAACAAATCAACTCTTTATTGTACAAATTAATTTTTAATCTATATATGCGATCAATCAAATGTTGTAATGAATATTTGACAATAATATGAATTCCTAAGCAAAAATGATTATATTAAATTACCGTAATATATCGAAATATATAACATCTCCGATTTTATTATTGTGGTAGTCTCATTGCATGATAGTATATCATTACCCCAAATCAAAAGCCCTCGTAAGGATATATATGTAGTTTTAAATATAACATTTTGGTATATAACTCAAGAACTAATTGATTTCATATCATGACCCGCAACAATAAAAAAATTAAAGAGAAATACAAACATTCTTAATAATTTCTTTCTGTCTATTTTAGAGTTCACTATTTCTGTTGATAATTATGGTGGATCCATTGTTCCTGACATTATTAATTTGGTGGTGGCCTAGTTTTCTCTGTTAAGCCACAATTAATGTCCACAAAAAGAAGACATCTCAATAGCATCATCAAGAAGATCTGTGATAATTCCAATCTTGTGGGATCATATATATAATATATACCAAATTAAGTATGAGAAGATTGATTATCATACCACTGTTTTGAGATTTATGACATGAATGAAATATAAAACTAAATTAACAAATTGAAGTGTATTTGTACTTTACAATCATAAAGTGCATGGTAATTATAATATATCTAATGTTTTATAAATTCTATGATATAATAAACCTTTTTTATGATTATTTTTTTTATATAAAGTATGACCTTGTATAACAGAGTTTTATATGTTAAAATTCAACTTTTTTTATTAACCAAGAAGGGACTAATTTTGCTTAGTAGCAGACCAAACATGACATTTAAATTTATTGAATCAATAGATACATGTGATCATAAAGTTGTCCATCACTTCAACATATATATATATATATATATATTGAAGTTATACACAATTGAGTTAATTTCATGAAAATTCATTGATTCAATCAAATATAATGCCTTCTAAACAGCAGAAAGAAAAAAAAAAATTAAGGAAGCACAAAAAAAATGAGATACATGCATGAGAGATAACACTGGAACAATGTTTTCATTTTTTTATTTTTTGATAGAAGACACTGGAACAATGTAATACATCATGCAACAACAAAACTATTACTGATGATAGTTATAAAAAACATCAACACCAACATTTTACTGGTGATCCAAATAATAATGCAAAAGACCATAACTATTTGGTTCTAATAATGTTTGTGCTGAAAGAGTCTGCATAGCTATGATGATCTATATATATGTATATATATTTTGATATTGTTCTAGTGTTGGCTTCGCTAAAATTACATCTTTAGTTGATTATTTAAATTAAATTTTCTATTAACATGTATACAATATCATTATCATAAGTTGCACAGGTAGCAATACTATTACTCTTGTAATTAATCCATCATAATAATAAACAGTTTACGAGTGCTTTAGGAACAGTGGAATGATCTGATGTTGGAGATAAAATGCATGGATGCATCAATGTACCTGTTCACATGATGGTTCTTTCATTTAATTATAAGCTCCTTTTGCATAAAGTTTATCAAAACTATAGCTGTTAAGCACCTTTCATGCAAAGGTGTGAAGAAAAAATTTTGATTAGATGCCTTTCTTGTTCTTTGTTCCTAAAGTGCTTTCACTGTTATTTTTTCTTTTATGTTTTTTTTTTTTTTTGGAAAGCTAACCATAGATCATTTGTGTATGTGTGTAATGCAATATCTTGTATTTTTAAAAAGTATTTAATATAATTTCTATATGATTGGATGCCATTGTTTATTATCATCCATAGCCTTTATAATTTTGTAATATGTGACACTAAGTCATATAGCTCACACCCTCACAATTTCTTTTTTATGCAATATTGGCTGCCACATAAGCAACATAATATATTGAAAATTTTATGTACACCAACTCAATGATATAGTAGGTGGGAAAGTTAGGCATTTTCCCATGCCACTCTCTCAAGCATGGGAATATAATTATTTCTCAACTTGAGCGAATGTGATTTTCTTATTATACGGTGAGAAAGTGATATTTATATAAAAATAAAAAATAAACTTGTTTATTAATTTTATCAAATATAATGTTACTCTTTCGTTACAATTACTTTTGACTCTCTGATTAAGATTAATCAAAAATATTATTTTCACATTAATTTAATTAGAAAAAATTTATGTTTTTTTTTTTCCTCAAAATCACTTCCCTGTCAATTTTTTATCATAAATAAAATTCTATTATAACATTATCATGGCAAAGAACCAAATCCCCCATAATTCCAGCTAAACACAATCACCACATATTTGACCACTAATTAAAGCCCCGGGACTCATAAAGGCCACCACAACCATGCCACAACCACAACCAAAACCAAAAACACAAATTAAAGCTTCATGGAATATTATTTTATATTATATCCAGCAATCTAATTAAAGATTCATGCTTTATATTCTATAGTGTAGCTAGCAATCTAAAGATGCAGAAGTGCACACCTACATGCCAAGGAAACCACAAGATGGCAAGCTTTTTCTTTAGCAGAGGCCAGACTTTCATGAAATCCAACACCCCAAATCTCATCATACATGTCTGCAAAATTGAGCATGCCTCTTTGGAACTAGTACTAACATGTCTTGTTAACTTTAAGTTCCCTCTCAGTACACTCTCATGCATAAAAGGCTAGCTAGGCTGGTGTAGGAACAGACACCAACATACTTGCTTTATTTGCCAGCTCTTGCTCATTCCTTGAATTCATCCATGACAGATGTATGTATCTATCATGCCTGCATGCATGCATTGCATCCATGCATGCTTTAATGTCTAATCCAACAGAGCAAAGATCAACTCATTGGTTCAAAAGTGCCAGATATTCTTTGGCAGTGCTCTTATTTCTTCTGCAGATGGTCAGTGTAATTAATCCATACTCAATTTGATTTTATGCATAGTAATTTGTATATAAAGAGCCATTTATTTAATAATTAAAGTTGCCTGCTTTTTTTTTTTGAAAGAATGGAGGGAGAGAGAGAATTTGGCACTTGAAAGTTGAAAGGTTTTTGGTCATGATGTTGTAAGTCTGTAGATGAAGGAAAAAGAATCAATGAAAGCAGTTTCTGCTTTTCCTTACATTAGTGGGGCTTTGGCATGACATTTATCTCCAATGATTGGGAGAAGCTGAAGAGCTTGCAGGCTCTTGTCCTCTTCTAATTAAATCATCACCAAGAAGGATAATAATAAATCTTTTTTCTAATACATATCACCCTTTGATTGCTTTGTTGGCTTCTTCTTATTAATTATATAATTAACTTTTTGTAAGTCCTCTGCTTAAACTATTTTTTTGTGTTAATTTGGGATTGCTAATTAAGTAGATATTCAGATGATTCCAAGAATAATATTGTTTGGGTTTGTCTCTAGTTTTGGCTCTGGCTATCTACCTCTTATCATTGAGAAAACTAAGGAAGTCATAGGATCAACATATAGTCTTTAGCTTGATTACTGTTTTTGTCTTAACGTTTTAATGTTAAAGAGGCGGAAATATTCTAACCAATTGAAATGGAACAAAGTTGTTGAGTTTCCTGATGATTTGGTGTTATATATATATATATATATATAGACCTCCTTAATTATAGAGTTACCAATGTTTTAAGTATTTACATCACTCATAGTTTAATTGTTAGATAGTGATTTTTATATGTTAATAATTCAGTGTTGAATGATCAAATATACTTAACATGCATATATATATATATATATATAGTTACTTTGCTTATGAAAAGTACTTAGAATATATTAATGAAGAAAAAGCCGGCAAGGGAGTGGAATGATGAAGATGATGTTGATATCCCATTAAGTATTAATTTGATATTACTTTCCAACTGTGTTTGATAAGCTTAGGCAATATTAGATCATTAGCATGAGACAAACTTTGTTTAGTTTAGGGTTTTGCTCCATAAAGTCTGGTTTGCATTTCATCTCTCTCTCTCTCTCTCTCTCTCTCTCTCTCTCATGTGAAACATAAACTAATTACATGGACATCACTCTCCAAGCACCAGAACTACACTACTTCACCCTCTCACAGAGAGAATCTGATGAGCAAGAAAGCATGCAAAACCCTAATCATCACCTTCAACAACACCAAATAACAACAAGCCAAACACTGGAGTCCATTGATCCAAGTGCAAGTGGGAGATGGGCAGAAAAGCTACTGAAAGAGTGTGCAAAAGCTATTTCAGAGAAGGACTCTGGTAAGATCCATCACTACCTTTGGATGTTGAATGAGCTTGCATCTCCTTATGGTGACTGTGACCAAAAGCTAGCCTACTATTTCTTGCAAGCATTCTTTTGCAAAGCCACTGAATCAGGAGAACGCTGTTACAAGACTTTGATTTCAGTTGCTGAGAAAAGCCATAGCTTTGAGACTGCAAGGAAAGTGATACTTAAGTTCCAGGAAGTGAGTCCATGGACTACCTTTGGCCATGTTGCTTCTAATGGTGCCATCTTGGAAGCCATGGATGGAGAGACCAAGCTTCATATCATAGATATAAGTAGTACTTATTGCACTCAGTGGCCAACGTTGCTCGAAGCCTTAGCCACGAGGAACGACGACACACCGCACTTGAGACTGACTGTGGTGGTCACCACCGGCGCCGGAGGACCAGTGATGAAGGAAATTGGGCAAAGGATGGAGAAGTTTGCAAGGTTGATGGGTGTACCATTTGAGTTCAATGTGGTGAGTGGGTTCTCAAGGTTAGGGGAGCTCAAGGAGGAGGATTTCGGTGTTAGAGACGACGAGGCGGTGGCCTTGAACTGCATTGGAGCTCTTCGGAAAGTTAGTGTGATCGAGAGGAGTTCGTTTATCCGAATGCTTCACCGTCTTCGGCCGAAGGTGGTGACGGTGGTGGAAGAGGAGGCAGACTTCACTAGCAACTTGGATGAATTCATGGTTTGCTCTGAAGAGTGCTTGAGGTTTTATAGCATCTTCTTTGAGATGTTGGAGGAGAGCTTTGTGCCAACAAGTAATGAAAGGCTAATGCTAGAAAGAGAGAGCTCTAGGAGCATTCTTAATGTATTGGCATGTGAAGGAGAAGGAGGAGGAGGAGGAGAGTGTGAGAGGAGGGAGAAAGGGAGTCAATGGTGTGAAAGGCTCACCGGAGACTTCTCTCCGGTGAGCTTCAACGACGATGGAGTGGATGATGTTAAGGCTCTCTTAAGGAGATACCGTGCCGGGTGGTCACTTTTGCCTGCTCAAGGTGATGATGCCTCTGGTCTCTACTTGACATGGAAGGAGGAACCTGTTGTCTGGGCTTCAGCTTGGAAACCCTCATGAGTTCTCTTTTTTTTTTAAAAAAAATAATAATAATAATAATAATTCAGCTACTGTATATGTTTTTCAGTCAGGATTCTAGATTTGTCAGGTATAGGATTTGTTTTGCTTCTTGCTCTTAATTCCTTTTAGTGTTTTATTTGTCTTTCTCTTCATTAATTAATCTCTATGCATGATATATCAGTTTAATTTGCATGCAATATTGCAATGCAGCTTGTGCAACTTCTTCGGTATTCATCATCAATGAATTTTAACTTCATCTAAATTCATATGATGGGACATATATATATATATACTGCATGAGTGCATATTGGAAATGGATAAAGGAGTATATAAATAAACAGGAATGAAAAGTTATTCCACCGATCTGACACAAAGAAATGGGCATAGTAGTAGTGTGTTTTGACTGAACATGGCCCACATTTTAGTGGGGAACAACACTCTGGTTTTTATATAGATTTGATTAAAGCAGAGCCATTACTTGTTGTTGTTTGTCTGTCCATTAAGTGGCAAATGGCAAATGGGGCAAGCTCTTCTTCTTCTTCTTCTGATGATGATGATGATGATAAGATTAATAACCAAAGAGTACTGGTTTCTAGGGATTTCTGATAATGTGGAAGCAAAGCAGGGAGGTCTTTATCTCAGTGTCACATAGCTTTATATTTGGAAAGAAATTAATGAGTAATTCGCTATTCTTAAAGACAAGCACAAAAGAACAAGCAGATAAGCTTGTGTATAGTTTAAAAGAGTGATTAAGATCTTGCTTAAAATTATAAAAATACTGCATGGGGTTTCAGAGAACTCCAAACACTATTTCTAAACCTGCATTTGTGAATTATTAGAATGCTTTTTCCCACTTTTTTCTTGTTGATCCATCGCTTTTGTAGCCCACTAGGGAAGCCTTGATATGATATCAGGTGTTCAGAAAAGAGAGAGATTTGCTTGTAGGACAGGATATATCACTCAAGAAATAACAGAAAAAAAAGAGAAACATGTGTAACTCTTGATCATATGTTCATGTTTCCTACCATGATCTTCAATCCATTTCCAACAAATAGTGATATTTTACACAAATACTTGCATTTCCAATAAATGCATTCAGATGTTAATTCAAAAGGATATGAATAAACAAATTAAATACTTTATATATCACTCCTTGATGGAAATTAAGGAGATTTCGTCGATTGGCAGCTAGTATGGCTCTTCTTACGTTATCAATATTCTACATAAATATAAATATTAAATGCAAACCAATCATATTATTTTTACTCAATTTCACAAAAAAATTTTTAATACCATATTCAATGAAAACTAGCTAGTTATATATATTATCTGTATGTATTTGATTTAATTAACCTAAAAGGCATGAGTAGATGATAGGATGAAAGACCGAACTGTTACATTCTAGCTCATATTTATTAGATTAACTAACATGAAACTATTAAATTAGTTTTTCTAATAAAAAATAGACTCTATTTAGTGACGAAGATCTTTCGCCTAACATTGTATGAAGAGCTTTTGCTCATATTTATCTGGATCAAGTAAAAATAAAAATTTTGCCCACCTAGCTTGATGCATCATCTAATTCACTTCATCTCTTCTCATTTGTTCAATGTTTTATGTATAAATTAATAAGATTACTTTCTTATGCATCATCTACTGCATTGTCATCTCTTGTCGGTAATTCATCTTATACTGAGTTTGAACTAAACATACTATCTAGACCCGATTCAAATCGAAAGTAATCTTAATTAATTAATCAAACTGTTAGAATGAAAGACCCAATTAAGATAATATATTTCAAATTCATATTTTTCAAATTAACAGGGTTATTAGTTGCTCTTAATTAGCCTCTACTATGTACATCTTAAGTGTGTGTGTGTATATATATATATATATATTGGAAATTCACAATGCAAAATTTCATTAATTTTCAATTCTTTTTCCCAATTTCTACATGTCCCTCTCAACTTCTTGTCCTCTTGTTCTCCTACACATTCACATCGGTATTGTTCTTGAAAGCTCTTTAATCAAGTGAATTCTCTAATTGATGAGTGGGACATGACATTGAAACTTATTTGCTTGGCTTTGTGACCTTTCATTGGTGTGTTTCTATCATCATGCATCATCTCAGCTTGTTGAGCATCAAACATTAAATCTTTTGATGTCTTTCAAATATATTACTTTGAACCTAACTTAAGTATCTCTAAATATCTTATCAGGGATTGGTTTTTTTCATATAGCAAATCTCACTTCTATAACAACTTTCCATTTGGTATTTCTACATCATGTGAAGAACTAGTGTTTGTATTTGTTTTAATGATACAACCATTTTTACTGTCACAAAAGAAAAAAAAATCATTTATTATGTTCAATCATTTATAGTTCAATCAAAACATGGAAAATCTTTCATGTAGTTGTCTTTATTATGTTAGAAACATTCATTTGGATGAAATGAATATTTTGCAAGACCAACTATTCATTTCAGGAACATTACACACACACACACACATATGGTTGTTTTTCTTTTATGTAGGAGTATTGAAATTCAGAATCTAATCATTCTTTTCAAAGCAATATATATACACACACAAATAGACACAATGTTGTGTATTTTTATCATACTTTAGTTATTATATATATATATAAAGTTCTATCACTATCCCAAAATGATACATTTGCTTCATGAGGTTACCCTCATATAATCCAAGTGATTAAGATAAGTATAATTTAATATATACATAGGACTGATAGGAGAAGAAATTGGATGACATAAATTACCATAATAAAAAATAGTCAACAAAAATCATGTTGGACTGGAAAAAAGGATTGGACTAATATTTATTAGTGTCAAAAGTTTATATCTTTTAGAATTTATAGTCAGTTTGTTAACAATTAAAAATAATTTATAAAATATATTTTAATAAATCAATAATATGATCAAAGTAAATAACATGTTCTAAATTTTGCACAATGACAACAATTTTGTTACAAAGAAGAAATCAAAGAAAGGTGGCACAATCAGTGAGATAACTCATTGATGTTAATTATCCACCACTTTTTTTTGTTTTTTTGACCACCATTTTACCACTAAAATATAGGCCTAAAACATTCAAAATTAGAAAAAAAAAGGCAAAGTAATCATCTTTATGCATTTTAATTTTGATCTTATATTGTTTTATATATTTCAAGAGAAATATGAAAAAAAATTGATATCTTAATTTTTTTTTAATAAAACTGAGACTTCACGCCACTTTATTTCACAGGAGTGAACTTTCTCTCTTTTTTTTTATTTTTAAATTTTAGAAGTAAAATGTAACTCCATACAAATAAAATTAAAATAAATTCTCAAACCTTTTTCATATTAAAAATAATGGTTCATTTTCTTTAAAAAGAACATTATAAATTAACTATTATTAATATTTTTGGGCCACTAAGATCCCCATCTGATGTTTCAAGCTGGCCCTTTAAGTGGGCCAAAGTGGGCCGCGCCTAGACCTCAAAAGGCCCATTACAAGATCTAAATATATTATTTCAATAAAATAGAAGGGCTTTTATGCATAATCTCTCTCACAATGAAGAGGCATAAAGGAGTGGCAGCATTCCACGATTAGGGTTTTGCAGAGCGGCGTTGCATCGAGAGCGCGGGGTGTCGTCTAAAGAAATCCGCCGAAATGGTACGTTTTCTCGTTTTGATTTACATTTTCCTCATCGTTTTCGATTCAATCTCCAGCTCTGTGAATGCTTTGATATATATTTTGTATGCTATCTCGAGGTATGGATGTTTATTCATTAGGGGTTGTAGATTCGATTTGGTCATCGGAATATTGCATCTTAGAATGGCACAATCTCAGGATTGATTTTAGGTTTGTGTTTATGTGATTTTCTTTTTACACTTTTAATGTTTTCCGTATAGTGAGGTGTAGATTTCTCGTAGTAAAGAAAGAGACGAGCTTGGGAATTTGTCCAATGATTTATAAAATACTCTTTTTTTATATTTTTGTTGTTTTCTTTGCATATGTGATAATTCATCAACTTCATAGATATCTTTTATTATGCATTTAGATTGAAGTATTTGGCTGTGTTATTTTATGAGTATATATTAGATCACGGTTGTAAATTCATGATATTTAATCTTTTTGTCCTTTTGTATGTTCTCATAGATTTTCCAGCTTGGTTTCTCATAGTGATGGAGTTATTCTTGAAGTTGTTTTTTTTTGTATTTATTATAAGAATCTATATCAGTGACAGAATGTTGCATTGGATTAGCGAGGATATCGTTAGAAAGATTTTTTTTTGAAGTTTGAAAAGTAGGCTGATAACTTAGAGTTTCATTCTTGCTGGTTACAGCCGAAGCAGATTCACGAGATCAAGGACTTCCTTCTTACTGCAAGGAGGAAAGATGCTCGATCAGTGAAGATCAAGAAACGTAAAGATGTCATCAAGTTCAAAGTTCGATGCTCTAAGTATCTGTACACATTGTGTGTGTTTGATCCTGAGAAGGCTGACAAATTGAAGCAATCTCTTCCTCCTGGTTTGTACTGAATCATCTGCTAGTTGCTTGTTGCTATTAGTTCATCATTCAGTACACATAAATCTAATTTCGAAGTGGCTTAACAAACATACCTTTAGTGTCACAATGATACTTATGCAGCGGCAATGGTTCTTCATTCAACCCTAATGAGTTTCTATATGTGTATGTTATACTTCTCGTATATATTCATTTTCAGATTAACATCTTAAATCTAAATGATTCTGCCATTTGTAAACAACTTCACTTGTTTATGTCCGCAATCGTCATCTTATGACTTGAAAGTCATGAATTTATAAAATTCTTGGGCTTTTCTTTTTCACTTACTATCCTCTCAATTTTATTTTACTTGCTGCAGGCTGAAGTTTTTTTTTTTTCTTTATATCAATCCCTTTTAAAATATGCCATTTGGATATTATATATAACATGCGAGAATGCCTTCTATTTGAGATCGCTATTGTCCCAGTTAGCGCTTTTAAATTGGTCTTATATACAAACGTCCTACTGAGATTGGCTGTATTAGATTACATCGTGATTTGGTGGATGTCTGTTCATATTTTGATGCATCTATTAGTCAAATTACTTGTTCCTTTGCGGTCAAACTCATGTGGATTGACTGCTTGAATGTTTTTTGCAGGCTTGAGTGTCCAAGAAGTGTGAACAAGATTACCTCTCATTAGGTTGTTTCATGAGAATTTCTAAGCAGCTTTGTTGTTTTTGGGCTCTTGTGTGAGGTTTTATAATAGAGTGAACTATCTTATTTAAAAGACATTTCTGTTAGTGTGATTGAAGAAAGATTTTATTTCAAATCATTCTGGTTGTTTCCCTTCATGTATGAGCACCTCTGAATTTTGATGGTTATTAGGGTTTCCAACCATTTGCTTGCCAATTTGCCACCTCAAATGGAAACTTGTATGTTTGAAATTTTTTGCCTTCTTTTTCCCCTTGTTATTTGAGTATCGGTGTCATGAATTGATACATATGTTTGATGTTAAAGCCATCCTTTTGCCCTAGAGACTAAGATTTCGTTATCCTTTGGTGTGAATTATAACAAGTGATAATTATTATACTAGTGTTAATGTACTATCATGCAATATAATTTTATATATCTTTTTCTCTTCCATGTTACGATTGTTATTTACATTAAATAAAAATTGACTGTTTCCATGATTTTTAAATCTCAAATTTATACATAAAGTTATATCTAAATTAACTATTTTAACACTTGCCTATTATATTTCATTGTTTGCCCCCATTCATATTGCTGTCCAAGGTTGTGATCGCCCGACTGGTGAGATTCAAACTGATAATAATTTTAAGGGAAAATGTTTCTCAATTGCACTGTAGTTTATATTTATCCATTCAGGCTTTGTGATTTGAATGTTTTGGTTTCTTTTGTAAACAGTCTAAATTGTAAAGTATTAAAATTACAAGGTATTAAAGTGTCAACATTCGATCCAACATCCAAGCTCTGCATTGATTAAAATATTAAATCACAGAATAGTTTAGTAAAATTTCCCCTAATTTTAACTGGTTGAGGGTGATTTCCACAAAAGTGGCAAGTACCCTCAGAAAAAAGAAATATTAATTTTAAAAATGATTGGGTTGTTTTTTTTTTGGGAAAGTTATATTCTCTAATAAATACCAAGAATCGGTCGATCCATGTCAAAAATTGTCAACTTCAAATTGTACCCGACTCATATCCAGATCAATCATTCAAATGGATAACCTGGAAATGTACAATTTATTAGAGTCATGTAATACAGATATTATTCATCCTCAGATGCTAACCTGTAAGTCATAACTTGGTCTTTTAAACTCATACTGAATCTGCAAATAAACTGAGACAAAGCTGAATCGTCTGAATGCCACAAGAAGAGTTTGAGACGAGTTCTTGAGCAGTTACATAGTCGAACTAAGTCGATTTCTTTTTCTGACCAAAGAACAACTTCCAGCTATATGTGTTACCCTTGGCTGCCGCTGCCTCCAAGCGATTCCCACCAATCTAAAAGAACATCACCCCCAGAAAATAGTATTAGCACTAGTGATAGTTCAAATGAAACATAGTTTACCACCCTGTAATAGAAGAGTTAGAATTCCATTTCTCTCCCAACTCAAAAATCAAGGGGTCAAATCCGTGGTTAGTTCACATTTATATATATATATATATATATATAAAGCAGTTTGTTTTTAATAGATGTCTGACAAAAGAGATTCAGTGCAGGTTAGGTGAAATGAACCGGTTCTATATTGTCAAAAAATGCAAATACAAGATGAGTATTTGAGTAAAGGGGGATACCTTGTCCATAAACCAATAACCAATAATTGGCATGTATTGCACCAGATACATGATGAACAATACAGGCTGCAGGAAGAACAATTTTGCAAGGTTGTGAGAAATTATCTGAAAGTATATTTCAAAATAACTCTGATTTGATCACAAATCCAACAGTGGCCATTGAGGTCATCTGTGTCATTTGGAGGATATAATTCCTGATAAGGTTTAAGTCAAGGGTCTGCGTTGCAAGAGAAAAACCTGATAGGATATCCAAGCTTCCTTCAGTCCGTGAGTAGCTGCAACTATTGTAAGCTCCGCGCACCTTTCTGATGACACACGTTTCTGATGAAGAAATGAAAATTTTACAGGATGAAGAGAATGAATTTGTTTACCAGTAAGATATGGGTACTTATCTGAACAGCTACGATGACATGGAAAAAAACAACACAGCTAAATTCCTAGTTAAAATGCTTTTCCCAATGGTGGAATCAAACTGTAGAGTTTCAATTATTCTAAACTTGTCTCAGGCAAACTAATAAATGATTAAAAATAACATAGAAGTCCAGCAAGCTTAAGTTCTGATTTCAACATCCTGGTGTATGCCAAGTGTTTGCAGCAACTAATGAGCATGAGCACAACATCCTGGTGTAAAAAAAAACCTTTCCTGCATAATTTTAGGTATTTACCAATTCAATATCTTTATTTGTGTCCACAAGCCATTATCCGTTTTTATTATCATTAAGTATCAACATAAATCATTAAATCTGTAATGATCTTACCTCAGAACCACCTTTTTGACCAGATGAGCTAGCTTCGGAAACTTTTGATGTCTCTATTGGTCCAGGACACACAACAGTAACAGCAATTCCTTTTTGGTAGAGCTGCAAACAACAAAATATTTTAAGAAGTAAAGGTGCATAAAATTTATGAACTACTGTTAAGTAAATCTATTAACAATGAAATTGGCGTAAAGAAACAGTCTGAATAAGATGTGCAATATATGAGGTAGCTTTGGCTTGATGATACCAGCCTTTTTATGGTACTACTACAACAACACATCACAATGTACAGAGTTGTGGAATAATTAATAATAATGCCATCATCATCATCATCATCATCATCATCATCATCATCATCATCATCATCATCATCATCATCATTAAGCAAACAATTACTGAAATGGGCCATATTAAGCATCTGAAGGAGAAGTTAGTACCTCAGAGCGCAAAGTGTGAAAATATCCATTGAGAGCATGCTTAGAAGCAGAATATATGGCTTGACCTGGTGCAGGACACTTTCCTGCAGCACTACTCATCTGTGTTAAACATGCCATCAGCAATGATTTGGAAAGTTTTATCCATTATTGCCCAAGTATCGTAATAGGAAGGTCCTTCAGCAAACATACCACAACAAAAGAGCCACGTCCTCTTTTCAGCATGTGTGGTGCAAGAAGATGAGTAAGAATAATGGTTCCCAAGACATTTATCTTCAAGGTAGCCTAGTAATGAATGCATCTGAAATTGTTACCTGTCTGTGAAAACACAGGCAAATAAACGAAGTGGTAATGAGATACCTCGAGACTTTCCACAGATTCATCCAATGCCCTTTTTTTCTGCAGTTCCATAAACAACAAGAGGGAGACAGTAGAATAGAGAAGTTATTTTAGTTTCCAACCAAGGTTATCTTTACTTTCAAGTAATGCATATTTGATGCAACACTGTAAACCATTGAGTTTCTAATTAACCCATGAATTTTAATTTGTAACATGAGAATTGCAGTCACCATAAGAATGAATAATAACTAAGTTACTCACTAAAATGAATAATTAAGATAATAGACATGCTAAATGTTTAAGTTGCAACAACAATTATGAAGTGAGAAAAGGAGGTCTCCTACAGGACGTTCAAATGCAGCATTGTGAACCATATAATGCACACCGGCACCACCAAAAAAGGACTCTGCCTTGTCAACTGCTTTTCTGATTGAATCCTCATCGGATGCCAAATCCAAAGGCAATACTTCAACTCCAACAGAAGGATGATTGCCTATGCCAAATGTGTAATGATATATTCAAGTTTAGACGCATGCTCATATGCACAAATGTGAAACTCACATGCAGTTCCTATCTCAAAATACTAACCAGATATTTCATTTTTTACACGCTCAAGTTCTGCCTCATTGCGAGCAGAGAGTATCAGTTTTGCTCCCAAGTTTGCAAACTGTTTGGCAAGAATCTCTCCTAAAAATCCAAGACAAATGTCTCATGCATCTTCAACTATCAGAGATTTAGAAGAGCTTAAGAGCAATAAACTCTTGGGAAAATACAACATGGTTAAATCTTAACCCAAAAAATTGTACAACACGACCATAGTGCTCATCGATTAGTAAAGACCATAACATAGAGACAGTAAAATCATTCATGGAGATCATAATAACAAAGACAATACAAATTAAAGGTATCATTTAGAATAAATCAACCACTAATGATTACTATTTTAATAAAAAAGGCATTAAGAGGTAAAATCTCCACCTTAAAATCAGACCTGGGATAAAAAAGACTACACCTTCATTTCTTAAAAAGAAAAGTAAAACACTAGTTCATCAAGGAGTTCATGTCTCCAACATTATTCGATGATCAATTTCCCATAAATGAGGCTTCACCAATTTAGGTAAACGTATAGTAATATACATCATTGCATCAACATGTCAAAAAAGCTCGGTTCTCGAATATGTTAAGCAAATTCAGGGCATTGAAGTTAATATAGACTCCTGAAAAATTACAGTTACAACTACATTTTGTTGTTCAACCTTAATCATTTGAACAATAAGTTCATGCTATGAGCAGCTCCAGTTGGAAACTATCAATGAAGAATAAACTAGTACTGAGAACTCACAGAAAAAAAAAGAGAAAAATTTAAATGGCATAGGTACTACAAGAATCAAAATCCCACCTTGTCCTCTCTAAACAGCCACTCACCCATTCACCCACAACCACAGAAAGAATTCGAGCTACTTACCAATTCCACGGCTTGCCCCAGTAATCCACACCACCTAACACCAAATGTAACTCAATTACAATACACTATTTGAACTCGCTGCCGAAGGACAACAAATCACACCAAAAATTAAAAAAAAAAAAAATCAAAACTTTTGGCAAATCTAGCAGATAACCAACCTTGCCTTGCACTTCTTCGGGCTTCGCAGGACCTTTCGACAGCAGTGTAAAATCACCTGAAAAATTCCACCAAATTTACCAAAGAAACACAAAATTCATAACAAAAATCCATCAATAACTTGTTTAATAATAATAATAAGGCCCTTAAATAGCACAAAATTCATCACCATCAGAGGTAGCCAATTTGAAAATAAACACAACGCTCGCTGCGATAAAAATCAAGCTGAGAAGCAAGATCATCATCTTCCTTCGTTTCCCTGCTTGGATTGCGATCAGAGGGGCTGTGGACTTTGTGCCTCCAACGCATCGAGGGGCACTGGGGCATTAGACCCTTGAATTAAAAAAACAAAATTATGCTGACAAGCACTTGCTTTAAAATATTAACGAAAAAGACCCTCCGGACGGATTCATTGACAAAAGGATGCAGAGTGGTTAATTTATTATAAGAATGTTGTGATAGAAGTTAATTGATGAGAAAGTGATTCCTAAGTAATTTAAATAACGTTATTTTGTTTGTTATGTGTGTAATATTAAAATATGTTCTTAAATTTTTTTGCTAAAATGACATAAATACCTTTGTGTTACTATACTTTATCAACCATTTATCAATCATTTTTAATATTAAAATAATAATAGTAAAATATTTTTAAATGTGTAAACTGTTTTTTAAAATTCAATTAAATAATTTTTTTTAATTTAATAAAATAATTTATTAACTTAATCAATTGTTTTAGTTGGTCAAACGACGGTAATGGAGATGTGGAGAGAAGCAATGGAGGCTCGGGCGATGGACGTGTTGTCGGGTTTCCTAGAGAAGCGATGAAGGCCCGGGCGATAAAAACATTTGTCTTTGAGAAAACCCTAGAGAGTGTAAAAGTAATTCTAAAAAAAGATTAAGGGTATTTTGGTCCAAAAAAATAGACTTATTTTACTATCCCATGGGAATCAACTTTCCCACTTTATTGTGAGAGAATCACTTTCCCTCATTTTGGTGGAATTACTCTCCCATGGCAATGTTACTTTCCAAAAAAAAAAAACTCTACCAAACATGGTAAAGAGATTCTTTATATTACTTTCCTAGGAAAGTTTGGTACTTTCCCATGTACCAAACGCAAGTGTTCTTATAGCCCAACAGTAAAATATACAGAGCCTGTTCACTTCCATTTAAGAGATGTGGCCGGACCTTTTCGCTCAATGGCATAATCCGTTCACTTCGATTTATGATTCTCTTCAAATTATGTCAAATCATACCAATCCGACCTGGCAAAACCTTCTTCAGCACATACCATCCCTCCCGGCTATTGGGGAAGACGGGAGAAGCTGGCCTTGGGACAAAAACAAACAGTTTACTGTTAAATCCTTTTATACTTTCCTTAATGACGGGGGCTTGAGAGATCCTGTCAACATCTCAATGTGGAAAGGTTCCTGTCCACTTCAAGTGAAGACCTTCTTTTGGTTAGTAGCTGATAATAAGATCCTTATTATGGAAAACCTTTTTCGTCGAGGCTGCAATAGGTCAGCTACGTCCACATGTGTTCTCTGTCACCTAGCCATTGAAACGACGAAGCACCTGTTCATTACATGCTCCTTTACCTCACAGATCTGGTCTCACTTCCATTCAATTTTTAATACACCTACCCAGTCCTCCTTGTCTATCAGGGAGATCTGGACCTCTTAGGGGAGGGGAAACAGTTCGGGTTGTTCTCCCACCCTAGGAAGGCTTCTGACACGTGCTTTTTGTTGGTCCATCTGGACTGAACGAAATAATCGTATTTTCAACGGCATTTTCTCTGAGTATTATGTTGCTACTCGCAAAATTGATTTCTTACTCCTTGCTTGGATAAATGCAGCGTCCGATTCTACGAAAGCTAATTTTGAGGAGGTGATCCCGACTATCAAATGCAGCATCGACTTTGTGTGAACCCCCTCACTAAATATTGGAGATCAACCGCCCCTCTCTGATGATCTCTCACAGGACCGTAATGTTTGATATGGCGCTCCTACTTCTTTAATCGTGACCGTTTTCCACGACCCTCATACCCTGCTTCATCCCTCACCCCCACTCCTTTTGTTTTTACCTCTAGTGGATTATTTTATCTCTTGTGTCTTCCTCTTTCTTTTCTCTGTTTTGTGGTTTTTTTTGTGCTTTTTTTAAGCTGGTTGTACTGATTCTTTTCTTTTAATATATAGTGGTTTATTCATTTTTTTTCAGAAAAAAAAAAAAACATACAGAGCCGGTATAGAAGGTTAGGAGATTAATTCTCTATTCAAATATATGAAATATATGATGAATAATGTAAACAATGAGTAAAAGGATTGTTTAAAAATTGATTTTATTAATATAAATAATATTAACTATATTTTTTAAGTTTTAATTATTATCATTTTAATTAAAAATAAGTAGTTATTGATATTGACCATTGTTATAATTAATTATTAGATCTATTTATTTAAAAAATTATTAAATCTTTATGATGCCAAGATCTCTTCTATTGGATCCTCTTACGTACCAGATATTTATGCCCTTAGTGAGGAGATGTTTTGCACATATGCATTGCAATAGTAACTCCATATAATCTGTGATATATTTTTTTTAATATATATATATATATATATTATTTGTAAATCTTTTTTAAAAAAATTACTTAAATATAATATCAACAAAGAGTAAGAGTACATAATTAAACATGCAAGTTTGATTAGATTAAATAAATCTTTACTCTGCAAGGATTTTTTTTAACAAATACAACACCCTAGTCAGGTGTATGCTCACAGGTTTTTAAGTTGTGAATTTACACCTATAATTGAAAACTTGTTATCACTATTGTGTATAGCAAGGATTTAGGACTTAAACTCAAGAATTAAACTTCCATGCCAACAACTTTTTTAAGTTGAACTCAGATCGGTTTTAGTTTGATTTCAATTGATTTAATATAAACTAAAAATAGCAGCTTGTTTATTCTAATTCATTTATAAAGTGAGAGAAGTATTAAAAAAAATCATTTATAAGTTAGAGAACTATTCCATGTAAAGATTCGAAGAGAGTAATTCATACACTGTAAAGCACTATATATATACACAAAGTATTAAAACAAAATAAGATGACTTAAAATTAAATTCTAACTCAGATGGCTCAAATAAATTTTCTCATTGAAAAGTTCAAAATTCTTTGTCAGTCCATCATTTCTAAAAAAATTACTAGTAAGCTAAGAACACGGAACATCATCTCCGGTTTTTAACTTTTATTTCTTTTCAAATTAAAGCCATCCTGAAAAAATCTATTGTCTTTTTTTTAATAAAAAATAATAAACAAGGCGTTTTTCATAATTTTGAAAAACACGAGGGCGTGAAAAGAAATTTCAATTTTCCCAAAGTCTTTGGAAGTCTTCGCGAGGTCGTCTCCTTCAATTCCCGCGAAAAATCCGTCAACTGGGTTGACTATTTTCAATTTAACCCTTTAATGTTAATAGAATAACGATAATGCCCCTACATAAATCCGAATAATAATACATTAGGGGTATTAATGAAATTAAGTCTTTTAGAGAAGGGCTTTTCTCTTGAACCTTCCTCTATAAACATCCCGCGTTCTTTAGCTCGTTCGATCCTTGTGGCCAGGAATGGCGGAAGGAGCCATGAGCAGTGGCTCTCAGCTCAAGCTCAAACTTAAGCTTAAGCTTGAGCTCCAAATGCTAGTCCTACTTTTTGGGTTCTTTTTCCAGCTCTCGGTATCAGAGATCATCTTCGAGGAGCGATTTGACGGTATCTTCCTCTAGGATCGTTCACTTTGAGAGCCTTTTTCGTTCGATTCTTGAATTTTCTCCTAATTGGGGTTCGTTTTATGGGAATTAGGGCGTCCTTGGTGTTTGAATTGTGTCATGCTCTCAGATTCTTTTTAAAATTGTATTATTTTTTTAGTCTTCTATAGTGGTAAATGGGCTGTTTATTTTCCTGTTCCTTTGTTTCTCAGTGATTCCAAGTAATCAAGGCTTAAATTATATTGAAATTTGACTCATTTTATGTGTATTTTGGAGAGCAAGCTTGTGACGAATCGATTTATAGTAATTCATCTGATGGAAATCTTGTTTTTTAAGTTGTGATTTGTTGCAATCAAAGAGATATCAATGTATGAGTTACTTCATGTATCTAATCTAACTTAGATACTGTTGCGTCTGATTCTCTGGAAATCAAAGATGAATGGGCGAGCCGTTGGGTTGTATCAGACTGGAAGAAGAGTGAAGGAAAAGCTGGGAACTTTAAGCATTCGGCAGGAAGATGGGCTGCCGATGTAGATGATAAAGGTATTGTTGCAATGGGGATCCTGTGCCGTACCTTTGATTTCAACGTACCCTTAAAGTTATGGTAGAGCTTATTGGTAGGCTGATGAATGGTTATTTTTTGTTTTTTATGTTGGGGAGAAATTTTTAGGAATTCAGACATATCCAGATGCACGACATTTTGCCATAAGTGCCAAGGTTCCGGAGTTTAGTAATGAAAACAGGACATTAGTGGTGCAGTATTCTGTTAAATTTGAGCAGGATATTGAATGTGGTGGTGGCTATATCAAGCTTCTTTCTGGTTATGTCAATCAGAAGAAATTCAGTGGTGATACACCATACAGGTTTGAATTGTTCTTCCTGCTCATTTGCTTTATGAACATATACTCTAAAATTCTCAAGCGTAAAGAACCTTGATAAATAATTGTACGTAGCGCAAGCTTTTCTCTGTTTATATTGTAGATTTCCACAATGAAATTTTTGATAGACTAGCCCTAGATGAATATTTTACTATGCACACATTGTCCTATCATCGTTTACAGAGTCTTGTTCTCCAGTGTTCCCTGTTTTTGTACCATTTTATTATTTATAATTTGTTGCATTTTTTGAAACAATCTCGTGTTATTTTCATCCTGCTTATTGATGTTTGTGTTTCCCTTCTTCATGCAGTTTAATGTTTGGGCCTGACATATGTGGCACAGATACGAAAAAGCTCCATCTTATACTTTCGTACCAGGGACAAAACTATCCAATCAAGAAGAATCTGGAATGTGAAACTGACAAGTTAACGCATGTTTACACATTTATTCTTAGGCCTGATGCATCATATAGTATCCTAGTTGATAACAGAGAAAGAGATTCAGGAAGCATGTACACTGACTGGGATATTCTCCCTCCCAGAAGAATAAAGGAGGTCACTGCAAAAAAGGTTCTAGTGTAGATCTGTCTTTGCATTTTTAGCTTGCTGGTTTTTTCTACACACTTCTACTCTGTATGCTAATTCATTAATATTCATTTTGTTTTTCCCTTTGGCAGCCTGAAGATTGGGATGATAGAGAATATATCGATGACTCAAATGGTGCCAAACCAGAGGTTAAAATGTGTACATTTTTGTTTCTATTCAAGATGATTTTGTTGTGTTTGGATGTGCTTTGTTTTAATTTTTAGTTCTCCCATTTCAGGGTTATGACTCAATTCCAGCTGAAATTCCTGATCCAAATGCTAAGAAGGTAGGCTGATTACTCTATCAATTACTTCATTGGCAAAGCTGTACTTTGAGAAGTTGACATACCACCTTAGATAACAGATTCTGGTTGTACACTGCTTGACTGTCATTAGTGTCATTCTTTCTAAGCAAAACAAGATCTTGTTATTGAATAGAATCTATTGCCTTTTAATCAGCCTGATTCATGGGATGATTATGAAGATGGTACATGGCAGCCTCCAATGGTTCCTAATCCAGCGTATAAGGGACCATGGAAACGCAAGGTATGCTTAGGGGAGTTTTGGTGATCAGCAGTGTTGACTAGGGCTGTTAAGTCAATTAATTGTCTTTTGTTTTTGCATGCACATTGCAGAGGATCAAGAATCCAAATTACAAGGGAAAATGGAAAACACCATGGATCGACAACCCAGGTGAGTTAAGAATTATGACTTGGAAAGAAGAAAAGTTTTAGTTGGCAATTCAAATACATTGCTTGTTTAGTCTTAAGTGGTCATATTTTGAAGAGATGAGTCTTGTAACATCTGATACGGGATTCTTTGACACAAGAAGCTCACTCACTAAATAGATTAGAAGCCAAGTATACACTGATGTTGTTTAACATCGGGAGATCTATTACCTTATTTTTACCATCTCCACCAAAAGAAGGTATGTTATCTCATTTTGAAATCTGATATAGGATTGATTGGATTCTTGATCCATCTACTCATTGGTGATTCACTTTCCTTTGTAGAAACTTCCTATATTTATATTTATCTAGTGTTATTTACTAAATGTAATGTTTAAACAACATGTACACACTCACACTCACTCAACAATGGCCAAAGCATCTCTAACAGTGTAAGAGTAACATGGATCTATTAAAAAAATTTTTAATACCTTCTGATGCTGGAGAACATGACATTAGACTAGTGATGATAAGTAGCTATGATATGTGAAGTTCAATCATCCAAGATATGGATTGTTTTGGCTCATGTCATCTAATTTGAGGGAAGGTTGATAGCGGCATACTGTCTGTTATTTTTTCCCTTAGCCATGAAGGCAATTTCTGCCCAAAATCCTTGTTGATGAGGCTTGCCACATCAGTACTGAATTTCTCCTCAGTAGCTAATGTAAGTTTCGCATAACCAACTCATTTTTTCTTTGAACTTTGAACAGAGTTTGAAGATGATCCTAAAATTTATGTACTAAAGCCTATAAACTATGTTGGATTTGAAGTATGGCAGGTAATATTCTAGCTCTGCTTATATCTTTTCATTGGTGTTTGTTGGTTGCCATTCTAATTGTTTCAGCATTACATAACTAAAAAATCACTAATCTGACCATTGCATGTGATGCAGGTTAAAGCTGGTACAGTTTTTGACAATGTTTTAATATGTGACGACCCAGAGTATGCAAAACATGTCGCAGAAGAAACATGGGGGAAAAACAGGGAGGTGCGTATGCACACTGTCTTTCGCCTTTTTCCTTTCAATAAGTGATCATATTTCGCCAATTCTTTCTATGTATTTCTATGTCAGGCTGAAAAGGAGGCTTATGAGGAAGCAGAGAAAGTACGTCGAGCTCAGGAAGAAGAGGTAATTATGAAACCTTTTGCAAGCTTCAATCTTTAAAAAGTATAGCCACACCTTTTTTTGCAGGACTTTCTTTCTAAGCTTTGTAAAGTGACAATTCCCATGCAGGATGCTCGACGTGCAAGGGAGGAAGGTGAGCGGAGAAGACAAGAGCGAGGGCATGAGTGGCGTTCCCGTCATAGAGATAGATACAAAGACAAGTACCAAAGGGTATGTGTTTTTAATCTCGTCTGTTTCTTCATCATTTTCACTCGTCAAATTGCTTGTTTCCTACTCCCAACAGATCATTAGATTTAGAAAGTTTATGGAAGGACTGTCTATGATTATTGATGATCTCATTATTCATCCTTCTGTCATTTTTGATTTGCAATGCATTGCTAACTTGGAATCCTTGTACACAGCGTGTCCGTCGTGAATATTTTGATGATGACCATGTAAGTTGTGAGGTTCCTTCTTCTGTGTCTTGTTCCATTCTATTTTCATTCCTGTTCTCCTATTGAATTATACCTCTTTCATCTTTTCAGGATGAATTGTAAACTGCCATGCATCATTTTATCAAGAAAGTCCATCCATGTCAATAAAAGCTTTAATTTGCTGTTCTTCATCAACTTTTGCGTCATTTATTTTTCTGCACTGTATCAGTAGTAGTGTGCCGGAGCTTTGTAGTTCAGGCTTGCAAGTTTTGGGATTCTTTTTTCAAACTTTTGTTGCATTCTGTCTGTATTACTGAGAATGATATGAAGCTTCTTCTTTGTGTTTGAAAATGGTTTATTGCATGAAAATACTTGGGAGGTAGTTATTAATGTCAGTAAAGAGATCGATCATTCAGTGTCAACTATCAAGTTATTTATTGCTCGTCAGCTCAATTTGGTTTTAATAACCAATTTATAATGCGCGGGATTAGGAAATGTTTATCCATGTTTTAAAAAATGTTTTCATTTTGCCCATGGTTTAGCTTTCACAAAAGTGTTCAATAATTGCACGCAGCCCCTTCTACGTTTTTTTTGCTATCTTTTGGGGTGTGTGCGTGTGTTTTTATAGAGAAAATAAGATAATACAAATTTCAAATGTTTTAAGGGGATAAAAAGTAAAACTTCTTCACCATAATATCTAAACACTCTCTTATTATAGAACTCCTATAATACAAAAGTAGGGGAAAAAATGAATTACCAAACACTCTCTTATTATAGAACTGGTATTATTTGTTTATTTATAAAGGTGGATAAAATATAATTTAATTTTATCAAAAAAAAAGGGAGTGTAAAGATATATTAACATAATGGTAAAACAATAAAGAAACACATGAGAATGTAAATTTTATGATAATTCAAACTTCATGCTTTTTTTTTTCAAATTATATTATATTTAATATATTACATACCGTAACATTTGAATTCACTCTTTTAACTCAACAAAAACTAATAAAAAAACATGTTTCTTCAACAATTCCATTCTAATTAATAATTGCTCAATGAGTTTTTGCTTGTAAACGGGAGATAGTTAACAAATAAATCAAAATAGTATTATTGCATGTGAGTGAATGGTGAAACTTTCTATCTCTTTAGTGTATAAAATATGGATAATATTTTTTTTTATTTTGGATCCAATTTGGCAGCATGGCAAGTGGTAAGGCGGGGCACTGCAAATCTTTTATCCCCAGTTTAAATCTGGGTGTCGCCTAATAAAAAAAAACTTGGAATTTATTATCCTATCCTATTAATTGTTCGACTATTTCTTGCCGGAAAATGAGTGCTTCACCTTTTATCTTCTCTTTATTTATCAAATTATCTTTTCATTTTAAGTAAAAGACTAAGTTGTATCAAAGTTGTTTGTATAACAAACATGAATTTTTATTTTAATTTTTTCAAAGATAACATAACAATATAATAGCCATTGGGTGTGGTAGAGAACAGGAAAAAAAAAAAAAAAGATAACTAGAACTCATAGAAGGACTGCTTGAAGGCAGATCCAAAAGAACATTGCTTTTAGTCCACTCCATTACTGGAGGAGAGGCTAGCTGGTTCTTTTGTTGTAAGCTAGTTCTTTAGGATTGCTCGTCTCTTTACATGGGATTCTAGGAATTTAAGATTTTATTTCACTGTGATGATTGATTCTCTAAGCTTGATTTGTTTTGGGGAACTGGGGTTTTGAGGTGTGCTAATCCATTATTTTTAGTTATAATATGCATCTATGAACGAGTATAAACTCTCTTTTATTATAAAAGTAATTAATAGTTCATCATCAAAATATAATAATAATAATTATTATTATAAAGTAAAATATAGAATAAGCGAAATAGAAAAAAAATATCTACCAAATATCTTTGTTCCCATTTCTTTATCTTCTTATTTATTTATTTTTTATTATTTAAAATATAAAAATAAAAGTATTTATAATTATAAAAAAAATAAATAGATGGTCGAGTTTATTTTGATATGATGAAATACATTAGTAAATAAAATAGTAAAAATATATCCGGTTACTGTATTAGTATTTGGTGTTATAGTATCGGTTACTACGGTAACAAATTTACTATGGTATCAAATGGTACAATGTGACTATTGCTATAGTATATTCACTTTTTATGTATTTTATAACTTTTTTTCATATGTAAAGAAATTATTTATAATTTTTAATAAATAAAAAATAAAAAGATCTCGCAATGTGATAGAATGAAATTTGACAGGGATTAATAAGTAATTTACTTTATTCAATGAGTTATTCGAAAAAAAAAGGAAGAAAAAAAAGGTGAGGAATCGCGAAAACCAGAGCGGAGAACTGTGAGAGATCGAGAACAGTGGTGTGAGTGAGCTTCGGTGGACGCGATGGAGGGCCTCGTCGTCCTCGATGCGATCTTAGAGAAGCTCGACGCCCGTGATGTAGTAATGGTTGCGTGCGTGAGCACTAGACTGCGGTCTTGCGCCTTCGATGATTCCGTTTGGCGCCGCTTGTGCGCCCGCGACTTTGGCGTCTCGTCTCCTGTCGCTCCTAATGGGGAACCCTGCTTTTCTTTCAAGGTATCGATCGCGATCGATTTTCTAGGTCTCTTCGTCGATGGATATGTGTTGAATTGGCTTTAAATTTTCAGGGTGTTTGATTGGCATAGAGAAATAAAAATTAGTGAGATCTTGCTTGGCTGAGTTGGTCTTAGGGTGTTTAACTTTTGAGAATTTTTGATGTAGATGAATTTCGGTTTCTTGAAAGATCAAATTTTTAGGAAACTAAATGTTTCTTAAACTGGTCTTTTGGGTTCCTGCCCTTCAAGATTAGCTGGAATTTGAGTGAAACCTTTAGATCTTTGTGGGTGTGTTTGGTTTGAGAAGTGGAAGAAAAGGAGGTATAAGAAGACAAGAAAATGTTTTTTTTGTTATTGATAGCATAGAGAAAATAAAATAGAAAAATTTTTTTTTTTTTTTTTTTTGTGGTGAATAAGATGCTAGTGAACTTGTTGCATGCGATTTTTGTTAATTCCATGTGATCCTTGTTTTATTTATATATACACACACACACACAAATGTGCAAACACTCAAGTTTATCATTTGATGCTAATGTACAGGCAACTTATGAGTTATGGAATGAATCTTTTGGTATGTACCCATTGCCTATGGTGAAGAGGGCTAAACATTGTTGGGAAGGGATTAGTAGTTGGTTAGCTACAAACTTTCCAGAGGCCAAGGATACACTGAGGAAAGGTGCTTCTGAAGCTGAGCTGAAACAAGTAGAAATTACACTTGAGTTGAAATTGCCGATGGCAATGAGACTTCTATACCGATTTTGTGATGGTCAAGAAACTGTACCTCGAGATATTTCTGAGCACAGGCGTTTGGCGCCTTTAGGCATTATTGGAGGTTATGAGTTCTATGATCATGTGGTCAGTGTGCACCTGTTACCTCTTGATCGTGTTGTTGTTGAAACTAGGGAATTTGAAGCGGCACTTCATTCAGTCAAGTCCAAGCGTATTGTTGTGGCAGCTTCATACAATGCGGAGAAGTGGTTTTTCCTTGATTCTGCTGATGGCCAACTGTATGTCGGCACGAGGAATGTATCTGTTAATGGAGAAGCATTTCCATGTGTACCTCGCTCCTTGATCACGCCAAGGGTTGATGCCAGCTGTGATGTACCACAAGATGCATTTTTGTTGTGGCTAGAGGAGTATTCCAGTCGCTTGCATAGTGGTATGATTCAAATACGTAAATTTGGGAAAGCTCGTGGTATTAACTTGTTTCCAGAAGAACCTCCTTCCTGTTCTGTGGCCATCACTAATGGCGTAAAGGTATGGATTTGGTATCTCATGGTTTTGCCATGCACAGACGTTAGTAATTATGGATTTGTGATGTTGGAGTTGGGAAATGCCTGATGCTTTTTCATAATTCCAACTCCATTTGTTTGATATTGCATTACAATGGTTTCACTTGAATTTCATCTAATCGATGGATCTTGTATTGGATTCTTCTTTTATTATGTATATAATCATAGATGGCTTTATTGTTCCTTCGTTTGGTAATGCATTCTAATGATTTCTCTTGGATCTCAACTAATCGACAGGTCATGTATTGGATTCTTCTTTTAGCATATAGAGGTGCCTTTATTATTCCTCCTTTGATAATGCATCACAATGGTTTCACTTGGATTTCAGCTAATCAACATGTCATGCACTGGATGCTTCTTTAAGCATACGGAGATGCCTTTTTTATCCCTCCTTGTCTTCACCTTCAATATAGATTTCTAAATCACCTTTAGAGGTTCATCCTAACTTCGAGGCTGAGACACTATTTTAGATTTTAGCTGATTTCTTTTTTAACTTATAGGAACCAATTCTGATCCACCTCCTGCCATTATAATCACTTTATGTGACTTACGGTTAAGGTTGGTATAATAGAAAGTAAAATTAACTACAAAGTTGTTAATGCTGTTCTGGTTCTGCCACGTTGTCCATCATGAAATATGAGAAAACACATGCAGTTTCCTTGTAACTTCATTGACCTTATTTGACATCAGTTTTTTTTAGATGTTTACTGAATGAAGTGATGCTTCTTGAAATGCAGTGACTTTGTCATTGGCATTTGTATTATCTTGATAATTAGACAATTCCATCACAGATAACAGGTAGGCTGTCTGTCATTTTGTTTAACTGTTTTAATTAATTTAGGTGGATTTCAATTTGGATTCTTCAGGTTCGGGCATCTGCTGTTCTTGTTCCTGAAGTGTCCAGTGCTACTGGAGAGCACTGCTATGCATACTCAATTCGTATGTCCCTCCAGCCTGAGGGATGTTTACTGGATGGAGTGTGCTACCAATCTTGCCAACTTTATTCACGACATTGGATTATCAAATCTAAGGATGTTGTTGTAGCCGACGTTAATGGAGAGGGAGTGATAGGGAAGGTAAATGTTTTCCTACCTAGATGTTTCCATTTGATACATATGCTAGTTTTTGGGAGTAATTTTGCATGCCCCATATAGAGCATTGCTTGATGTTGCAGCAATGCTTGCTTCCTGCAGCTTTTATATGCTTTCTGTTTAAATGCATTCTTTTCCTAGCCTAGGACAAGATTTGTTTAAAATCTTATATATATATATATATCTTCTTCTTTTGCTTTGGTTGTTGCAGTACCCTCTGTTGCTCCCAAATGGAGAAGAATTTGTATATGAAAGTTGCACTCCTTTGCCAGCACCACCTGGTTTTGTTGAAGGATCATTTACATTTGTTCCTGGCAGGTTTGCCTAATTAACTGCAATACGACTGTTATTTGATTCACTGATCAACAATATTAGCAGTGTCATTTGTTATCTATTTTCTTAGTACTCTTTATCTTCAAAAATTTCTTCTCCTTGTCATGTATTTATTTCCTTTTTTGATCATAGGTTGACAAAACCGGAAGGCAGACAATTTAAGGTGCAGGTAGCAAGGTTTCACCTTGAGATACCGGAGTATATTTTTTAATGATCATGTGAAGTGGCTCACTGATGTAATTATTTAATTATTTATTTATTTCTGGTTTTCTTGTCCTCGAGTCCAGCTTTGTGATAAAAAAAAGTGTCTGGTTTTGCTGTTGATTCAAAATTACTGCTCAATAAATCAATGACTGTTTAATTCAGATTGTATAAATTCTTCCTGTATATCTATGTATCAGTGATATCTTTTTGCGCTGGATGATTAACTTTTATACAACACATGGATGTATGACGATAAATTTTTATGCAGGAGTTCGACAGTTCTGTATGTTTACCACGGTGTACACAGATTAACAGAAATACAGTGAGGCTGTGTAATTTTGTGTATGTTCATTTATTTGAGTGATTTAGCAAGTATTACAATATGTCGATTCATGTATGAAGAGTGGATTAATTTTCTGTGTGGATTCTTGGGACAATCTGAATTTTTAAGAAGTTTTTCCGAGTTGCAACTCTTTTCAATTGATTTTAGGACTTCAGTGCTTGAACTTTGAAGATGATGAGCGTTTGTTCACATTTCTGGGTGCTCAGTGGTGCATATAATGTATGCTCTTATGGCTCGATGCAATGCGCTGGGATTTATTCGGCTCTCATATCAAATAAATAATAACAAAAAATATATAAAAATTTATACTAATTTACAATAATAAATATATAATATATGACAGTATTACACGAAAGTGTTAAAAATGTATTTTTAAGTAGTAAAGGTATAATTTATGAATTAAAAACATACTTTGATGGTTTCTCGTATACTCGCCTAAATAATTTGGCAATAATTATACGTATTTTTTAAATTGAACAATTGGTTAAGCGTTTAATATTTCATAAAATAACTGAGAAGAACTATAATCATGTTATTATTATTGTGCTAAATAATAACATTTGAAATGGTATTTATGAAAATGAAGCAATTATTTTATTAAATAAGGGGTTTTCTGCGAAACTACTAAGTCTAGCGCAGACTTTCAGCATACTCTTGAAAAGAGGAAGAAAGCGCGACGCCAATAGTCGTCAAACGGCCGTGAGAGGAACCATGAGGAGTGGCGGCACCGGCGCCGATGCCGGAGATGGAAGCAACGGCGATGAGGGAAGGAGGCGGGAGATCCACGCGGGAAGTAGCAGTGGAAGCCCTAATCTTGAATGGCGGTTCAACCAGACACTCAAGAGCGTCCAGGGGTTTGTACTTGATCTTCTCTTTCTCTTGCTCTTGGATTAGTTCTTTTCAGAACTTGGATTGGAAACTTTAGATTACTTCTTTTTGTCTTGCCATGTTGTTGCGTGATATCGAGTAAACATGTCATGAATCTGATTGTTTCCGATGTTATTATTTGGATAGACGAATTTATTTTTGCTAATTCGTGTTATTTTGGAATTTCATGAGTAGATCTGGTGTTAATGAGTATAAGATTTTACTTAGAAGCGTAAGGATGATTCATAGGTGATTTAAGATTCATCAAATTAGGGGCGCAAAAAAAAAGCTTTAATTTGTCTATTTTCAGCAATTTTTTTTCGGTTTCTTCTTGAAATTCATTTGTTTAATTTTGTACTTCTGATGAACAATCAATCTAACTTAATTTTGATACTTGTACATGTAGAAGTATTTTTGTTAAAACGTTTGGCATGATCGTAATTCTGTATTTTACTCTCCTGATTTAATTGGGTGGACAAATGTGTGCTTGTATTACACTTGTTCAATGTTTATATCTTATCATTTAGTTTCTCTATCCAGGTTACTTAAAGGTCGTACATTTCCTGGAAAAGTTATGCTTACTCGGAAATATGAGCCCCCGAATTTGCCTACTTCACATGAGCATAGTGAAGAATTTGAGAGAAGCATGTCTGAAAATGATCTTGACCCAAGCTATCATTCAGATAATTTGTCTGAGGTAACATTAACAGTAATCACGCTAGTGATAAACAATATGCATTTAGGTTTGAGTAAAAGAACTGAAGGGCTTAACATGCAGGTGGAATTTCAAATTTCAGGCAGCACCATGAGAAATTCAAGCCATCAGAAATCTCAATCAATACCGCCAAAGGGCCAGTGCTTATCCCCAGATGCTCAACAATCAGTTTCTGGAGCTAGAGCAACAGATTCTGCTAGGATTGCGAAATTTACGAAGGAGTTGTCAGCTACTTCTGTTGTATTAGGTAAACTTTTCATACTACCAACTTACTCATTTTCATTACATAATCTGTAGACTTTTTTAAGTTTTGTTGCTAACAATTTTTTCTCGTTACAATGTTTGCCTATAAGAAATTAGAACGGTAAAGTTTGTAGCTTTAGATGATGATACCATAACAAAAATGGAAACCTCAATCACTCAGAAACAGCATAAAGGTGGATTAAAATTTAAGATGCCATTTTCTATTACTGAATACATGTTTTTATGTTCATAATTTGCATTGAATAGGTTGTTAGGTGCCGGCTTCCAAGGTAGGTTTTTTGCTAATCTCTTTTCATGTGTATTAATACTGATGTCTTAACTAAGTTTATGCCTATGCGCATTTTGTTTTTCTGTGTCCTGCATTAATGACGTTCAAATTCTTTCAGAAAAATTGCGAGAATTGGCTTGGAGTGGTGTGCCATCATATATGCGCCCTAACATATGGAGGCTTCTATTGGTAAATGGCCTTTTGATGATAATTTCCACACTGTTTAAGGCTATTGCAGATTGCTTTATTCATATTAATGTAAAGTTGAATGAGCAGTTAGTAGTTGTTGGCTGGCATGATTGGTTTATTCTCATTTTGTTTCTTCTTGGTAGCATGGTTATCTGTTGCTGTACGCCCCCAATAGTATTTCATGAAAATTTGCCGTAGGTGCTTGGATTGTACCAGTAATCTTCAATAGGCAGGAAAACCTTTTATAGCCTATTTCAGGATTTTTTTTTTTTAAATGTATGGATAATATGGGAACACCCTCCCACTCACACTTGTGATCCATGTGTTGATTCCCCTTTTTTTCTTTTCCTTTTTTCAATTTTTTTTTATGATTTGTTGGTTGGAATGCTTTTTTGGGTTCCTATGATATGGCAGTGAGTTGAGTGGAGTATAGATCGGTGGTGGATGTTATCTTTAAGTAGTCATACTGCAATATTTCAGGAAGTAAGAGATCTTGGTTCTTTGGTCCATTACTGCTAAACTTTCCTTGGCATTGGTTACCTCAAAACTTAAGATTTAGAGGACATATCTTCTTTTCAACATAATTAGATTTTCAGGAAAAAGCATGTAGAATTTATGCCGATAATAGCTTGGATATGTTTTCTAAAGCTTTCTATTTAGCTCTGCTGCATTTCCTGTTGTATATCTCCTTTTGGTCAGTTGTCCTTACGCATGAACAATCTATGACCCAACTTCACTGGAATAAACAGGAGGCATTCCTTGGACTCGATTTCTTTATGAATTTTTGCTAATATTTATCTGTTGTAGAAATTTTTTTTACTGTTTTATTGTAATTTAAGTATCAGCTGACAACAGGGGTATGCATCACCTAATTCAGATCGAAGAGAGGGAGCTTTAAGGAGGAAACGGCTGGAATATCTCGATTGTGTTTCTCAGTATTATGAGATTCCTGAAAGTGAACGTTCTGATGATGAGAATAACATGCTTCGACAGGTATTTAAAGAGTGCAGTTGTCAACCTTTTTTTCTCTTTTCATCCAAGCCATCCCATCTGTTTTTAAATTTGTGTCTTGTTGGATTTGCTGGTCAGATTGCCATTGACTGCCCAAGGACTGTGCCTGATGTTACTTTCTTGCAGCAAGAGCAAGTTCAGAAATCCTTGGAGCGCATCCTCTATACTTGGTCAGTTTTTTTTGCATTTTATTACTATATTTATGCCTGATAGGGTTATTACCGCTGAGTTTAGTTTTATTTTGAATACTTATTATATGATTGGAGTCAAATTAACTTGGATCTTGTTTTCCTGGGAAAGATATGCTCAAAATTGTTCAAACCAGTTCAAATATTGTGAAAATACTTTTATTGATTATTCAATTTTTATTTGTTAGCTAGGATATGATATCAATTGCCTCTTTAATTTGTGCCATAAGCCATATCTATCTTTGTATCAAATGATTCAGACACTAGCTTTCTCCACTTTGAGCTGTGCCTCATAACTCATTCCAGATAAAGAGTAATGTAGATACCTGTCTGTAAGTTGCAGTAGCTTATGTCGTGGAGTACTAACCAGCAATATCCTAACTAATGGGTATGTAGGACATTTGTGAACTTTTCCTGAATTGACAATTTTCATTGACATGGAAACTTAGATAAAAATGTTGTTACCAGGCAGAGCCTATCCTATATAGTTGCGATTATAACTAATCAATTTTGTTGGTGAAATGCTTAATTTATGATGAAGGTTCTTAACAAGCCGTCATTTTATAGTAAATATTTACTGGTCAGGAAGATTGTCAGATTATTCCTTTACTTTAATTTCCTGCACTTATCATTTGCGTTTCTATGACCAACAGTTTGGATATTGTTCCTTCTTGTTATGTGACTATTGAACAAATCCAACCTAGAATTGCAAACCTTGTGCCTGAATATTTAGTACTCTCAGTACCAGGGTCATTAACATATATTCTGGCCATTTTTTTGAAAATGTTCATGCATATTTATAATTGTTAAAAAAAGATCTTAGAAAGTATGTGGTTTATCTGTAAACAAAACATTGTCTTTGTACCTCAATTTATAAATATGTTTGATGCTGATCATATAATTGTGCTGCTTCTGTAACTCAAATTCTATGTAAGCATCTCTTTTAAAATAACTTTTTTTTCTTCATGATTAAATTCCCTAAAACTCTTTTCAGGGCTATTCGCCATCCAGCAAGTGGATATGTCCAAGGAATAAATGATCTTGTTACACCATTTCTAATAGTATTTTTATCGGAATATCTAGATGGAACCATGGAGAATTGGTCAATTTCAGATTTATCTCGAGAAATGATCTCTTATGTAGAAGCTGACTGCTATTGGTGTCTCTCAAAACTTCTTGATGGTATGCAAGATCACTATACATTTGCTCAACCTGGAATTCAGCGGCTCGTTTTCAAACTGAAAGAGCTGGTTCGACGGATAGATGGTATTCATTTTAATTATTTGTAAATGAATATTCCAATATCTACATTGTAGCAACATATTGCTGTTAACATGTATAACTTTCATTTCTTCTATTTGACCATCACACAGACTATGCACATGAATGAAGGGTTTGCACCTTTCAATTGAGTTGCTTTGTGAAAAAATAAAGGAATTAAAAAGACAGTAGAATGTTCATTCATTTATTCTTCACCTGCTACTTTGCTTAGATGAAATTGATTTCATGCAATCATTATTTTCTTATTTTTTTTCTATATTTTGTTTTATTTTTACACTGGAATACCTGGAAGCATAAAATCTAGAGTAGCATGTGGGGATAAATGGGATTTGATTGGTAGCCTTTTTTTTCTGTCACTTATATTGATTTGATGTATTATCATCCTCTCAAATTTGGTTTGAATATGATGAAAAAAAGGGCTTCAGTCATTCTAACCAGGAAAATATTTTGGCCAACATCTGCCCTCAGTCTCAAATTAGAGTTGTTGATATCTGATTTTGTCTTATTTATAGGAGTGAATCTTAGAAGCAACTTTTTTGGAGGTTTGTATAGAATTCAAACCTTAGGAATATCCAAAGGACTCACTCACTAGTCATGCCAAATTACTATATAAACTAAACTTGTGGTGTAAATGTTACACTTTATTCCAGCTCCTCTGGCTCCCTGAATTATAACTTCAACATTAATATGTGCTTTGCTATGCCTTTCTGTTCAACTGATTAGGTCTCATGCATCTGCAAATTCAAACCTTGATTCATTTTATATTTTACTTTTGCAAGAACCGGTTTCCAGACATATGGAGGAGCAAGGGCTGGAGTTTCTTCAGTTTGCTTTTCGTTGGTTCAATTGTCTCTTAATTCGCGAGGTAGTCATTCAGTAATTTTAGAATTGAGGCATTAGAATGTTAATGGAAGAAGCTAAAGTGTGTTTTGTATCTTTGTAGATCCCTTTCCATCTGGTGACGCGTTTATGGGATACTTATCTTGCTGAAGGCGACTCATTGCCAGATTTCCTTGTCTATATTTCTGCCAGTTTTCTACTGACAGTGAGTTTTCTCTTTCTATATTATTTAGTACAAGTCCTCGTAACTGATGAATGGAATATAATAAACCTGGTAAAATTAGATTGGTTGCCTAGGCAGTTCTCTGTTTATCAGTTTTTCTTCATCTGGTGATGCTCAACCCGAATAGCTCTAATGAAGAATTTTCCTTGTGGCTTTGGTTGGGAGCAATGACCATATATTATTTTTCAGATAGTAATATGTTAAGATAGCAATTTCTCTGTTTATGAAATCCACTCAAGTACTTTTATCAGAAATTACTAAGTCATCTTCTTAGGACTATTGAGAGATCCATCCAAGAGAATTGGCATACATCCATTAAAAACAGAGAATGCTGAGGTTGAACTGTGTCTTCATCATTAAAGAGGAAAACTATTATATTATTTATTAAAGCTTCATTTCATCATCTTCCAAGTTATTGCACTGCTTTATTGAGTTATTTGTTTGGCTTCTATGATTACTAAACAAAATTCTGATGGTATTGCCAACTTTCTCCAGTGGTCAGATACGCTCCAAAAGCTTGAATTTCAAGAGATGGTTATGTTTCTTCAACACCTTCCTACAGAGAACTGGACTCATCATGAGTTGGAGATGGTCCTATCAAGAGCCTTCATGTGGCATGCTATGTTTAATAGATCTCCAAGCCACCTTGCCAGCTAATCAAGTTTCTTAATTTTTATTTCCTTTTTTTTCCTTTTTATTTAACTAAACAATGAATTGCTGCTTGTTAATTAGATCTCCAGATGTATACAGTATACTGCACTTTGTGTAACTCTGGGGAGCTGTAAGAGGGATGTTTATGTATCTGCCAAAGAAAAGGGTAAAAATATAACATGCTACCAAATCTTCATATCTGAATATATTCTTATGTATATACACGTGGATTTTGCTTTTCAGAGGAGTATATGTACAGATTTGGTTTCCACTTTTGAGCCATGAAAGTCATTGAAAAAAGGATGCTCTTGTTTTATTTTACTCCATGCTCATTTTTTCTTTTTTTTTTTAACCGTCAAATTTATGAATTATAGTAACAAGTCATGACTCAAGTGAGGGTAATGACGAATGATTTTTTAGTCGATTGATATCAGATCTTTTACTGTAAAAATATAGATTTATTGAGGTATTATATTCTTGTTTGTACAGTTTGTTTGTCCATGTTTCAATTAAAAAAAATCTATGGGGTAAAAACTATGCAGAGATAATATTTGCTTATATATTATATCATCATAATACATTTTAATGAGTTAAATTTAATTTAAAATCATGTGGAAGACAGTCAGGGGCCGTTTGGTTCGGAAGTGAATTGTCAAATTGGTGGAAGTCTGGAAGTGACACTTCGGTGGAAGTGAACAGTTCAGTTGGAACTATCCACTTCAGTGTGTTTGGTTCAAGTTGAAAACTGGACTTCGGATATCACTTTCTGTGTTTGGATAGTTGAAGTGGGGATATGATCACCACCTCGGTAAAGAGGTAAAGTTGCATTTTCATGCTTTTTACATTTATTTAATTAAATCATATGATTTAATTAAATGATTTAATTACTTTATTACGATAGTAATAAATAATTTATTTATTAAATTAAAAATTTTGCACATCACATAATTAATTTAATACCATGCTATTAAATTAAATCGGTTAATATATTATGCTTAATTATTAATTAGTGAGAGTAGTTATTTAATTATTTTATTACTATGATAATAATTATTTTATTTATCATTGAAAAATATTGCAAAGTAGGCTGAAGTGGTGACTTCGAGACTTTTCCAACTGAAATCAGACATCGAAATAACCGAACTCAGAAATTGTCACATCATCACTTTTGAGTTTAAATCAGTGAAATAAACACATCGAAATGGGCTGGAAGTGACCACTTTCGTGCCCACTTCGGTGAAACAAACGGCCCTTCAGACGGAGAAAATAGCGGTTTTCTAGAATAATTTTTTAATTAACTTTTATAGAAAGTATAAAATATATGATATTTTTTACAACATATAAAGATCTAATTTTGTCAGGATACCCAAGCAAAACTCAAAAATAAAAAATCAGTAAAACACCCCACCCCCGTACCCCCCCAACCCCCAAAAAAAAGAGTTATTTCCATGGGTCTCATCGTTTCCAAACGGGTCAACGAAACCCTCGTTTCTTCTCCGGCCTTCACCGCTGCCTGTGATTCCATCTACGCCGACTGCCTGTCCAAAGCCCAGCACGCTTTCTCCGGCGTCCGCCGCTACCAGCTGGGTGACGCCGCCGTTCACCTCCACCCTACACTCTCCACTACCATCCCCCTCATCTCTCGTTGGGTTCCTTCACCCCCAAGCCAAGCCCAGGTCGATGCAGCGCTGCGGCGGTTGGATCCGCATGGCGAATGGGAAGATCTCAATCCAAACCAGTTCCGATCTTTCGCGCTTGAGCTATTCCGGGAAGCAGTGGTGAGCGGCGCCAGCGCGACGGTGATCAAGGGGGTGCCTATCGGCGCAGCGGGAATCGCCGGAGTTGGGATCGTGCGCCACGCCGGACCTGGGTTCGTCGGGCGGATCATCGGAGCCTACGCCGTTGGGTTCGTCGCCGCTGTCTATCTTAGCTTGTCCTAAAAATCTTTATATATTTTTCTTAGACCTCTTTTTTTCTCTCTTTTTTATCTTTAAACAATATAAAAATAATTTGAAATTTATCTAGAAAATTTTAAAAACTTCCTGAATTTGGTGTCTTTGCAATTTGTTTTAATAATCAAAGCTGAACTTTTTATGTTTGTTAATTAATATTAACCTGTTAACTAATATCTAAAATTATAATTTTTAAACCTGTTTTAAAAATATTATTCATTTATCTTAAATTCTTAAGAATGTGAACAAGTAATTACACACTCTAGTTACCGTAACGACGGATACAGATTGGGAGGAAGTGAATGCGTCTTATCGCTCGCTATCTTAAAAGGTTCACAAAATTTTACTATTAAACTTCCTGAGTATTTAAATAAAAATTAATATAAATGCAAAATTTTATATATTTCAAAATGAAATCAATATTATCACACTTTTTAATTAATTAGCCGCATTTTTATGAATTTTTAAATATTATAAGAAAAATGAAACCAAAGTTTCGGTTTTCTTTTTTTTAATATTGCATACTTTTAAATTCTCCTATATTTTCAAATTTCAAATATCACCAAAAATAATTTTATGAATTTTCTTTTTCTTTTGATTTTTGGGAGAAAATACACTGTGATTTATAAAGAGAAAAGAAGAACTCAGAACAATTTAGAAGGAGAAAAATATCATCAAGATTCTCAGAGCTGGCGATCGGCGGCGGCGGCGACGAACGGCAGGTAGGGCGTCTTTCCGAGAACGCAGCTAATCAAGCTGTAAACGAAGCACGCGGCGGTAAACAAGAAGAGCGAGCCATACCCGATCTCGAGCACCTGGAAGCCGACCCCTCTCGTCGGCACGCCGAACACGCGCTGGATGAGTGAGGGTAAAGCCAGGAGCACGTCGAGCACCACGGCTTGCATCGCGTTGAAGCGGACGTAGCGGCTGAACTGAGAATTGCGGACGACGCCGAGGTAGAGGGCGAAGAAGACGACGAAGGCGGCGTAGGGGATGGAGCGGTAGGCGGCGATGAGAGGGAGGATGGGGTTGAGGGCGGCGGCGAGAAAGGGTAACCGGGCGAAGAGGAAGCGGCCGTAGTGGAGCGAGTTGAAGAAGGGGAGGGCGTAGGAGGCGGCGGAGATCAGGCGATCGGTGGCGGGAACGGCGGAGCGGTAGGACATTGAGATCGGGGGAATAGGAGTGGTCCTCGGCGGTGATCGGAGAGGGAGATTGATGGTGAGCGATGGGAAGGGGCGGTGCCGGCGGGGAACGGGAAGCGGTGAGAAGCGGTGGAGAATGAGGGTCGCCGCCATTGATGAGAGCTTTGGGGCTTCGGTGGTGAATGGCGAAGCAGTGAAGTGTCAGGGTTTTGACGAGGTTATTGGCATCTGAGTCCCTGGACTTTTGTTAATTATTAGAAAGTCCTACAGGGGTTTGTTTTGAAAATTTACAGTAATTCTTCAGATATAGTGATTATAAACCGTTCGATATGGAGATTCTTCAATCACAACCGTAGAATCAGTGGTTCTCCTCGTGGGATCTCCTTCTCGTGGATAAAAGGAGAGATTTTTGTGCTTCTTGTTCAAGCTGGATCCTGGGGACGAAAAATTAGCGAAAAAACCCTTTTCTTTTCTCGGAGGGGTTTTGGCTGGATTCTTGGCGATCTTGGTGGTGGATTTCATCCTCAAAATGGCGATGAAGGCCTCTGCTAATGGGTTAAATTTGGCGCCCAGACCTTCTTGTTGTCTGAAAGCTCAATCGAGGCGGATTTCGGTCACTGGGCGATCACTTGGGACCTCTTTTCTTAATGGCGGTGGTATAATGATCGATTTCGATATCTTTTCTGTTTATCTTATTATCTTGTTGTGATCGCGAATTTTTATTATTTTGGATTGAATTATAGAGATTTTTCAGCGAATGGACCAGATTTAATGCTTTTCTTGTATTTATTTCAGTCTAGGTTTACTCAGTTAGTGAGATTTTCCTCTTTTGATTCTGGTGATCGAATTTATATTGTGCTGGTGGGGAGTAATTTGAGTAAAAGATTCTGTTTTTTTTTCCAATGTCGATTGCGTGGAAAATGTTACAAAGTTTAATGTAAGGATTTATTTGGTGAAGACTAATTGAGTAAACAATTATTTCTTCTTCTGCTGCTGCTGCTGCTGCTGCCTCGTCCTCTTCTTCTTCTTTTTAAAATGATGAAGGCCTTTTCATTTTTTGATATTGGACTTGATTATTGTGTGGAAAATGTATATAGTTTCATTTAGGCATTGTTGCAAACATATGTTATGATCAGCCTCTTTTTTGAAATTCTTCAAACTTTGTCTAGTCTTAAGAAAATTTTTTATCTCAATTATCTGCTAGAGAGCTGCTGATATTACCTTGTAAGCCATAGGATGTCCGTTTGGAAAGCTTTAAACATTCAGTTCAATCACTCTTTTGATTGCTTATTTCTTGAATGCTCTTCATCAAATGTTTTTATTCAACCAAACACAATTTTTTGCATGTCTGACATTAGAGATCTGCATTGCATAAACTTAATCTGTGTGTCATAAATGTCGCCTCAACAGTTGGAGGTCTTAAAACAAAAGGGATAAAGCTATCTACCTCTAATAGATTGAGATGTGGTGGACGTGGTGGAGCTCTTGGTACTC
The DNA here is from genome assembly GCA_902712375.1 of Dioscorea dumetorum. NCBI lineage: Eukaryota > Viridiplantae > Streptophyta > Magnoliopsida > Dioscoreales > Dioscoreaceae > Dioscorea > Dioscorea dumetorum. The sequence goes on from CACTHL010000739.1 coordinate 5,758,652, forward strand.
AAATGAATTTATTTGATCGGTTTGCTAGGGTTATAAAGGTAAGCTTTGCGAAATATAATTCATGAATGAATTTGATATTTTGTTATTGGTCATTTCATTCCTTTTCTGTTATTCATGTTTCTGATTTGCATAACTAGTCATATGCAAATGCACTTGTGAGTTCACTGGAAGATCCAGAAAAGATCTTGGAACAAGCTGTACAGGAAATGAATGATGACTTGACAAAGATGCGTCAAGCCACAGCACAGGTATATAGCACTAGCTTTTACTTATGCTTTCATGAAATATATTTGCTGACCATCCCTCCACCACACCCTTCTTGTTTCCGTGCTCATAGTAAAATGATTATCCTTGGAAATTTTAACCAAGTCATCTTCTAAAAGAAGTTTTTTGCTCTCTTCTATTATGTTCAAGGTTTTAGCATCTCAAAAGCGACTGGAGAACAAATATAAAGCTGCCCAACAAGCTTCTGAGGACTGGTAATAGAATCATAGAAAAGCAGAACTATTTACTGATCCTAGTGTTCTTGCGTTTATTGTGTGCTAACTAGTTAGTTGTCAATACAGGTATCGTAGGGCTCAACTTGCTCTAGGAAAAGGAGATGAGGATCTTGCTCGTGAGGCACTCAAAAGGCGAAAATCTTATGCTGTAGGTATCTACTTGAAATTTTGGTAAGCTAGCAGATTGATTCTTGACCATTTCTATGAACCTTTTATTATGTTATTTGATGTAATAGATGTAATTTTTATCACTTATGTTTGTTTGGAAATTTTAATGTCTCAAATGCAGACCTGGGATTGTTATTGTGCTTCTGAAAGGGAATTTTTACTTGATCATCTAAAATTTAATGGCCTGAATGTGCAGTTTGGCCGACTGAGTTTCAAATTCTTTTTGTGGGAACATACTTATACTGGACATTAAACAGCCTTGCCTGTGCACGTAATCTGAGTGATACTGTTCCAACTGTGTATTTTATATATATATATATATATATCTGGCTGTTGGCCTTTAAATACTTGAGAGTAACAACTAAGCCAAAGTAACATCTGAGCCTGAAATTGAGTTCATGATCATTTTTTTTGGTTTTGATAGACATTTGCTTCAATATGAAGCAAATTCACATGCATCTGCATAATCTTGAAAAATGTCTTTTGAGCATACAACAAAACCTGCGGGTATAGTTTGTAATCTTTGAATGAGTTGCTTGATTATATTGTCTAGACTTCATGTTACATCTTAGGGCGTAACTTTTCATGATCCATTGCTTGAGATAGAGGAACTGTGTAATTTGGGACACAAGATGCTCCTGCTTCAGTTGGAGATAGAATGGAAGATTCGTTTGCTATTTGCCTCAACTCAGTCTTACTCAGAAAGCATATTATTTCTAAGATCAAGGAAATGGCAACTAAATTTTTTGAATGCAAAGTATCCAAAAATTCTAGGTTATATATAATCATTTGATGATAATACATTTATTTGAAAACTTTACATGTGATTTGCTCTTTTACAAACATATTTATTAGGTTTGCTTTTGTGAAATGCAGAGTCAAAGGTTAAAAGTTATAACTATTATATAATTACTTGAACTTCTCATTTATCTCAGGATAATGCAGCCTCTTTGAAATCTCAGTTGGACCAACAGAAAGGTGTGGTTGAGAATCTTGTGTCCAATACTCGGGTAAGTCCATTGCCTCAAATATTGTTCTCATATTCATATAGTCCCACTTCCCCATTGTGTCAAGCATGTGACCTTTATTGTCTCCTAAATTATGGTTTGAACATAATGGAACTAATGGTATTTGCTACATACTTCATTTTTTTCTGTTCTATGAGAACCCTTTTTTTTTCATCTGAGAATGCCACTTCTAATTCCAATCTTTCGTTTAGAGTTCCGACTGTAAATGTGTCAAACTCATTGTTATTAACTTTTTTTTTAATCTATTTTGACATGGAGGTTGCAAATGAGTCATTAATTATCATGGTTTATATTCCTGAAATTTTTAAACAGCTTTTGGAGAGCAAGATACAAGAGGCCAGGTCAAAGAAAGACACTTTAAAAGCTCGTGCTCAGTCAGCGAAGTCTGTGACCTTCTGCGACCATAATTTTTGCTTGAACTTATTATTTATTTTTAAAATGCGGAATACAAAATTTGTTTTTGGTACAGAACGGCAACAAAAGTGAACGAGATGTTGGGAAATGTCAATACAAGCAGCGCCCTTTCAGCATTTGAAAAGATGGAGGAAAAAGGTAGTTTCTTCCTTTTTCATATAGAATGTGTTATCTAAAAATGATTCCAAAACCTATGTTATAAATTTTCCTAGTTAAGGGTCATTTGTTAGATAAAATGGTTAAGTTAGTGGTGAACCAGATCCGCATTCTTAATAGTTCAGGAAATACAACTTTCTTTTAGCTCAATTGGTCAAGTTCTTTGCATGTTGCAGTCCAAGGATGTAGGACAGCCTTCAGCATGAACTTGCAATGCTTGTAAGAAAATATGCTTTGAGCCTTGCAAATGTGAGTTCTACTTATCAGATTTTTCTGTAAACAGTTATGGCTATGGAGTCTCAAGCAGAGGCTCTCAATCAGCTAACAACTGATGATCTAGAAGGAAAGGTAGGTGATTCATTTCTTCCATCTTGATTCCATAGTATGATTCAGAAGGTCCATGATTTTTATACAAACCCATTCTCTGTTATTTGTAGTTTGCATTGCTTGAGACTTCATCAGTGGATGACGATCTTGCAAAACTGAAAAAGGAGATTTCAGGGAGTTCTCTGGTATGCCCTGCTCATATCCTGCTCAGCTGATTCTTTCATGACTATTTAAGTAAAACTGATAGTTCCAAGTAATTTCACAATCCCTTTCGATATATTGTTATTCCATTTTTATTCAGCACAAATCTTTATCCAATAGAATGTGGACTCTGGTTTCACATCCTCTGCGAAGATCTTTGACACTATGTACTGAATCAAGACTGAATTTCACTATATATGTTCTCTGAATAGAAAGGCGAGCTCCCGGCCAGCAGCGCAGCGGCAAGCAGTTCAAATGCCTCATTTCCTTTCCGAGACATGGAGATCGAGAAAGAACTCAATGAACTCCGGAGCAAGGCTAAAGAATACTAGGCTGCCAATCTTATCCCTCGTAGTACTTCAACTTCAGTAATTATCCCACAAAAAAAAAAGAGAAAAAATGAAGATCTACCTAAACTCAATGTTTCTCTAGATGCAGTGATTTGTTGTGAAGGGGAACACATGGCAGCATCTCAAATCTCTGTTTGTGTATATGCTTTGTAAGGTATGTGTTTCTGTTAACCTTCAAGGCTTGGAATAAATCTTGGTTGTGATTCAGGGCCCTATTCTTTGTGCTCTAAATCATTAAAAAGTTTCAGGAAATTTCTGTGTTTTTTCTTGTTCAATCTTTTATGACTTATGAGTGCCGGTTTTTGTTTGCAATTAAATTAATCTAGAGAACAAGGGAAGGTGAGAACTCAATTAATTGTTAATTTGATGTGATTATGTAATCAGTGAATATTTTTTTTCATTCATATCTAATGAATTGTTGATGAACATAAAGAACAAGAAAGCCAACAACACCACCAAACCCTTCCGAACAAGCAAACGGCATTTGACTGGTCAAACACGTTGACCATGCACACGTGTTAATTGACTTCTTGCTTAACATATACAGATCTATGTCTTGGTCCTCCAACATGGGTTAACTCAACCATTTGACATGGAACTTCACAGTTAACACGTGTCTAAATTTAGACGAGTTTTTAAGCATATTCAAATCATCAAATTGTCCAAAATGTCCTTGCATGTATAGATGGATTTTTTTTTTAATAAAAAAAAATGAAATGGTAAAATAGTGTATTTTTTTTCTTTAGAATTTAATCTCAGAGAGGGAGACAATGCAAAACCCTAGTCTCCTCTTTCAAGATTTGCTCATGTGCTCCACCAATTTCAAGGTTTTGGAGTCCATTATATGTTATCCTTCAACCTCAAGCAACCTCCACCAACTAAATTCTATGACTACTTTTTCATTCTTGGATGGTCCTCATTCTCCCATTCGTAGCTAGGAAATATATAATTCATGGAAATTAGTGAAGTTTGTTTCAAGCCCTGGCATGATTTATGGTTAGATTTGCGTCTCTTATAAATATAAATAAAGTAAATAAATAAATAAAAAAACTAGTTTTGAGTCATCTGCATCCAGTTTGATTAGCAACTAAAAAAAAGTTATATTTACTTGTCTAATTAGCGAACTAATCCACTAATAAAAAGTCATTAAAAAAGTTAGACCGGAACTCAACTCTTCAAAAGAGTAGTCCCAAATAGACCAGACTTCTATAGAAGGGCATTTTAGTCATTTCAAAACACCAAAAAGGTGGCAGACTAGTACTGATGCGTACGCGCTTGCGCAATAAGCCCACAGTCAACTCAACATCCAACCCTTAAAATCACCAAAATCACAGAAATGCCACCACTCCCAAACACCTTATAAAACCCAAGTCCTCAAACCCTCCCCTTCTCCATTCAAACCCCCCAAAGACAACACCATAAGAGTTCTCAAACCATGAGTCCTTTGAGATCACCAAAGTTTGTTGTCTCATTCATTCTCATCATCTTAATTTCTTTAGCATGTTTGCATGGAGGCCATGCTGTGAGATCGACGCCGGAGCTCTCCAACGACGAAAACGATGTTTCGAACCGGTTACCGGATTGCTTTGATGGCTCAAGCTTTCATCTTGCTTATCCTACTGATCTCTTTGAGAAGGCAAGGTCTACAATGGTGTCATGGATGGCAAGGTTACCTGCAGGGCCAAGTCCTAAAGGCCCTGGTCATTAGTTTCTTAACAAAAAAATAAATACATTTAGGAGAGAGAGAGAGAGATACATGATCATAGAATATTATTACATGTTAGAATGACACCTTTTTCTTTTCTTTATTTTTTTTTTCTTGATCTTTGTTTGATTTTATGTTCAATTGTTCTTTCATTCTTATGTATGATATTTAAACAATGTTTTAAAATAATGTTGTTGTTGTTGATCATGTTGTTGAATATTGAGAGTTTGGTTGCTAGACGTTCTTCACCAACTTAATTTGATTAGTTCTTTATTAACTGATGCCAAAATTAAAAGAAATATTTGGAGTGAAGAAACCAAATTTATTTGTTTGTAGGAATCTGATTGATTAATTATGCATGTTTTTCAAAGCAAAGAACTTCTCCTTTGACTTTTGTTCCTGTTGTTTGTAATAGAATATTTATTTTTCCATCTATGACTTTTTTTTTTTTATTACATTGAGACTGATTAAGTATTCTTCTTTTTGAGGCACTTTGGGAATTAAGAATTAGTCATGAGAAAACATCATCTGGTGTGGAAAAATTCATCAAAAATACTGTGCTAATAAGTTTAGCGAGAACATTATATACATACCAATGTTTATTTTTTTTTCCAAGAAAATAATTTTTTATATCTGTACTTTGATATTGGTTTGATTTCATGTCCCTTTAACATACTCAATTTGGGTATAATATCAACATCTGCTATTGCGATTTTTTTTAATTATTAATGAAATTATTGACAAAGTTTAGTACATTATGCGGTTGGACAGTCAGATAAAAAATTATTAATTTTCTTATTAAAAATTATTTTAATATAAATATATTTCCTGATTTACACGAAAACAAAAATATTAAAACAACTCAACAAAGCAATGTCAAAAAAAAATTAATACACTCCAAGAAAAAGTCAGACTTGGGATTTGACACATTTCATTGTAAAAAATTCATTTAATCCTTTCATATGATGAAAATATAAATAATATATAATTGGTTATTTATTTTAAAAAAATATTTGACATTTAATTTCATGTGTATAAACAAACAACCAAGCATTTGTTCTTTAGTAATGAAGATATGTGGAGATTAAAGACACATCAATATATGCGATTGTTAAGAGTATCTTAATTTATATTAATTTATCAAATTACTATAAAAATATAATTCTTTTCTAGTATATAGTTATATTTTTAGTTATAAAATTCTGATATTTATTTAGGTTTAAGTATATATAAATATTATTGTTTTATAAATCTTATATATATATATATATAATAGGCCGAATATATCAACTTTAGAGTTATTTTTCCCCTCCCGCCACAAAGTCAGTAGGCATGCACATGCCAGAGAATTTTAAGTTGTGTTCAAATAGAACGGTAATTCATTGTCCCATTGTCAACAAATTTTAGAAATGTGAATAATGATTTTGGTTTTTTTTTTCAAATGAGAAAAACATTTTTTTTTCTTTTTGTATGAATTGGAACTTAGATAATAAGAATTTCAAAGTTTTCAAACATATATATATATATATATATATTGTCTGTGCGAAGCCTGACTTGGAAGGGAATAATATAACGCAAGCAAAACAAGTTGAAATCCTGTACTCCGTCTTATGTTGGTGGGTTGGCAAGCGTTTTATTCTTTCTTCTTAAACAGGACCATATGTTGAATTTTTTTTTATAGTTTTTTTAAATAATTTAGCCAATACATAAACTCTTAAATAATTAATACCCAATGTATATGTTTTCTAATAGTGTCAAAACAACTTTCTCTCAACACAAGCAAAACTGTTTTTGTTAATTTTTTAATAAGATGGACAAAACAATTAGATATATCTACAAACATGAAATTAATATCTTAAAAATACAAATACTCTACGTGAAACATTTGATGCTAATAAATCAAAAAATCATTGACCATTTTATCGTTGTATTTTACGCATAAACTAATCTTAAAAAAAAATAAAAATATAAAAAAAAACTTAGTTTATTAAATATGCTTTATTAATTTCCACTCAAAATAAGTCCATTTATATGTCAAGACTCAAAACAAGACTAAAGCGTCAACTTATTATAATAACAGTACCATAACCATAACAGCCCCACTAAATATTAAAGCCATACTCAATATATATATGTATATGTACCATTTAACAACTAAGACGGTTCCCCGGGTCAACACCAAGCCTGTTACAATAGTCTTTATAGTACCCAATCCGAGAATTAACGGCGGCCCTGTTCTTACCGTCGCACTCATAAGGGCCATTGATGGCTCGGATGGTGGCTCCAAAGTCTTGGTCGACCATCAAGTGCCTGTGCGCGTTGTTAGTCATCCAATACCAAATTGAGCTCTTGAAAGAGACCACCACATCATTGGCCACCTTCTCCGGCTCGTTCAGGCCGTCGAAGCCGATGTCTTGGCCGGCCGGCCCATAGTTGTAGTTCCACGTCAACTGAAGCGGCCCACGTCCATAATACTTCTTGTTTGGTTTGCATGGGTACTGTGTCACTGATGCGTTGCAGTAGTCTTTCCTTGTACCGACTGCTTCCTCAATGAGGCACATGTCTGTCAATACACTTGCAGTCAGATATTCATCTTTTTAGTATATAATCTATAAAAATTGTATATATATATATATATATATATATGACTCATTGTTTACGGTTGTTTTCAGTAACTATTGGTTTTACATCTAACGATTATAATTTATCTAGGTATGGTAATAATAGTGTCAAATACTACTAAACAGTGTAAACAAATATACAATATTTTATAGATTATTTATATAAATAATAGCCACTTGATCATAATCAAACAATTCTCATTCAACATTTTTAGTGAACAATAATCTACATATTTATCTAAATTATATATATATATATAAAACTTACGTGCAGTTTCTTGGGTGACATGAGCGAAAAAAGCAGCGGCCTCCCTTTTCTTATCAGCAATGGTGCCACTGCGACAGAAGTAGGGGTATTTAGCAGCAGCCTGAAGGAAGGCAGAGCGAGTGTAGAACTGTTTGCATTGGGCGATGCCATTAAAGAATGAGTCAGTCACAATGTCACCAACGTTGCCGGTGGGTACGTAGCATGGCCCTTCTCGGCACTTATAGCCGCAGTAGGCCTCTCCTCTGCCGCAATAGCCGTACTCGCTGCAGCACTGGTCCCTTGCACAACCGCAGTTCTGGCCGGAGACGGTGACCAGCACTCCGGCTATTAGGAGACCTTGCATCAAGGTTTGGATGGATGGTGCCATTGTTTAGTACCTAATGATCTTATATTTGATCTTGTTGCTATGAGGAGTTGGATGGGAAATGGATGGGTATTTATATATAAATATATATATAATGGAGGGTTATGATTATTACGTTGACTCTTGACTCGTGACTCTTGACTTGCTAATTAGAAGGGGAAGTCTCATTGGCTCTCATTGAGAAATTATGGGAAAGGCAAGCGTCCTTTACACGTTAAAGTTGCTTTGCAGGAAATTGCAAGGTGGGTGCATGTTCACAAACAGAGAATTATATTGAAGGAGTTGTAGTGTTCATACATGCATGCTTGTTTCATGTTGTACATTCTTCTTCTTTTCACACACTGCTCTCTGATCAGGGAGAATCATCATCTCCCTGGCCACACTAATCAAGCTCCTAACTGTGTTTATCGATAGATTTCCCCCACATATAGTGCATTTTTGCAAGGAGATATTTCAACCCATAAGTTTGGTTTCTTATCAATCTGTCGTTGAAGCTTTCATTATTCATCCTTGTCTGATAATATTTTTTGCATTTATTGCAAAAAATAGTATATGACTATTTCAACCCACTAGTTTGATTTCTCTAGTTTGTATCTATTGCAGAAATAGAACTGACTATTTGGATGTTTATATATTATGGTTTCATGTATATAATTATTGTGTTCCCCAATAGAAGAATAATAACTCATTTCCCTCTATGCAAAAAGAATAAAATAAATTAATATTGTCACTCTATGTTGATAATATTTTTTAATATAGTTTTACAGATGAGAAACTAGTGTATTGATTAGCTAGGCGTGCTTGATTCTAAAAGAAAAACAATTCATAAAAGGTGAATTGTAATACATGATTATGTGATTTTAGTCCTTACTTTCATGGAATATGCTTGTATTCTAAAAAACAAAAGTTTCAAACTCATCTCAAAAGAGTATAACAGAATGATGGCTTGGATGTAAAACCCACCTTTTAATAGCCATCGGATTATCTTTTTAAGATATTTTTTCAAATTTTAAACCTCCCAACCTTATCGCTTGTAAAACCATCTTTTAATCCAGCCCTTAGATTAGATTTTTAATCCTTTATTTATTTTAAACTTTAAACCTTCCGAACCTTATCCCTTATAAGCATTAGATCGTGGGGAGAATGCCTCGGAACTCACGAGAGAATTTCACCGACCCGCATCCTTCTTCCTTAGTTTCGTGAAGTGCCGGTGAGGACGAAAAAAAAGAGAGGATTCATGTTAATTCTTGTTGTGTATTCGGATTTAGGGTTTTGATTGTGTGTTGTTTGATCTCCATAAATAGCCGAGCTTTTATTTTATTCGTTTATTTTGATTTCCAAGTATAGAAATGCATAGTATGTTTTGTCTTTCCAGTGTGATTGGGGATTTTTCCAGGAAAGTAAACCTAGATCTATTTCAGCAAAAATTTCAGATTTTATATAATTGTGGTTGTAAAAATATGACCCTATTGGTGTATTCTCTGCAAAACCTGAAAATTGACGGTCATAATACATAATTTTAGAAGTTGAATCGAGCAAAGTAATCAATAAAAAAGTTATAGGGTTCGATATCAACTAAGTAGCTGCAAATTTTCGGATTTTATAGATTTGTAATTTATGAGATACAATCATATTAGTGCAGCTACGTCAAAAAGTAATCTGTGCAGAACATGGCGTTTGATTAATCTTTTTGATGGTGTTAAAGGTTGAATAAGGCAAGATGCAAAATACGAAAGTTGTTCCTGATTGAATTAAATATCTACTCCTAAAATATCATGTTATTTGAGGATGTATTTAGAGAGATATGCATGTTCAAAGTGTAGTATATGATTTTACTGATTTTCAGAAATAGATGAACATTCAAATTGATGCTATAAATTCAACAGTATCCTAATAAGTGTGAATGTTGGATATGTCATAGCTTTGTCTGTCTAGTTTTCATTAAAAAAAGAATTTTATGATTTGGAGGATGGTAGACAAAACTATGCATGTTTTGGTCCTCAATGGTCAAAAATCCTAATTTAGAAAATAATATCTTGACCATTTTTGCATTTATACCCTTCTGAAAACTTCTTTTGCATTACCCTTACTCATTAGCCCTTAACTTTAGCAGCATCATTAGGGTTTTGAAATCTTTCGTGCATACCCTGAAATTTTATATCTTTTGGGTGATTTAATAAGTTCTTGTCCCAAATTTAAGACTCGACCAAAAGCTTTGAATTAGTGTCAGAATTGGATTTCGAATTAGTCATGCAAGTAAACCACATATAAATTCTGTATAAGTATATATTTTTCAACATTTGCTTAAATACTATTTTGATTATTTCTTGTATTATTTTTAATAATTATATTTTTGAATAATTTATTCATTCAAGTTTTTCATAAACTATGTATATTATATATTTTGAGTTATATAAATTTATTTTACAACCTGTTTGTTAAGTTATTTGATTTAAAAATAATTGGCTTATTTTGATATACGAAAAATGGGATCATGCAAATGTTAATATTTTTGTTTAGCGGATTATTCTGTTTCCACTCAGTTTAAACCTTGCTATTCTGTTGTTTGTGAACATCAACTATTTTGATCTATAAATTGTAGTCCCCAATTAACTTTGCAATAACCCTGTCATTGGGGGTTAAACACTGACCGTGTCGACATGAATTCTGATTCTGATAAGAGACTATAGTTTCGCACCGTTCCATCGGTGGAGAATAACGGCTTCTGATATTCTGGCTCGGGTCGCCGAGGATAAATAAATGAACTCTGATATTCTGGCTCGGGTCACCGAGGGTAAACAAATGACCTCTGATATTTTGTTTTTGGCATTAGTTATTTGGGGGACATATATACCTGGTCATTGAAAACTTTGTTTGCCTGAAATGTTCTATTGTCTGAATTTTTATTTTTGATATTTACTATATAACCTTACTTTTAAGTACGTTTCTGAAATATTCTGAAGTCTGGGTTTGGATTCTGATGATTTTTGTACAACATCGCATATGAGCATGTTTTTGAAAGTATTGAATTTTTGTGATCCCTATATTACTATTGGCTTTTAGTGGTTGCTTACTGGGTTGTTTAGCTCATTAATAGTTGCTCTATCTTTTTCATATCAAGGGTAGGTGTGTGGTGACTAGCTTAGCAGAGACCGTTGAGTGATCACCAGGTGGCTAGCAGGAGTTTAGTTTTCTGTTTAATAAGTCTGTTGTCTGTTAAGACCTTTAGTATTCTGTGAATCTTGGCTGTAAACCCGATTATTTTTCATTTCTCTAATTCTTTAGTTTTGTTTGGAATTAGTATATTATTATGATTTATATCTGAGAGACAGGTATTGTGGCCTTGTGTGCCCACTTGGTCTCGGCTTTGTGGGCATACGGCCGTTTGTCGCCGCTTCGAGTCCGGTGAGCCAGGTTCGGGGCGTGACAATTAGCCTATGTAACTTAATTAGATCTCTGTGTTTCAGAAAAAAGGCATTAAAAATGAGATTCACATAACAATATGCATATTTTTTTTATGTGATATGTGGCACATCACATAAATATTATGATAATTCAATCTTGTGACCCAATTTTGAATGAATTTAAACTATTATAAACTAGGTTTCATGGATTTGGTATAGAAAATTTGTGACTAGATATTTTGTCATAAAACCAGGTAATTCCTAATAAAAACTCCTTTGTGAATAATAGCATGTAAAGCAACAACAATTCCAACAAGAACCGACATTTTCATGAATACCACCTCTTGAGACAGACAAAATTAGTAAGACAAAAATTTTTTTACCAGTGAGGTGCTTTGATGCTACTTATGACAAGTGACAACCAAAGTTATTGATGACTAGCTATTTGGCACGTGAAAAATGTGCTAATGATTATTTTAAAATAAAAATTAAAATTAAAAAATTAATAATTTTTTAATTGATTAATATTATTATATTTTTACTTGAGAAAAATATTAAATCACTGCAATATGAATTAATACACCCTATTCATTTGCCAATCACATACATTTTTCTTTGATTATAATAGTAAGATAAATAAAAATTATAAAAAAAAAACTTAATCTTTGGAAAAACTAAAATCTTTAAATTCCATCCTACATAAATTTAATTTTTTTTATTTTTCCATTAATTCTTAAAAAAATTTCTATGTGTTTTATGCATTCTTTTATTTTTCTAACTCCTAATCTTTAAATCATACCAGTGCTTCAACAGTTGAAGGTACTAAATTGCTACTTGTTTATGATAAAACTCTAATGCCCGTGATTCCATTATAACCAATAACAAGTAAAGTAACAACTTCTAGAATTTTATTGTTAAAAAAAAATAAAAAAAGAAGACGAGAAGCGGAGACTCCAACAGCTCCCTCAAAAACCCACCAAATCAGCTAGTTTAATTTATTATTAATTTTAATGTTTAATATTTTTTTTATTTTTAAATTTAAAATAAAAAAAATTTAATAATATATTCAATGTCCGACTCATGGGCCAGCTCATTGGATCTGCCCAAAAAAGTTCTAAAGGGCACCTTCATATGGTCTGTCACTTAAAAACGATATCGATATATAATTCAAATGTTGACTTTGGATTAAACTTGGGCCGATCTTGGGTCGGTCTCTAGACCTTGGTGGGCCAAATGATGAGAGTGAAGGTGCCACGATACTTAATGTTTTTATTTATTTTTGGATTTTCTATCTAGTTGACTGCCATCCAAGATTGATGCTTTTCGGTGGGTTGAAGGTGATGATGATGGCGGTGGTGACGGTGATTGATGGTTGATTGATTGATAAAGATGGTTGAACAAAGTTTTGATTGATTTGCTTTAAGATTTGCTGCTGATTTGTGAACTGATCTTCATTAAAAGCTACACCAAATCATCTTGGCGTGCTTGAGCTGTTAGTATCCCTGTTCTTATTTGGTAGTAATATATATACGTATAATAAATATATCACTCTTTTCTTCATATATGAAAGGAGAAGCATTTGCTGAGAAAAGTGACCATTATTTTCTTTGGTAGTTATCACCTTCTATGTGCCAGCTACCACCAGCGGAGGCTCACGGAAACTCTAGTTTGTTCAATTTTTTAAATGAATATTAATTTGGTAATCCAATTTTAATTCAATTAATAATACTATTTAAAATTCAATATTTTTCAATAGAATTAAATTCTTATGTTATTAAATCTTCTTATAAAGGTAATTACAGTGAGTCAGTACTTCAGCCAATCCTTTACTTACCTAGCAATGATTTGAAAGTTGCAAGAAAATACACAAAGAGATCAGTCATGCATGGCCTGATTTGAGTACCAGCACTTTAATAAGGATAATTTCGAGAGACATGATTGATAGATAGTGAAAAACAGTTGCATATCTTGATTTTAATTTTTTCCATGTTTTGAGACTTTTTTTCCTTTTTTTTTTTTTAATTTGTTGAATTAATTAATTAGCATGAGCATATTGGTTATCAACTTATCATAATAATATACGGTTAATATGGAGATCGATAACTTAGCCCAACCAGCTTGGTTCAAGGGATAGAAATATGCATGGATTGTTTAAGCAAGTGATTCCCAAATTTGAACGTTTAATGGGAAAACAAAATTTTGGAGAACGATTTATTTTTTATAGAACCATTAATATTTTGCCAAAAAAAAGATGGGACGAATGGGTCGGAATTTCATAATTTTGGTCCAAAGATGGTTCACTTTCACAAGCACATCATATTATTAAGACAACCAGGTATATATATATATATATATATATATATATATATATATATATATATATATATATATATAACAAAGACGCACTCAAATACAGTACAACATAAAGCTAGTCGTACTACATGACTTTTCACCTCCTATTTTTGAACTCACTTATTTTTGCATGCACGTAGAACAACAACATCTAACAATAAAGATTAGCACCAGGGGACACACCAAATTGGCGACAATAATCCCTGTAGTATCTGACACGCGCATTGACAGAGTCAGGACTCTTTCCATTGCACTCAATATCACCATTAATGGCTTTGATGGTGGCTCCAAAACCCTTACCAGAAGTCATGGCAGAGTGAACATTGTTCATCCAGAACCAGAGTGAAGCCTTGAAGGATATGATCCGGTCATTGGCCACCTTCTCCGGCGTGTTGAGGCCATCAAAGCCGATGCTCTTCCCGGCGGCGCCGTAGTTGTAGTTCCACGTCAGCTGAAGAGGGCCACGTCCGTAGTACTTCTTCCTTGGATTGCATGGGAATTGCTTGTCACTCTTGTCACAGTAGTCCTGTTTTGCCCCATTGATTTCATTGATATGGCAGAGATCTATATATGATGACGGTGCCAAAAGTTTATTAAATTTGTCAGTTTAAAAGAATCATTTTACGTATCATATGTACATGCATGAAAATTTTCAATGAATAATAACTTACGTCCAGTTTCATGGGTGACATGGGCGAAGTAGGCGGCGATCTCTCTCTTCTTCTCGACAGCCGTTCCAGTAGTGCCAAACCGAGGATACGAGCGCGCAGCGGTCAGGAAGGCAGCGCGCGTGTAGAACCCTTCGCCATCGCACCCGGCCCCGGCTTTCGACGCAATGTTATTATAGAAACTCTGACTCACAATGCCAGCCACTGTGCCACCACCTCCACCTCCACTTCCACCGGAAGTCTGGTGACACGGCCCTTGTTTGCATCCTTGCCCGCAGTACTCATTGCCAGTTCCACAATACCCATATTGGCTACAGCACAACCCAGGCGCGCAGCCACAGTTCTGAGCGAGAACAGAGTACTGCCACAAATGGCCAGAGAGAACTCCGGTGATCAGGAGAGTTTGAAGGATGGTAAGGCGATTGAATGCCATTTTCTGAGGAGTTGGAAGCGCAATGGAGTGGCATTTATAGATGGGCGAGTGTTGTATATGATCATGTGTCCCTTAATACTTTGGATAAGATGCAGGTATAGTGTTGCATTTGTTGGGTTATTGACTGAGGAAAAGATGGATGAGGGGCAGGCGGCTAAGCTGACAGAAAATCTGTGAAGAAGATCCATATCTACAGCCACGTACACAGGAGCATGTATGATGCATGAGAATTAAAGAAGTTGTCACATTGTAGTGCTTTGTGTTGTTGCTGTTGTTACTGTACTAGAGTTTTTAATATGTTTTACATCCTTCTAGTGTCTTCTGTTGAGAATTTAAAATATGCATGTATGGTATATAAACTAGAGTATGAATGAATGAAGGTGTGTGAGTGTTTTCTCTGTTTTCTCTACAAAGCCAAAGCTGAGTGTTGCTTTTGTGTTCATATAACTCCTCTCTACTATAAATTTGAGTGAGATAATTTGAGAACAGCATTTGTATTTCTTGCAGTACATATAATGGAGCGGTCCTGGGCTTTTAAAGACGAATTTTTGGATCATATGCTAGAGGTGATGAATGTGAGATCCAGCAAATCTAAACATCTTTATGTGTTCAGTGAATGTCATAGCAGTAACTTTGTGGGAGACCGTGCTGTGTATTTCTAAGCTTTAAATTGATTATATGTTCTTATGTTTTTGTTAGTGAGAATCTGGGAAATTTTAGGGATGTTTTGTAAACAAGAACACGTGTGCACAGAATATGAATTCAGAAGACGTGATCAAATGGTATTCAACTGCCTCTCCGGCAATCATGACATTTGGATGTATATATCACAAGTTTGAATGATCATTGATTAATTTTGAACGTTGATTATTGATGCATGAGATTGCGGTCTGTATTGATTGTGATAGATTGGGACTATTCTAGCACCATGAAATACTTGCTTTTGCTTCATCACTAGCTTTTGCAGCGATGTGATTTATCATGAGTGAAAAATTACTGTTGGGGCAAAAGTTAAAGAAGGGTGGAACGCTTACAATCATAAACTGCATTATGTTTAGAAAATAGGAAAAAGAAATTCGGTCCAGAATTAAAAATTAAAAATTAAA
Organism: Dioscorea dumetorum; assembly: GCA_902712375.1. Taxonomy (NCBI): domain Eukaryota; kingdom Viridiplantae; phylum Streptophyta; class Magnoliopsida; order Dioscoreales; family Dioscoreaceae; genus Dioscorea; species Dioscorea dumetorum. Next base: position 5,774,717 of record CACTHL010000739.1, read on the forward strand.
AACTAAAGACCGCAAAACGAAACCTTTCACACGCGACGAGTCACACCCGACTGCGCACATGCAGACACCTAAACGGAAGAGTCCTTTATCCTACCTTGTGATTTTTAGTTATGTTTATGTAATTATTCTCTTGATTTCATTTTTAATAGACATTTTATTTTTATTATGTTTGGTTTTTTTTTTTAAACAAAAACGATAAACATATATATATTAGTATCTCTATTATATATGACTTATTTACCTCAAATATATGTTTATGTCAAAAAATGTGTGGGTGTGTGCGAATGAGTTATCGTCTCCAACTAACTCTCATCTTGTAGGTACACGTGAGATGGAGTCTTATCCATAAATTATCTTTTTTAATGAGTATTCGAACCATCACCACCTCGCTCATCACACGAGAAATACATGTTACTATCTATAACCACTTGAACAAAGTGGTTTTCGTAGTTTAATCTTATTGTCACCGTGTTTCAGTACACTTTATGTACTTCAATGTATTTTTTTAGATTTATTTTTTAAATAAATAAATAAATACCACACAAAAAGATGACAAGCACGGACGGACACAGGTTACTCTATGGAAACCCAACTTTTCAGTTTTCACTATGTCAACCTAAATGAATGATGTTTGAATCCTCTCCATAGTGTCATATACTTGAAATGTCTTTTTTTTTACTTGTTTATTATCTTCTACTTCTGATGGATCATATATTTCCTCTTTCATAATTTTTGTATTTTCTTATTAGTTTTAACTAAAATAATCATTTTTTAACTGCTTTCATTTTATTAATAAAGTTATAATTAATAGCTCATCCATTTTTATACAAAAGAAGACACGTAAATAAAAGGTATAGAAAGCCCCTTGTCCAAATGTAATTGACCTAATCGGCATCCGGCCGGTCACAAGTGAAGGTGAGCACAGTGATTATATCTTCTCATTTTTGGACTTCTCTTGTGGTCCTGAATTGCATTGAACACTGAGAGAGCAAAGAACATTAATATTAAAAATTATACTTTTAGAATAATTAAGAATTGTGTTTATTGCCAAGTATCAATGAAGCAGGCCAAGCATATCAATGCAATTCCAACAAGAAGTACTTCGGTCGTGGTCCTCTTCAGCTGACATGGAACTACAACTACATAGACGTTCTGGCAAGGCGCTCAACTTCGACGGTCTTAATGTGCCGGAGACTGTAGGCACCGACAGGGTTTTACCCTTAAAGTCTTCTCTCTGGTTCTGTAATGCCAAAAAGTTTCATGTAAAACCCACCGGTTCATCTCAGTCGTCGGATTTTAATTTTTTAAAATTTTTAAAACTTATGGGCTATTTCGCTTACATATCTTATCCCCAATAGCTACCACGATACTATATCGTGGTGAGAAAGCCTCGGATCCCACAAGCGGTGATTTAAATTTGAGACCTAGTCTCATCTTTTTTTTTTGGTTTCGTGAAGTGCCGGTGGCTAGGAGAAGGAAAGAATCTCACCATCAATTTTTGTTCATTACTATTTTGAGGTAATCATCTTTTTTCTCGGATCTAGGATTTTGATTGTTTGTTGTATGAAGACTGGTTTTCGGATTGATCTATTATGCTTTTGTGTTTTGGTGTTAGGGTTTGATTTTCTTTCACTATTGTACTTATTTTTTTTATGTTTCTTTATAGGTTTTGTTTGATTTTTGTTAACGTGGTTTGTGGTTGATATTGTTTCAATGGTTGTTATGGTGAATCAATGGATGTGTCAATGTCTTTAGCATTGACGACTTATGTTAATCAGTCATACGTTTTCAACCTCCATCTATCTGTTGTGATTATTTAGTATGATGTGCATGCTTTGTTGAATGGGATCAGATTAAGTCCACATGAAATTAGGGATGTCTGTCATTGTGCCATGTGAAGTGTTCCTCCGCCCAGGGGCTCTGAATTTAGTAAGTAGAATAATGCTGCTTTTAGTTTTACCTAAAAACTCTTAATTGCTTTTCGAAATCGGGGAATTATCTAGGGTTAAAGTTCTAATGATTGATTGAAGAAATAATGATCTATGTATATATATTTGTAGGTGAAAATCGCCCTGGATTTTCTTTTTATGTTATTTTGTTTTATGTTTAATTAGTTTTAATGTGCGTAAATGATCAATTATGAATTCTAATTCGGTGTGTGGACTGAGAAAAATAAAGGCCTAATGTACTTAATTCATGGATGATAGATGATGATGGACGATGATGATGTCTTCATCACTTATGCTTGAAGGATAAAATTGGTCTATTCTTGCGTATTAAGGATAGAATCAATTCATCGAAAATATTTAGTTCAGAGGAAAAAGTAAAATGTGTGTATGTATGTTGATTACATTGAAAGTTGAATTTTTGTAACACATATATGGAAAAAAAAATACATTGTGCATTCCGGTGTTTGCTTACATAGTTAGTGTTTAGAGCCTGGATCATATTTAACTAGTGGATAATATTTGTAATTATGCTTTGGAATCTAAGTCAAATATAATGTTCATGTTTGGAATCTAAGTCAAATATAATGTTCATGTTATAAAGTCTTTAATTACTCGAATCTTGATTTTTGTGTCTAAATGGGTTCTATAGTTTGGGGATTTTTTCTAGGTAAGTAAACCACATATAAACATGTATATATGTATATATTTCTGATTACCGGAAATAATTTACATAATTACCTAATTACTTTGGGTTTTACTGTTAAAATCATTCATGATATTATATTTAAATGTTTTGGGTTTTAAGATATTGTACCTATTGTTATTTTCAAAACTTATAGATTTTATCTATTTAATTGTTTATTTAATTGATTCTAATACTTCAATTAATTATGTATTCAGTTATTGATTGCCTATATTTTAATTTTTATTGTCACATATTAACATTATCTTATTTTGAAATAATTAGAGTTATATTCATTAGAAAAACGGGATCACCAAATTTCACTATTTCTGCGTTGACAATGATTTTAGACCCGACATATTTTGATACACTTGTAGTCTCCAAATTAACTTTGCAATAACCCTGCCATTGGTGGTTAAACACTGACCATGTCGACATGAACCTTTGACTATGATAAGAAACTATAGTTTCACATTGATCCGTCGGTATAGATAATGACCTTTGATAATCGGCTCGGGTCATCGAGGATAAATAAATGAACTCGACAATCCGACTTGGGTCACTGAGTTTAAATATATTAATTCTGTTGTTTTGATTTTGGCATCAGTTATTTGGGGGACATATATACTCGTTCATTTGAAAAATTATATTTGTTTGAAATATTCAGAAATCTGGGTTTTGCTTATGATATTTATTGTACAACGTCACACTTAAGTATGTTTTTGCAATTATTGAGTTTTTGTGATCCCTATATTTTTGTTTTTAATGGTTGCTTACTGGGTTGTTAAGCTCATAAATAGTTATTCTATTCTTTTAGATCAGGAGTAAGTGTGTGGTGGATAGCTTAGGGGTGACCGTTGAGTGAACACCAGGTGGTTAGCATGAGAATAGTCCTTTTGTTGTGAACCTAGAATTTGCTATTTGTTTAAAATATTGAATCTTGCACTTCTTGTTTTTTTAGACCATAGTTGTAAACGTGGTTATTGTATCCTTTGAATTCTTTGGTTTTCTGAAGTTGGTACTTTGTTATGCTTTATGTTTGTGAGACAGATATTGAGGTTTTGTGTGCCAACTTAGTCTCAGTCTTGTGGGTATATGACCATTTATCGACGCATCGAGTTCGATGAGCCGTGTTTCCGGGCGTGACAGTGTATGAGGCCATAACTTCAGGCCAGGGCTTTGGAGCAACCATCAGGATCATCAATGGCGGGGTTGAGTGCGATGGCAAGAGCCCAGCCCAGATGAATGCTCGAGTTGGATGCTACAAGGACTACTGCTCCAAGTTTGGGGTTGATCCTGGAAATAATCTCACTTGTTAATTAGATCATAATTAATTAATCGTGCATGGTTTTATAATAAGTGCATCCATGCATGCATGCAAGATTGAAACAATAAATTGGTGGGAGATGAGATGCCCCCACTGAGCAATTACATTGTAGGCCATGACTACACTTGGCGTGTTTATTTGGGGCTTAAATCATCTTTTGATGAATAAATAAATTATATATCTTTATATTAATGTGAATTTCTTTTTTTCTATTTTTTTTTTTTTGGGGCGGAAAAAATCAAACATTAGAAGACAATGGAGGCAGGTTGCAAAGTCAAACTACTGAAAAGTAATCTTGAATGAAATCCTTGATTCAAAATTTTGAAATATATTTTTAATGGTAATCAATCTAGGCCTATAACTCTAACAAGACTATTCTAAAAGAGCCAAAATAACCGTGGATAAAATATTTCCGTGGAATATAAGTTGAATTTGTTATGTAAAACTCCAAAAAAACATTATAAAGTTTTTAATTTTCTTTAATATATCTATATATTACGTGTGTTTACTGTTTTTAACAAATAATTTTTAAAAATTTTATCTAACTTCTAAAACAAAAATTTTAAATAAAAATGACCCGTTAGCTCTTATTTTTTTGTTGCTTGAACTTGACAAGTCTATTATATTTCATGTATGTACTCAATTTTATATCCGCTACTAATTTAAGATTTATCTATTTTATTACAAAAACACCCTCACTCTACTCTATTTATTTATTTATTTATTTATTCACAAAATATAAAATTAATGTAGATATTTATTTATTTATTCATCCAACCATGTCCACACAAACAAGGATAGGAGTTGGTGTCTATTTGTTTCCCTCTATTATACATTACCGATGGGCTACATTTAATGTTGAAGTTTTCAATATTATATGAGAGTGATCGACAGGTGTAAAAATATTCATCTTAATTTAATACACTCCATAAATTTATTGTAGTCTCTTGGAGTTTAATAATTTTTTTGTTAAATCAGGCAAACTTTGTTTTAAGCTTAAATGTATTTTTATTCAACTAGGATATATACTCACAAGAGACATAATTAGTCATTTAGGAACAGAAGGTGTATCTATTTAACACATACTAACCTTTTCATAACTTGTCAATTTTTATTTTTGTGCTAGTTGATTATCATATGTAAGATGGTTTAACAAATTTTCAAAGTTCAATAGTAACATAACTCAAAGTTTTTACGGTTAGGAAGAACTTTTAAAAAAATATACTTTGAAAATCTTAATTAAATAATGGTTTGCCTTGGGAGTAATCAGAAGGGGCCCTCTTTGTTTGTTTTTCACATGCTTTTTAATAGAAGTCCCTTTCATTGTTTGTCTTTTGTTACACGTGCTTTAATGTAGGAGACATCAATTTTCAGTCCCACTCAAATTACCTCTCAATGTGTCAATGTCTAATGTACATATTTTTTATTAAAAAAAATAAATGCAAATTTCTAAACATCTGTATATATGCATATGCATTGATAAAAGAAGATCAATCAAAGTATATATGATATTTTTTTCTCCACACATCACTTGAAATTAATTAATAATCCTGTTCCTACACATTCATTTTTTTCCAGATATTTCAATTGGGCAAATTCGAACCAATTCCATCTTTATTTTTTTTTTCTTTTGATAAAAACTACTTCAGATAGTGAAAAAATATTATTTAGATTTCGAGACGAATCCCCAGATGAATGAATTTTTTTGAAATGTTTCACTTTCATCGTCTAAACACATTCTGAAAATTAATTCAATATTTAATGAATTATATATCTCCTTTCAACTAATTTTGAAAAAAAATTATATTCTTTTAATTATCTATTTCAAATACAGGGTACTTCTGTTTGTAGGACAATCTACAAATTTTAATTATAAAAATTAAATTTATTTATTTTGATATATTTTTAATTTTGATATACAAGTAACGAGGGAGAGAACTCTCAACACTCATTCTACCTACTTTCACACCATTGTCTTAATGACAAATTAGTAAGATATAAAGAGGACTATAATATGATTTAAGTAAAGAAGGATAATTAATTAATTAATTAATTAATTAGTCTATTATACACCAAATTAAGATTTAAATATGCATCTTTAAACATGAAGGTAAATAATAGAAATTGGATATAAAACAAACAAAACGATAAGGGTGACAAGAAAAAAGAGGATACATGTGCATGCATGGTCCACTTACTGAAAAGGTTACTGCACCTTTAAATTTAAATCAATTTTTTTTTTCAGATATATTGGGAAAAAAATTAAAAAAATAAATGTTATTCAAAGTTATATCATAGTATATATCCCTTAGGCCCTGTTTGGATAACCAAATATTATGCCATAATTCATACATTATGGCATAATATAATATTTTTACAGAATTATATCATAATGGCTGTTTGGGTATCTAATTTACACTATAAAATTATGTCATAATGTGGGAATTATGGCATAAAAAAATATTCCACTCAGAGTGGAATATTTTTTTTATTTTGAAGTGTGTGATTTTTTCTCATTATAAAGTGGGTGAAATATTTATGTGATATTTTTTTTTATTAACCAAACACGCATTCTGTAATAATAAAATATGCTACAATTTCTGTAATAATTACTTGCATTTTCTACGTAATAAAATTATGCCAGATTTTTTTATTTTGTAACCAAACAGGGCCTTATGTTAGGTTTTTAAGATTTTGTTTTATCTTTAAAACAAGTCTGCATTAATTTTTTTGGATCTATCTTCCCCATTTTAAAACTCTTTGTAAACTAGGAAAATTACCGAATTAGTTTGATTTTTACAATGTTGTTGAATTCCAAGAAAAAATTTTTACATCCATCTGGATCCAATCAAGCATAAAATCTTGGGAAAATCTTTATATATATATATCCCTTGCTTTATTCTCTCATATAACGTTTTCATGGTCATCTCATCAATTTCCAGCCCCACTCAATTTCCATTTAAACATGTGAGGCTTAGATCTTTTGATTCCTTTTTTTTTTCCTTTTTTTTTATTTAAAGTTAAATTAAATCAAGCTTTAGAAACACACTAGGGTCTTTCATTATACATACTATGAAATTAAGTGGGCCTAGCTCTTCAAACAATAATATATATATATATATATATATATATATATATATATATATATATATATATATATATATATATATATATATAGGTAGATAGATAATGTCATGTGCCGATGTTGATTGGTAGAGACAAAAGTTTAAAAAAAAAAAAAAAAAAGAAGAAGAAGAAGATAAGTCCAACGAAAGATGACTCAGCGAAGGACGATGCAATAATGCAGAGATGCAGTGCATCTATAAAACACACTCCAAAGCATTCACAACAAAATGCACAAGCAATGAACGCAATGCATTCATTTAGAATAATGCCGCTCCTTGGAGCTCTCCTCATCGCCGGAGTTCTCTCCGGTGCCATGGCACAAAACTGCAACTGCGACCTCAACATCTATTGCTGCAGCCAGTATGGCTACTGCGGCAACGGCGATGCTTACTGTGGAGCTGGATGCCAAGCGGGGCCTTGCTACCTCCCTTGTGAAGGAACTGGCTCCTTAACAGTAAGTGATATTGTAACTCAGGAATTTTGGGACCAAGCTACATCTCAAGCCGGTACCAGCTGCGAAGGTAACGGCTTCTACAGCCGGTCTGCATTCCTTCAAGCCGCTTCCAAGTACCCAAGCTTTGGCACCACCTGCACCGACGATCACCGAAAGAGAGAGATTGCTGCTTACTTCGCCCACGTCACCCATGAAACTGGACGTACGTGATCATTATTAATTTATTAATCCTTCATCCATGCATACATGCATGCATGCATGCATCTCAACTATATATATATATATATATATATAATATGAGAGATTCAGATGAGATGCTGAAAAATTGGTTGGTTCTTGGTTGTCACTTGTCTTCTGGTTCATATACAGATTTCTGTTACATTAACGAAAGGAATGGACAATATAATAACTACTGCCAAGAAAGCGCAGCGTATCCATGCAACCCTAACAAGAAGTACTTCGGACGTGGGCCTCTTCAGCTCTCATGGAACTACAACTACATCGACGCCGGCAAGGATATCGGCTTCGATGGCTTGAATGATCCGGACATAGTCGCCCGTGACCCGACCATCTCCTTCGAGACTTCTCTCTGGTTTTGGATGAAAAGAGGGGTGCACTACGCCATACTTTCCGACAGCAAGGGCTTCGGAGGCACCATCAGAATCATCAACGGCGGCCTCGAATGTGACGGCAATAACCCAGACCAGATGATGGCGCGTGTGCGATATTATAAGGAGTTTTGTGCCCAGCTTGGTGTCTCTCCTGGAAATATTCTCACTTGTCTCACTTCGAATGTCGCTGTTAGTAAATAATTAAGTGCATGCATGCATGCATTCGCACTTATGTTAGTAAATCAGTGGCCGGTGAGATGCAACTCCGTCGGTTGCGTCTCTTTTACATATTGGCATCCCTAAATAAATGCTGATGATGAATGAGAAAATCTTTAATGTTGCTAATTAATGTCCTTCCCTCATTTTATTTTCAGTGAGATTCTTTTAATTACAAGTAGGAAAAAATCAATTCTGCAGCGTGATAGAGACACGAATGGATGGAAATATATATAAACTCCCTGCCTGTATATATCTTTGATTTTTTTGATTTTTTTTTTAATAATATTTGTCGAAAACAGAAAGAAAAAAGAATCTTTAATGATTGTGCATCATTAAAAGAAAAACAATTCACAGATAAGATAAATATGATAAAATTTAATATATATATATATATATATATATATGGTCTTTGCGATGTGATTTGTTCGCCGGATAAATTTAATATAATTACAATGCAGCTTCTCAATACATGTTCAAGCCTCTTTCCGCAGTACTCCAGCATCATCATTTAAGCTTTGGATTTATCAATGACCTTAATTCAAATCTCTCACGCATGCAATAAATGAGTGGTAAATGGTGGGCCTGTATATATTTATATATTATCATTATAGTTCTTTCTAGGTGTCATGTGGCAGTAATATTGACAGATAAATAATTAATATGTAAATAATGGCCCAGGGAAAAGTCTCGATGCTCATTCTAATTACTTAAACGCAAACACTTGCGAGATTATTTCACAACCATTAATTAAAATGATCAATTAAAACCAAACTAGAATAAAAGTAATTAATATTGCATGATTGGTGATTAAAAAGCCACATATACAAGATTGCAGTAGTCTTATAATTGAGGCCCTAAAGAGATGATTGGAGTAGTCTCACTCTTGAGCGGTCCCTATATCTATATCACTATATGTGTTTTTACCATGGCTCTTTCGTAACATTGCAAAAGGAATAAATAAATTATATTCATATTAATTCTAGATATATTTTTAGTGGAGCAAATTGATTCTAAAAGCTGGTGAAGTTGCCTTAGATTCATCCAATCTTGAAAACCAAACTTTTGATTATTTGAGATGTTGCTAAATAATGTTGCCAAATGAGATAAGGAAATTAAAAATTAACACCCAATAAAATTATAATAGTTAGAGGATGCAGTTTTCATAAATTCTTGATAAAACATTTGTTATACTTTATGTCAGATGAATGTGTACGAACATGATTATTAATTAATTTCTAGTGATCCGTGCTTCTAATTAATAAGTGATTTATCAATTTTATGGGAGAAAAGTATCATATTTATTTTGATTCATCTCCTTTTATCAATGCATATGCATATAGATGTTCAGAAAATTGCATTTGTTTTTTTTTTAAATAAAAAAATCTGTACCTTAGACTGTAAAACCACGTTTTTTTTTAAAAAAAAAAAAAGAGAAAAACCAATCAAATTTTTCTTAATTTAAAAAATCTGTTTTAATTTTTAAATTTTAAAAAATCTCTTAGCCTTATCCCTTCTAACAGAGATTCGGGAGAAAAATCTCGTAACCTACGAGAGATTTTTCCCGAGCCCTAGCCTCGCCGTCTTGGTTTTCGTGAAGTGCCGGCGACAAGAAAGAGGAGAGGATTTCACGTCGGGTTTTTCTCCCAATTTCTTGAGGTAAGCAATCTTCTTCTTTGATCTAGGGTTTGATGAGTCAATGTCTTATGGTTCTTGATTTGTTTTTTTATAAAAAAATATAAGAGCATGCTTACTTTTGATTTAAGCTGATGAAGGGTAGAATGCTGGTAATCAGATTTGTTGTTCTTGAAAAATATCGGCATGATGAGACTACCGGCACTCTTTCTAGTTATTGTTGCTCTTGAGTTTTGGGTTGTAATATGTCTAAGGGTTTTCTTATTGTTCTGGAGGTTGAATTGGACAACTTGATATTGGCTATGTCCCTCTAGATTTAGTCTACCCTCAGTATGGTTATTTGGTTTTACACAAATAGGTTGCTGGTATAATACTTAGAGGGGCATGACTTGTCGTCTTGAAGACCAATTAAGCGTGTTAGGTTATCAGATTAGCTAATGAATTAGGTTTTACGTTGCTTTGCTTGATTACACAGACAGCCACATTCAGTGTTTGATAGTATTAGTTAGCAAATTGGATTTTGTTAATTGTGCTTTGTGTGATGTTTATATGAACCCCCACTATTGCAGTTGTGTATAGGGGTTTGATAGCCATTTAGCACAAAATAATGTTTGTTTATTAGTAAATTCAACAAATAAAATTTATGTAGATATTTATTGATATGTCTGTCCGCCACTATATATTTTTATTTATATGTCAGTAATATATATATATATATATATATATATATATATATATATATATATATATGTTTTAATTATGGGTTTGAGCTTAGGGTGCTTGTAGGGTAAGAATTAATTCATTGTGTATTCGGGTGTCAGCTTGCATAGTGAGTGTTAGAACCTGGATCATGTTTGTACTTAAGTTTGTAAGCTAAGACAAGTGCAATGTTTTTATTATAGGACCTGTGCCTGAATCTTGATTTTTGTGTCCGAGTGGGTTCTGTAACTCAGGGATATTTTCGAGGTAAGTAAACCACGTATATACCTTATATTTGTATTTATATAAAATTTTTGATTTCTGAAATTATTTACATAATTATTTAATTATTTGGGTTTTATTGTGAAATAAATTTTCACGATATTATATTTAATTGTTTTGTGTTAAAATGTTAAGCATATTATTATATTCAAAATGATTGATTATTTATGCACTTATTTATTTATTTATTTAATATTTATTCAATTGATTTGAATATTTTTTTTTCATTATGTATTTATTCAATTATTGAATAATTATTGTTGACAGTGATTTTAGAACCGACATATTTTGACATAGCAAATTATAGTCCCCAACTAACTTTGCAATAACCCTGTCATTGGGGGTTAAACACTGACCATGTCGACATGTATTTCTGATTCTGATAAGAAACTATAGTTTCGCACCGTTCCGTCGGTGGAGAATAACGGCTTCTGATAATCTGGCTCGGGTCACCGAGGGTAAATAAATGAACTCTGATAATCTGGCTCGGGTCGCCGAGGGTAAATAAATGACTTCTGTGTTTTGTTTTTGGCATTAGTTATTGGGGGACATATATACCTGTTCATTGAAAACTTTGTTTGCCTGAAATGTTTTGATACCTGGGTTTCGTTTTGTTGATATGTATTGTACAACATTACTTTAAGTACATCTTTGAAACCCTCGAATTTTGTGACCTTATATTACTATTGGCTTTTAGTGGTTGCTTACTGGGCTATTTAGCTCATAAATTGTTGTTCTGTTTCTTTTCAGATCAAGATTAGGTGTGTGGTGGCTAGCTTAGCAGGGATTGTTGAGTGAGCACCAGGTGCCTAACAGGAGATTAGTTTTGTTTAATAAATCTGTTATTTGTCAAAACCTTTAGTATTCTTTGAATTTGGGTTGTAAACCAATTATTGTTTGTTTCTCTAATTATTTAGATTTGTTTGGAATTTAGTGTATTATTTTGGATTTGTATTTGAGAGACAGGTATTGAGGCTTTGTGTGTCCACTTGGTCTCGGCCTTGTGGGCATACGGCCGTTTGTCGCCGCTTCGAGTCCGGCGAGCCGGGTTCGGGGCGTGACATAGACATTGACACATTGAAAGGTAAGTTAAGTGGGACTGAAAATTGATGTCTCCTTCATTAAAGCTAGCACATGTAAGAAATAATAAACAAGGAAAGGACTTCTGATAAAAATCATGTGAAAAACAAAGAAAGAGGGCCCCTTCAGATAACTCCGAAGGCAAACAATTATTTGGGAATTTAGGAATCTATTTATAAATATTTAAGATTTTAAAAGTTATTTAAAAGTTCTTCGTAACAGTAAAAGCTTTGAGTTATTTTACTATTGAACTTTGAAAAATATTTAAACCATCGTACACACAGTAATCAACTACAACAAACATAAAAATTGACTAGTTATGAAAAAGTTAGTATGGGTTAAATCGATACTTTTTTTTATTATAAATGACTAGTTATGTCATTTGTGAGTATATCCTAGCTGAACAAGAATCTTTTTAGACATAAAAAGAAGTTTGTCAAGTTTAATAAAAAAATTATTAAGCTCTAAAAAACTAGTCTAAATTTATGGAGTATATTAAACTAAGTTGAATACTTTCACACCTGTCACTCTCATTTAATATTGAAACTTTCATATTAAATCTAGCCCATCAATAATGTGTAATAGAGGGAAATAAATAAACACCAACTCCGATCCTTGCTTGTGTAGATATGGTTGGATGAATAAATAAATAAATAAATATTTACATCAATTTTATATTTTATGAAAAAAAAATAAATAGAGTGAGAGAGATTTTTTAATAAAATAGATAAATTATAAATTTATTAGAGAATATAAAATTGAGTACAATCATGAAATATAATAAACCTGTCGAGAGTTTAAGCAACAAAAAAAAAAACTAAGAGCTAAGTTGCCATTTTTATTTGAAATTTTTGTATTTGAAGTTAGATAATATTTTCAAAAATTATTTGTTAAAAGTAGTAAAGACATGTAATACATTCCATGGAAATACCTTATCCACACATTCAATTTTTTCTTTAAAAAAAAAAAAGGTCGTGTTTAAGATATTATAGGGTGAGCACTATTTTGGCTCTTTCAGAGTAGTCTTGTTAGAGTTATAGGCCTAGATTGATTAAATAGTTACCATTAAAGATATATTTCAAAATTTTGAATCAAGGATTTCATTCAAGATTACTTTTCAGTAGTTTGACTTTGCCAACCTGTCTCCATTGTCTTCTAATGTTTGACTTTTTTCCGCCCAAAAACGGAAATTCACATTAATATAAAGATATATAATTGATTTATTCAGCAAAAGATTATTTGAGCCACAAATAAACACACAAAGTGTGGTCAGGCCTACAATGTAATTACTCAGTGGGGGCATCTCATCTCCCACCAATTTATTGTATCAATATTGCATGCATGCATGCATGCATGCATGGATGCACTTATTATAAAACCATGCACGATCAATTATGATCATATTAACAAGTGAGATTATTTCCAGGATCAACCCCAAACTTGGAGCAGTAGTCCTTGTAGTATCCAACCCGAGCATTCATCTGGGCTGTGTTCTTGCCATCACACTCAACCCCGCCATTGATGATCCTGATGGTTGCTCCAAAGCCCTGGCCTGAAGTTATGGCCTGATGCACCTTTTTGGCATCCCAGAACCAGAGAGAAGACTTGAAGGATGTAATCTTGTCGGTTCCTACAGTCTCCGGCGCGTTAAGGCCGTCGAAGTTGAGCGCCTTGCCGGCGTCTATGTAGTTGTAGTTCCATGTCAGCTGAAGAGGACCGCGGCCGAAGTACTTCTTGTTGGAATTGCATGGATATGCTTGGCTGGCCTGGCAATAGTTTTGGCTTGCTCCATTGATTTCTTCAATGTAGCAAAAATCTATATATATATATATATATATATGAATTAGATTTCATATAAAAGTTTTAAATGCATATAAATCATGAGATTGATAGATAGGAGACTATATATAAGACATGAATTATGAACTCATGGTTGCAAGTCTAACAGTCCAAGCTTTAGTCATAAACATAACAAGTAGTTATTCGTTAGAGGTTTGAACTGATTTTAATTCTGCATTAATTTGTTAGGATCTAGAGCCAGAAATGTATAGACACTAGCTGGGGCCGCCTACACCTTTTAAGACTATATTAATTGAGTTCAGAACGTCAGTTACTATTACTTGAGTAATTTCTTAGCCATTTCACATTAAGGCCAGGGGATACAATTAAGACTATATATACTATAGTGCCCTACTTTGCTTTGAATAAATCTAACTAACTAAATGGTAGTTAATTATCATGAATTCAATCTAATGCACTGCATGTATAAATATATAGAAGAAGGTGGTCCTGCATGAATAAAGGATATACGTTGAAAGTTAATTAGTAACATTATATATATAATATAAAAGAACCTACGTCCGGTCTCATGGGTGACATGGGCGAAATATGCAGCAATCTCCCTTTTCTTCACATCATCGGCGCCGGTGGTGCCGAATTGAGGGTACGCCGAAGTCGCAGTGATGAAAGCATCACGCGTGTAGAAGCCCTTGCCGGCACATCCAGCTCCTGCTTGATTTGCAATTCCGTCGAAAAAAGACTGAGTTACAATATTACCAACAGATCCTCCACTACTGCCACCGCCACCACTGCTATAGCAAGGCCCTTGTTGGCACCCGTCACCGCAGTAGGGGTCACCGGTGCCGCAGTAGCCATACTTGCTGCAGCAAAGGTTGGCTGCACAGCCGCAGTTTTGTGCCACTGCCGAGCGGAAGAGAGGGCCGGAGAGAGCTCCGGCGATAACGATAGCTTGAAGGAAAGTTATCATAACTGAATGCATGGTTTACTAGTTTTAATTTAGTTATGAAGGGTTGGAATGCAGATTGGAGGGTATTTATAGATGAAAAAAGGTTTGAATTTCTTGTGCATGTTTGACTTTTCTTTGCTGATTCATCTCTTAATTTAGCTTATCATATCTCGCTAGTCATGTTGTTTGTACGTTGAGAGTTAGCTTCAACCTGAATATTTAGGCATATTAAAAGAATATTGAATGTTTGACTGCTCTGCACGTTGGGTTGCGTGTAAATTAGGGTGGTGGAATGGGACCGGCAATGTATGTGGCGAAAAAAGCCATCAATGAAGAGGGGACCTTGTGGAAACTTAAAAAAACTTCTAGATCTGGCAGGTTTACATGCATGTGGAAAACCTTTGTTTGTATTCTTTTTCATGCTTAATTTCCATTGTTTATCTTGACTCTAATGGCGCGTTTCATTGATGGCTTGACTTCAGAGGCAAAGTTTGAAGATGATAAGTCTTTCATGTGCAAGCGATTAATTGATCCATTCTCATGATTTCGTTGAGTTTTTAAGGGATAAGAATGTGGAAAAAGCCTTGGAACTTAATTATGTTCTAATGCTTTTTGATGACCGAAGTTCGGCGTTTGATGGTAAGGCCGGATATATATAGAAAAATGACTTGTAACTTTATCATAGACCTAAGTTTGGTGCTAGATGTTATCAATATTATAGAAAACATCTTGTGACTTTATCTGTTCTTTTTTTCTTTTTTTCCTTTTTTTGATTGAACTGGGCCGGTGTTAAATGATACGATACAAGAACAACAAGAACAAAAGCCATCAGTCATAACCAAACATTTGGTACTTTGACTTTATAATTAATCTTGTTCTTCCACTTTATCTTATTCTTATCACAAAAAAAAAAAAAAGAACCAAAGGATTAGATAAACACGCATCTCATTACAAATTTTTTTAATACCTAATAAATGAACTTTTCAATTTTTTTATTATTTTTAATCACCGTGCATGGCTGGATCAAGCAGGTCAAGATGGCCATCAGCTCATCAGATAAACAAATCAAGGAAAATAATAAAAATAATGTTTTTTTGAAAAAATGACAAAACATGAAAAAAACTATATTAGAGTTCCATGAACTGATGATGTATATGGAAGCGGCTTTCACCCCGCAACGGTCACAAAAGCAAAGTTCTCATATACATATAACAATTACATATGGTCGATTAGAAAAAATACATACATACATACATACACATATATATATATATATATATATATATATATATATATATATATATATATATATATCACATAAAATTTACCTACAACTTGATTGACATTCAGTACTCAAAAAATGATAACTCAAACGACAACCGGTTCTCAATTTTTCAACATGTGCATCCAGTTTTATTTACTAATTAATAGTACTTAATTAATTTCAGTCACACGCACACATTCATTATTCTCGTTGTAATAATTTATTATAAGATGCATGCATGGATGCACTTAATTACCGTTGTAATGATTAACAAGTGAGATTATCTCCAGGAGACACACCAAGCTGGTTGCAATAGTCCTGATAGTACTGGACACGAGCATTCATCTGATCTGGGTTGTTGCCATCACACTCAAGAGCTCCATTGATGATTCTGATGGTGGCTCCAAAGCCCTGGCCAGTAGTTATGGCCTGGTGCACCCCTCTAGTATCCCAAAACCACAAAGCAGACTTGAAGGATATGACATTGTCATTGGCCACCGTCTCCGGCGAGTTCAGGCCGTCGAAGCCGATAGCCTGGCCGGCCGGGATGTAGTTGTAGTTCCAGGACAGTTGAAGTGGGCCACGGCCGAAGTACTTCTTGTCAGGATTGCATGGATATTCTTGGCTTTCCTGGCAATAGTTATTGTTTGCTCCGTTTATTTCATCAATGTAGCAGAAGTCTGTGAACCAGAACAAATAACAGTCCGTACTTCTTTAGAATATCTTCCTATCATGTATATATATATATATATATATATATATATATATATTACATTAAAATTTCCAGCCAAATGCATGGATGGAGTACTGTTTGTGTGCAGGGCGGGTGTTAGAGAAAATGGGGCCCCTAAACAAAATTATAAAAAATAATTATTTTTATTAAATAATAAATTACATAATAAAAATAAAAAAAATGATTACTATTAATTATTACGATAAATAAAATATTAATCTGGAAAAAAATATGGGGAAATATTTCTAGTATTTTATTTAATTGCATAAAAAAAGAGAAAATCAATTAAAGTTCATTTTTCTTGCTTTTTGAGATACAAAATTATCAATTAAATTATGATATTTTAGTTGTGATACCAAATTTTTTCAATAGAAATAATGGTTAATCCATTTAATCTTTCTTGTGACATAGTTGATCATAAAAATGATTTTATTAACTTCAATTTTGAAAAACTTCTTTCTGCTTAAGCAATAATAATATGTATAGTTAATAATATTCTATAAGCAATCCAAACATTTGGAAATGAGTTTGGTTTTTTTTATAATACAAAGTAACGTTAGATTCAAGTCCCAATATTAACTTTATTAATCCATTTAATAGATTATAGAACCATGTGCCATCATAAATATTATTAAACCAAATTTATTATAAAATTTACATTTTAAAAAAACTTAAATTTAAAACCAAGTGTCAATATTAACTTCATTAATTTATTAATAGATTATAATGCCACCAAATTTATTAGATATTGATATATCATGAATTAATTAAGATAAATTTTATAGTTTAAAAAAATTTAAATATCAAGATCATAACTATGTGGATAGATATTAGATAATAATAAATAAAATTTTTAAATATAATTAAAAGAATTGTGGGGCCTTATTATAACAATAAATTTATTGGATATTAATCAAGGCATGTAACTTAAGTTAAGTTACTAGGTTTTTGAAAATCCAGTATTTGTTTCTTTTAAAAACCCATGTAACTCGAATTACATCTAATAAAGGATTTGGTTTTACATCCAAATTGCCGTAAAACCAAATCTCTTATCTTTTTGTTCCCTCATATGTGAGTGATCAACTAAGAAAAAACAAATATTATTAAACATTTATGAATAGTAAAATTTTATAAAATTTAATAATAAATTTATAATTTATTTAATAATTAAAAATATTAAATAACTTGTTAAAATTAGATAAAAATCTTATAAATGCATTTTTTGGGTTAATAATTAAATTCAAAATTTTAAAATATAATAAAATTTAATAAATTTATAATGAATTTAAATTTAATAGATAAAGTAATTAATATTCACTTAAAATTATTAAAATAATATTAAATATTATAATATAGTATTTTCAGATACAACTAACCAAACACTAGATTTGACATGAATTTTAAAATCCAGATATTTCCAGTTACACTGTAATTAAAAAGCCACTGCATTTAAAATTACATTCAACCAAACACCACCTAAGTGTAATTAGTAAACGGTTAGTTTTTTCCACCATAAAACATTTCTTTCATTTCTTTCATAAAAGAAAACTTTATGGAACAAAGAAAAACTACATGATAATTAACCATGGTAAATTATATGGATGAGACTCAAAGATCAGCATGTAATTATATATAAAATTGGGGAGTGAAGTTGTTTTCACACAAATCTGACACATTCTAATTTTTCACCTGCAGGTCAACTGGAAAATGGAGTCAGTTTTATTAATTATAATGCACTGATTTTCTGATATATTCCATGGTTTTCAAATCCGGATGGGACCGGCCAGTCTGATCGGGTTCACCCCGAACCGGGCTTAAGACCGGCTCGGTCCATCCCATAAATCCGGATTTCAAAAACCCTTGGGTTGAATCGGTGACCCAGTCTGTTTCTCAACCCGGTTTGCATTGTTATTTTATATTTTTTAAAATTCTTAATTCATATTAAAATAATATAATATATTAGTAATACTAATATCAAAATATGTTAAAAGTCTAAACATCAACTTGTTTAGATCTTCACAAATCAAAATATAAGCATGAAAAAGACATCTAATATTTTATTTTGTGGAGATGTCAATATTTTTGTGTTTGTCAATTATGGGAGCAGAGCTACTTGTGAGCTATTCGAGATAGGCTCGGATAATATTCGAATTCGATTTGAAATTCTGTGAGCCAAGCTCGAACTCGAGCTACCGAATAGTTTTACGAGTCGAGCTCGAGCCTCAAAATACCCAACTCGATAGGCTCGAGCCTAATCGAGCTTTCAATATATATATATATATATTATACAACCTTTAGAGGGAGTTCCATGAAAATCACAAAAATAAGGGACTCATTTAAAAATACAAAAAAGCTCATATTTACAAGCTTTGATTCGAGCCTAGTAAAGCTAACAGGATGTCGAGCTTCACGAACCAAGCTCGAGCAGCTCGAGCAAAGCAAACTAAGGCTCGAACGAGCTCGAGCCGAGCTTCGAGCTTTACTTATGAGCCGAGCTTGAGCATGTTAATACTCGGCTCAGCTCATTTACAACCCTGCTTAATTTGTGAATATTTGTATGCTCATCAATTATAGATATTTTAATTTTTTTTTTCATGTTTATGTTCAAACTCGTATAGATTTATGCTTTTATAAAATTATATATCCCGATTCAACCAGTTGAATCGTTTGTCCCTGATCCCTAACCTTTTCCAGGTCAAAGCCTTGTATGGAACCTTAATATATGAACCTAATTAAAGGGGTGTTCATTTAGATGTAGTACAGAGAAGTTTGAAAGTGGGGGAAGTGGTATTTCTCCGAAATAATGGAAATGATATGACTTCATCACTTTTTGTCATCATATTTTGTAAGAAACGTTATTTTCATGAAGTACATATTTTTTTACCTTCGGTGTTTATTTTGCTACTTCCAAGACTTTAAAAGAGTCTTTGGAAGTGGGGGAAGTGAGATTTTATAGAGGCTCACTTCTCCATTTCAGTGTAAATTATACTGAAATGTTTTTTTACTCAAACCTATTTTAGATGAAAAGAACATCAGAAATTGGGTTAGTCCACTTCCCCACTTAAACCGAAATAAACACCCCAGAGAAGTTTGAAAGTAATTAAAGCCCACAAAGAATGCTCAACAATATAAACACATGCATGCATGAAAAGTACGTAGAGAGTTAGGAGCCTACGTCCAGTCTCATGGGTGGCATGAGCGAAGAAAGCAGCGATCTCCCTCTTCTTATCATCGTCGGCGCCGGTGGTACCAAAATCCGTGAACGATGCAGCCGCCGAAACGAATGCATCACGAGTATAAAATCCCTTCCCGGCGCAACCGTCCCCAGCCTGAGAAGCAATTCCGTCAAAGAACGCCGGAGTTACAATATCACCTCCACCTCCACCTCCACTGCCATAGCAAGGCCCTTGTTGACAGCCCTGGCCGCAGTATTCTTCCCCGCTGCCACAGTAACCGTACTGGCTGCAGCACAGGTCTGGACTGCAGCCGCAGTTTTGTGCTGCCACCAAGCGGCCGGAGAGGCCGGAGAGTGCTCCGGCGATGAGAAGAGCTTGAAGGAGACTTAAGGGATGCATGGCTTAATTACTAGTTAATTTTCTTTGTGTTGAATTTTCAAAATGAATGAGAGGGTATTTATGGATGAGAAATATATGAAATATATATCTCGTGCATTCTTTTTTTCTTTCGTCGCTGACTCGAGGCTTGATCAGTTCAAACGGGAAGTTTTCATTTAATGCTGTCCTCCATTTGGTCCAGTAGGGACGGTTAAGAACACGGCCCTGGAAGTTGGTGGCTTGTTGAATATTAATCTTACACCGTGTTTGACACTTTAACTAAATTATTTTCTAAATTAGCCGCCATTATTGATCAAAGATATTGAGTGCCCTGTCCTCTCATTAGATAACCCGGGCAGGCACTAGATATAGCCCACCAAGGGCAAGTGCGCAGGACCCCTGATCTGTTAGTGCCCCATGCTTTTTTAAAATATATATCATATATTATTTTAACTAAACAGCTATATTGTTGAGAATCTGAACAATTTTTTAAAATGTAAAATGTATTTATGTTATCAGTGATGGCCCCATGGTGGGTCTCACAATTTGTTATTTTTCTAAAAAAATTATATTACAAATTTTTATCTATGGTTATCATTTTATCAATATAACCATATCGGTAAGAATATATTGTAATTTTTTAACCTTTGATGCATTTTATAAACCATATTTTTACTTTTACTATGTAATTTTTGTTTAATAAAAATTATTTAATTTTTTTTATAATTTTGTCTAACTCCTCATTTATATTAAGGGGCCGTTTGGTTCGGAAGTGTATTGCCGAAGTGGTGGAAGTCTGGAAATGGCACTTCGGGGGAAGTGAGCAGTTCAGCTGGAAGTGTCCACTTCTGTGTGTTTGGTTGAAGCTGAAAACTGGACTTCCGAAACCACTTCTTGTGTTTGGATGGTTGAAGTAGATATATGGAAAATCCCACTTCAGTCACTTTTTGGTGTTAATAAATTATGATATTTTCATAAATGATTTAATTAATTTATCGTCATTGTAATAAATAATTTATTATTTAAAAAAAATATTGCACATCCAATATTAACTTATTATGATGCTAATAAATTATGATATTTACTTAAGTGCTTTAACTAATTTACTCCCATCCTAATAAAGCATGAGATTTACCTAAATGGTTAGATTAATCTATTATCATGGCATTAAATTATTTATTCTTTGTAGGAAAATATTGCACATCTAATATTAATTTATTACCATATTAATATATTATGCGATCTACCTAAGTGAGCTAATTAATTTATAAATTAAAAAACAGAATATATATATATATATATATACCCTGAATATTCGTCTGATACATATATAATATTAAAAATAAGTTATAAATTATATAAATATTGATCTAAACTCAAAATAGGTAATATCAGAATATAAAAGAAAAAAAAGGAAAATAATGCTCAATTCCAAGACAAACAATTACCAATCAAATGATTGAAAGAGAGAGAGAGGGATGATCACGTGTATTTCACGTGCGCCGAAGTCAGGGGTCGAAGTGGTGGCTTCGGCCCTTTTCTTCCCGAAGTGTAGCACCGAAGTGGAGGGGTGCCGAAGTTGTCACATCGCCAGTTCGGTGACAACTTCAGTGAACCAAACACTGTGAACTGGCTCGGAACTCTCCACCTCGGTGACTTCCCTCTCCACTACGGGGAAACAAACGGGCCCTAAGACTGGCCCCGCAGAAGATTAATCAATATTTAAATTATGTTTCATCTTCTCACTGCATAACAGAATTTTCCTCAAACATGTGAGTTCTGTAATGATTATTGTTGAGGAACTTCCTCACTCCATTAACATATGCCATGCCATGTTTAATTAGTTTAACTAACGCTGGAAATTTTCACATCTAACGGCTTACTTCTTTTCATTTGATGTTATAAAAAAATTGTCATATATATATTAACACTTATATAGACAGTTTATACCAACAAATTAAAGGCTTAATTCTGAGAAGATAAGTTTTAGGGTTCTCTTCCTCTCACTCCTCCTTTTTCACACTCCCTCTATCTTTCTTTCAAGCCAGTACTCTTTTTCAGTTTAAACCCAATATATGATACACGGTGGGGAAATCTAGGCCAGCCATTCGATGGAATATGATCAAACTTTGGTTTAATAGTTTTGTACATCAACACAGCTCATGGGCGTGGTTTATTAGTCCGCCTTGCCCTATGAAATTTAGTTTTAATCACCGGTTACATCACGGCCTCCATCATATTCATAGATAATGTAGATCCTGTGGTACTACTGTTCATGGTGTTGTTCACGGCCACCACCACGTGCACGGTTCAACGGTGGTGCTCTCATCATCGATTTGATGACATGCACACCACGGCCTCCACCACCGGTACTGCAGACCCTAAGGTGAGGTATCTCCATCAATATGCAATACATCAACGAGTGGTATGAATCGGGTAAATTTTTTGATATGTCACTAAACTATGATATTTTTTTTTATTTTGGGTTTAAAACATTAATTTAAATCAAAGTAGTTATTCATCTTTAATGATGTATTTTTAATGATGTAAATAATAAATTTTCTTTATTAGTAGATACAATACACATCGTTTTGTTTATGTACTTCTGGATATAAATCTTTGAGTTTTTGTATATACTATAGATATAAGTGCTGTCAATTTTAGTGTTATTGTCATATATTTACGAATTGGTAACCCAACTTCAATTTGTTTTATTGAGTGATCAACAACAAAATTCCAGCATATTCTTTAGCATACAGATGATATAAATTTTTTATCAATAACTGATATAAAATTATTAGTTAGACGGACAATCTATTATATATATGCTAACAGTGAAAATCAAAAATATGGCAAAATTTCTTTTATGATTACTTGATCAAATAAAACTGAAGTTGGATAACCACTTTGATTCGTATTAAAGTTTGAACTCCAAAATAAAAAAATAAAAAAAAACCCATAGTTTGGTATATTGCCAAAAAACATACTCTCCCGAAACCATAACAAATAAACTTATAGTAAATTACTATATATCTCATAAGCCAGTGTTTTGCTAAAATTACTCTCCATAAACAACCCAATTAGTATATATGCAAGGACAACATGAGTTGTTTGTTTTATTATTATGACTACTTTGGTTTGGTTTTCTTCCGTTGTACTGACTTTGTTTTTCCAATTATTGTTTCTTTTGTTTTGCATTCTTCAAGTTTTTTAATAAATTTATAATTTACTCATTTTATCAGTATATATATATGAGAGCAGTCTTAATTACCAATAAAAAAAACAAGCATTATTTATATTATTCAATTAAATCTTCTCTTCTGCCTGCAATATTCATTGGTGTTAAGGCAATGAAATCAACTGAAACACTGGTAATGTAATATATAATCAACTAATTAATGATATAAAAGATAGAGATGAAAGTATAATAAGCTAATAGATTGTTTAGTTAATTTTTTATTAGAGAGAATTTATGTAAAAAAAAATGATTTTTTTTAGTGGCAACAAAAGCATTTTACCCCAATGCAAGCAATAAAAATTTCCTTTTAAGACATGATACTCAACGTTCACATGTATTTAATATGTATATATATTCCCCTTTTTCTCCAGATTTTACACTACAACGTACAACAATTTTACAAGGGCCCAAAGTGATTCTTTCCATGATTTTGTAATAAATCTCCTAATTGATTTTAAAATTTTTTACTATGAACTTCAAATTTTAATTTTCATGTATATAACCACCAAAATGCACAACATTTATTTTGACTTTTTAAAATTTAATTTCATTATATTTTATATTTTAAAAATTTTTAATATGTCACAGCCCAGCTTAGATATGGGCCGGGCCTGTGCTGGACAATGGGCTCGCACCATGCTTCGTTTATAAGTATTCGTAAGGAATTGCTTGTTATTTTAATGAAAAGTGTTTGCTTTTTTAAAATAATAATAATAATAATAATAATAATAATAATAAGGTTGAGGTATTTTTCCTTGTGGAATTAATCAACTTGAACACATATCTCATTTTACGTGAACTAATACACAAACTAAGTGATTGTTAAAATATTATGTCTTTTATAAAAATTTCATGATTTAATAACATAAATTACTTTCTTTTTTATAAAAACATTATAACGTACTCTGTAAGCTGCTTGAGTTATAGAGTTTTTACCATTTATAAATAGCACTATTTTTGCAATGTGGTTGATGAAGAACCAAAAAATAAATAATAATAAATAAATGTCACAAAACATTATATGCCATTAACTCAAGAGATGCGTGTTCAACTGAGACTCAACTGCTGCACTGGTTGAAGCACCTGCCCCTCAATACCGCCATCTTTTTAATAGGGTTTTGCATGACCATTTTTGAGTGAGCCCTTGTGACACATCACCTTGCCACTAATATATATATATATATATATATATATGAGATAAGAGACAAAACAAATTTTTTTTTGTAACAAACCTCTGTATCTGATATTCCACTGTTAGTTTACACAAACCTGAGTACATCCATTCAATATATATATATATATATATATATATATATATATATATATAGAACAAAATAAAACAAAACAAAAGGTTTGAAAGAGCCTAATGAGTACAGAGTCTTCAGTTCTGTTGATCTTAATTAATTACCGTACGGTTTTGTTCACTGTAAAACAAGTCAGTTTCTAAAAAAATAAATTAACAAAAGCAGTACGTACTGTCTACAATCCATCATCAAGAGCTAGCAGTCTTTTTCATGTACTCCAAACCTGGCAAGAAGTCCCACCAGTTGTGCCTTTGACAGAGGCTACACTTGCACCAAACATCAAACCATCTCCATCAATTCATAATTAAAATCACAATAATAAACTTAATCACAAGATGATTAATAAATACAATATATATAAAACTATCAACTATACCTTAACGTGAAACTCATCAGCACCAGCCTGAATGAAGAGATCCCTATCAGAAGGCAGCCCATTCCCTGACAGTGCAACTACGGGGCTTCTCACTCCCAATGACCTCAACTGCCTTGTTGCCTAAAAATTAAACCTCACATTTTCAATAAACTAATCATCAGAGATTCATACATAACTAATAACAACATATATACACACAAAAATTAAGAAGTTAATCACAAATTATAATAGCACTCACCTCATGACCATCCATGACAGGCATGTCCTTATCCATAAGAATAAGATCATAACACTTTCCACTTCTCACCAAGTCCACAGCCACCTTCCCATTCTCAGCTTCCTCCATCCCTATCTTCAACTCCATGGCCATCCTCCTCACCACCACCTACACTTACAATCACCCACATCCTCCTTCACTTAACTCCAAACCAACACATATAACATATATTTATAACACAAGTAATACACAAACCCTATTGATCTCTGCGTCATCAACAAGAAGAATCCTGGGGCGAGCAGAGCCGATCATGATCGAGCACGAATCACGAGGACCTGAGAGAGTGATGAAGTAGAGCATGAAAGTGGAGAAGGAGAGATGAAGGTGCATTAAATCCCTGCGGACTCCCCGGGCGACCACGCAACCTCGCCATGCACCCGCCCTAATTAGTAAACAAAACTACCATGCATGCACGTGAATCCACCGCAAGATCGGCTCGAGATCATCACCCATTCACCACCTAGCTTAATCTACACTCACCTCTCACCGTCGGTGACGACACCCCTCCTCTTCTCCTTCTCCATGCACGTCCACAGCGGTGCCGACACCGCAACCCCATCGCCATCTTCGTCTTGACTCTATTATAACCCACTGCATGCACAAGAGATCCAAATGGATTCATATCCAGGTTTGGAAAACAGGGAAAGAGCAAGCAAACTGCCATGCATGCATTATTTGGCAGCAAGATTGCTAAATATAGAGAAGAAAAGACCAACATGGTTTTGTGGTATGCTTTGGAGATTTGGGAAATGAAGAGGCGGTTCCCATGTGAGCCTCCTCCCACTGCACCATCACCACCACCGCCACTTCATCTTTCTTTTATTCCTTCTGTTTCTCTCTTAATTACTTCTTATCTTTTTCCATCTATATATATATATATATATATATATATATATATATATATATAGTACGTCAAGTCAGCATGCAATCCCAATAAGGATACCCAAGTGCACTTGAGCTGAATCTTGGAGAAAGGGAAAGAGCATAGGGGAAACATTGACCGTTGGATGGAGTGAATGGACGGGTGGATCAGGAGTATAGACTTGTCTGAATTGGTGAGTGAGTGGACGGGAGATGGAGGTGCCGCCGTTGAAGCTGAGGAGGTGGGGATTTTGAGGAAAGACACGTGTTGGATAAGGATTGGGTGCGGGTTTTTTCTATGTACGGGATTCTGCCAACTGGAGAGTGGCACGTTGACCGGCGGGTGAAACGGCGCACGCATGAGATCTTCGGGTACAAAGCTCGGCAATTGATGGTTTGACTGCGCCACCTTTGGTGAGTTATCACTGATGTGGTGGTACTGTTTTTACCATTTTGTTGGTTTTCCCTATTTCTTAAAAAAGATTTTTATTTTTGTTTATAATGCAGTTAATCATAGTAAATCATAGTTGCACATTTACTGATAAAATAAATAAATAAATAAATAAATTTATGCCTATTTACAATTTTACCCCATATGCATTATATATATATATATATATATAGCTCTGTGAAAAGGTGCATTCGCTATCTCAATAAGATTCATTTTCCGATCAAGGAAAGGCTTCTTCAAAATCCATGCATATAAATCTTGCAAAGGACTCCTAGAAGAATCACTTTTCAGGATTTTCAATTAACATCTCTTTTAATCCATTTTCTTTTTTCCATTTACGCTACCATAAAAATTTATGTTAAAATATTATCAGCCTGATAAAAAATATTTGTTTATCCTACAGAAATTTTATCAAAAGAAGATTATTGTCTGAGAGTAAATCCAGAATTTTAAAGGGAAATACACACACACACAAAGATAAAAATAAAAACCTGCAGTGACACAAAAGAGGTGGAGACTTGAACATGATACAAAAACAAGAATAATTTTCATGAAACTCAAACACATGATCTTAAATTTACTACTTATTTTTTTCTCCTCAACAATGATCCAGCTCTTAAGAAAATCTTGTCAATTTCATCAAGTTCTGCAAATTGTACATTTTCTCCAGAAGAATTATTTTTCTTAGAAGCAGCAATTTGGCGAAGATGATCTTCAAAATTCTTCGAACCTGCATCATTCGCTGATGGAAACTTTTCAAATTGATCTAAGAACAATGGAGGCTTATCCATCTTTTTCTCCTCTGAATCCATATCGGAGTCAGTCGAAAAAATATCAGACAAGTCTTCAGAATTTGACCATGATCCTGATACCATTGTTGAATTCTCATTAGATTCATGAAGCTCATTGTCGCCAACTTTTGTCTCTCCAAGTTCAACGCCTTCTGATTGACTTTCAACAATTAGTCTATCAAAAACAGCTTCAGTTGTTTCTTCATTGGCTACAGGACAAAGTTCGGCTTCCCCTGATGCTACCATTTGCGTATGAAGGTTTTCAAGGTCCTGTTCAAGTTTTGGTATGAACTTTCGGACAGCTCGAAGTGCATCTCTGTGCTTGGATTTGTCCAGTGCCTGAGTTAAAAACAAAGGATAAATAATGGCAGCAGTTCTTCAAAAGAAATTCTTTGGACAGTAGTTTAAATGTAAGAGAATGACAATAAAAAGTTTTAGAACGCAACATGGAAGTGCAGTTTTCATAAATGGATTAAACGTAATGCTATATATGTGACAGAGAACAATTGATATGAATAAGGGTAGTTGTTTTTGTGCTAGAACTAAAACAATTTTAGTCTAATTAAGGCTCGAGGAAACAAATTCTTAGAGAATAGGCAAATCATGCACCATTCTGAAGTTAAAGGTCTTCATTATCAACTAAAACATAGGTTCGAACAAAATGTTGGAAACAAATTATATAAAAGAGAACCAGTCTATGGTCGTTGAATCTTTTATCAATTCTTCCTTGAATTCATATAAATAAAGGCACTATATCAGAAGCTTGCAATAAGAGAATCAACTTTTAGCTTCTTAGATTTTCTTGACAAAGAAGTTGGTCATACCTTCTTCCTTGTAAGTGAAACCTTTGGCGACATTATTTCTGTTGGTGGTTGTGAGTAGTTCCTTCCCCTGTACATGATAATTGTATTGTCTTCAACAATATCAAGCACAATTCCACCACTTAATCTTGCCAATTCTGCAGCAATCTCACGAACCTCATCGGCTGTGAATGTCTTCACTACAACCTTCAAGGTTTGATGTTTCTTCCAATGCAAATGCATGTTTAGGATCACACCCTGAAAAATCCCACGCCTTCCCACCGGCACATAGTTCTTGCTTTTGTGGCCGATCTTGAGGAAGTAAAAATGCTCTTCTGGTGTTAGTATTTCTGGGTCATGCGTAGTTTCTGATGAATCAGCAGGTTCAATTTTCTTCAATGCCTCAACAATTCGATCCTCCTTTTTCCGAGCCTTTTTCATCAAAGCAACAGGGTCAATTGTGACGAATAACCTTAAGATTTTATCAGTACCAAATAATGAATGAGAGATGACCCTAACCTGACCTTCAAACAAGAGATTCTGTAAATTCCTATTGTATAGAAAGCTTAGTGAATAGAACAAGGGATTTTGTGAAAGAATCACACAGATATAATTAAATATCCATACCCTGAACAAAAGAAGGATTCCACATAGAATGAATCCTTCTTTTCCCTTGGACAAGACAATAAGTAAATTGACACAGTATGGAGAGAAAATCCACAACTTCTTAGGCCAAAAATATGTAAATAGTGTCTCTTGCTTTGTTTGGATGTGTTCATCAACCAGCACATGAAGATTTGTGGTATACGCATGACAAAGGCATCTAGAGTGTAATTTTCCTCAAAAACTGGCATAGAATTGGCATTTTAATCGCTAATACTCACAGACCAAAAGATGCAATCCAAAGGAAACAATAAAGCAAAGGAACTCACTTTCTTCAATTTATATAGGATCTTCTCATCTGCAGTCATTCTTTCGTACGCCTTTTTCTTCTTCCATCTGAAGAACTTCAACCACCTTACAACTGCCCTTTTTCCTTTTAACTTCTTCCTTTTCATTTTTGGCTGACCATTGTCATCGGCAGATACTTGATCCCCAGAACACTTTTGGGGATTCACCACATCATCATTTATGTTGGTAAGATGCTGGCTTGTATGAAAACCATAGCACCACATATATCCATACCTCACTATACTATTGAAAAGCGCAAGCTCAGATCCAAGTCTTTGATTTTGAATTTTGCCAAAAGAATCAAAACTTCTATTCAGGAAGAAAAAAAAGGGAAAACAGTAGATTATACCACATTCCTTGAAATATATTCACTTGTAAAAACAATTGAACTGAAAATTCCTTGAGAATAGATTACAGACATTAGTAACTAGAAAGTGACATACAAAACCAGCGGCTTTTCTTCAAGTAAATCTTGTATTTATCACATATTATTTCCATTCAACCATGAGAGCATTTTGTTAGTTAAAAATATAAATATAAGCTTGAAGCAGTAATTTTATCAAACACCTCATGCTCATTATCAAACACAAACAAGATCAACAAACTCAAAGCAAAATCTCCGCACAAAGTAAACATTTTCAACTCTAAACCTAACAAAGCACCATCTTTACATGTAAATCCACAAAGATCACAACAATAAGCCAGCTCAAAAAACCAAACTTTCAAGCAAAAAGTTGGAGTTCCGACAAATAAACTCAAAGAACCCCACTCCAATTAGTAAAACTAATTCTTCATAAACCAAAAACAAGCATGGAATTCGAGACAAAAAGACCACTGATGAAACAAGAGAAGTGGGCGGGCGTTTACATTATACCTCGGAGAATGGCCAGTAGTTGCAGTGATGGAGGGCAGGAGAAAAGAAAACGGAGCTCTTCTCAACCTCTGGAACGAAAAAAGCCTGCTTGCCATCCCTCTTCTTGACAAGCTCGAGCTAGTCCATGGCGATCGAAATCAGCGAGGGACTTTGCGGGATCTACAAGAAGACACACCTATATATATATATATACCAAAAGGAATTTGTTAATGGTTTTAAATTTTCACTTTTTTTCCCTCCCATTTCCAATCAATATATACAAGAAAAATAATATAAAATAAAATCAATGGTAATGTTTTATTCAAGCTAAATAAATTTGTAAATTTTAATCGTTAACATTTAAAAAAAAAAATCAAAGTTTAACATAAAATTGTAGGAATTTATTAAGCTTAATTTTTAAAATACAAAAAATATTTATCTTAATTTTGAAGTAGATAAGTTTATTGATTTTTGCCCGCTCCTCTACCTAAAAATGATCTCTTTTAATGATTTGAAAACCAAAGTCACTGTTGAGAAAAGGGAGAATGATATGCATATACAAAGAGATAACATTCATCAACAATCAGCAATGAAAGTACCCCATTACAATAACAACAACAATAATTCCTACAAATAAAATTTTAAGAAAAAATGTGGTATTTTTTTTCATCTTCTTTCATGTCTCTCTGCCTCCTCCTACCCCTCTTGCATGAAATATATATATATATATATCATTCATTCAAGCTCAGGGCTGCAAAGCCTCCCCCTCTCATCATTTGCTTGAACTCCTTAAAGTCCACCATTCCATCACCATCAACATCCACCTTCTTGATCATTCTCCGGCAATCCTCCACCATGCGCCCTTGCTTGAGTCCAAGAGACGAGAGCACTGACCGTAGCTCCTCGACGGTGATAAAACCATCACCATTCTGGTCGAAGACATTGAATGCCTCCCTCATGTCCTCCTCCTCGTCTCGCTCATCCATTATGGTTTGATACAGCGCACCGAATTCATCCACATCGACGCAGCCATCACCATTGATGTCGATCTTGTCAATCATGGCAACAAGCTCAGAGTCGGGGATGTCAATGCCGAGCTTGCACAGGGAATGAGAGAGCTCCTGTTTGGTGATGCGGCCGTCGCCATTCCGATCGAACATTTGGAAGACACGGCGGAACTCCGTGGGATCCATGGTGAGGGAGGAGGGGAGGAGGAGATTAGGGAGGAGGGGAGGGGGTGGAGAATAATAGGGAGGTTGATGGAGGGGAGGATTTGGTGGTCTATTTCTATTTATGTTAACCTTGGAGGGAACTGACAGTTATTTCCAACTGTCTCTAAAATAAGATAGCTTATCATAAGTTGGCTGTTGTATGTTGAGCATTAGCCCATTTTTAGGGGTTAATACATGGCTCAAGTAGCATCCTCTTAGCCCAAATATCTAATTAGTTCGAATGGAAGGCATGGTATTGGGTTTGTGAAATGAATTATTTGATAAAAACAAACAGCTTTCTATGGATCATATAGCAAAGCAACATCTGAATAATTTTGTATTACTCAGGGACCCAAATGACAATTTTTTGCAAGCAGTGATCAGTAAGTAGGTCAGGCACAATTGTGTAATTGCCTCAGAAATCCTGTTTATTGAGAAAAATCGGATGGTTAAATGCAAGGATTTCTTATAGGCAAGTAGGAATGGATGAAGATTTCACAATCAGTTTCACTGGAAGATCAGAAACCTGAGATTTTCAAGATGTTGGTAAGAAGCAGAACGCTGCAAAATTTTATTGAATGACTGCAGTAACTTGTTGATCTGCTTTCTATAAATTCCAGGAATAAAACATAATAAACCAATTGACATGCAAACTACTATCGATTCGTCGTATTATGACCTCCTTCTCTGCAGCTTTATGCAGCACTGATGCGAAGAACTCCACCATACTTGTCCTGCATTCCTCAAGTTAAGCCTACCTATTTTCACAATAAGATAAGGTCAATAAGTCTGCTACAAAGAAAACCTCCAAAGTTTGTGGGGTACAAATCTACTACAAGATCAGGCACATGCAGTACAGATTCAGTTTCTCAAATGAGAAACATATACATTTTGGCACTAGGATTCAGGAAGGTAATGAAGTACTATTTCACGTTCAACATTCCTGAGCCTGGTAGCCAAGTTTCAGAGATAATGTAACACATTTGGTTCTGAACTCAAAAGATGAGTGATTTTAGTCCTAGATCAAGTGTTTAAAAGAATACTCCACCAACTAATAAGAGTCATAGTAGTGCCTCATTTTCGTCATTTTGAATTAAATTAAGAGGCAAAGTGATGGAAGGTGCTTAGTTCAATGACCAATCTCATACTTACAATTTTCAAGAATCCATCCGAGTATTCAAAATCAAGGAAAATGAATAAGTGAAGGAAATAAAAGTTCCTTTGAGAATAATGAAGTCATCTTTGTCAGTTGCCAATGAACAATGGATCATCCATAACTAAAAAACCCTTGACTACTGAACACATGTACCAAGTACACCTACGGAAGAAATTATTAACCCCACAAATATATAGATGTTTAGACAAGCTTCAAAGTTACAAATTACACATGTATATAACTTAATGGCTGATGTAAAACGAATAGACAAGCTTCATATATACATATCACACATGTATAACCTAATGGTTGATGTCAAATGAATACTATTGTTTACGACTCTTACTACCAGTTTCTTCTTCCCAATTGCCTTCAAAACCAACATTTCATGCTACTTATGCAGAAGAAGAAACAATATCTCCACCCAAGTACGCAGGGATTCATAATTCCTTAAATCAATAATTCACAGACAGTCAGCTAGAAACAAAGCTCAAATCCAGCATAATATGCTTCTCCTATCCAAAGATACAAAGGCACAAGATTTAACACTATTTTATAGAAGAAAGAAAGATCACCACTAGCAGGCTAGCAGCCAGGGATCAAGAATTCATTACAAATCTGCAATTCATAAACAATCATCTCGAAAGAAAGATAAAAACCTACACCAAATGTTTTTCCTATCCAAAGATATGCAGTGATAGGAATTAACACTATTTATACAGAAGAAGAAGACAATCACTGCCCTGGCAGCCAAGGAGCAAAATTCAATTCAAATCAACAATTCACAGGCAATCAGCTAGAAACCACGCTAAATTCAACATACAGTGTTTCTCTATCCAAAGAGAGAAGACGAAAGAATTTCACACTATTTATACAGAAGAAGAAAGATTATCATTGCCCTAGTAGCTAGGGATCAAGAATTCATTTCGAAACAACAATTAAAAACAAGGACAAAAACTTATATGAAAGTTTTCTCCTTCCCAAAGGTATGAAGCTATAAGTCTCAAAAATGCCATAATCTACTTAGTATATTACTTCATAAGCAGATAAGGAGGATAAACTTCATTACCTAAGCACACACACCCTACAAGCGTGAAAAAGAATTGAACTTTGAGAATAATTTGGATTCAAGGTCTTTCAAACAAAATTTATTTCCTTTTCCCCCATTCATTCTTTAGTTTTTCTCCCATTCCTCTGTTACAGCCCTACCACATTGCACACGAATTCCACCAAATTCTTCCCAAAGACATCATGAGTATCATTCAAGTCTATTAAACTAAAAGATAAAAATCCCACACACAAAAATACAGAACCGAAAGCAGAAAACATCATCTCCATAATTTCCAATCGTCAAAATAAACAAGGAAAGAAACAAGTATCTATAGCAAGTATTGCAATTTATTGTAACAGAAACAACCCCGGACTTTAAAAGAAACAAACCATTCTTCAATGGAAATCGAGCTCAAACACTAGAAATCAGAACCCGATTGGCCCGGATCTATGGCGTATCCCAGGGCTTCGGCTCAGGGACGGAGACGACCATACCTTGGAGGTCATGCGAAAGCACGACCTGGCACCCAAGCCTCGCATGCTTGTTGAGCACCCGGTTCCTAGAATTCCTCGTCAGCACATACTTTTCATCGTAGGACGGCGGAGGGAGCTTGTCAAGCCACTCCTGCGCAATGTGGACTTCGCACTCCGCCGAGCAAGCGTCGATCTCTTCCAGCCGATGAGACGCCGGCTCGATCAAACCCGCGTTGGCCAAGGCCTTGAGAAGAGTCTGACCGGTAAGACCAACGATCTCACGGCGGGCGCCGGCCGGGTCGATAGTGAGGAGCTTGACGATGCGATCGGAGACCTTAGCGGACGCCGAAGAGAAAGATGTGCGGGTGAAGGAATGAGAACGGGAGAGATGGAGAGGGAGACGCCGGAGAGTCGCGATCGCCATTGCTAGGGTTCCGACTCTCGGAGACGAGAAGTTCGGGACTATGTTAATTGTTTGCAAGGAGTTGAAACGGAGGGCATGTTTGTAATTTTAAAGTGACTCGAGGGTGATTTGCATTGTTAGTTAATAGTTGGGCTTTGAGATTCGAAGCTAACCCAATACCAAAGGAAGTGGGCTGGGCTAAAAGAAATATAATATATACTGTCATTTTTGTGCCTTTATGTAGTAATTAATATATTATTATTATATTTTTGTGGGATTGTTATGCAATATTATCAGCTTATTAG
Source organism: Dioscorea dumetorum (assembly GCA_902712375.1). NCBI lineage: Eukaryota > Viridiplantae > Streptophyta > Magnoliopsida > Dioscoreales > Dioscoreaceae > Dioscorea > Dioscorea dumetorum. The sequence continues at coordinate 5,809,576 of CACTHL010000739.1, forward strand.
CATTATTTTTTGTAAAAAAAATATAATATTTATTTTAATTCCTTGCCCAATGAATTGTGTTGAATTTTTACAAATACATTGACCTCAAATTTTGGTAACAAGAAAAAAATGACATAAAATTATATGGGTCAAAATGAAAGAAAATATATAATTTATGGGATTAAACTAGACAATATGTAAAATTTTAAAAATATATATTTCGTCATGTTTTTATTTAAAAAACTTATTGCTATTTACTAAATATTTGATTATCCTAGAGCATCTTTGTGAGTAAATAGGAACCAGCCATAAATTTATTAATTGGGAAATAATAGTGCATTTTCTTATAAAATATTATGGGAGGAAAATATATAATTCATAAAAAGCTAAGCTTTATAGAGAAAAGTCCTACTGTAAAAATTTAGGGTTTTCAAATATATTTATAATGAGTTTTTTAGCAATCATTTTGGTATCATATTTTACATTTATTGTGTTTAATTTTAATTTTTAATAAAGTGAAAATCCATTATTTATTCCTGGGATATATACTTATTTTTACTTTTTTTAATTTTATTTTATGAAATTATCAAGCCAGGTCAAAAATATGCACAAATAAAGAGTTAATACCGCAACACACATGCATCACTATGCATAAGTTGACGTTTAGACCCATGCCAATAAACCAAAAAAATCATTGGCTTAATTAAATACATATTTATTTAGGAATTGGAACATAATAAAATTTCATTTTGGTCCATAAATTTTATAAACATATTCACCTCAGTCATACTATAACACCTTATTTAATTTCAAAACTAAAATAATCTATAGGGTCAAGAAAGCATAGCCACTAACATTGGCTTCTTTATAAAGAGATATTAACTTGGAACATTAAAAAAACTCCTTAATTGCGGGTTCTGATTTATAGTGTGAATTTCATATCATTAGATAAGGACACACGAACTGAATGTTTAATTTGCAGCTTATGCATGTTCCCTCACCCTTGTTTGGTTGGAGGAGTTTGGAGGTTTATGAGAGAGTTTGAAGAAGTAGAGTTTGTGTGGTTGGGGGATTTTGAAAGAGGAGTTTGGAGAGGTGATGCACCCTCCCAAACCCTCCACACCATACTCCTCCAGGGTCTTTTGAAGGAGTGGGGTTTTTCATTGTTTATTTTGACCAAAATGCCCATGTTTTTTAATATATTACACATATATCATATTTAAAATACCCCTATTTTTATTTTTTTAATTTAAAACTTATTTATATTAAAAAAATATATTTTTGAAGATAATATATTTGATATATTAATATTAACCGATATAATAGATTAGTATAATTATCTATTATATTAAATTATAATGGTTACCCTTGTGCAACCCCGGGGTAATTAACCTCCGTTTTAATTTTTTTTTATTATTTTATTATTTTAAAATTTTTTATACAGGTGATTATAGTTCTTATCTCAAAATTATGTTATCCTAATTACGGTAATTTGTAATTTAATTTTATAAAATAGAATATATTTCTTATTTAAATTTAATTATAAAAAATATTTTTTAAAAAGGCAAATTGATCAATATATATTATACTCCTCCTCATTTCTCCATCTAACCAAACAAATGATTTGGATTACCTCTCCTCACCCCTCTAACGAACCAAACATAATATTTTTACAAACCTTCAATTCTCGTTCCCCTCTAACTCCCCCTCACTCTTCTCCACCTAACTCCCACTTTGAACCAAACAAGAAGTAATAATGGTTGTCATATCTCTCAAATGACAAGTAATAATAATAATAATTTATGGGAGCTATAACATCATCATTCACAAAAAGTTGCCACAAATAGAATAATAATTTTTTTACAGAGTTTATGAGTCAAAGTGAGATATGTTTTTTTTTAATTATAAATCTAAATGAATATTTAAATAATAATTTAGGAATCAATCGTATAAGTACGGAACGGCCCCTCAATTACATCACAATGTCTCGCTATTTCGGGGGGAATATTCACTTACCTGAAAACACATGCAATGAAAATAACGGTCACAACGGTAGCATCTTGTCCACCCAACCGCCAAACCAGAGACCCACGCTGCGCAATCTCACCAGAAAGAGAGCATCCTCAACTTCATATCCAGACCGTCTGATCTAAATTCAAGGGTCCCGATTACTTGTTAGCTGTCTCCATATTGTGAAACACCCGTAGGAAACGCTAACAAGCAATCTACTAAATCGATGTTTTGATTTGCACCCAAACTTGCACTCTGATTATCTCACTCGTGACATGGCGAATCTCAGTTGAGCTTCTAAATTTGATCTGCTTCTTTGATGTCGGTTTCAGTGGGTCTTTTCCGGGTGCAGTTAAGTTTCAAGGGAAAGGGATATTTGCGTTCAAGTCCCTCTGTTTTACGGTTTTATTGTGAATCGTATCATCAAGTTAATAATACTTTGGTTCCAGTTTTTATTTTAACAATTTACTTTAAAATTAAAAATAATAAAAATTTTTAATTTAAAATTAAGTAATTGTTAGGTCATCAAGCTGGCATTTTATGTGTTTTTTTCCAATAATAATTCATATCCGCTAAGAAAAAAATTCATCGATTTATTTAAATATTTTGTGTCTAATTATATACACTGAAAATTAAGAATAATGACAGTGAATTGAACAAAAACAAAACATAAAAATTTATCAAAATTAAAAATTAGATGTTTGTTTGTGCTTAATTGAAGCTAACTAAATAGTTTAAAAGGCTTTTATTCCACATATTTATTAATTTAATTTCCCATATACTATTCCTTTTATAATAAAATAAATATTTGTCAAAATAATTCATATTTTGTTAAATATTTTAAGTTCTCTTTTAAATCTAACCTCATTTTTATTTTAATAGCCAAAGTCACCTCATGAGAATTTTATTCACCAAAATGGTTTTCAAAATGTCAAATCAAATCTATGTTACTATTTCAGTGCTGACTGGACTTTTTGAAAAATTTTTTTTCGAAGAACACCCTTCTCTTATAAAAAAAATCACAGAAGTTGATTTTTTTTGAAACTTTTTAAGTCATTATTATTTTTAAAAACTTATTTTTTAACTACAATTATTTTGGAAAAATGTATTGTCATTAGTATTGGTTTATTAATGTATATTTTTTAAAAAATAACATTCTTTGAAAATTTTATTTTTTAAAACCACATTTAATATTATTATTGAAATACAAACTTAAAAATAAATATGTACAAAATAAATTCATAGTTTTCATATCTACAATAAAGAAATCTATTGTCTATCAAATATTAAATAATAATAATAATAATAATAATACTTAATTTTGTTTTAAAATGTATTTAATTATGGGTATAAAAGAAATAATTACATGTATAAAATAAATAATTATGTTTATATAATAATGATAATAATATATATTTCCAAAATACATGTGGTTAAGAAATGTGAGTTTTTAAAATATAATAATTACTCACAAGGGTTTAAAAAAAGATTTACAGATTTTTTTTCAATGGGAAGGGTGTTCTTGAAAAAAAAAACTAATATTTTGTTTTTATTTAAAAATCCATCCAGCACACATTTATCCAATGTAAAAGCTCAAAATTAAGGAAACCATAAACCAATTGCATAAATAAAAACCATTCAGGGGGTAGTGTGCAAATAACACTGCCCGAACTCGTAACAGAAAGCGAGTGTAAAATGGAAAAAGGGGTATATAGGAAGTCTACACGTGCAAGTCACGTGAGTCCTTGGTCGAGGGTTTTGCCTAGAAATCCCTCATCGTCGACCTCCCGGAGCACAGAGAGTTCCACCCCGTTGCTCACGGCCAAGCCCCGAGGTTAGGGTTTCGTCGAGCTTTCCTCTCCTTCGATTTCCCCCTAATTTCTCAACCTGGATCTCTTCCTGTCTTCCTTTACCGAATCCTAACGCATTGAACGATTTTGATCAGCTGAAATCCGATCGATCGCGTTGAATCCTTTTGCTCTGGTGGCAGGGAAGCTGGGTCTAGGAATGGTGAGATCGGATCGGGAGGAGCGGTGATTCTGATGGATGGGAGAGGGGATGCGTCGGCGATCAGGCCGCTGCGGACTAGTGACCGACTGCGGCAGCGGAGGAAGCTGTTTGGAAGGAGGTTTATGTACTACAAGCCAGCGATGCGGAAGAAGCCCAAGACAAAGACCCGCACCGCTGCCTCTCAGATTGCCAAGCTCCTCCGGCCCCGCAGCCGGCCTGTGCGGCCTCCCCCTTCGGATGTATGTGCTTTATTTTCTTCTTCTATGCGATTTCTTGTTAATTTTGTTTGTGAATGAAGTCTTTTTCTTTCACTTTGCGGTGATTGCTTTCCATTTGAAGGATTAGAAGATATAGTTGTTTGTGTTATAGAACAGTGTTGCATGCTTTATTCTTGTTAAATTGTCTGAATATCATCTTTGGAAACTTTTATTGCATCTAGGTTGATGAATTCACTATGACTAGTCGTTTATGTTTGAGTTCGTTGAGGAATGGCTGATTCTATGTGTTCGCAATTTCCACACGGTGGAGGACTATGGTCATGTCGATATAGGTGTCGCAAACTCTCTTGAGGGTTATGTTTGTAGTGAACCTTTGCGGTGCCAAGGAATTTGAAGGAACTCATAACAAGTGGTTTACAATGTTGTTGGACTGCACTTCACATATCTTATCTGCTTTCTAAGTAAATTAACTTCATCCAATCATACCCTTTCCATTTGTCAGTTATGTCATTTACTTTTTTTAGAATTCTGTCTTCTCAGTCAAATGTTTCAATACGAGAAAAGTAAGAAAAAAGAAAATATGGAAAATTTTACTTCCCAACATGAATAAGTTAAATAGGTGACGGAGAAGATACTGATCATTTATTTCCCTCTATTCTCTCTTTAACTCTTTATCTTTATTAATCACTTCCAACATCTCTGAGGACCAGCAAAACGACAAGCATTAAGCATGTATTATTCACGATAAAAATTCCTATAGAAAGATTTTATGTAGAACGTACAATAGACACATGTCACATGAGCACATCAGTGTGAATAATGGTTGGTTTGATTGCAACAATGGTGAGATACACCTGAGAGACCATAAAAAGTTGAAAAATCCAACCATCTGATGCTAAGTGTGTATCCTAAAAATCATGGTCAAAATTTTAGTTGGTAACAAAACCCCATTGTGTATTCGGTGATATAGTTTTTACTATGTCCATATTTGGGAACAACAAATGGATAGGCAGCATATTTCGAAATATGTGTTCTTTTCCTAATCAATCTTGGTAGTGTCGCCAATCATTAAAAAAAAGATACAATTAAAGTAACCTTAGCCAACTGCCAGTTTCTTGGATGTAAAATATAGCACTTATGAGATGAGATGGTCTTATTGTTGAATCTTGTACACTGTTCTGTATCTTTTCTGTGCTAGCGGGTTTTGTAAACTGCATAATAGAAAAGACATTCTTGCTATGCCCCATTTTTGTTTGGCAAAAGCTCACAATATTGCAACTTATTTTGAGGGCATTCAAATGGTTTTTATGATTTGTTGTCTTCCAAATTGTGAACTTCTCTCTACACTTTGATGTAGATGCACAATGCAACTAAATGGGGGTAAACCTTCTCATACAATTGGTGGCCTGTTACCATAAATTTTTTAATACAGCCATTTGTTGCTAGTTATATGCGGGCATCTTTGAATTTAGCTCCAAAACGTCCATTCCTGTACTCAACATATTGGAATTGTCTTTGCAGTCAATAGCAGCCAACCTCCGCCGTTCTACAAGAAAAAGGAAGATCTCAATCAATCTGGAAGACTATGACACAGACAGTTCTAGCTCAGAAGATGACGACTTAATGGTGAGATTTCATACTCTCCCACCATGGAATATTTGTGAAGGAGGTTAGTTATTAGCTTGTTTATGAGGAGCCTGCAGGATAATCTTTTTTTCTGTACAGTTGTTCTGTACATATAATTTTGAAACTAATGGCATTGCATCATTGGCAGAGGCCTAAGTTTCGTTCTTCTAAAAGAAAAGCAGAAAACAATGCAAGTCATGATGACATATCTAATTCTCCAAAGCGTAAAAAAATGTTGAACAAATCGGTTCCTCGTCGTGAAGGGTTACGGCCTCGGCGTTCTGGCATCAGGGGAAGGGGTCAGCCATATCAAGAATCTGAAGATGAACAGGATAGTTCTGAGGGAGATGCAAGGCAAACTGAGGTAGAAAATGGGAATGAAGTTGAGGAGGATGAAGGTGATGAAGGTGATGAAGCAGAAGGTGATGGTGCAGACGAAGGAGAAGAAGATGGTGATGATGAAGATGGTGAGGAGCAAGGAAGGAGAAGGTATGATCTAAGAAACCGTGCAGAGGTCCGCAGATTTTTTCCAGAGAAAGAAGGGAAACAAAGACCTCGCTCCCCCCGTAGAGTACTACATCAGGGCATGGGCTCCAAAAATGGCAAGGACCTAAGAAAGGGTGGACCTCGATTTCATAAGCGCCATCCTTTTACAAGACCTGAGGATTCTGATGACTCCCTTCTTGTGGATGAACTAGATCAAGGGCCTGCAATGCCATGGACAAGAAGTGGAAGTAGAAGTGGCCCTTCTTGGCTTTTTGGGGGAATGGATATGCATGGTACAACGACAACTGCATGGGGATTAAATGTTGCTGCATCTGGTTGGGTCCATCAGGGTGATTCTTTTGCTTCTCTCACTGCTGGTGCTCAAACCGCTGGACCAAGCTCAAAAGGGGGGGCAGACATCCAACCATTACAAGTTGATGAGAGTGTCAGTTTCAATGATATTGGAGGACTGTCAGAGTACATTGATGCATTAAAGGAAATGGTCTTCTTTCCTTTGCTCTATCCAGATTTTTTCTCAAGTTATCACATCACTCCACCGAGAGGAGTTTTGCTTTGTGGTCCTCCTGGTACGGGGAAAACACTGATTGCTAGAGCGTTGGCTTGTGCTGCTTCAAAAGCTGGTCAGAAGGTCAGTTTTTACATGCGAAAAGGAGCTGATGTTCTTAGCAAGTGGGTTGGTGAGGCTGAAAGGCAACTAAAGCTTCTGTTTGAAGAAGCGCAGAGGAATCAACCTTCTATTATCTTTTTTGACGAAATAGATGGTCTTGCTCCTGTTAGATCTAGCAAACAAGAACAGATCCATAACTCAATAGTTTCAACTTTACTTGCTTTGATGGATGGTCTTGATTCACGTGGGCAAGTTGTTCTGATAGGAGCAACTAATAGGATAGATGCTATTGATGGAGCTCTGCGCCGCCCTGGTCGGTTTGATCGAGAATTTATTTTTCCTTTACCAGGTTGTGAGGCACGAGCTGAAATATTAGATATTCATACTCGCAAATGGAAGGAACCACTTTCAAAAGATCTGAAGATGGAACTTGCAGCTAGTTGTGTTGGATATTGTGGAGCTGATCTGAAGGCATTGTGCACAGAAGCTGCTATCCGGGCTTTCCGAGAGAAGTATCCGCAAGTGTACACTAGTGATGACAAGTTTGTGATCGATGTGGACTCCATTAAGGTTGAAAAATACCATTTCTTAGAAGCCATGTCTACAATTACTCCAGCAGCTCATAGAGGCTCTATTGTGCACTCAAGGCCACTATCTCCAATCCTCTCTTCATGTTTGAAAGGACATCTTATGAAAATCATGAGACACATATCTGAAATATTTCCTTACCATTCAGCTTCAGATACGAGCAAATTGGCTGTTCTCTCTTATTGTTCTGCTTTTCCTCTTGTCTATAGGCCTCGGCTTTTGCTATGTGGTGATGAAAGTGTTGGCTTGGTATGGGCCACTGTACCTTTTAGCTTGAGAATTTTACCAAATGAATGTCAACCTGAAACTGTACTTACTGTTTAAGTTTTAACAGGATCATGTTGGGCCAGCTGTCCTTCATGAATTGGAGAAATTTCCTGTTCACTCTCTTGGGCTTCCTTCCCTTCTTTCTGATCCTAGTGCAAAGACGCCAGAAGAGGCTTTGGTACATATATTTGGTGAAGCTAGAAGGTCCACCCCCTCTATACTTTTCTTACCACAATTCCAGCTTTGGTGGGAAACTGTGAGTAATAATATTTGCAATGTCCTTTAGCTCAGATGTCCTTTAAATTAATATTGAAAATTATGGTTTTCTATATCTCACTCGTATAATTCTATCAAATTTCAGGCAAGTGAGCAACTTAAGGCTGTCTTGATGACACTTTTGGGTGAATTGCCATCTGACCTTCCTGTTTTGCTACTCGGAACATCCACATCACCTTCTTCTGATTTGGATGAAGAGTCTACTGCAATATTTGCCCCTCAGCATGTGTATGGTTTCGCAAACCCTCACTTCAATCACTGGTTCTGACAAGATTTTGCATTCATTGAACTTTAGATGCACATTTTAGGCCAATATCATTAATATAGAAGTTTCTGGACAAACATTCTGAATAGGGCTCATTCGCATTTGGTAGATAGTTTGTTTCTGTGCCAGTGCAGCTGGTCTATAAAAGATTTGGCCTCTGTCAAACATTGGTTGTTAAATGAGAATTAGCCCCTTTGAAGTGTAGATGCATCATAAATGACCAAGTTAGTTTTCGGTGTCATATTTACTACGAATATCGAATTTGTGCTCTTGTATTAAACAGAAGTTTTAGAGAACTAGAGAACTTAGATCATGCCAGTATCTTCATTAGATCACTATTTTAGAAATTTATCTTTTTGCAATTTTAGGAAATCTCTAATTTGTTTTTTATATTTTTTGACAAGAATTCTTTCTTTTAAGGATGACTTTGACTTATCTACCTAGCTCAACTTTTGTTTCACAGGTACCAAGTTGAGAAACCAACCACGACGGACAGGTTAAGGTTCTTTGAGCAATTGATTGAAGCTGTTTTCTCTATTCAACTTCAAGAATCAAGAAGTAATTCAAAAGAAAAGACATCTCTACCAGAACTCCCAAAAGCACCAAAAGAGATAAGTGGTCCAAAGCCATCTGAGATGAGGGCCAAAGCAGAAGCAGAGCAACATGCTCTTCGGCGGTTGCGAATGTGCCTTCGGGATGTCTGTAACAGGTAAGGCAAATTCCACCATAAGTTGCAGTGCCATTTATTCAATTTTAAACTTACACCAGACCAATTTCACAACTGGCCTTTTTTTGGCTGATTGATGATACTATCAACTGTTTTTCAAATCTTTAGATTGGAATAATTTTGCCATTATTAGAATATAGCTTTTCATGTCATGGAGAACTGATGAAGGACAATACTTGCTAAAGAAAACGTCTTCTTGCGCACACATTTGCTGGTTGTATCTAACCCAAGTTAATTCTTATCTAGCAGTAGAAGCTGCTAGTTTTGGAGAATTGATGGAATGAAATATTCTGATAAAAAACATCATCTTCCATTCTGTAAATCACCGTCCCCACGTGTTATATTCACAATATAAGACTGTAGTCCTTAACATGGTCGAGACTGAAGCTGCCTCATAGATATTTGTGATAAGATGGAGCTTTTTTACATGAAGGATGACCGGCATTGCACCTCAAATTATTGGTACCATCTTTTATGCATCACATAAGCATTAATATTATAGTTGTACATAACACATTTTGGCTTCCTGACATCATTTTACACCTTCATTATCCTGAAGATTGTCTGGTCTTCTGTGAGTGAAAGGACAACATCCATTTTTTCCTCTAGCCAAAACTAAGCCAACATAAGTGCCCTGGCTTTGTCTTTGGATCCATGAAAAAATAAAATTTAAGAGAAACCTAAATTAGCTACTGTTTGCAGGATTTTGTATGATAAACGGTTCAGTGTGTTCCATTATCCAGTCACTGATGAGGATGCTCCAAACTATCGTTCAATCATCCAGAATCCCATGGATATGGCTACTCTGTTGCAGCATGTGGATTCTGGGCATTACCTGACTTGCTCAGCATTCCTCCGCGACATTGATTTAATTGCAGCCAATGCTAAGGTAAACGGTTGATTATATAAGATAACAGCGCTTGCTTTTGCTAAACACTGAGGTCAAATTTTAAAAAAATATATTTGTTTCATTTTTCCCATATATCTTGACTATTCATTGGAGCGAATGCACAGGCATACAACGGGGATGATTACAATGGAGCAAGGATAGTAAGCAGGGCACATGAACTTCGAGATGCGGTGTGTATGTGCTCTTTTCATGTTTATCATTGTCAAGGAGTGTGTACGGAGGCACAATCAATTTTTGGTTTTATTTTTCCTTTTTAGGTGCAAGGTATGCTTTCACAAATGGACCCAGCACTGGTCTCATTTTGTGACAAGATTGCAGCAGATGGAGGCCCGGTGCAGGTGGCAGATGATAGTGGGATCTCAAGCCTTACTGCAGTGCCTGTTGTTCAATTAACCACTGTTACTAGATCTAGTGCCCGTCTCCGTCATGTCCAACCAGAGGTGAATCTGCAGCAGAGTTATGAGGCATTGAAGCGGCCAAAGAAAATTTCTGAAACTGAGCAAGCAGGTATTTTGATGAGTCACATTTATTCTTTGAGTAATTTTATGGTATAATTAGTTATGCTGGTAATTTTGAGATGATTCTGTTATTTTGACTTCAGTCCCCATTATCCATAGATCAGTATATTTTTTACCTTCATATGTTATTACTTGTCAAAGGATGAAAGATTGCAATTAGTAGACATACCCACATGGATAAAGATCCACTCCTGTGTTTTCAGTCAATAGGGTTGCTTGATTTTTAGGGCATGATCACCAGTTAAAGTATTTTGAGCAAAGGCTAACTGTTTTCTTGCTTTACAGTTTCCATAGCCCTTTGGGGCTTTACAATTATCCTGTAGTTCAAATTCAAGTAATGCAATATTAGGATTTTTAGGTTTCATTAGAATCCAAGTTAGAGGTTATGTTCTTGAAGAGATGATGGAGTCAGTGGTTTAAGTTGATGTAAATCAAATATGAAGGTTATTTTCTGTTAATCTATGTAACAGTGCTGGAAAATCCATGAGGCTCTCTTGCTAGAATGTTGAACTGTGGTACCAAATTGACAATGTCAAGCTCTTAAGACATGCAATACCAATAACCAATTTTCTTCTGAGACTCTTGTTTTGCTTTGAACACAGAATGGTAACAATTTGATCGTGTGATTAATTCCTAGTTTTGTGACGTTATTTCTCAAATCCCATTCCTTGTTATGTATAAGATACATAGTACTCTTGTTTTTTTCTTAGGATAGATGCAACATCTTACATTGTTATCCACTCATAAACAATTTCTTGTTATTGATGCAGCTTCGATCATGGAAGACAAATCGAATGCAGTGACTGAATCAGAAACATCAAAATCTGGTAATTCTGAACCAGGATCATCACAAGAATTGCAAATGAATGGAGCATCGAACAGACTGGACAATCCTCCACACAATGAACTCCCTGAAGGCCTTGTTACCGTTTCATGCGCGGTCCCGACCAACACCAGCACCAACGAAGACATTGATATGGCAGACGCGGAGATTTCCGAGCAGATCACGTCCATAAAGCACCGACTGATGGAGCGTGCGGAAGGGTATGGTGTACCACAGCTGGAGAGGCTGTACATGCAGGTAGTGAAGGGTGTTATAGCAGTGAGGAGTAAAGAAGCTGGAGAGAACCATAGGCTTTCAATTTTGAGGTATCTGTTAAAATTTGTTGAAGATGATGACAATTTCTAAAGTTTTTGCCCCTAATAAAAAAAGGTTTCTTTTTCATTCATACATAATATTTCAAATCCCCGGCTACTACTTGGTCAGCTATTGGTATAGACCAGGAAACGAGCCGAGTCAGCTGACACTGTGCAAAAGCTTTCCGTTAATTGCGCATATACCCCTGTAAATATTGAAATGTAAAGATTGTTACCTGTGTACCATTACCTTTTCTAATTCTCAGTTTAACCTTGATTTGTCAAAAGGAGAGTTCACCTCAGAATGTCCGCTGTGAAAAGAACTTCGTTTTTCTTCAGAGATCAAGCTTTCTTTTCTAAAAGGAAAGATTTTTGAAAATATATATTCTAAATATTGTGGATTTATAAAACAATAAACGGTTTGGTTTTTTGTAATTTGCACATAAGGATTCAAATTTCAAAGCCTTACCGGTTGGATAGAAGTAACTAATTAAGTTGTGGTTTATCCACTTTTTTTTTTTAAAAAAAAAACTAATTAAGTTATTAAAAATGAAGCAAATTTGCTTATAATTGAATAAAAAGTCATTTATTTAAATCATGATCGTGTTTTTGGACGGAGAAAATGTCAAACTAACGATGTTTGTAAATTGACGAAGATTTGATAAAACAAAATTGAGGGGGATTTCTGTAAATCCGAAAAATTATAAAAATATCATCTGATGTATCTGAAAATAAAGAACTTTTAGGGAGTTAATTGCAAAATACTAGTTTTTTTTAGGAGGGCATGAACAGTGAACGAACATTGGCAAGCACTCGACGCCGAAGAGCAAACGAGAAAGCGCGAACTCTCGTTCTCATCTCCGGTGGCCGGAGGAGAGAGAGAGAGAGAGCCAGGATGACGCTGGAGTCTGGCGTGGGCTATGTTCTGATCGCGTTAGGCCCGGCGCTCTCCCTCTTTGTCTCTGTCATCGCCCAGAAGCCCTTTCTCATCCTCACCCTCCTCTCGAGGTATCCAACCCTTGCCGTTGAGGAATTTATCACTGATCCTCTTGATCTACTTTGAAATCCCTCTGATTTGAGATCTTTTTGTTTTCTTGATTGAGGTGCAGCACTTTGTTTTGGCTCATGAGTTTGATTGTGCTATCTGGTGCGTGGAGAGGGTTTCTTCCTATAAAGACCGCATCTTTGTGGCCCTATGTGCTTCTCCTTCTCACTTCTGTTGGATTTCAAGAAGCCGTGCGGGTTCTCTTCTGGAAGCTCTACAAGTGTGTAGCTTGTTTCTTTGGAGCATTTGTACTTGTTTATTTCAAACATTGTTCGAATTTCACTCTGTTAACTGATTGTGATTTGAACATTTTTCATTGATGGTTTCATTAGGAAATTGGAAGATATGCTGGATGCTTTCGCTGACAGGGTTTCTAAGCCTAGACTTGTTGTGACGGATAAGATGTTAATTTCTCTAAGTAAGCTTCAAAATGCATTATTTTACTTTTCTTTTGAGCATCGATGAGTTGTATTTGTAAGAAGATCAGTTTGCTTGAGAAATATGGAATTTATTTGTGTATGTTGTTTATATGTAACTTCTGTTATATGCTATATTCATAAAAATGTGTGTGTGTGTATGTGTGTATGTAAGATCATGTTTCTTCGTAGAATTGTTTGGAACAGTTAGATTTGTAGCTATGAGAACTTTCTTCTTTATTAATGTAAATGTGCTTTTAGGCAGACTTTCTATTATTTTGTCAGTCCCTTATGATGATCTGAATTTATTGAAAACTTGTTTTTATGACGTCCCGATTCATTGTCTCTTTTGGTTTGACAAATGTTTAGTTTCAACCATGTTGAGAATAATCTGTTATGTGTTTCCTAAGATTCTTTGAATGATTTGCAGCTGGTGGTCTAGGCCATGGTGTGGCTCATGCTGTCTTCTTCTCGCTTAGCCTCTTAACTCCTGCATTTGGCCCAGCTACATTTTACATTGACAAATGCTCAAGAATGCCATTTTTTCTTGTATCCGGTATACCTTTAGTGTTCTTGCAATCTGATTATGGAGTATTTTATTCACCATTCTCTAGGCAATTATTCCAGACTTTATGTTAACATTAGATAATTTTGTATGGCATTATTTGAACACACCATGAGCATGCTAAAACAATTTGGAGGAATTTCATGGTTTCACGTTTCAACTTTAGTCACTTGTATAATTTCATTATGAGTAGAAAAGGCTTGCTAAAGTTAAAAAGATCAAATTACTGGTTTCTTCACAAGCGAGATTTTTTTGTGTTACTTTTCTTTCACTTTTGTTATTTGTCTTCTCTTCCCTTGTGTGGGATAACAATTATAGCAAGTAGGAGCAGGTAATTCTCTTCCTATGCTGTTCAGACAATGAGGTTATATTTCTCACTTATAAATGCTGTAATTGTAGCATGTTACGCTGTTTGGACATAGAAGAAATGTTCTGTTGTGATCTGAAGGCCAACTCGAACATTTTCCAATAATGCTTGCTTTAATGAAAATAGAATGGTTTGTGAATGTGATTGCAACAGTTATGCATTCATGAGAACTGTTATTCGTCGCACATAGACAAACCATTGATCTCAACAAGAGACAAAAGACGAGAATCTCAATTTCATGCTGTTAATGTTGGCCTGGCTGTAACTGTCAGTACAGAGACTTAATTCATTCACTTCTATAGAAACTTATGAAGGAGTGCACATCCAACTGGCATGATGTCAATTTAACTTTGGTCTTTGGGTTATTTCCACATTTGATGATTAATTGAATGAGTTCAATGGCTTAATGTTCTTTGGTTTAAAATGACACCAAATTATCCTGTTTGCACAACACATAAACCGCGAGCTTGGCTTCACATAATTGTGCATTGGCATACAATAGGCAAATGCCAAACTCGATACATTAACAACTTATAGCATTGTGGATGACCTTTTAATGTTAGATTATTCTGTGTCGACCAATTTTATGCTGCTTCATAGTGAACATGTTTTCATATTACTCATCTTTTTCATGGGCATTATGAGATTTACAATGCTTCTTCTCATTTACAGCGATTATGTCTCTTGGCTTTACTATCATCCATACCTTTTGCATGGTCATCGCTTTTGAGGGATACACCGGCGAGACAAAAACTGACCAAGTATTTGTTCCTATTATTCATTTGATTGCTGCAATGATGGTAAGCTTTTCGACTCAAATTTTTTTGAAATATTTCATGAGTCACAAGTCGGCTCCTTCGGACATGCTGTTTCGTTTGATCCATTTTCGTTGTCCTATTACAGACCTTGGTTAACCTTGCACCCGGTGGCTGTGTTGTTGGTGTACCATTGCTTTGCTCTGTTGCAACTCTGACCTTGCAGTATTGTTGGCGGATTGTCTGTCGAAGATTAACTGAGCACCGCCGCCGTACGCAATCAAATAGTTAGCATTGTTTTCATTCTATAAGTTATGCCATCAAACCATGAATTTGCAGATGAATGAAAAGAGAAATGTTTGGCTGGTCTGTAGATCAAATGGATGGTCTAATTTAAGGTTGATTAGACTACCATCTTGATGCAATGAATTCTCCAAAGAACTTAAATATAATCTGTATGCCAAGTCAATACCCGATCCTTTTTTTTATATTATTTTCTTTTATTTTTTTGTGGGTTTGGAGTGCAAGCACAACTGAAAATGATAATAAAGTTGCCAAACGCCTGTTTCACCCTCAATTTATTTATTATATTGATTTCAAATAAAAAAAAAATCAAGAAATGTCTGAGATAGTATAACATACTAATTTTCTCAAATCAGGGAATTATTAAATCTACACACTCTTTTCCTTTCTGAAGACCAACGTTTGACCACAACCATCAACAAAAAGGGGAAAAAATGAATACAACATTGTAAGATAATGTGTTTTCAACCACCAGAAGTCCATAGGACAAGACCAATGAAGAAAACCAAACCGTATTGCTCAACAGTATCAGCTCAGGTGTTTGTGTGGTCGCATTCAACCAAAAAAAAAATTAAAGAAACAAAGAACATTTTACAAATTGGCGTGGCCTTTAATTTTGCAATCTGATCTTCTGACCTTATTGCCAGAATAGTGGAAGAGGTTGTTGATCAAGCTGATTGATGTATTTACACAGTAGACGGCAACTAAAATTAAGAATTATGTGATGTTGGGGGCTTCTTCTGAAACCCTTTCCATCTTGCTGTATGTTCATTTGAAGAAAAACTTCCATATTTCCCTGTCTGTCAGTTCTGATACCATATGCGCACCGAACATGCCTTCCTCATCCACCAAGGCTCTCAGTTGCCGCACCCCGCCATTGGAACCGATGTAGTTCTTCTTTGCTGCCAAATAGAGCACGCCGTATGGAGGACGTAGACACTGTAAAAAGATGAGAATCTTGGTGAGGGCTAAGGAACAAACATACCAAAATAAATGTCCTTGGATTGCATTTTTTATAGCAAAATGTAAGTGATTTAATTGTCAATTTTCAAACTTTCCATCACTAATAATAAGCCGATCATTTTTCCTGACTCTTTATAGATAGCTCTGATGACATGGTGAAATGGCCAATCTGTTTAAGAATCTGGAGTTCACTACTACCACAAGGTCCACACCCATTTTGTGTGGACGGAAATGATACTAATTCTTGGGACTATAACCTATACATGGTTTCAATGTCCACTTGGATAATGTTATGCCCGAAACAATCTAGAAAACAGCCCTCAAATCAAACTCTGGGTTAATGATCAAGGTTTCAAACACACAAGCATACAATTGTTTGATAATTCAGAAGTTTGAGGTGCGGTATGTATAGTCGCATCTATCGAGCTACCCTTTCACCATGATTCGAGTGACCACAACTAGCATGTTTGGGGATATAAACAGGATGGGTTTCTGCAACTCACCTTAGTTATAAGGGAATACTGCTTGCGCAAAGAGCTCACAGAGTAAGGGATCTCCGTGATCAAAATTATATCATACCCACAATCTCCGGGGTCAGTCTCACTAGCTCTCTCCCAGGCACGGCTTCCAGAGAGCTTCCTTGAACGTCGTCTTGAGGAAGAATCATGGCCGACAACACTTCCATCATGACTGCTACAAGCATCCAAGAAATCCTCTTCTGAAAAGCTCAGGCTCATCACAGGAACTGGCTCAAAGCTATCCTTCTGCACCACTGAAAGAACAGTGTGGAGTTCTTCCCAGTCCCCAGCATAGAAATGGACTTCAGGGGCCAATTGCTGCCGGGATGGTGTAAGGGGACTCTCTGGTTGGCGGCTCTGCCTGTCCCTCGCCAGCTCAAGATTCATAAGAACATTGGGTACAGTTGTACACCTAATCGTTTCCGCATTTAGGTCCTGGAAATGGACTTTAGAAGCACCCTGTAACAGGTTTGAACAAAATTTTAGGGTGAAGTCATGCTGAATAGATGTATATATGCATGTATCTTACATATATTGACAGGAACAAATATTAAACAAGTTTCACTGAACAGAAAAATGAGCTACCACTGTAAGCTACATAAGGCATACCTTCAAACAGGCAAAAATCCCAGGAAGTCCATATCCGCAGCCAAGCTGCAGCAATAATCAATAATGTCAAAGAAAAGCGGATGACAGCATAAAGAACATAAACATCTTAGTTTTCAATAATTCCCTCAATTTCTTCATTAACTTAATTGAAGAAAAAGAATAAAATTTGCTTGACACTCTATATCTAACTATATTTTATTGTTCATTTTCAGTCTAATATGTATGATGATCATAATTTCATTGAAACCTGATGGGAATGGTCAGCTGCACCAAAAAAATGTGAAAAACTCACACAAAACCAAAGAAAGGCATAAGCTTCTATAATATTCTTATATGAAAAATCACCATAAATTCATAAAAATACACCAAATAAAGGATTAAAACTACATATTCAAAATCATCACTATCAATTTAGTTAGATCACTAAACTGCATAAATATATTTACACCAAAACAAAAAGAAGAGCGGTTACAAAAGACATTTAGAGAAGGGTTTGCTTCAAACAAAGGTAGAAAGCTCTTAAAAATTGGCATATCCCCTAAAACTCTAGATAATACTAGCATAAATGTGCTTTTGTTGTCAAGCAACTACTAAATAATTTGCATGCTGTCCAGGAGAGACATTTCTAAGCTAAACAGACAGATCTAATGTTGCTTCCTACCACTGTATAAAAGATGCATAGATCCAAATAACAAGCGATGCACTAACTTGATTTCTCACCAAAACGCACAAAGCTAAAATTAGCCTCCTGATTAGCAGGTTATGTAAAAGCACACTCAGAAACCAGATGTCTTTACAGAGAAGAAAAGGAACCATTTAACTTACCTCTAGAACTGTTTTGCCTCTAAAGCTCAACTGACCATCACGAATCTCAAGCTTAAGAACGTTTACAAGATCGATTGCACTCTCCCAGGATTTCAAAGACCCTAATCATAATAAAAAAGTGCCTCATAGGTAACATATAACAAGTCCAATTTATCTATAATCAAATTGCATATATAATCCAGTACAAAAAATTAGTAACAAAGACCAATGACTCCTAAGGCCTCATGAACTTACCATCAGATTTTGAAGAAATCATCTCAGAACTAGAAAACCCAATGATATCAGCCACGCTAACTCTTCCCTGACCCAAAAAGAAAACATCAAATTTTCAAGACTAACTGAACAAAAGGTTTACAAATACCTCCATTGTCATTTAAAACAATTAATCACAAATAGGTAAATCATCAAGGCGTCAAAAACTAATCCAATAGATCAAACTCTGCTAACATTTATGACTTCAATGGCTCAGAATAAACCTTGAAGATGGTGAGACCGTGCAGATCAGCAATTTCACCAGTATACTTGAAGGGATGAGCAGCCTGCAAAATAGTCAAGAAAAAGAATTTCTCAGCGAAGGTAAAACTTTTGAAATGGATATACTGAAAACACTTCACAAAATCACAAATCACATATAAGCAAAAATCTAAATTTACCACTCAATGAATCCCAATCCTATGTATAAAAAAAACATTTCTAAAAGAGGATAAAGCACCTTGGAAGGAAGAATTTCAACAGCCGGTGATGGTTGACGGACATCCCTCTCAGAAACAATAGAAACACCATGGCTGGCCTTTTCATGAGGCATTAAGCCGGGCAGACACTGAGCAAGCAGCGAAGGTGTCCGCATCGTCTTAATTCAATATGATTTCAAGATTATCCACCTAACAACCCACAGAAGCAAAGCACGATCAGGCAACAACCAAACCCTCCCAAACCCCTCCCAATATTCTAAAATCCGTCAAAAAATCTATCTTTCACTTAAGAATCCAAGTAACCCCGCCAAAAAGAAAAACACCAAAACGCCAAACCCTATACCTCCAAAAAAAAGAGGCGCCAAAACGACATTTCTCGATTCACCCAAACTAAACCCACGAAATCCTAAAACAAAACCACCAAAAATCCCCAAACCAACCCCCAAATCCACAAAATCAAGAAAAAAAAAGCCTAAAATCCAAAAAAGACAGTACCATACCAAGATCCACCGCCAAAGCTTCAAAACCCAAGAGGCATCAGCAAGATTGAAATGAAATAGCAACAGAGATCAAGAATCCAAACCCTAACAGACCGCCAACGAAGTCAAAAAGAAACGCGGAGAATACCGAAAGCTTCACGAGAAGTCGAAGAGAAGCATCCATGCTTCGTCACCTCCATCCAAGCCTGCAACTTTTTCCTTTTCGACTCTTTTACCATACTACCTTCCTTGTTTCCCCATAATATCGGAAATGCCATTGGAGGTCCCGCGAGTTATTGGGATGTTTTTCTCCTTCTCGGGAATTTCTCGTCAAAGAAGAGGAATTTCTCGTCAAAGAAGAGAGGTTGTTCGATTCAACGGGTCGGACCTTTAGGCTGCGTTTGGATGGACTGATTCCATGGTGGTGTTTGGGTAGTTTTTGAACTTAGTAATCATTACTTTGGGGGATCACCATTGACCCACCCCCAAGGGTAATCAGCCATTCAATGACCCATTACCCCTAGGATTTTACTATATTGCCCATGTCAACATTACAAAAGACAACATGATTAATTTGAAATGAATATAGTCATCATTAATTTGTGATTAATTAAAATAATTAAAGTAATAGTTATTTAGAACTAATTTTTATTTAAATATTAATCGATAATAATAAAATCCAAATTCTTTAATTGCATTGATTTAATAGTTATTCGAAGTTAATTTTTAATTAAAGAATCATCAATAATAAAAGAAGTATTCACATTTTTTGTTATTTTATTAAGTATATAGAGTAAATATTATTTGTAATTAATTAAAATATTATAAGTACTTATTGAAAGTAGCAATTATCTAAAAGTAATTTTTAATTAAACATTAGTCAATATTAATAATATAAATATTTATATTTTCATTATTTTATAAATAATAATCATTTGAAATAAATATCAGTAATCAGTAGTAATGAAATAAATATTTTCGTTTTCATTATGGAATAAGATTTAATTACTCCAAATAAATATAGTTTGTGATTAATTAAAAACTTATAAGTATATAATAGTAACTTAATCTTTAATAGAAGTTAATTTTTAGTTAAACAATAATCAACAATGAGCAGATAACTATTCACATTTTCATTATTTTATAAATTTTAATTATTTCAAATATATATTATTTGTAACTAATTATAAATTATAACTACGGAATTAAATTTATTTGAAGTTATTTTTTAATTAAACAATAATGACAAATAATAAAATGACTATTAATATTTATGTTTTCATTATTATAAGAATAAATACTATTTTTTTATACAATGGTAAAAGGGTAATATTAATATAACTCTTTTTTTTTACTTTTCCCATTCCCAATGAATTACCCCTCCAACCAAACACCTTTTTCAATACCACCCCTTACCCATTCATTTCCCCCCTTAGTGTCAAGTTCGGGTTTGACCCTTTATCCCCAAGGCTTGATCCGAATCCGAAATACTCTTCTCTTGGATTCGGATCCTTTATCCACGTATCTGGTGGTATCATGCAAATTTTTATTTTAGATTTTTTTAATAATTATTATATATATATATATATATATATATATATATATATATATATATATATATATATGATCTAAACAACCTTGCAGTGGATTATTATTTAAATGATAATTAAATAGACAAATAGAGACTTAATAGTACTATTATAATACTATGTAAAAATATTATAAAAAATGTTATAGAAATAATGTAGTATTATTATTTATTCACTAATCAGTGCCTCCCATATGGAAAGATTTTGTTTCTCTCCTCTCCATAATTGCATGGCTATGAAATTTATTAGTTCGGTTTGATTTTTGAAAATCTTTTATGTGTACATAAATAGTTTTGTAATTGCTTTATATGACAGCTAGTCGAGCCAATAAAACTCAAGGGGTCGATCATGATAGGTGCACTATTATACATGTCTACCTTTGATAATTTCTTTGGTCGGCGACACTTATGGTTTTTGTATATATATATATATATATATATATATATATAATATTGAACAATAAATAATTTATTTCTATTTGTAATTTTTCTTTCAAACTTATGATGTAACTTAGATGAACTACTTTTGAAAATAGCAATGCTTTACCAAATCCACCAACGTACACAAGACGCCATTTTTTTATATATTCTTTAAGCATATTCTGATTATTCTCAACTATTATTATATGTATGAAAGAGATTTTCAATAAAATTATTTTTTACCTGCTATTAGATCTCATTGACTAGCAAATAAACTATGTTTTTTTATATTAAAAAAAAAGTTCTCTGAAGATTGAAGCTTCTTTCTATAAGTTACATCTTGAGCCACTAATTAATACATTCACAACAAAAGTATATTAAACATGTTTTTTCTTGGAAGCTATCCATACTGTGTATTGTATGTTTTTCTTTTCTCCGAAGGCAACAAACACTTGTTAGCATACTTATCAAACATGAGTTATTTACCTTAAATATGTTTGTCAAAAAATATATAAAATAAGTTATTATCTCAAATGTACCCTCACCTCATGGATGTATGTGAGAGTGTTAGAGGGAGAGAGTTATAACATCACTCGGGGTGTATATGAGTGAGTTATTATCTCGAATGTGCCTTTACCTCATGAGTGCAAGTGAGTGGGGATGCCACATCACCTTTGAGTTATTTTTTTCAATGAAAATTTAAACCCTCGCCACTCTACATGCCACACGGGAGACCCATATTAGTACCTCTAACCATTTGAACCAAGTCGCTTTAGCCTTTTTATTGCATGTTCATTGGTGAAGCCTTGTTAAAATAACGATTTGAATAATATAATCATCATGATTTTATTTATTTATTTATTTTTATGAAAATTGCAATTGTTATATGCATCAATGGCATACGCACTGATTGAAAATTGATATTCCAGGCCATGCGGCCCCAGCCGAGGACAGAGGATTTGAACTGCGAGCCTGCACTCTTATCATTATTGTTTCTAATGAGTTTTTAACTCAAGACCTATTGAATGTTTTATTTTTGTTTTTCTTAATAAAACTAAATATGGTTGGACAAGGAGACTTATATATATTATATATATGAAAAATAAAGAAATTTTTTTGTTACAAATAACTCAATTCATTATATATCAAAAGTGGATTTTCCATTCGTTGTCAGTAAAGAATATACAATCTAAAGCAAAAGTTACAAAAATGTGCTCATACAACACAAAGCTGAATTGTAAGTAAAACAGCAAAATATAGTACTTGATCTAATACTTGCTACTCTGCAATGAATGCTCCCCAAGCATTCAACTATTTAGCAGCAAACTGCATTATTAGTCATTCCTTGTCACCATTTAATCAATCAGGGGAATTATTTGATCACATTCCTACGAGGTGATTAGAAGAGAAAACTGCGTTTCATCAAATTCTAATTCAACACCCTCATGGCCATCGAACTCATTCAGACCGACTAATTTCTCGATCGGAACTTGCTCCGCAACAAAGTCTTGAAAAACATCATCACCACGGTGTTTTTGTGTGTTTATCTTCAACTTGTGAAATTTTTCCTTCATGTCAGTATTGC
Organism: Dioscorea dumetorum; assembly: GCA_902712375.1. Taxonomy (NCBI): domain Eukaryota; kingdom Viridiplantae; phylum Streptophyta; class Magnoliopsida; order Dioscoreales; family Dioscoreaceae; genus Dioscorea; species Dioscorea dumetorum. The sequence continues at coordinate 5,832,351 of CACTHL010000739.1, forward strand.
TAGAATGTTGATCTGAGGAAGACTGAGTTGTTATACTCAATCTAGACGGTGTCGTGACTTTTTTCTGTATAGCATTGCCCGAACAGATGACTTTGTCTTTCGAAGAAGATAAAACTGGTGTTGGATTGAATACCATCCTATCACCGCATTGTCGATCATTTTTTCTGCTTCTGAAGTGATTGCTTTGTTGATGCAGTATCCATCTATCTGATTTTGATTTAGTAAGTACCGTAAACTTTGAAGACTTAACATCCCTTCGAGGCGAAATGCATATGAAATCTTTGAACTCAGAATGCCAATAAGTGCTTCGATCAAATGGCCAGAAAAGAGGCTCATCAGAATCGGAAACTTCTGAACAACAACTATTGGTTTCATCTGTCTTAGGACCAAATGATTGACAAATACTTGCTTTGTATGATGGACTCGGAAAATCATTCAATTCGAAAACATCATAACCTTGTTCTGTTTCCCATGTCAACTCTGAATCCTCAACTTCAAGGTCCAACAAAAAGCATGAATCATGAACATAAGAATTCATATCATCACAGGTGCTTAGTGACGTGCATGAACTCAACACCGATGAATCCACACTCTCCAAACATCTGGCAGAGTAAACTTTTACCTCATTCTCAGCTAAATTATTTAGCCATATGACAGTATTTTCCTCATCCTCCACTTCTTCCTCATTAGAGTCTTCCAGTGTTCTATCAAGAAATAATGATGCTTCCTCCATTGGACTAATCTTGGATCCATCAAACATAAAAGTTCTCTCCATTCTTCAAGCACTCAGAAGATGTTTCAGAGAGTGATAGCATTGAAGATAGATTTCAAGAATCCAATGAGCAATCATAGATTAGAAATGAAGCATACTTACAATCTTTCTCATTGGCAATTCCATTGGCAGAGTTCAAATCCTTCTCAATTTCAATATCCCTTGTTTCTGATTCTGGAAAAAACAGATTCAAACTTCTTTCTCTGCTTACAATCATTTTCTACTTGATTATGGAGATTTCGGTTAGTAAGCCGAAATCGATTTCTACTTGGAATTCTTTCTACTCTTGGATTGCATTCATGGCCATTGATGAAACCCATGGGGACTGGAAATATCCAGTCAACTTATCTGCCAAATTGTTATCCATCATCAAACATGGGGGAACTCCAAAAGGCCAACAAAAATTACAGACAAAAGAAAGTTTCCATAAAACAAAACAAATTGGACCAAATCAAAGAGGAAGAAGACAAGGAACTGCATGCCATCTTAACAGTTCCACAAAAAGAAATAAAGAACTGGGTCAAGATGCAATCAAATTAAGCAAGAAAAGGAATCCTAGAACAATACCACATTAATTCATTAAATTGCAATGCCGTATAATCCTGACCATGCTCAAATAAATACTAATTAACACATGCCAAGAATATTCTCAACTTCACAAAGTTCACAATTTTATGAGTAAATTCATTTTATCAATGCTGAAAATTTCCAAAAAATAATAAGGTGAAGAGAGATTCAAATACAGAGACAATTAAATCATCATAAAGATAGAAACACCTTCACTACAAAGTAATTAAGAGGATATGATAAATTCTCAATTAAAAATCATAAATTAAGGTCTTAGAGATTTTGAAATCGATCTCAGAGTTCTTCAAAACTAAATCAAATGTTTTACTAGACTATTCAAGCTCAAAGTCATAAAAATTGAAGATTTTGGTTATAAACCTAAAATTAACTTTAAAACTCTTAATTGCAAAACCTCACAGCAGCCTAAAAGTAACAAATCACAATAGAAATTATTCAAAATTTATGGAAAAACAGGACAAAAAAATAGAGAATCAAGGATGAGAAGTACCTCAGAGGACTCATGTTGCAGGGGAGCAGGATCAAAAGGAGTCTTTTTCTTTTGATATTTTTATAGCTAACGTTTTAGTGGGAATAACGTTTCCCACGTCGGAGTTCGGATCTCCATCCGATAACAAACGACCCGAAACCCGTTAAGCCTTTTAGTTATTATTAGTCACTAACCCTTCTCTTTAATTGAGTTCAAGTTTTTTTTCCAAAATTTAAATTCATTAACAATAAATATGAGAATATACAAATATATATATATATATATATATATAGAAAATCTACATTTAAGTTAATTTTGACTTATATTATTTCGAATTAGTTTTGTAATTGTAACATCAAAGCCATTGATTATTGATTAATTGAGAGAAGGACATTTTGGTAACCGCAAAATCCCAATATTATAAAGTCAACGCCACTTTAGACATTTTGGTCATGGTTGACTAAAGAACAACGAAAGAATATATATATATATATATATACCTAATAAATTTGAATAAATAATAATAAATCACAAGTAATTGTCTCCTAAGACGTGACAGTCTGAATTGGGAGTCGGACGAAACTACTTTTCCAAATATCTTAATTTTTTTATATATTTTTCATCTTTTATGATATTTTTTGAATTACTTTTATTTTATCAATAGTCTTGGTCTGTCATTCTCAATTAACAAGTCAAATAAAGCTAATCTTGAGAAGATAATCCCGACTATCAAACTCAGTATCAATTTCACGGGAACCCCCTCGTTGACTACTGGAGATCAACCGCTCTCCTCTGATGATCTCCCGCATGACCACAATGTTTGATATGGTGCTCCCATTTTCTTAATTGCGATCGTTCCCCACGACCTTCATACCTTGCCTCATCCTCCCAACCCCCACTCCTTTTTGTTTCCACCTCTGGTGGATCATTCTATGATTTCTATCTCGTGTGTCATCCTCTGGTTTTTCTATGTTTTTGTGGTTTTTTTTAAACTTATTGTACCGATTTTTTTTTTTAATATATAGTAGTTTATCCACTCTTTTAAAAAAAATAATAAGTCAAATAGAATTTAAAAATGTATACATATATATATAAATATCCTTGAAAAATAAATACACGAAACATAATAAATGAAATTAAGAAGAAAAAAAGAGATACAAAACTCCCGAACCAAGTAGGAACTAGTTTTATTATTTAAAAACGTTACAAAAATTCTTAATTTTGAAGATAATGCAAAAAAAGTATACGTTGTGCCCGTTATCGGGTTTCGGGCGCAGTACGCATCCGACCCGCAGAAAAAGGGTATTTCAGTCATTCAAACTCTCATTCAAAAACCCTCTGGCAAACGACCGTTGCATTCTCTCAACCTCTTCTTTGATCTCTCTGAAGACTTTCAGGCTTCTCGCTTCTCCAGATCGCCACAAGAGTTAGGGTTAGGGTTTCCATCGGTCATCTTTCAGGTTTGATCTCTTATATCTCCCATTGTGTTCAACCGGGCACCAGTCTACGTCTCTGGTGATATTCTCTTGTTCTTGAAATCGATCTCTTTCTTGGTGCTTTTGAGTTTCCCCTTTGTTTATTTGTCAGGTTGATTTCTAGTTTTTTTTTTCCATTCTATTTGATGATTAATTTTAGAAAATATTTAATGTTTTTAATGGTTCTTCTTGATCTTGGATTTGTATTTGGAGCTGTCCTAGAGTTGTTATTTAGAAATGCCTGAGGTGTTGATGTTCAAAACGCCAAGATTGGAAGACTTTCTTGCTTTTGAATTTTCTTTGGATTGATTGTTCTTAGCTTCTTTACCATCAAATTTACAATCTGAAATCAATCTAAGGTATTTCAAGAACTCATCAAATTATGAACGTTGCAAGATCCAATCAATATGTCAGAAAGTTTCGAACTTTCATTGGAAGATGAAGTATATCGTGTCTTATGTTTAGTCTGTTTCATCTTTGTCTATGACTTGAATTATGAGGATTAAGTGCCATGTGTATTTCTTTTTCATGGTTGATGTTTCTTGTTTGGAATCAATTCTTGAGAATCAAAGTTTATTCTTGTTCTTGTTTATCTATTCTAAATCATTTCTGTTTTGTGGTAATAACTTTTACTACAGTAGAGTCAAATGGCTTCTCGAACTCCTACTGTTCTTCGAAGTGAGAATTTCTACATTCACAGAGGTACAAATTGCTTGTTCTTGCTGAATATTTTGTGATTGACTTACAACAAATTCAGAAGAGAATATTGATTCTTAGAATGTCAAAATTTTAGGGAAAGGTTCAGATTTGGCAAAGGCTGACTTGCCAAAACCTTCAAAGGCAGCTCGTCAAGAGCGAAAAGCTCTGAGAGATGTTTCCAACACCGCTCTGAGAGATCTCTCAAACATTGGGAAACAACCTCCTGTTTCTAGTGCATCAAAAGGCACCATATTGAAAGAGAAGTCTGCGCTTCGGACCCGTGAAACTCCGAAAAATGCCTCAAAGAATAGTCTGCTCTCAGATGAGGAAATCAAGAGATGCCATGAATGGGCAAAGGAGGGGATTGAGCAGATCCATTTTACAGGGAATGACCTGCAGAAACTTGAACAGGATAAGAAAGAAGAGTGTAATTGTTCACTTCATACTTTGAATTTAGTTTTTCATTGATTTCATGTTAATCGGTAGCAGATTTGTGATGTTCAATCAACTGTTTTACTAAAATGTTAGGTGTAAGAAAGAAGGTCGACAAGGTAACATCCGCATTGCATGCATGGTCAGATGTAATCTACTGTGATACTCGAATGTCGCTGAAGGTAAATAGCAAGACACCCTGCATTCTCAAATTTTATGTTTTGCTTGGGTATCGGAATATCACTAATGTATTGTGATCAGATTTGCTGCTGTTTTTAGTTAAATAGTTTTTCATTACTTCCATTCCATTTTTTTTTCCATCCAACCATAATATGGTACCCTTGGCACATCCTGTATTTCTAGCAGTCTTTATGTATCTGAATCTCAGTACTATGCAACCAGAATTTGCTCTATAGTTTAGTTGTCATTTTTCCTGATCCTTGCTATAGTTTTAGTAGTCATTTCATTTTCCTTGATAAATTTCAGGTTGTTTCCAAGGGTAATGAAGATGAAACAAAGATGGAGCTTGAGCCAGAGGTGCTTCCTCCCATGACCAAACTCCATTCAAATTCAGGTACTCCCATCTCTTCTGTTCTCTCCCAAACATGAATGATGAATCCTCTTCTATCTTCTCCTCACACTTTTGTTCCCAGATAACAAAGGATTTGAGCTGCTTCTTTTTGAACCCGAGCTTGATCACCTCTGTGCTGATCCTACATTTGAGCTCGAGCCGAAGGACCAGTCCGGCATGGAACAAGAGACAACAGCCTTCACTCCCATATCCATTAAGGCCCCAGCATCAGGTCTCACCTCCTGTTACATTCTCATTGGCAAGACAATGACTTAATTTATAACTGATTCTACTAATTATCTGCTGCATGTCAATTATTTCCAGGTCACACAAACACTAAGGAACCACAAGCCTGAGCTTGAACTTCCGCAAGTCATGTTGTCCGACCTCAGCACAGAAGACCGGTGGCACCGGTCTTTGTCCTGTGCATGCATATATGATGCTTTCTTTGAACCTACCAATGCCAATGTTTTCCTAGACATGATTTTACACTCACTTAAAAAGACCAGAGTGTTTCTGAACAGGCAGCCTAACAACATAGAACTCTCAATATCATATTTTGTCATTGCAAGATTGTAAGTAGAAACCCTCTGCAACAGTGAAGGTAGCTTATTAGCTTTTCCTCAAGTAAATCTATATACATACAACCTATAGGTAGCTTTACTAGATAGATAGACAGGAATAGAAACTTTTGTTGCAGCAGAGGAAAATAGTATCATCTGGCAGTCCAATGCAACAGAGGGACTTATTTTGCTTTCCCATGTTGGAACTTTCTGCTGCTAAATTAACAAGCCAAGCTCACAAAGGGAATTAAATATATATATACAGGGAAGGGGAAGTAACACAATCCAGCAATCCTCCATGTGAAAGGCAGCTACTTGCTTTCTTCTCTCACATTTCTTTTTTCATTTGTTTCCCTACAAGGGGGCTTTTTAACTAGTCCGCGATATCATTTGAAAAACATCAATAAGCCCTGTTTGAGCTGCTGAGCACCAGCAAGCCAACTAGGACCAGGCTCTATGACCGTCTCTGCTGACACATCTGGCAAATATTGGTGGATTTTACATTAGCATAGGTGCAACGATCACATGACCAGAGGTTGGTGTCATCCAAGCTGTGGCTTGGACCACCTGACCTCGAGCCTGATCCAGCCAGCTTTGTCTTTCCACCTTTTCCTTTTCCAACAATGATGGTCTTTGAACTTGAAGTCCTACTGCATGTGGCCTGATGGTCAGTAGTGGCCTCCACATCTTGCAGCCCAGTTTCCAGAGCTCGGACAAGGTTCTCAAAGTAATTCCGCGTTACGCTGTAGAAAACAGAGATTAGAAAGAGATTAAGAAAGGAAACAAAATTCATGAGATCAATAGAGCTGAAGCAAACAAAGACGATCAGATGTGTAACAAGATGTCATGAATAGGCATGGCAGATTGCCCATTCAGACAGTTGTGATAAATTTCCCCAAAAGAAAATCCTTTATAGGCATAGAATGTGTAATAACCCCTCATAATAGGCATAGAATGTCTCCAGACAAGAAGGTAATTTCTAAAAAAAAAACAAGTGTGAAGCCCTTTGTTTTTTAAAACAAGAATGGACAGATTTAGGAAGAAAACAATTTAATAATGAGATCACAACAGCACAAACATGCAACAATGATCAGGTGTAGTAGACTGTTTGTCCAGACAAACAAGACATTTTGCACAAGAACAGCTTCTATAATAAATAGATAGAGTCCTAGGTTCTTGATAATGAGTTTATAAAGAGATTAAACAAGAAAACAAAATTAATAATTAGATCACAAGAGTTGAAGTATGCAACAAGTAAAATAATATGTCGTGGACATCCATCCAGACAACAAGATAAATTTTGCAAGAGAAAAACATGTATAATACGTAAAAACCCTTGTTTCTGAATAATGAGATTATTAAAAGAGGAAACAAAATTAATTAGGTGATCACAAGAGCTTTACAAGCTATATAGCATGCAAATCAGATGTGTAATAATAAGTCTAAGTCATGACTAGGCAAACTACATTTTATGTCCAGATAACACAACAAATTGTGCAAACAAAAGACAAGTAAAAGAGGTAAAAGCTCTCCGTTCTTAATAATGAGCCTAGAAAGGGGATAGCGGTAAGAAAGAGAATTAAAAATGGAAACAAAATTAATAATGACATCACAATGATCCAAAACATGCAACAATGATCAGATGTGCAATTATGTCATGAACAGGCAGAGTTGATTGTCTATCCAGACAAGAAGATAAACTTCACAAAAGAAAAACATGTACAATAGATAAAAATTCTTGGTGTTTAATAATGAGGTAAGACACAGAAAAGAGGTTATAAAGGAATTGCAAAAGTAAACAAAAAATCAGATTGCAAGAGCTGAAGCATGCAACAATGATCAGATGTAATAATATGTTATGAATAGGCATATAACAGATTGTCGTCCAGACAGCAAAGTAAATTTTACAAAAGAAAAACTACTAAAATGGCTAAGCACCCTTGGTTCTCAATAGTGAGAGAGAAAAGCAAACCACCACTAAAATAAAAATAAAATTTTTATTTACTACAAAGGACTCATTGTAATAATATTTCCTATGAAGGAGTAATAAGAAATTTTCCTATTTCAATAAATTTTCAAAACCAACACTAATTCCCAACCCAGCAAGCCACCACACTGATCTCTCATCTTCCACTGCAATCTAACCCCCGGGCTTTACCGGTGTCTGTCATCTCATCAGTCAACTCAGCCTCAACAGACTCCAACTGTTACGTGCCTCATCTCATCGATTCACTTGCCTCACCCATCCTGCCTGGGCCTGGGTTGGCTAGGTCCCAGCTGCCAGGCCATGCCTGCCAAGTGAGAGGGATTTGAAGAGTGGGTATGTCACCTAAACCAAGCCAGGTGGTGGCCCAGTTCCAAGGTTTATCAGTCAGACTGACCAGTCCTTCCTGGGTTTAACATCATTGCTTTTCATATTCAAGGTCAAATATATGTCAACATGCGCATAAGCATTCAGGCATGACACTCAACTTTTACTTCTTTCCAATATATTCATAACAATCCACATAATTTAATCTTATTGTCCAAGTTACTCATATAAACACTGTCAGGTGTTATCAGCGTTCAGGTTTTCCTATAAAGGTCATGTTTACTAGAGGAACCATACCAACTCACACAACAATCATGGATGTTATTTAAATATAATAATAGCAAGCAAACACTGTTTGGATTACCTGGTCAAGCCTGCTAGCTTCGTGCGGAAGTCATTGAAGTCTTTCGATGGTGATTCTGCATCTAAGTAAACTTGGAGTTCCTTCTCAGCACACTGATGAAGCCGTTCTAAGCCAGACTCAGCTTCACCTGAAAGAATGGAAAAAGAAAAAGGTGGAAATTCTTATAGAATAGCACATTATACTATCTAAACTCAAACATGAAATGAAATGACCAAAACAACCTTGTAAGTACTCAAAAAATTGACGCTTTGCATGTTCATGCTCAGGGAGGTAATATCCATATGCGTAAGTCCATTTCAATACTCTCCTACACTCCACTATCTGCATTTGCATCATACTATTTTAAATAAGACCAGCTCACAACAAACCAGTTAGAAGACAATTACCATTAGAAAGAAGCAAATGAACTATATCATACCTGTAACCAGGCTTCAGTTATGAACTTGAGCTGGGACTCAGGTTGGCTCTGTCTGTCACTCAGTTTTTCAAGCTGTTGCAGACAAAAAGAAATGTTATATATTAGGTTCATGTCTATAATCATAAAAGGCCCTTCAACAATATATGATGTGGATGCCATGGATCCAAGAATAAAACATTTATTCAGGCCATATAAAAGGCATGGAGTATTCCAAGTGCCATCCTGGCTGCCATAAAAAGTGCTCATAATGGTCATCACACTTTGACCCAAAGAACAACACAAATAATACGACAGAGGATTTCAGTGATGCTGGATCTGATGTGGTCAGCAAAATGAGCTACAGAACCACTCAGCACCATTTCTGCGTGAGCTGAAAAGAGTATCAACATTTGAGAAAACCGATCCGAGCAAAAAAGTTGGTAACATATCCAAGAATTTTTATTATCCCATATTCATAGCTGAGCTCAACCAGCAAGAATCTATGAGTTGATTAATTAAAAATGCCATGAGAACGAATATAATGATAGAAATCAATGTCAAAACAAAAAACAGCTACATATATACTGTGTGACGACATTTTTGTTTGGTGCATGGACCTGAGAACATATATTTTGCGGCCACATTTTCATTTGATATATGGACCCACAAAGGACATATATAATTCTTGGACAATGGCAAACTAATCGTCTCTTTGCACCATATGAAGAAGTGAATATCGAAAGTTTTGAATAGCTCTATGATATTGAATTTTAAGTTTAAGAAAACAACAGTAATTATTATGCAGCTTTACCAAGAATCTTTGTTACTTGCTCACAAAACTAACAAAAATCTTGTAATTCAGGTTGCAAATAGAAGCCATGCAGTCAGTCTTTCCGCTATCTGATTTATTGCAACAATGCCAATCTTGTTTGGAACATGTTATATATTTATTCTGATCAAATTTAAATAGTTAAACACATTATAAACAGATGTTTATAGATAGAATTTTGCATATAGAGCACATTTACTTAAACGTAGGTTTTATTAGATCATATAAATATTCTGTCATGCCATTCTTTCTATTAGCTGCATTATAAAATAGGACAAAAAAGATAAGCAAAAGGAACCTTTTCAGTTTGCATGCTATGTAAATCTGCTAGCGCCTTTTGCCTTGACTGCAAACAATGAAACAAGATGTATATCAGATTCAATGAGCACTGAATTTAAAGAGAAGATTACATCAAGCAGCAAAAGGTTGCCAGATAATGTATAGAAGCATAAAACTGGCATTACATATATGTTAGCAAGTAAAATGCATATGTGACGAGATGGGTTAAAAGCCTACAAGATCTAGTAGAAGGAATCCAAGAAGTTATGTGAAGTCCAAGTATAAAAAGAAATATTATGCTGGTCATATAGGGAATATTAGGTATGGTGAATGTTCTCGTTGGTGTTATAGACAAATTATAGGAAATTGCACGCCCTGAGTAACCTAATTATAGGAAATTCGTAACTTGGCTATAAACTAAGGGCAGCTGTATGGTGTTTGGGTCTTCAATCTTGTGAGAAATTGTAAAAATATTGTACTTCTATATTTCCCAAAAGTAGTCAAAATGTCACATTGTTCTTCTTTCATGGTATGAGTCTCCCCAGAGTTTATACCTTGGGACCAAAGTAATAAAAGATCTTTGGTGATCTTGAAAAGGGATTCCAACAATATGTACGAGTAACTGCAAAGAGAAAAATTCTATGCAAGCGGAAACAAACTAAGATAGAAGATTTACTGTCATGAATAAAGCGCAACAAATTAGTTGGTGCAAGAGGCTTCGCAATAATTAGAGTGCCAAAAAGTAAATGGAAAGAAAATTTTATATAATAATGTCAAAGGAAGTTCAACTGTGACAATACTAGCTAGAAAGGCAATGGTGCAACACGCATGGACACACACACACACACACAAAGACAATGTCTGTTTCAGCAAGTATGCAAATAATCAATGCTGAGAAGGGAGATGAAGGTGCAACATAAAAATAAAATAAAAAAACAAAATTCAAAGGTAGGTGAACAGAAAACAGAACAATTGGCATACTGATTGATTAGTTGCCCATCTTTCATAATAATGTGTGTATCTCTCGAGGGAATTTTTAGCCATTTCCCTTCTCCTTTCAGATTCATCATACTGCAGCATTTCATCAAGCAAATAGGTTGAGACCACACCAGACAAAAGAAAATTAAGAAAATGGGTCCATCCAATGCTTATTATCAAAATAAAGCCAAAAATGAGAATGTATATTTAACGTCATACCGCGCCTTCCTGTTTTGCCGCTTCATAGCGATTACAAGCATAGAAACCACCTGTCCTCTCCCCATGGTCTGACCATGCACCAAGGCATAACCTGCAATAACATATTGCATAAAATGACTCAAGCACATGCTTGAAACACCATTGATGCTTTTAGTCGACCAGAAAATAAATTTACCAGCAAAACTCAAATTTGCAAGGTGGAGTGCATGTGATATGCATACAACCCTGGTTTTTCTCAATTGGACGCTTGCACTTAGGACATGGCTTTGAATTCGCTAATATCCTGAAACTCAAAACAGTAAAAATGTAAATAAAAAAAAAAAGGAAACTTTTACAATCATGAGCTCATCAGCTTCAATATGAGCTTATAGAATTTTTTAAGCCCTAAATCACAAATTAAAGAGTAAATTTATGATATTGTCATAAGTTATCTAACATTGCACAAAGGTATACTAAGCAAAGTTCTAGACAAGACCTTAAATTGGAAGAAAAAAGGTGTCACACATTAGGAAATAGAAACCACTAATAAAAGTTAATTTTAGGAATGTAGTGGGATTCAAAATCAAGAACAAAAGAGGTAAACATTAGAATTACTAAATAGATTTACCACAAGTATAATCCAACCAATAAAAAAGAAAAGGGTTTGAGTAGATTGGGAAGGATGATTGGAATTAGAATTTGATAGAAAAACAAGGACATGGGCACATGTGAGTAGAAAAGAAAAAATTTCTATTCTAGTTCTATTATCAGCTATGGGCTCGAATCTAAGAGAGATTCTGGATAAATTATGTTACCATGAAATTTTCTTGTCTTTCCCAATGATAACGGAGAAAAAGATTGGGTCAAAAGAAAAAGCTATTTTGAAATTTTATCAACAATTTGCTTGTGAATGTGGGATCCCGTATTCTCTGAGTCCTTATACAAGGAATTACGAAAGAAGTTTTTTCAACGAAGATGTGAATCGGAAAAGTGATTTTAAGTAGAACAGCTATCCCATACCAATTCATGTTTTCAGACTCCGCACTGTTCTTCAATATCCATGTTGCCACTGTACCGCAGTCCACTGGCCTATGTGCTTCCTCAGTACACTGCTTCATATGCAAACACTCAGAAAAATTTGTACAAAGAAACAGGAAATTTACTCATTTTTTCATTTTTTGTAGCTGTTTAAACTTGCACGCTACAAGGAGATGCTAGGGGGAAATTCTTACATTCCAACAGAAGCCATACGAACAATTGCAACATACATCATAGCTTCCACTACCCATAATAAATTCTATTGCATAGTCACAGCCAGGGGCAGGGCACCATTTTGTCTGTCATACAAAAAGGAAATATACCTACAAATAAGTCAAGGATTTCAAGTGAAAATCAAGTATAATAGCTGCATGGAATTAAAATCATTTCTCTGTTGGTTTATATTTTAGAATCCATAAAAAAATGATTGAAGGACTATCTGTTCAGCCAAGTTGTCCATGTATAACTCGATTTTAGTTTGATTTCTGGCAGACTAAAGTTGGTTTGGATAACTGATAACCTGAGCCAAAGATTAAAGAAGTTAAGCTCAAACAGAAGCATACTAAGTAAAATTAGCTGATAAGCACCAGTTAATCAGCTGGCATATATAAGCTTGCAGGCTGACCAGATCATCAATGATCCCGGTCCACTTGACTGGCAAGACATAACCAGTAAAGCCCATGAAAACTAAAAATTCATAGTGTGCTGGTGCCAAGTCTATGGCCTCATGAACTTGCACAAGCGTGCTGCTATAAATCAATGGCTAAGGTTTCTCGTTTTACCCTCTCCACCCTTTTTATGTTATCAGCTCAATCAAACCTAGACATGCAGTGATACAGTTCAGGTTATTTAGACTAGAACTAGGCTTGAGAGACTCTTCTAGCTCGAACAACCTCAAGCTAGGTGATGGGACTTCCAAACTGACGGAGCTTGAATAAGGCTTAGCTTGCTCAAGCTCTGCTCATATCCCAAATCGCTTGCGATGATATTAGATCTTATGGTAAGATTTCAAATGTCGTTTTACTATACACGTGTCATTATAGCACAATTTGCCAACTTTTGCAGGTACCAAATATTTTGATAATAATTCAGCTGCATTCATTATAAATGAAATAAAAAATAGAAAATCACAAATTATTCATGACCTATAATTCCTGCTCCTTCCAATTTTTTCAGAATTCCCAATTATGATTCCTCCAAATTGTTCATGACCATCAAAATTGTGATATGCACAATGAAAAAATCTGAGACATATTGAAGTATTGCAGATGTAATGATAGAAAACAATGTCCTTTCAAAAAGACAAAATGGGAGAGCAAACTCAAATACCCGAGTCAATACATTGCCCACATGAAAGTAACACTGCAAGAAGAAAGATTGGCATGACCAACACAAAAACACAGCAAGGATGACAAAGGAGCAAAATGTTTGTTCTTTTGCTCATGTGAAATTTATTCACTTCAACAATAAGTTGCCCACAATAAGGGAATAAACAATAATGCTAATCTAATGATATTCCAATATATAGAAGGAAAAAGAATCGATGCCCAGCAGAGATGCCAATAGCCTTCACTTCTGACAACTGTGTAATTGAGTAAAGGTGTGGTACGCCACATAAAGAGGTGCAAAAGGTTTGTTCCTTGGTGCAGAATCGATTGTTGAAATTTCATCTTTTAAAATAAGATGCAAATAAGCAAAACCTAGTAAAATTACAAACAGGACTCACTTTTCTATTATCCTCAATATAAGATCTGAGAAGATAACGGGAATACTTCTCTTTATCATCATCAGTTGCTAATGAGTTAACCATGTCCTGACCAACAGCAGCACTACATGAAGGATCAGGGCAATGCAACGAAAGGGACCCGGGGCCATCACTTATTGCTGTTCCAATATAGCCTGCCAGCACAATGTGTCATGGTCTCGCAAGGAAAAAATTACATTCATGTGCAATGCAACTGCTTGTGATTATATATGTATCACTGAAAGCTGGGCAGAAGTAAAATGGTATCTATAACAGAACAATGGAGAAATTGAAATTTATTACAGTTTCTTATAACAGAATTTGAGCCATTTATGTTGTTGGAAACCAAAAATAGTAGTAGAATGGATAGTTGCAGAGTCAGCCCTATTGTAAACTTACAATGTATATGGAACATTGGTGCCTGTTCTATGGTAGTGATAACAATAGGTTCGTAGTACAATAATAAAAAAAATCTAACAAGTGAAAACAACAGAAAGAAACCTCTCTGGGAAGCACCACAGATAAGTCATATCAACTAATCGCTCATAAAATCCAAGAAACGGCATGTTAAGTAACACACACACACATATATATAAAGGTTTAAAGTAAATGAAAACAAACACAGATGACAAAATCTTCTGAGTATATAAATGAAGCCAATGATAGAAAAGAACCTCTCCAGCAAGCATGACAAAATGGATGCCCACAGGCAGCAGAAGTAATCCTATCACGAGGGTAGTTCTCAAAACAAATTCCACAAGTAAGCTGCCAACAAAAGCAAGGCCTTTAATTAAAGATCAGATTAAAATTACAGATGCATAGAAAAAACATCGTTCAGAAATTATCTAATGAACAGGAAGCCATATGTACTCAGGCTCTGGACAAAAGGCAAAATTGTGCTAGAAGCGTACTTCTCGAGCATTTGGCAATTCAATTGGCTTCTCCAACAGGCCAACAACCCTGCGTACATTCTCTTCATCTGCAAACCATTCATCATTCACCCTACTGACACTCCTGTGCAAACAAAGAAACCACTAAATTAAGACCAAATAAGTTCAATAAGCAACAATAAGCACAGTAAACAATAATATTTTCATCATTTGCATATTGGCAGAACATCTTGCAACTATGAGTAAAATATCGGATATATAATAACCACAGTAGCTATCAATATTCATTTTCCTTCCTTGCGTTTTCAAGCTTTCCAAGACAGAAAGAATCAAACAAAAAGTCAGCATGAAAACAATGATACCAGTTGTAATGCCGCAGAAGAATACATGCTGCAACTCTCGATAAAGACAGCACAGCAGATACCCTGTTTATGTCTTCTTCCTGACGTTGCTGTATGTCGGCTTCACCCAAAACTATATAGTTTGGCTGAAATAATAAAACAGAAAGATTTCAAGCATAAAATGAGTCATATTCCCCAAATTAAATACACACCCTACACAGGTTTTCCACTTTTATCAGCGCAAAAAATTGTCTCAAGCATCAACAAAAATGACATAGATACATCTGCACACATACTAAGCTAGAATAAGATAAAACTTTCCTTTGTAACCAAGGTGCTCAAATATTTACATAAAAAGGTAAAAAAGTTTAAAAAAAAATATCTTTGGAGACTTTAGCAAATAAAATGTCACTTTTCCATGTAACTTTTGGCCTTTCAGTATCATCACTGAATAAAGTATTTACTCGATGTACATACGGGATTTGTAATGAATATGCATGATTCATACTTTCTGTCCCTTTTCATTGCTCCTCTTAGCCACTATTATCTCTGCCCATTATAAGTTAATCAGAAATTCATGTTAAAAGCTTGCACTGGTTCATCACCATTTGGAGGTTGGTCAAAAATCATAAAGCTTCTGCCATTACAGATTATCCAGCAATCGCACAACCCTACACTCACACCTCCGAATCTCACGCCATGCTTTTATTCCATAAGGAAGCGTCTAAAATACTTGTTTATTCATTACTAAAATCAATTTCCCCTGGCATATATATACATTATATAATACATAGACACACATAAATATATCGCAAGCCTGAATTTCTCGGACCTTGCTACTGAGGTTAAAAGCACATTAGGATCATCCCAAATTCTCAAAACTCACGCAACTAGAAGCATGGATTCGGAGAGAAATGGGACTCCTGACTCAGAATATATTAACAATACAGCACATCTCCATGCTCGTAGCAATCGAACTTGCATTTCTGGGTAAAAGATTAAAAAACCAAGAACCATTTGTTTAATCGCTTTCTAAACTTTCCTCAAAAAGAAAATGTGTAGCTAAATTAATACTGATTTCCTTCAAACTTGTGTTTTTTCATCATCCTCGTAAAAAAAACCCCAATAATTTATCAAGTCTCTCACAATCCAATAAAATCATCAAAGCTCACTAAAAAAACAACCAATAAAGTAAAAAAAAAAAAAAAAAACCAAATTTAACAATCCGTAACCTGCTGGCGATGCGAAATAATGTCATCTGAAGCATCGGACTCGTTATCAACGAAATCATAGTCCCCATCATCGCTCCCAATCCCGGTATCCCCACTATAGAAATCATCATCAACAGACTCCAAATCGTTCGCATCATGCATATCATCCTCCGAACTCATCTCTCTCCCCGCCCCGAGTGGAATTCCGAAAACCTATCCCTTAAATTTCAGAAGGCGGCTACAACCCGTCCAAAGAGACCAAAATCAAAGATCAATTGGAAGCAGGAGACGAGAGAGGATCGGATTTGGGGGAGAACCCGGTGGGTTTGGGATCGGGGTTAGGGATTTCGCGTTTGGCTTTGCCGTTCGAGGTGGAGATGGGAATCTAAGAAACCCTCTTGCTGCGAAATGGATGAATTTGAGGGGCCGAAATGTTAAAAGGAATATCTACGGAAAAGTAGAACCATGAACATGACTCGTTTGCCGACTGTCGTTAAACTATTGGTGCGTTTTCTTGCTCAGACCGAGTGAGTGTCTATTTTGGGTGGCAAATGGTGGAAGGCTTTATTGGAAACGGATCTGTGATCCTAACCGTTAATCAGTATTTAACATACATGATAATCAAAGGTGATTATTGGATTAGACTGAATTTTTTCTTTAAAAAAACTACAACTTCTAGCTATAATTGTTATGATGTTGGTGTTTATGATTGGATCACATGTACCATGTATCCAAGTGCTTGTTTTGTTTTTATACATACATATATATATATTTTTTATCAATTAGATTCCCGGGAATCATCACTTCAGATCAGTCTAACGACATATATGAGAGGCCTATTAAAAAGATTAACCTCTCCTAACAAGGTTATGCCACTTGGAAGGCCATATTAGTTTTTGTTTTTATATTCGGATTGAGTTGCTACTTTCTTTAGTTTTAGGTAGTGTTTGGAAGCTTGGATATCCTGAGATGTGAATGGGATATCCATGACTCCTTTTGTTTGGTTTCCTTGATGGGTTTGAATAGTGATGACCCCCATCCCTGAAAACTAAATAAGCAGCGTCCCACCGATCAACGCCGCTCATCCCATAATTTACTCCATCCTTCATCCCTCTCACATTCATCTCCATCCCCTACCCCCATCGTGATATACTCACCGATCAAATACCAAATAATCTCTAACTTTACTATTAAATCTCTCTATTCAAACACTTAAATATGAATATTCCCATCTATGGAATACAATATCACATTATTCAAACACTACCAAGTATTTCAATGGTTGTTGGTATATGAATTTTTTCAAAAGATAATGTCTAATTTGTCTATGGAGGTATCTAATGACACTAGAGCTGAGATGAGTGCCTTTGCATTTATAAGGGCTCTAGATGAGCTCGCCTCTCTGTGTTTTTTGCCGTATCCAACGCCACTCAGCACTTCCACTGTTACCGGTTTTAGGAGCGTTTTTTGTATTATATTAAATTATTAAGCACAAGTTGACTTGATAAAGAAAAATTCAAATAAATAAATAATAAACAATTAATGAAAATGTAAAAAAAATTACTTATTCCTAATGAAATAGGTAACAAGATTTTAAAATTTCTTTTAGTTTGTTCTTGTTGGATCCAATGGCTTCACATGACACTCAGAGGGCGTTTGTTTGTCAGTAATGGAATGGGAATCATTCATTACATAGTGCAAAGCTATGTTTGGATGTGGAGTAATGGGAGTGGATGAATGAGTAAGGATTGAGGGGGTGTTGTGGGGAGAATGATACTCCTCCACAAAATGGGAGGATTGGTGAAGTAATGTCCAGTAAATGACATTTTTGTCCTTGATTAAAATCTTATCCTCTAATTCTTATATGTGAAATTATTGATCATATATTTTAATAAAAAAACCATATAATTAATAACTGAAGTGAAATAATACTAACTAATAATTTTCAAATAACAATAAAATAAATAAATAAATTTTATTATAAATAATAATTAAAATGAAATATTTTATCCATTCTAATAATAAATAACAGATAATGAACACAACACCCATCTGAAATTCAAATATTCACATATAAACCTTGCTATTTCGGAAATGAATAAATCATCATTTCCTTTTAGGTTTTCTTCTATCTGGGTCCCCACGTGAAATTACACCGTTAAAAGCTATTTGAATTGTCGGTTATACCCCTCCACTCACCCATATAGTTGCAGGTAATGAGTGATGCGTTTTCCGAGATAGTGATGTGAATGCTTTTATTGTAAGTGGTTGTTTTTATTCTTGAATAAATATAATAAATGTGAATGCATTTATTACAATTAAATGTTTTTTATTCTATAAAAATTTTAGCGTTCTCAAAAAATAAACACAAACTCCCAGAAATAAACATAAACGCCCAAAAAAAAACAGAAACTCACAGTCGTAAACAAAAACTCCAGAAAATAAACACAAACTCATATAAGTAAACAGAAGCACCCAAAAGTAAACGAAAACTCACATAAATAAACGGAACCGCCTGTAAGTAAACGATAAACGATTGCAATCCTAATAGTTGCAGGTAATGAGTGATGCGTTTTCCGAGATAGTGATGTGAATGCATTTATTGTAAGTGATTGTTTTTATTCTTGAATAAAGAT
Source organism: Dioscorea dumetorum (assembly GCA_902712375.1). Lineage (NCBI taxonomy): Eukaryota > Viridiplantae > Streptophyta > Magnoliopsida > Dioscoreales > Dioscoreaceae > Dioscorea > Dioscorea dumetorum. The sequence continues at coordinate 5,851,133 of CACTHL010000739.1, forward strand.
AGTAAATGTGAATGCATTTATTACAATTAAATGTTTTTTATTCCATAAAAATTTTAGTGTTCCCTAAAAATAAACACAAACTCCCAAAAATAAACATAAACGCCCAAAAAAAAACAGAAACTCACAGTCGTAAACAAAAACTCCAGAAAATAAACACAAACTCATATAAGTAAACAGAAGCACCCAAAAGTAAACGAAAACTCACATAAATAAACGGAAACGCCCAGAAGTAAACAGAAACGCCAAACATAAACAGAAACTCTCACAATAGTTGCAATTAATGAGTGATGTGTTTTCCGAGATAGTGATGTGAATGCATTTATTATAAGTGATTGTTTTTATTCTTTAATAAAGATAGTAAATGTGAATGCATTTATTACAATTAAATGTTTTTTATTCCATAAAAATTTTAGCATTCCCCAAAAATAAACACAAACTCCCAGAAATAAACATAAACGCCCAAAAGTAAACAGAAACTCACAGTCGTAAACAAAAACTCCAGAAAATAAACACAAACTCATAGAAGTAAACAGAAACACCTAAAAGTAAACGAAAACTCACATAAATAAACGGAAACGCCGAGAAGTAAACAGAAACGCCAAACCTAAACAAAAACTCTCACAATAGTTGCAATTAATGAGTGATGTGTTTTCGGAGATAGTGATATGAATGCATTTATTATAAGTGATTGTTTTTATTCTTTAATAAAGATAGTAAATGTGAATGCATTTATTACAATTAAATGTTTTTTATTCCATAAAAATTTTAGCGTTCCCCAAAAATAAACACAAACTCCCAGAAATAAACATAAACGCCTAAAAGTAAACAGAAACTCACAGTCGTAAACAAAAACTCCAGAAAATAAACACAACCTCATAGAAGTAAACAGAAACACCCAAAAGTAAACGAAAACTCACATAAATAAACGGAAACGCCGAGAAGTAAACAGAAACACCAAACATAAACAAAAACTCTCACAATAGTTGCAATTAATGAGTGATGTGTTTTCGGAGATAGTGATGTGAATGCATTTATTATAAGTGATTGTTTTTATTCTTTAATAAAGATAGTAAATGTGAATGCATTTATTACAATTAAATGTTTTTTATTCCATAAAAATTTTAAAAGTAAATGTGGAAACTCACAGTCGTAAACAAAAATTCTGAAAAATAAACACAAACTTCTAAAAGTAAAGGGAAACGCCCAAAAGTAAACGAAGAATGAAAACCTTGTTTACAAAAGCATGCATGGTAAGAGAAAAGCTGCCTGAAAAAGTCAGCCTTTCCCTTTTCGCCATACAATTTCAAAAAATTATAACAAGATGTGGCGGGCCTTTTCCTACTAAAGTCAATGGCAAAGTTGGTATTATGTAAAAAAGCTATTGACGGAGTTAGACGGAGGGGCTGAAAAGGAAGATAAGCTAAAAAGGAAGGATGAGCAGGGATATTCAAATGTCAGAGGGACTGATCGGGATGTTTACAATTGTACAGGGACTTATAATTAATTTTCCCAATAAATAATTGATACAATAGAATATTTAATTAAAATATTTAACTAGGATAATGAAAATAAGATAATATTTGAAATATTTTATTACTTAAAAATAATTGTTATTTCACTTTAATATCTTATTTTATATATAATGCTATTTATTCCTACAAAGGTTATAAAAATCATTTCACCATATTTTCATCTTTTATTTTTTCTATTCCCAAGTAACTACTATTTGAAATCTTACCAACCAAACACATCATTTATTCCCAATCCTCCTCCACTCCCCCCTCATTTCCATCCACAAGCCGGAACCAAACAACCCTGAGTATGAAATAAATTATAAAAAAAAATATAAATAAAAATTTCCTGTGTTACATAAACATTACAATCCTAAAAGTGTAAATCAGTTCGGTGAGACAATCATTATTATTATTTAATAATTAATCAAGTGTATATTTAGTTAAATAAATAAACATTAACGCACAAAAGAGAACAAAGTTAAATACAAAAGTTGAACGCGTTTATTAAAATTACCAACATATATAGTTTAACAAACTTTAAATATTCTAAAATAGTACAAAAATTCATGAGCTCAATAATGTGATTTATGGAAGTCATCACCCACTTAATTAGTCATCTGACTCTAAAGTTAGGTTGGTGGGTTCGGCCTCCATGAATTATTAATTGGTTGATAAAACCTATGCAATTAATTTATGGCTAATATTTTTTTTTTTTTTATTCCACCACACCATTTTTTTGTCCCACTTTACCTTGTCAAGCCAAATCAATGAATTATTTAACTATCAAAGTTCTAATGTTTGTTTTTAGTACAAAAGTATACATTAAAAATCATATAAATAACACGCAAACATGTACTTTTGCAAGTGCTTACACGAAAAGTTAAGTAATTTTTAAGCAAATTAATTGTAAGAGTTTTGAAAAAAAAAAAAAAAACAGGAAACACATTGGTTTATCATTGAGAAGTTAGTCAAAGGAAAGCTTAAAAAATATTTAGGACATGTTTAGTTAACTATAAATAATTATGATGTAATTGATTTTATATGTAACTGATTATTTGGATTGATGCAAAAGCTACATGTACATGAACTTATATCTCACCAATTTTTACAGTAATTTCACTTGCATAGTAATTACACCATTCAACTTATATCAACGAAAAAAAACAAATATAATATTTCAAATAATAACAAACCAAACAACTATTATGTAAGTTATAATACAGTATTTCCATTTACACTGTAAATTTACTTACAGACTACCAAACAACCTTAGGAGAGTAATTCTAGCAAAAATGCTATGAATGTTTTTGATAATTACATTCAAATCATTAATATTAAGAATGACACCGATGTTAACACTTTGTATGCAAAATAATAATAATAAATAACATTAACGATAACTGTTATTATTATTATTATTATTATTTAAGTAAATGCACCAATATAATATATATAACCATAGTGGGTCCTAGAAAAGCAGAAAAGTGAGACTTTGCTTAACTAATTAAGCTAATTTAAGCTTAACCATCGAAGCTATTAGATTATATAGTGTGCCATGGATTGATAGGTACACGTTCATTGATTTATCTATTCCACCAAAACAAGATTGGTGTTACCATCCCTAAAAACAGGTAAGCAAAATCAATCAAATTACCATGTGGTTCCTACTTATAATCTTGATAGAATATAGTATCATTATTATTACTATTATTATTATTATTATTAATGAACAAAATAAAATGAATATTTTGTGCAAATAAAAACATTATTATTATTTTTTTAATTTTAATAAGTTCCGACTTGAAAAAGCATTTATTTAAAAAAATCCAAATAACATACAAACTAGAAAAAACATTTATGAATTAATTTGTTCAAAACAATCTTGCTTGGTTATTTCAAAAAACGCTTTAAAAAAATCTTTTTACATAACATAAAAACATAATTTTCTCATAAACCAAGTTAAAAAAAAGCCCATAATTCATACAAAATTTGTTTTTAATTATTAGTTCTAATAATCCAAGCACCAACTTGTGAATATAATAAATACATCACATGTCTCCTTATTTCGCTAAAAAAAAAACAATCTCTTGCACGTTTTTTCGGTGGCCCAAAAAGAAATTTTCCCAAGAAATTCCATGTCCCACAACACGGGCCAATGTACGCGCAAAATGACATATTTATCGCCGTACAACGAATGAGATCCGGCCACCTGTCCCACTTTCCCTTCTGATAACTTTCAATAATAAAATGATCCGCATAAATGAAATCATACGACTCATTATCCGCCGTCTATGATGATCACAACGTATCTCGAGGTAACAAAAACGGTAGGTAGTTTGGGTCCACGCTGCTTCGCATGCACAACGTACAACTGTGGCAGCATCGCTAACTTTTGGACAAGTGTAAGATAAGCTTCACCTAATGGCAAACAAAACAAACATACACCAACCACGTGGCGATTACGTATTCGTCACTAGACGGAGCCACACTATTCCATACGAGAGGCTAATTTTAATTAAACTTCTCTTCCACGGAGGGAACTTTTCCCTTTTTTTTTTTTTGGCTCAACGTGACGCAAAGAGACGAAACTTGAAAAGAAAACTACTTTTACACATACTCCCTTTCCTTTTATCTATTTACAAACCAATCCTCTCTTGCACATTTTTAGACCACCTCCAAAAAAAAGAAAAAAGATTTACTTCTGTAAGTTGCTTTTATTATAATTTTTTTAAACGAATCGATTATTTTGTGACAAAATTCAAATTCTTTATAAACCAATCAGTGAGCCTTCACTTTATCAAAAAAAAAAATCAGTGAGCCTTACAGAATAAGCTTTTTGATTTAGTAAAAAAGAAATTCAATCTGTTTTTTTTAATTAACTAATTAAACTCAGAATTTGAGAAGATGATGATGATCTAAGAACAGTTAGTGTAATTGTAAAAGAAAGTAAGGAGTTTTCTGTAAATAATATCAATGGAAGAAAACCTTGTTCTGTAAATAAAAAGGTTTCAGGGGGATATATATATAAAAATAATATTTGAGAATAATAAAACCTCTCGCAATGCTCATTTTGTGATATATTTCCAAATTCTCGCGGTTTCATTGTTCGATTTAGACAAACACTTCTCCGGCCGGCTCTCGATTTCCTTCCTGGTTGTCTCACTGGGGGTTTGATCTCGAGTTGGAGAGAAGATGACGATCGAATCGGCGCCGGGGAGCTCGGCATCGCTGGGTCCGAAGAGGAGCGTGTCCTATTTTAGCAATCGATACGTTCTCGGGCTCACAATCACGGCTGGGATCGGAGGATTGCTCTTTGGCTATGATACAGGTATGTGTGTGTTCTTTGATCTATCTGTGCCTCTGTGTATTCGTGCGATTGTTGGATTTTAAGTATTTCTGAATTGATCTGTAATCTCCGGCTTGAGAGTGAAGTTCTGATGGAAAGAGTGATCTTTGATGCTTGAAGATTGCCTTTCTTCTTGCGTGAGTTTCACTGAGTAGGTTAATTCAATCAGTGCATGAGCGTGAAGTTTGTAATTTGGTGCATGTCCTATATATTTCATCTTTTGCTTCCTTTTGACATGAGTATGAGACTTTGTTGAACTGGCTTATTTGATCCTGCTTCTTTGTTTTCCTATTAAAAAAAAAACGTTTTAGAAGTGTTTTTGTTGGTTTTGTTTTTTTTTAAAACCTCCCATTTTTTTATCGACTTTTGGATTCTAAAAAGTTATGTTACAGAAGATATACTGCTTCATCTTTTGCTTGCTTTTGACATGAGCATGTGACTCCGTTCAAGTGGCCTATTTGGTCCTATTTCTTAGTTTTTTTATTACCCAAAAATAGAAAATGTTTTTCCAAGAATTGTTTTTTTCAAAAGCTCCTATTGTTTTTATACCTTTCGTTATCTAAAAAGTTATATATATATATATATATATATATATATATATATATATATATATATATATATATATATATATATATATATATTGAACTGGCCTATTAATTTGGTCACGTCTCTTAGTTGTCTGTTGTAGGAAATGAAAAAAAAAACGAAAAAGCTTTTTAGAAAAATGTTTTTTTAAGGGTTGTTGTTGTTTTTTAAAAAAATAAGTAAAGAAGCTCCTAAGACTTTTGGATGTAAAAAGATTTTATTATATCTTTTTGGTAATTATATCTTTGGTGCCCTCTCCTAGCCACCAAAGGACGGTCTTGCATGATAATGGATTAGGGAAAACACACTCTATCGAAAGGGCCCTATCGAAAGGGACATCTTTTCTTGTTTATTTTTAAGACATATCTTTGTCAAATGAATTGTTTGATTATAATTTGGAAAAACCACAATAATCCCAAAAGGCGAATCTAGTTTTATTTGCTTATTTGGTTACCTTTCTGTGAATAGAAATGTAACAAAAATGTGCAGAATGACAGAAATACTTCTATTTATACCCTTTTAAAATCGATATAAATATGAAAATTAAGTATCCTTGATGATTTTTGTTTTTTTTTTTATTTGAAAACTTGATGATTTTTGTTAGTAATAGCAATTGTTTTCGCTCCACTAATGTAAGATTTAAGGGTTTGTGCAAGTTTTTTATTGAGAATATTATTCCACAAAATATTGGAGAATGATAACGCAAACACAGGATCTGACATGATAAGGGATACTAATTAGTTGCTTGAGCCAAGGGTTACATGTATGCGGTATTTAACTTTGTCATGGAGTTTACGCATACTACTTATTTTTTACAGTGTCATTTATTACTGGAGTTGTCTTGTTTTAAATATAAATGCTGTTTGGAATATGAAGAAATTGTGCTTCATATTAAAAGTCACCTCTTAACTATATATATATATATATGTTAGAATTTTGTTAGAGTGTGATTTAATTGAAGGATATCAACAGTTGATTACTTTTTCCATTTACTAGGTGTTATATCCGGAGCTCTTCTTTACATCAAAGATGATTTTGAGGTTGTCAGCCAGAACAGTTTCTTACAGGTATAATTTCTTTAAGAAAAACTTAATTTTAATTGTATGTTGCTGGGCACTTATGGGGACAAGCCTTGGACGTGAATTATTTGCAACCGAGATAGTGAATTTATATTCTTGGTAGGAAACAATTGTTAGCATGGCTTTAGTAGGAGCAATGATTGGAGCTGCAGGAGGTGGTTTGATAAATGACGCTTATGGACGGAAGCGAGCCACTGCCCTTGCCGATGTGGTTTTCACAGTAGGATCTCTTGTGATGTCTGCCGCACCAGATCCTTATGTTCTTATATTTGGAAGGTTCTTGGTAGGTCTTGGCATTGGTGTAGCTTCTGTCACTGCTCCTGTGTACATTGCAGAAGTTTCTCCATCTGAAATTAGGGGAGGGCTGGTTGGCACAAATGTACTCATGATCACAGGAGGACAGTTCCTGTCGTACCTTGTAAATCTTGCTTTCACGGAGGTGATATTCATCTTGCCTTATTCCATGTAATTTAATGATTTGCTTTTATTTATATCTCTTGTGGCCATAAATGAATTTTCTTTTGTCCATATTTATTCATACTAATTGCATATGCTCCCCATGCCAAATAGCTTGATATAGGTCTTGCAAGATCTGCATGTAATGCCGTAGTCCGTGTAAAACAGAGTATGCATGATAAACAATGATGTTTATATGACTAATGAGATGAATTTGCATTATATTTGTTATCGAGATAGGATGGTTTCTGATGCCATTTGAATTCTGTTTGGAATTATGCTTGAACAAGCCTCCAACTGCACTGCTAAATTAGATTATACATTTAATGCACTGTATTTTTTTTTTCCACAATCCTCCTGTATTACAACATCTACGATAAGTTTTTTGATTGCACCATTTTGAAGGAGAATCTCCATGCTAATGTCTTGGAGTTGAATTCCTGGTGTTGCGTATTGGGGTTGGCGCCATAAAGAAACCAAGGGAAGCTGGTTTGCTATGACTTCTACTTTGAATTTACTTGCACCTAACATTTTACACCATCTTTTGTCTGCAAATACTAAATACAAAAAGGCATATCATGGCACCTTGTCCTGGCACCTTGTCCCGGGATGCATAAGAAAAAGAAAAATGGTCAGACCGCAAATGGTATTATATTGTTCTATCCTCAGATAGGTTCATATATATATTTGCTGTTTAGACTCCCATCTTGTTCAGCCTTTTATTTCTTATATTGCAACTACTTGTGAGGTATTTTGCGCATGTCACTCTTGTTTGTTATGCTTGATCTCATAACCATGCCTTGTTATGATATCTAGTTCCTCTTCAATGTTTTTATTATTTTTATTTTTTAAGGTTTGATGTAACTTACGCTAACTTTTCTACTGACACAATAAAGGAACTGCTGCCAAACGGAGATTAAAATCCTGATTCACACCATTCTTACTTTTCGATTTTCCCTTGAGGTGGTTTCATGTGTGAACCCTGTTGTTGAGAACCATGAGACTCTATCATAGCCAAAACTGTTTTGAAAATATTTGATTTTGCGATTTGCTAATGCTCATAGACATGTAGATTGGCAGATATTGCACCTCTAGGTATTATTAACTTAAAGCACAATCTGGCAAATTTGAAAAGAGTGAGAAACCTAAACTGTCTGATAAAAGAATCACAACCACAAGTAAATCATGATGGAAAAGACAACGAAGTTGAAGTAATTAGACAAACTTCTCCATCATTTGACTAAGGTCTTTACTTCTGAAGTCTTGATTAAAAATTAGATCTTGTGATATACATATATATATTGATAAAAGTGGATAAACCATAACTTGTTAAAAAGGAGAAGGAACGACTTGTTAAAAAAGAGAAGGAACGTACAAGTACATTCAGATAATACAGAAACAAACAAGGGAGCAAATCTGGGGCGAACCACAAGCAAAACTAATCATACATATTTAGATAGGAGTACCAGTCAGCAAATTTTAAATAATTCCCATAGAATTTTTCAGTGATAAGTTGAATTGCCTGCAAAAGGTAATTAGTGGGATAACTTCATTACTATTTAACTGGGCACAATTTTTCTTTTTCTTTCTGACATATGTGGGGTATATGAGTTCAATGAACTCCAAGGTTACTGAAATCTGTGTCTAAGTGACTGGAAGTTCAGATTGACAAGCTTATGAGCTGTTGAAACTTTCTGATATACAATTGTGTAACATATGAAACTCAATGCTGAAGAAATCAGGTCGACAATTGCTAATGAGTTTAAGGTTTGAGTATTTTTTTTTAAGGTAATCAAAGATTTGGATATATTGGATTCAGTTGGATATTTGTGGTTGCCATTACATAGTTCGTGTATCCTGGCTGTTTTGTACACATGCTTAACTCTAATTGGAAACTTGCCTTGGATCCACCTTTTAGGTATCTTTAGTTATTGTGAATTTTTCTTTTCAACCAGGTAAGAGGGACATGGCGCTGGATGCTTGGTGTTGCGGCATTGCCAGCCATTCTACAGTTTTTATTGATGCTCTTTCTGCCAGAATCACCCCGTTGGCTTTACATGAAGGTGAAGCCTTGGTGAAGCCTTCTCTAAGGAGTTTTTTTTCCATGTTTCACATGTTCTCTGGATAAAATCTTTAATTGTGATGCTCCATGCATATAATACAGAATGAGAAAGCCAAAGCTATTGCGGTTCTTGCCAAAATATATGACCCTGTTCGTTTAGAGGAGGAGAAAGATTTGCTTTCTGTTGCTTCAGTTGAAGATCTTGAATTTGAAAATTCTGTCAGTTACTCTGATGTTTTCAAATCCAAGGAAATTAGACTAGCACTTTTCACAGGAGCAGGACTTCAGGTAAAAAAGTGTAGGCATGTTTTTTGGTTTCTGAAGAGTCTCAGTCCCACTTAAAGTACTAATAACAAAATCTGTGAAGAAATTCATTTAATGACTAAGTCTTATATGCTCACAAAAAAAAAGCCATAATTTATTGATTTGGTGGAGAACCATCTATTTCCTGTGTCTATTAGCAAGCTCATTTTCTTACTGCACTAATGTCAAATTCAGATTGGAGTCTGCACTCTGCTCAGATCATTTTTTGTTTTTAAATGTTAAGTTAAACATCATTCATCAGCATGCAGATTAATTTTCTCTTAAACATTTATAAATACTAGCATAATATAATGGGATAATTGACCTTCAAAATTCAAACTAACCACTTTTTAGTATAAAGATTGCAACAGACGAGAGATCCCTAAGCATGGTTGTCTCTGTTATTCTCTGCCAACAATGCTGATCCTCAAAGTATCGGTTAACTATATATCCATATATATATATATATATATATATATATATACATATATGTATATATATATATTTGACAAAGAGGGGATAAGCATCGCCCACTTAAGGAAAGTGGTTAACTATATCTACTTAAGGAAAGTGGTTAACTATATCTTATGTTTATTTCATATAGATTACAATAAGTAAATTTTACTGTACTATTAAAGTCACCTTCTGCACTCAAGCTTGAAACCAACTATAATTGTTTGGTAGAATACCCTAATTGGTCCCTTTATTTATAACAATCTGCCATTTTAGTCCTTTTACTTTAATTTGGCCCCGATTAGTCCCTCTACTGTCAATTTGAGGCAAATCAAGTCCAACAACTGACCGATGTTAGTTTGTCTGTCTGAGTTTGCTAACGTAGTTTTATAATGGAGGGACTAATCAGGGCCAAATTAAAGTAAAGGGACTAAAATGACATATTGTGACAAATAAGAGGACCAATTAGGTAGATTGTGACACATAAAGGGACCAATTAGGGTATTCTACCAATCCATTATAAAGCCACATCAGCAAACTCAGACGGACAACCTAACGTCGGTCAGCTGTTGGACTTGATTTGCATCAAATTGATAATAGAGGGACTAATCGGGGCCAAATTAAAGTAAAGGGACTAAAAGGGTAGATTGTGACAAATAAAGGGACCAATTAGGGTATTCTACCTAATTGTTTCAATCCTTCATATAACAGTTATATTTCCTTCATATTCAGTCATTGAAATCTGCATGTTTGCAGATGTTTCAGCAATTCACAGGGATCAACACAGTGATGTACTACAGTCCGACAATTGTGCAGATGGCTGGCTTCTCTTCTAACCAATTAGCGCTTCTCTTATCATTGATTGTTGCAGCTATGAATGCTGCCGGGACTATTGTTGGGATCTACCTCATCGACCGGTGTGGCAGACGCCGTTTAGCACTCACCAGCCTCTTAGGTGTTATAGTCTCCCTTTTCATGCTATCTGGTGCATTCCTTTTGCAGTCATCCAGTGCAAGCTCTGGTATTTGTAGTTCACTCACCACCCAAGGCTCCTGTGGTGGGACAAATGTTGGGTGGTTTGCAGTGTTGGGCCTAGCTCTCTACATTGCATTTTTCTCACCCGGAATGGGTCCTGTTCCATGGGCTGTGAACTCCGAGATCTATCCCGAGGCTTATCGTGGGGTATGTGGGGGTATGTCAGCCACTGTAAACTGGTTATCAAACCTGATTGTGGCACAAACATTCCTCTCTGTTGTTGCATTGGTTGGTACTGCGGGAACCTTTTTGATCCTAGCAGGCATTGCCATTGTAGCTTTCGCTTTCATCATCTTCTTTGTGCCGGAGACCAAGGGGCTCAGTTTTGAGCAAGTTGAGAGACTGTGGAAGGATATGGCATGGGGAACAGGAGACAGCCGGCAAAGTCTTCTTTCCGACGAAGCTGATCCATAGTTGCACTGCACCTTTCTGTATGTTAACATATATGTAATTCTGTGCTAGTTATGCATGCTGCAAAACAGCTTGGAAAAATGGATTAGTTTCCTGCTGGTAATCTTGGACTTCAGCCTTGTAAATGTATATCCACAAATATATGAGCATAGTGAAAGCTCTTTTATATCTATGTATCAGATTGGTTGTTTTGTTTCTTTTTTTTTTTTTGTGGGCATTGTGGGCAACTGACAATAAGATCATGTTGCTCCACTGCCAACTTGCAAGACTGTCACCTGTATTGACAAGATATTCTCTTCCTGCAAAACTTATTTTACTGAGGAGTGAGGTCCAGAATATTATGATGCTAAACTTATTTAATTTTCATGTAGATGCTGACAGCCATAGACAGAACCTTGAAGATGTCAGTGAAATGCTCAGATTTATCAGCTTTTCATTGAAGTGAGTGCATTGCCATTTACCAACAATCAGTGTGAATTATGCTTGGAATAATGCAATGAAAGTGAGCTGGCTCTGGCAATCTCCTTGTCTGCATATCTTCTTGCATTGAAGCAACATATGCAGTTCATAATGCAGCAGTGTTGCTCATACTGATAAGATGTTTCTCGTGGGTCATGTCTTTTTTTTTTGGGGGGGTTTTTTTAGCTTTTTCTTTTTTTTTTTGTCTTTCAGTTTGCAGTTTTACTGAAGTTCAGAATATTATCATACCATTTTACTTCTTTTATGTGCATGTAGAAACTGACAGCAATGAGAAACACACAAGATAGAGGGCTCCTGTTTTTTTTTTTTTTTTTTTTTTTTTTGAAAATAAATTGCATTTAGATTCAGCCAAGAAAAAAAGGTAAAACTTATGTGCACCCATAAGGTAAGGACTCGTTCAAAACAATAACTCACATGTTATAGAGATATTAACATGTGTTTGTAGTTTTTATGAAAAAAACAAAATACACATAAGACAACCATTAGCAACACAAATTCTGTCAAAATAGAAAAAAAAGAAGAAATCTTCATTATTTGACTATTCCATGGATGAATAATGGGTAAGTTATGTATCAGTCCTTGTCTATTTTTTTGTTCTCACTGATTGCTCCTTGTATTTTTTTTTTAATTATGAAATTGTCCCTTTTGTTTGGTAGGTTTAGTTTCAAACCCATGTTGGTCATTTTCTGTCTTCTTGAACCCATTATTCAAAAGAAAATTTTTTTTTTTTTGATTTTGAAAATTCCTTAATTACCAATTTTTTCCCCTAAAATCTCCTGATTATTTAAATAATAATCAAGGAAAATAATTGGGCCAACAAAGGCCTGCTACGCAGTGATATTCCCAATGAGAGCAGTTCAGGAAGTTAGGCATCCACGTGGCGAAAAACCATTGGTCTGAACGGTGGGCTTTTAAGGGGGTTACTAAAATGGGGCCCGGGAAAGAGGGATTGACAGCGACTGGGCCACATGGGTAGGTGGCTAGTGCTTGTCTTCTTGGGCCATTAATGGCCCACCTAAGTGGGGCCCCAACCAAGCCCAGCACGTGATAGCAGCACATGCGTGTGTATATATATATATATATACATATACATTTATGTATATATGTAGTCATATGTCATCACCATCACATCACATGCCATGCCATGTGTCATCTTTACATGCTTTATGTTTGTTTTTGTGTGAAATAGTACCTGTTTTACAACCACCACGCTGTTTTTATACTTTATTATAAAAATTACTAATTTAATTTTTTTGCGAGTTTTTCTTGTCCACATGGTTTAGAATATTAATAAAAAATTATTTGAAAATTTTTTTTTTTTAAAAACACAAAATTCTAAAAAATATAAAGAATTATAAAATTGAAAGGATTGCCACATGGCATGAAATGTGGGAGTCATTTGAATTTTTATAATTTTTTAATATTATCATAAATTTTAATTATTTTTAAATATTTTTTATAAAAGTTAACAATTTTTATATATTAATATTTTTTTAACATTTTTGTTAATATTTTAAACCATGAAGAAACTGATATACTTGAAAAACTTAATCTACTTAATAGAAAGATCAAATTGATATTTTTTATAATAGAGGAACAAAAATTACTGATTATAATAGTGAGACTATTTAATTGGAACCGTGAACACCTATATGAGCTTAATTTATATTAATTAAATTAATAATTTGGTGCTATTAATTCATTATATAAAAAAGGAACCACCATTGTAATTTAAATAATTATATATTGACACAAAGCTAACCTTTGTAATCCAAACATAAACCACCTTTTTGTTTATGTCCATGCTAAAGGGTGGGGTGTGTCATGGTCCATGTTGAAGTTCACTTTATTTTATAATTAAATAAAAAAAAAAAAAAAAAGACTAGCTAGATCTCATGGGAAATAATATTATTATATAAACAGAAGTTGATGGCTTTTTAATGTTTGTCTTTTATCTTTAACTAAGATAACAAAATGAATTATATCTTTGTCCCATACTTAAATTAATTAATGGCACCACTTAAACCAAAATTAATTAATCACTTAATTAATTATGATCATAATTGATAATTCCACTACTCAACAAACTCAATTTTACAAGAAAACAAAACTGAAAATGATCAACAACTACTTATACCAATAATTGTAGAGCTAATGATTTAATTCCAGAGAGATATAATCATTTATAAGTCCCAAATGACAGCAAAAATGAGTTGCTAATGTGTTCTTTTAAGAGGCATTGTGAGGTGTGGAGTTTGGTGTATATAAATATAAATATAAATATAAATATAAATATTTCATTAGATTTGAGGTTGGCATTCCAAACAAACAAGCTGTTCTTGAATTATTTAATTTTATATTTTAAAACAGTTGGTGTTTATTTAGTCCTGACATGTTGTACTATGAATAATTTTTATTGCAAAAATGATGAATAAAGTTTAAGAAATACATTTTAATGCCATTCACATGATCTGAAATAAAAAAAAAAAAATGGTACTTATTTGCTTAGCAAATAAGAGTCGAATTTAATTCACATAGATCCGCTCCGAATTGATGGTACGATATTATCTTGTACAAGAAACGTCGGTTTTATTCATGATGTAAATTTTTAGGTATAACTAATGACATCTTCAAGTTAAAAATATATGTGAATAAGAAAAAAAAAATTTACTCCAAGCTTGTAGATATATAAATCTATTATAATATAATAAAAAAAAATAAAACATAACTTATTATTATTTTTCTATATAATATATAATTCCAATTTAAATCAAGCAGTGGACATTGTTGTTCTTAGCCTTTGCTTGGATGGAGGTATAAAAAGATTTTATAAAATAAAGTAAAGTATAGTAATGGGAGTTAAAAGGAAGTTTTTAACCCTTCTTTGCTTGAGGTAAGGTAAGGTAAATGGAGTTTTTGAAACCTTGTTGTGCTTGGTTTATAGGTAATTGGATGTAAGGTTATATATATGGTAATATTACTAAATTACCTTTATGACAAAAGACAAAGTTATAATGTCGTTTATTAAATTACATGAAACTTATATAATTTTTTCCATTGTTTATATAAATCTCTTATTTGATTATTAATTATAAGATTTTATTTTGTATAATAAAATTAATTGATTAATATCATTACTAAATTAATTAATATTACTATATAGTTTGGGCATATTAACTACCAAGTAATAAATACTTGATATTTTTTTAAAACAAATAAAATAAAATAACTTATGATAAAATAAACATTATTACGATTTTTATAAAACCATGAAATTTTGAACGGTTGAGAAATGAGGGTTAAATGAAGGTTTTAAATCTTATAAACTTTTTTTTATACCTCCATATACCTCCAACCAAACATGGTTTTTAAAAACCCTTACTTTACTTTACCTTAACACCCTCTACCTCCAACCAAGTAAACCCTTACTTTAAGGACAATCAAGGGGAGTGAAAAGGAGCATGGTTCAGTTCATTTTTCTATAAATTAATATTTATAATATAAAGATTATATTTTTTTAAAAAATATTTGTAAAAATCTATAGCTTGGTCCCTTATGTTCTTTTGTTACAAATTAACATATATAGTATAAAAAATTATATTTTAAAAAAACAATTATAAAAATATATTGCTTAGTCTCCATAATTTGTTTTTTTTAATTTAGCTCATTTTAGAAAAAATTTCTAGCTCCGCAACTACTTGTTTTAATATCTTAAAAAAAAAAACAATATGCTAATAATTGCAAGGAAGACAAAAGAACACACTATAAACTTAGTGGTAAGAAGCACGCTCGCATGAGATTCACATAAAAATAAATCTTGGATATCAATCATTTGATTTAACAACAATCTCTACATCAATGATTTGATATAATAATATGCATGCATCTCATGCATGTTTTGTAATAATTAACTTAACTTTTAAGTAAAACAGTAAAACTCATATATATATATATATATATATAAACAACAGATAAAAAAAAAAAAAAGGGTTGATGTGTCTTATGGTGGTATTATTGAAACATGACAAGGCACCAAACTCATGTGATGGGTTGATAATTTGTGATTCACCAACCAAACAAAACAAAACAAACCAAACCAAAGTGTGTGCATAAGTTGATCGAGCTAGGGTTTTCATGCCAAAAGCTTTCTTGAATTCATGTGTGCATGAGTGCATGCATGGGGGCCAATGTCCATTTGACCCATGCTTGTCCTTCCTTTTTCCTACAATCTTGGAGTGCACTCGTGCAAAGTAAAAAAGCATGCATGCCTTCTGAAGGCCTTGCAATGAAAAGCTTAATTCGTGCACTTGTTTTTTCATGCATGCATATGCATGCCATTCAGAATTAACATTGCTTTCATGCATGCACATGATCATATGTGGTCTACTAGATCTACTCTAAGGATGGAACCATGGATGGATGAGTGGAACATAATGATAAAAAAGCAAAATATATTATAATTTTTATGGTTATGAAAAATAAGGAAAAGTGGTATATAATCATTGTTTAATGTATAAGAATGTGGTTGTAAATAAAAGAGGAGAGAAGAAAAAAGAAAATTCAAACAGTAGTATAAAATTTGTATTCTTAATTATTTTGATTTGGTTATGTTTGCATATGTGACATTTTCTAATAATAATAATAATAATAATAATAATAATAATAATAATAATAATAATAATAATAATAATAATAATAATACTCAATATGTCACATGTGCTAAATAATAATATTATTAAACAAAAAAATGCCAAATGTATTCCAACATTCTTTTTTAATTATAATTTATGTGCAAGTTTTAATTAATAACCAAATATAAGTTTTTTTCCTTTTAAAAAGGAAGGAGTCACAATTAAAAACTTAGTCCCGGCCCCTTACTTAATTTGTTAATAAAAATTTGATTTCTTCTAGCTGTCTATATATATATATATATATTTCAATTTAAATTTATTTGCATATATATATATATATATATATATATATATATATATATATATATATATATATATAAATGGCCAGCTCATTATGAGCAATGAGAATATTATAATATTTGAAAGTTAAAAGCTAATGAAGCTTACATATATAATATCACCTAATCATGCCTGCCATGAACATCTAAATCCATGTTAATATTTCATAATGTCATTCACCTACCAAAACCACTTCCTTTCAATCATATAATGATTTAATTATGTACCATATATATACATATATTATTCACTAGAGAAATTATATTTATTGGAAAAAAAAACTAGCAACATAATAAGGACAAGCATATATACATGCATATATATGTGTAGTTATATATAAAGAATATATATAGTTTGTATACGCCTCTAAAATTGGATAATTATTTATATACTATAAATTTTTCCATTTTTGCACTCATGCAAAACATTTTTATTTGCTTGTATACTCTTATAGTTGAAAATTCAATTTTCATATTTTATTTAATTAATTTATATATTTGTTTTTATATAAACTAATGAAACTAATGTGTAGGTATATATACACACAATATACACGATATTATGTTATATAGTGTTACATAGAAAGCAAACATAACAAACGTGAAATACAGAGAAAATACTCACACCACTTGATCTAAATATGTGGTCCATTTCCAATATAGTTTTTTATGGCTAAAAAGATTCGAACTCATCTTTTTTTTTTTCGCTATCACCTTTGTATTTTGGCATGCTGTGATATAAGGATAACTTTTATTATTATTATTATTATTATTATTTTTGCTTTATATGTTTTCTTTGATATGCTTTTTATTTGAAAAGAAAATTAATGAAAGGTGAGCATGAATTGGCACATGCATGTATGGGAGTAAATTGGTATTTTGGACATTTATATGTTGTTTTTATAAGTTCCCTAGTCCCTATTGAATGTTTATCTTTATACATACTTTTCTTTTGGAGAATAAAAAAAATGGTATGTTTTAGTTGCATTATTTTGGACCACTTGAAATCACTTCTTGTTAGCTAGTCTCATTCAATCTTTTATCCTATGGTTGTCATTTAGTTTTGTTTCTCATATGTTCTTGCAATAAGTATGGAAGGATAAGAAATATATTTCATAAAAGAGAAAAAAAATAAAAAAAATAAAAAAAATAAAACAAGCTGAGCCACATTAATTGCTTTATATATATATGTGTATCTTAAAAATTTGTATACATGATGTTGATGAATAAATCTAATTTCAATTTTACCGACAATCAAGGATAAATTAAAGTAAAGCGATGAGGTTTAAATTGTTTAAACAAGTGGTTTTAAGTTTTATTTTTTTATATATTAAAAACATATGTTAAAAGAGATTTAATTTTTAATAAGATTTTTAATTTTGTTCGAACTAGTTTAAAGAAGAAAAAAAAATTTAATTGTAAATTTTATATGATTTTAAAAGTTCAATTCTTAACTTGTTAACAAAGAGGAGATGAAGAATTGGATAGGGAATAAGTCCTTTATTTTTGAATTAAGATAAAACATTGAACACTTTTTCTTTTGCTTTTTTGACTTATTTCTAAAAAGATTGATTTTTTTTAGATTATTGTTATGATTTAATAAGATTTTATTTTTATAAATACGACAAGCATTATATACATTAAAGACGTGTGTATGAGTTGAAAATTGATCTCCCAGCCCGCGTGCCCTTAATTAGAGATGCGAAGTTTGGATTATGTGCCTGCACCCACAACTGCGAATCCGTTATTATTATTATTTTAAAAAAATTTGAACTCGAAAGCTTTTGAATGTCTCACTGTTGTGTTTTGCTTTTGAATTCGAAATATTACTGAGTTTTGAGGAATATTTCACTTGTTAAATGTAATGTGGTATATTAAATAAATAATATAAATAAAATCAAATTAAATGAGGATTTTTAAAACTTTAATTTTATTTTCAGGTTTATTTATCATTTGTGTAATGTTGTAGATGATGCAATTACCTTCACATTAATAATAATTTTAATAATTTTAACTATTTTTTATCGGTTAATTTTTTTGGTAGGTCACTAAGTTTTTAAATTTTTTCATCAAGGTAACCATGTTTTGATTTGTATCAAAACGGTTACTGACTTTTTATTTTGTTTCTCCGGGAGGTTACTGGTGAGTGACCATAACCTTTCTACTGACGTGGCTACCGGAATTTGCCCAGTTAGCATTAGGTTACCACGCACCATGATGCCATGTCACCCATACGTGGCCATGTGGGTGACATGGCATCATGGTGCGTGGCAACCTAATGCTGACTGTGCAAATTCCGGTAGCCACGTCAGCAGAAAGGTTATGGTCACTCACCAGTAACCTCCCGGAGAAACAAAATAAAAAGTTAGTAATCGTTTTGATACAAATCAAAACATGATTACCTTAATGAAAAAAGTTCAAAACTTAGTGACCTACAAAAAAATTAATCAATTTTTTATCATTCAACCGTAAAATAACCCGTCCATAGTACACCACGGCTTTTTGCACCAATGTTTATTTTCCGCGTGTTCCATTTTACTCTTAGCCTTGATGTTTGCTGTTAGAGCGTAGTATATGATCATTTGTCGGCAGCCGAGGAGCGCTGCCATCTTCAACAATGAACAAGACTATTATACCCTTCTAATAGTCCAAGTAATTTCTGGATATTTTCGTTAATTTACAAGACCGTGGAACCCACTGCCACCTCATTGTTACCTTTTTATAGAAAATTAAAGAAATAAATTCTTAAAAAATAGAAAAATAAAAAATTTAAACGATTGTTACAATGTTTTTTTACCATTACCATTCCGTCTATTATTATTGGAGGTTTTCGTCGTCTCTAAATGAAACATAGCTCCATTTTTCACACGTGGTTTGTTAATATTTAAAAATTATTATTATTATTATTATTATTTAATTAATTAATTTATTTATTGGATGAATCGTTGCGGAAACGCGTTTCCAGGATGCATACATAGATGGATGCCGTGCCTCATCATTCAATGGATACATTTGATTTAAATAAAAAATAATTCTCAATTAAAACCATAAAAAAAAGGTGGGGGGATGGAAAAAAAATAGAAGGCTTGCCATTAATGCATAATATAAATTTTCCAAAATTTGATGATTTTTTCTAGTAATGAAAAAAAAGTTGGCAGATTCATTTCCAAAGAGGGATTAAAATGGTGGCATTGAATCTCTCTTGATTTAAAAAAAATTAAAGAAATAAGCCGATGAAAAACAAAAAACTTGCAAAGCAATTAATACTAATTTCTCATAATTTAATATAAAATATTTATTTATTTATTATTTCCAAATCTATGTAAAAATTATAAAAATCCAAATTAAAACATTTTTTCAACGGCAAGTTTCAAATTTTAAAATAATTTCTCTCTCTATAAATATATAATAGTTCTATTACAAACACTTCCAAAAATAAATATATCCAAATATAGAAACTTTTATTTATTTATATATTTTTTTTTTGAGAAAAACAGGTTCCGACCGATAATTATCTTAAACATGGAAGTTTTGCAAACTCATGGCTCTCCCAAATTTATTGTATTTCAAATATTCAAAATAATATTAAGATGTTTATTAAGAAATTTTGAAAATAAATTTCATTTTTTTAATCACAAATTTAATACATTAAATAATTATATATATATATATATATATATATATGCGAAACGATTATGAAACGCGCTTCCTAAGCCATGTGGTGATGTCATGGCATGCTGTGCATGCATGAATATATAAATTATACATATATATATATATATATATATATATATATATGCGAAACGATTATGAAACGCGTTTCCTAAGCCATGTGGTGATGTCATGGCATGTTGAGCATGCATGAATATATATATATGCGAAACGATTATGAAACGCGTTTCCTAAGCCATGTGGTGATGTGATGGCATGTTGTGCATTCGCATGGGCATCATAAGCATCTCTTTTTCTCTCATTTAAATACCCTTCATCACCGCCACCATCACCCAAAAACAAAAAACCCAACTTTTTCATCACTCACCGCTGCGATGGAGAGTTCCTCCTCCGAATCGGAGCTCCCATTCTCCGTTTTCCCAAACCCTAACCCTGATCCAAACTTCTACTCCTCCTCCTCTTCCTCGTCCAAGAAGATGAGGAAGAAGAAGAAGAGGGTCCAAAAGCAACGGGCCTTGGGTCCGGCGCTGTTGGAAAATGATGAGTGGCGGTGGCGGCGTGGGGGTGAGGTGATGCTGGAGGGGTATGTGGAAGCGGCGGAGGGAGGTCGGGATGGAGGATTGGAGGCTGGGGATGGCGTGGTGGGGAGGACGAAGAGCTTGACGGATGAGGACCTTGAGGAGCTGAAGGGGTGCTTGGATCTAGGGTTTGGATTTAACTATGAGGAGATCCCGGAACTTTGCTCGACGTTACCGGCACTTGAGCTTTGTTACTCGATGAGTCAGAGGTTTTTGGATGAGCAGCAGCAGCAGCAGCAGCAGCAGCAGCAGCAACAGCAAGGGAGGTCGGCGGAGGCGTCCGGCGAGGTTGTGGAGTCCTCGGTGGCGCATTCGGCCCCAATTGCTAATTGGAAGATCTCCAGCCCTGGTATGATTCTGTTGTATTTTTTCCTTAGGTTTTGATTGTTTTAATTTATGCGGTGCTGGAAAGATCTCGTTTTTGTGTGATAAAAAGCATGCCTTTTTTGAGGATTGATCGGTGATTTATTGGTGACTACCATGAATGTGTGAAAAAATTCTTTATAGTTCTGTTCGGATGATGGATTCAGGGAAGGTTGATGAATAGCAGAGAAAGATTTAAACTTAAGCTTCCTTTGATATATTGTTGATGTTTCATGTTTGGATGGGGGTATTGAATTTTTTTCATAGTTTATTTCTATTTTGTTGATGTCTGGCATTTGAATGATGTTTTCTTGAAGTTTTGGGTAGGAATATGTTACTTTTTACTCATCCAAGTGATGCTTTGTGATATTTTTTGATTGAAGTACAGCCAGGTTGTCTATAGCACAATACTAAGCTTTTTTCACAAGTGAAGAATTGTGTAGTTGTTTCCGGCTAATGATTTAGGAATATTAGATCTTAGGTGGGGAAGTTTAATGTCTCCAT
Source organism: Dioscorea dumetorum (assembly GCA_902712375.1). Taxonomy (NCBI): domain Eukaryota; kingdom Viridiplantae; phylum Streptophyta; class Magnoliopsida; order Dioscoreales; family Dioscoreaceae; genus Dioscorea; species Dioscorea dumetorum. Next base: position 5,872,943 of record CACTHL010000739.1, read on the forward strand.
TTTAGTGACTTGGTGAGATTTTGACATTGTAGTGAAGCTGTTTTACTTCTTCTTATAATGGGTATCTTTTTATCACCAAGAATAACTTTATAACTTGGTCTATTTTGTTGTTTTTGCTGCTTCTGCTAAGTATCGAATTGTTTTTTTATGCCGTGAGTTGAGTTTTCCTCTTTTGAGAGCGCTGCCAATTTGTCGGTATGGTTGCTTTTTATTACTTTCAAACAACTTGTTTGCCTTTGCAAGTGGTGGAATGTTTCCAAGAGTGGGAAACTTTTTGAGCTAATCTCTTTATTTTACATAATAAACGAACTGCATAATTGGTACGATAGTTAGCTTGAATATACTGGTTGCTTGTAAGTAATCCAAATGCTTGTTTTCGCCACTTCTGGGTAGTGTCAACGTGCTTTTGATGGCGTGAATTGTGTTTTCCTTTTTTGAGAACACTGCCAATTTGTCGTTTTTTATTACTTGCGAATAACTTGTTCGCTTTTCCAAGTGGCGAATTGTTTCCAAGCTTGGAAAATTTTTGAGCTAATCTCTTTGTTTTACATAATAAGCAAACCGCACAATTGGTACGGTAAGTAGCTTGAAGATACTGGTTGCTTGTAAGTAATCCAAGCACTTGTTTTCGCCGCTTTTGGGTAGTATCAATGCGCTTTTGATGCCACGGGTTGTGTTTTCCTTTTTTGAGAACACTGCCAATTTGTCGTTTTAGTGTCTTTTTATTACTTGCGAATAACTTGTTCGCCTTTGCAAGTGGCGAAATGTTTCCAAGCTTGGAAAATTTTTGAGCTAATCTCTTTGTTTTGCATGATAAACAAACTGCACAATTGGTACGTTAAATAGCTTGAAGATACTGGTTGCTTGTAAGTAATCCAAACACTTGTTTTCACTGCTTCCGGATATTATCAATGTGTTTTTGATGACGTGAGTTGTATTTTCCTCTTTTGAGAGCACTGCCAATTTGTCGTTTTGGTGTCTTTTATCGCTTCCGAATAACTTGTTCCCCTTTGCAAATGGCGAAATGTTTCCAAGAGTGGAAAATTTTTGAGCTAATCTCTTTGTTTTACATAAAAAACAAACTGCACAATTAGTACGGTAAGTAGCTTGAAGATACTGGTTGCTTGTAAGTAAACACTTGGTCGTCTTTGTAAGTGGTGAACTGTTTGGAAGGCTGAATAATTTTTTGAGCTAATCTGTTTGTTTTACGTAAACAAACTGCATGACTGGTACGGTAACTAGCTTGAAGATCACGGTTGCTTGTAAGTAATCCAAACCCTTTTCATTTAATAACTTCAATGAATGTTTCTTGGAGACCATGATCATGGAATTGATTTTCTTTGTGTGTTGCCAATCATTGTTGCCGAAGATTCCTCCAACTATTGCCAATTGGATGTTGCTTAAGATCTTTGTTTTAGATCAAGCAATTAGATTGCTTGTTCCAGTAGATTGTAGTAAACTGGACACATTTCTATTCTGGAATTCACACTGTCCTTTTATTCCCGTAGAAGTTATGTACATATTGTTCTTGTTTACCATTAAAATTCAGTCCTGCTGAAGTGAGTTCATATGCCAACTAATTTGTTTCTTTCGCGTCCACTCAGGTGACAATCCTGACGATGTTAAAGCGAGGCTGAAATACTGGGCTCAAGCCGTGGCGTGCACGGTTAAATTATGCAGCTGATGGACTCTCGAAGATTGACAACCGGAATATCGACTTCTTGGACTGAATTTTCATTTACTATGACCAGCTATCAGTTCATTGCAAATCGTTTCGCTAGAATTGAGATAATAACAGTAGAAGTATCAGAGACTGCAGAAGAACAAGGACTTGCTATCTTCAACTGATCATAAGATGTCCCTGACCTACATAAAATATATATAAATAATAAACAATCCATAAGATATATTTGGTATATGATACTGAGTTAAGTGTCTTCATTGTATGTTTTAGTGACTAATGATTATAAATAAATGTTCTTTTTATTTGAAATTTTTTTTTTTCATGGGATAAGCTTAAATTGATGAGGAAATTGTGGGCCATGAGGCGACCAATTGATTTGGAAATTTAATTTGGATCAAGAGGAGATGAATGCGACTGATTGATGCCTTGCTTTGTTTACTGTTTGTTTGGTTAAGCTTGCATTTTATATTATTATTATTATAAGTGACATTTTTATTATTTAAGTGTTATTTCTCTATGAGCACTATACCAATATTAGAGAAAATTGTTATTTCTCTATGGGCTTAGTGGTGAAGCAGGCCTGAGAGGCTGTGGCCTAAAGCCCATTTAGGCCCATAAATAAATAATAAATGAAAAGATGTCTGGATGTTGCCACGTGTCCCAAAACTCATTCACTTTGGGATGAGACGTGAAGGACTTGACTATACATTGAATGTGAAGTCAGTCACCGTCAAGTCTTCATAACTTTTGACCCGGAGAAAGGGAGAGGAAAACAATGTAAGTATGCTTCCATTTTTCCCCCTTTTCTTTATTTCTCTTTCTTCTTAAATAAATTTTTTGAAATGTTTTGAATCTTTTTTCTTCTTCTTCTTCTTCTTCTATCAATTAGTTCAAAAAATTGTATGTTAAGTTTGAATTATTTTGATTTTTTTTCGTCCGAAACCCACTGAATTACTAGTTTTTTATTAGATATATCGGGCTAAATCAATAAATAATTCTCAGTGTATGAGCAGAGTTACAAGCTAATTAATTTCTATGTGGTTTGGTGAATGTACATAATCGAGTGTTTTTTATTACATTGTAAAAAAAAAAAAAAGTTTTTTATTCAATATATTTATAGTTCATCTATTTTTGTGAAAAAAATTTAGTTATATGAAAAGTTTAACATAGAAATTGAAATATTATTTCCAGTATATTTTATTTTATTTTTGTATTTTGTTATTTCTTTATTATTTCTTTTGAGTCATCTAACCATTTTTATTTATTTGATGATGTGTATAAGCCACCGTGCGCACCCACTATCTCTTGTCAAATATTATCTAATTTCAGTTGGATTCTATGAAAATGAATGTGATTTATATGCTTAATTAATAAAATCTTATAGTACCGATTAAACATAGTCTTTATTCATGCCATAGACTCAACTCAGAACAAGGAAACAAGCTCAAACACAATGGCAATCAATGGCTTTGAGAATTGGAAAGGAAATCCAATCAACAAGCAGAGCCATGGGGGACTCAAAGCTGCATATTTTATCTACTGTAAGAATATTAATTATGTATATATATATATATTATTTGAGTTTCATTAATGATTTTGGCATGCAGTCATGGTGGTGATGTGTGCAATGGCTTACACAACAAACATGGTAAACTTGGTGACCTATCTCCATGGGACCATGCACACCAGCATTGCAATCTCTTCAACAATAGTCACCACCTTTTATGGTGTCACTTGTGCTTTTACTCTCCTTGGTGGCTTCCTCTCAGACTCATACCTCTCTAGATTCAAAATCATTCTCATCTTCGCTCCATTTGAATTCTTGGTACTCTCTCTCTCTCTCTCTCTCTCTCTTTTTGTGGCTTGCTAATGCCATTTTAGTTTATTAGTATTGAGCTCTTTACATACGGGTGGATCGAGATCAGGGATCGACCCCCAGCACGAAAGGTGCGGGCGTATAGTATATTTAGAGAGCTATAATCTTTGTGTGTTGATGGAGATAAGAGATTAGGGATGGTAAAAACTGATCCGACTACTGGTTTCTGATCCGATCTGCTCCTAACGGAGAAGTTTTTTTTTTTCATTGGAGATCAGGGAACAAACGGGGTGGAGATTTTTTGTGAGGGGGTGAGGCGGGACCGGCAGTTTTGGTTTTATCTTGTCTCACCCTCCCTGCCTCATTAAAAAATTTATATATACCTTTATATATTAATATATACATATAATTTTAAATTTTTTTAATTTATAAATCAAGATTGTTATTATATAAATTGTAACATTTTATTTAATTTAGTATTACATATTTTGTAATTATTAATATAAATAAATTAAAAATAAGAAATTTTTTTTATTTTTTTACTAGTAACTTTGATAAAAATGTTCGTGGTGGAGCAATTATGATATTGAAAAGATTAAAAAAAAAAAAAGTAAAGCAGTGTATGGGGCAAGGCGTACGGTTGTGCAACCACTATCTACTTTGTGCTATAAAACTTGAAAAAAAAAAAAAATCTTTAAACTATCACTGACTTCAGGTTATTCATTTATTAGGGTTTTGCAATGCTAGCAATGCAGTCACATTTCCCATCACTCAGACCAAAACCATGCAACGTAGTAGCCATGCAAGGAATAAGCAAATGTGAGCAAGTTCATGGAGGAGGAAATGAAGCTCTTCTTTTTGTAGCATTGTGCACCATTGCTCTTGGAGAAGGATGCTTGAGAGCAAATCTGGCATCATTTGGAGGAGACCAGTTTGACAGTGATGATCCTGTTGAATCACAACTCAAGTCCAGCTTCTTCAATTGGTTTGGCGTTGGCATCTCACTAGGACTTCTCACTGGCCTTCTTCTAATTGTTTGGATTGAGAACAACAAGGGCTGGGATTATGGCTTCGGTTTTTCTTCCGTTCTGGTTTTGATCGGCATCGCCGTGATAGCTTGTGGTTTTCGGCTTTATCGCTTTCAAATTCCTCAAGGAAGTCCTTTAACTAGAATGTTACAGGTAATAATATATAGGTGATCAGAGACAAAGAATTATACATAAATATATATTCTATAATGATGTTTGTTTGATTATTGAATTAATTAAATGTCTTTCAGGTTTTTGTGGCTGCATTCAGAAATAGGAAGCATCCATTCCCTGAAGGAGTAGAAGATGAAGGAGAAATACAAGAAGAAAAAGACAGAGATGGTGATGAACAATATATTAAGGAGTACTTCAAGTAAGCCTATACACATTTATATATAGATATGTATATATAAGATCCACAAACTTGATTAAAGTTTGCTAATTCATGTTCTTCATTATCTTTTCTTAGATTTCTTGATAAAGCTTCAATAATGATCGATGGACGAAACACCGGAGTTTGGTCACATTGCAGTAAAGCTCAAGTCGAAGAGACGAGGATTGTGCTTCGGATGCTGCCTATTTTTATTAGTTCAGTCTTTGCTTACATACCCATCCCTCTCCTCCTCACCTTCAGTGTTCAACAAGGAGCAGCAATGAACACAAAGCTTGGCAAAATCAATATGTCACCAGCATCACTCCTAGCCATTGCAGTGATCATACAGATGATACTAATCATCGTCTACGATCGATTCTTCGTTCCCTTGGCTCGACGGTTCACTGGTTTCTCAAGAGGCATCACTCCCTTGCAGCGCATCGGTGCGGGTGTCATCGTATTAGCTCTAGCAACAAGTGTTGCAGCTTTAATAGAGAGGAGAAGAAAACATGCTTTAGAAATGAATGGAGTTCACATCTCTGTTCTCTGGTTAAGCTTGCAATTTCTCATACTTGGGATCGCTGAAGCTGCAGCATTTGTTGGATTGTTGGAGTTCTTCAACACTGAAATATCAAAGGGAATGAAGTCACTAGGCACTGCCATATTTTGGTGCATAATTGGGCTCTCATCTTTTCTAGGAAGTGCACTAATTCAAGTGGTGAACAGAGCTAGCAATGGATGGTTGCATGGTGCTGATTTGAACAAGAGCCATCTTGATAAGTTCTATTGGTTACTCTCATGCATTGCTTCTCTTTCCTTCTTCAACTTCTTGTATTGGTCCAAGAAATACACATATATATATATATACATGATCCTCATAAGTAGTACCTCATAATATATAATTAAATAAGTAGGAGTTTGTGGAAAAGTGTTTCAAAGTGAGGAATGTTATGAGGAGGGAGAGCAAGAATGGCATTGACACCACCTTCATTCTTCTTCCCTGCTTCCATTTGAGGAGTGAGCAAGATGATGTCTTTGTTTGGATGAACAACAGGACCACTATACTTTGGCCTCCCCCAAGGGAATTCCACCTCCATTGTTCCTAACTTCAACCATGAAGACACAAAGATATCACCTTTAGGATATCCCCTGTGTAATTCTCCCCAATCTATCACTGATCTAGCATATTCCTCTGTCATTCTTGCCACTCCTTGGTGAAGAAGCTCAACTATGAAACCAAATGGCTCATTCTCTAGTTGATCATATGTGGCTTTAGCATAAGCAGTGACTACAGCATTGCCTGTGTATGAATTTGACAGTGATTGTTGTAGCCTAGAACGGAGATCGACGGCATAAAGAATCGTCGATATCTCATAGCTTTTAATCTTTGAAGTTGTAGCTAAGGCTTTGCATATCCATACAAGTGCAGTGACGACGTTGAAACTAGTTATCCAAGGTCCATCTTTTCTTTGGTTTCTTGCCTTTTCTTTCAAGTTGTGTAAATCCTTTTGGCTTAGTTGATAAAGCTTGAATTCTAGATCATTTGAAGTGCTGTCAATTAGAGTTTGATCACTTCTGTGGTGATCTTTGAGTACTTCTATAAGTTCCGAATGGGTGAATTCGACACGAGGTGGAGATCGGGCAGCGAAAACTCTCCGGTCGGAGATTGGTGTACACGCTAATGGTCTTCCATTGACAAGTGAAGCAAAGTTTTCGAAGAAAACTTTGAAGCCAAGCCCATCCATGGTAGTGTGGTTGTTTGTTGTGCCGATTGCAATAGCACGGCATTTGAACCACGTCACCTGATAAACAACATCTATATTCACATCCATATTTACCAAATTAACTGATCCAGAACTACTATAATTATCTCTACCTGAATCGCGCAAAGAGGTTTATCTTCCATCTCTTTGCACTCGATGTTCACCACCAATTGTGCGAAAGCCGGATTCGGGTACTCTAAATCTCCGATCTCTGCCATTGTGAGTTCACTCTCTGCCACTACAAACACCGCCCCGGCAGCATTGCAGTCGATCTCCAGCCTCTTCTCTTGAGTGTTAAATCTCAATCTCCCTGCCATGAAATCATAACTAGAAAGAAGAGTTCTGAATGCAAACTCAAGCTTATCAGCCACACACTCAATATTGAAATCAAGGTTTGCATCAAAGAAATGAATCCTTTCCACATTGAAGTTGAGGACTTGGTCTATGTTGGAGAGAAACATGGACCTCCTCCTCTCATGTGTCTCCAATGGCTGAACAAGCTTACAGCTCTTCATGGTGATCTTCAAGTTCTTGATCAAGCTTGACATTGTTATGGAGTTTGTGAGAATGATATGACGAATTATTTCATGTATATATATATATATAGATTCAAATATATAAAGCTATTGAAGGTACCCATGCAGAGAAGATGGTTAAGGTGGTTGATGAGCTTGAGAGCCATTAATGGAGTCTTGTATCAAATTTGGATTGGTAGATGAATGGTAGCTGGATTGGTCCTTAAGAAGAAAGGCTTAGTGATAATGTAAATAAATGATTGATATTTTTTTAATTTCCTTAAGTTGCATTTTTCAATGAAAGCTTGTTAATTAGTTGGTGGGAGTAGTAATGATCAGCATGGTTGCTGAAGATAAGATTACTTAAATCTATTTCTTTTATTTTCTAAAATTTCTGATTAAAGTCAAAAATTGTCTTGAGATTGGTAATGTCATGAGATGAGATGAGATATCATTATCCTGGTCTTGAATGAGTCCACAATATTTGGTGAAAATTTTCTTAAAAGTAAAGAAGGGTAATTTTGTGGAGTTTTGAAGTGGGCCTTTCCAAAGAAAGCAAGAGGAAAAGATTTTGGGCCTATATATAGTGGAATAAAATGGATAACCCAATGAAGATGGTTAATTAGCTGACTTCATATGTTATAAAAAATGAGAAAAGAGTATGATTGTGCATTCTTGATTTAATTGTCGATAAAATTATCTATTCATAATTGCTTTATTATTTGTATTGTTAGAAATCTTGGAACAGCTATTCAGTTCTAGACACTTAAGTCAATTAGTAGGGTGCTTAAAGTTTTAATTTGATCATTGGCTTATTCATATTTTCTGCATTAATTACAGATATCCCTATAAAAAACCAAAATTTATATCAATTACTGCATAATTTTTCTTGTCTCTTAAATATTTTGAATTTTTATTTTCCTATATTTTCATAATGTACTGTTTATTTATATTAAAATATTTAAGAGCATATATATATAATTTGGGTTTTTGCAGGGGTATATACAAAATATACAAAAATTCTGAAAATTCATTTAACCATCCGAATACTGCCACGTGCCCTAACCCATCTGCCAAACCACTCGGCGTTTCCTGTTCCACTCCCCACACCACATCCCACACCCAACGTTCCAAAAAATGGAAACACGTGTCATTCCGTGACCCCGTCTCATATGAACTAGAGGCGATTTCCACGGCTCTGATCAATAGGAGCGCATGAGATTTTTAAAAACACCGCCTTTGAGATTTAATCCTCACCGTCCATCCTTGATCAGTGTTCTCGTATTCACACAGTAGTCTTCCTTTATAGAATACCCTTTCTTTCTTTCTTTATTTCTTTCTTTCTTTATAAAAAGGGGTTCTCTCTCCGGCGACGACGAGGAACAGCTCTCCGGCGCCAGAACTGATGAAGCGTGAGCCGCCGGCTGACGAACTGCCTGGGAGCCCTCGAGGCAGCCGTGATCCTGAATCCAATCTCTCCCCCATGGAAACCATCGATGTCGAGGACGAGGACGAAGCCCTCAAGATGGCGGTGGTCCTGTCCCGGGAGGAGGTTTTACGTCGGCGCTCCCGGCGATTGAAGCAGCTTGAGAGGTATTATAGGGAGCAGTACTGGGCTTTAATGGAGGAGCTGAGGGTGAGGCATCGGGACTATTACTGGGAGTTTGGGAAGAGCCCGTTTGAGGGGCAGAAGGGGGAGAATGTGGTGTGTGGGGCGGTGGGAGAGGCATGCGAGGAGGTGGCGAAGGATGGGGTTGGTGGGCTACGGTTTGGGGGAGAGGAAGGGGGGAAGAAGGGTGAGAGGGAGCGGTGTGGGGTTTCGGGGTGCAAGGTGTATGCGATGCCGTTGACGAGGTTTTGCCATTCTCATATACTGTTGGATGGGAAGCAGACGCTCTATAAGGGCTGCAACTATGTCATTAAAAGGTATGGGATTCTTTCAATGTTCTTGTTCTTGGTTTTTTTTTTTTTGTGTTTTTTTAAGGGTTTTGATGGTTGGTTGGATTCGATTTTGTGGTTGTTTTGAATGATCTATTTTTGTGTTCCTTCTTGATTGTATGCTTCGCAAGTTCTTGTTGATTTTTAGGGCAGATTTGGTGTTCTTTTTTGTCATGTTTGTGCTCTCATTCATGTGGGTACATTATTGATAACCTTATTAATGAAATTTGTACATGTTAATTGAAATCCAAGGAAATGAAGGCCATTTGATAGATGCTGTATGTATTGTTGGATTTGGAATTATGGCGTAGCCTGTCTTGCTCGTATCTATATAAAGTTAGGAGACAGTGTACCTGATGCTTTGATTTCTAGTTATTTTTTGTCTGTGAAGTGCTATGTTTTTCTAGAGGATGTGAGGAATTTATCTGCAAACATGGGACTGCTTACCAAAAAAAAAAATGTTGCAATAAGTTACACTGGTGGAATTTAGTTGGCCAATCTTTTTTTTTTTCACATGTATTTTTGTTGCTGTTTTAGATCTTGTTTGCTTTGGCGATAAGATAGTTAGATGTAATTAGTTCTTTCAGGTTGCAGCTATATGCATGCTTTCATTGATAATGAGTTTGATATCTTGCTAGCGCAAATTGTTGTTTTGTCAACTCTACAATTAGAAAAATTCATGATGGTTTCGATGAGTTTGAGTTCTTTGTATTGATGATAATTGTCATGGCTTAGTGATTATTCTACAATCTACTTTTCTTGTCCATTCTGCAGCTTAAAGGATTCTATTTGGGTGTTAAATGGGTTAGAGTTGAGAGTTTTGCAACAATCCTGAGATGTGGAATAGTTGAGTTACTTTCAGGAATTTGAGGCACCGCATTTTTACATTACAGACTCTAGTGCAAATATAGCATGAGTTTGAATTTTTTTGATTGTTGTTGTCAATTTTGTTAGTTGTGAATATCTGGGCATGGGTGAATCAGAATGGGTTCAATCTTATTAGGTGATAGTTGTGGCATTTCTGGGAAATATTGGCAGATGTTATTTGAGATTGCAAGCCACCAGGTCATAGCTTAAAGGATGCTAGGTTGCAGATTTTGTTTAGGATGTAGTCGAATTGGATTCTTCATTCTAAGAATTCATGAGTAGAAGGGATTCTATATTAAATTGAATAATTTTTTGTTTTAAGGTAATTATTATTCATGTTTTCATCTGTTGATGGTAGTTGTTTCCTCACCTTAATATGAATTTTGATCACATGGATAATTTTGAACCTTAGCAGTGCACCCAATGGGCAAATTTATTGTGGTAAACCAGTTCTTAGAGCTGCCATTCCCTCTCTGTGCCCAGTTCACTTTCAAAAGGCTCAGAAGCATGTGTCACAAGCTTTAAGGAAGGCAGGTCTTAATGGGCCCTCTACAATCAGGCATGCTCCTAAATTTCACGTTATACTTGCTGAATATGTGCGCCAAGTTCAAGGCAAAAGGAGAGAATTATTGAATTCCAACGGTGATAACAATTGTGATAAGGATGAAAAGATCAGTTGAGCTTCATGTCTTGGACATGTAACCTTGGATTGTGACTTGAAGACTACACTTGTTATTGAAGGCCGCATTGATCAAATCTAAGCCGGACGGCATCTAGAGGGCCTTGGACTCATTGCAAGTGTAGAAAACCCTTGCATTTTCAAGGTACACTATGTTAATCACTTAATCTTGTATTTAGTTTTAAGTTTTTCCTTGAATGAAACCCCAATGTCCACAAAATTTATCCCTTATAGCGTCTGCTGACTTTCTTCTTTTTTTGTGATTAATTTGACTCCTGATTGATGATTCTTGGAACATTGTGATTAATTTGACTCCTGATAGATGATTCTTCCAAATATTGCGTCCTGCTTTCTTCTGTTGAATTCCAGCTGAAGGTCTTAACAACTCGGGCACATTATTTCTCATTTATTCACACTAGTATTGTCACGCTGAATGATGAGCCTGAAAATTTCAGAACTCTTGTTAGGGATACACCCAAGCGTCTTTTCATGGTTTGTTGTCAGTCCTATCTTGTGGTCATGTTCAACTTGATACTGATGCTACATTATTGTTTTCGTCAACTAATAAAGCACTGACTGATTTCACATCTAATGGAATCAGGTATCTGCCATGCAGATTGTCCTTGAAAAGGACTCTGAGGAAACTTACAATCTTCATTAGCAACCAATCAATCTGTGTGTGCTGCATGGTTCACATTCGGTTGACATCCTTCTCTTCGGCATTAGGGGCTTATGAAACACGCCCCTAACCTATCTCAGCACTACAGACCAGTCAGCAGCGATTACAAGCTACACTGACTTGTGCTTATGGCAGAAAGGCGTTGTTCTATGAGTTGGCCATTGTACAATGTCCAAAAATCTTGTGAGACATGAAACCCTTATTTTCATACTGGTCTTGACTTCTTTACAAGACAATGCGCAGTGACCTTGTGGAAGGGCTTTCACCCTTATCCTCAGTCACGACGATGATCACGTCCGAGACACCTTCCTTGGTCTGAATTATCTCTCTTGCATTGCTTCCGCATTGCACCGGCTTCAGCTTTGTTATTGCCCTTGAATGGGAAAACCGCCAGAGTTTCTTCTGTGAATTTCTGAATTCAGGTTGCTACTTCTGTAGCAGTTTGTATCCTGTGTTAAAAGCTCCTTGTTTGTGGTGAATCAAATCTGCAAATCACATGAGAATTTGTGTAATTGTTAATGCAAAATAATTAGGCATCCGTTTATTTAAGCAAGTTGTTTATTTATTTATTTTTTGTTTTTAATCCTGGAGGGGTGTTTGGTTGGTGAACATAAGATTTTAGTAAATACTAAATTTAAATTTAATCAATTCTGGGGGTAAAAAATTGCAATAACATTTCTCAAAAGTACACACTTTTTAGTTTTTAACCCCCTGGTAAAATGCTAGTCAATCTGTAGCTGTTTCCTTGCTGTTGCCCATATTTGCTGCATCTGTTGGTCTGACAGGCGCGTACTTTTTGCAGTAAAGATATGGACAAAATAATCTACCCGTGGTCAGCAATGTCTAGGTCACATGATTTCAAATGACATATTTGCTAACTAAAGATTCCATTCAAGCAGGGAAATTTTTTTTTTTTAATTTTATGTGTTTTTAACTTTATTAGGATGTTGAAAAAATTACATACATAAAAAGAAGGGAAAATTAATTATAAGTCCCTGTACGTTTGCAAACATCCCGATCAGTCCCTCTGACATTTGAATATACCTGTTCATCCTTCCTTTTTAAATTACCTTCCTTTTCAGTCCCTCCGTCCAACTCCGTCAATAGCTTTTTTACATAATACCAACTTTGGCCCTTGGTTTTGGTGGGAAAGGTCCCGCCCTGTCTTGTCATCATTTTTGAAAGTGTTCAGCCAAAAGGGAAAAGGGCTTTTCGGCCCGACTTTTCTCTTATAATGCGTGCTTCGCTAAGGAGGGTTCTATACTTCGTCTTCTTCCCCGTCGTCCGCCGTAGTTTCTCTCTCTCCCACCGGTGTTCGAGCGGGTGTACTTGTTCATATTGAAGGCCGTGGTGAGAGGATGTTTTTTTCTTTTTCATTTTTGTTAGCGCCGAAGGTATGAATATTTGTGTGTCCGTAATGCATGGCGGTTTGAGGGTTTCGTGCATCGCGACTCAATGGACACCTATTGCGCAATAGCCGATACAAGGGCGAGGGTCGAGTCTTTGCAGGTTCACTTTGTTAAGTTCATGGGAGTCGGTCTTTGCGCAGAGATATGTGAAAGATGGAGCCTCGAAATCGAGAGTGTTTGTGTGAAGTTTGTCACCCCGAATGCACATCGCACGGTCCGCCCCATAGAATGCGAGATTGATTTTCGCCGAATGTGTCGCGTTCACCATATGTTCAATTGCCATGCGGTCGATCTTATAGTCACATCAACCGACGATGACGATGCCGTCGAAGATACCCCGGGCTCCTCCTTACTTTCGTAAACACTTGCACTTTTTTTGTGCATTCAAATGAAGCGATTACGTGCATTCAAAGCGGAGTGTTTGGAGTTTCCATTTAGCTTTGTGTAGTTATCGTTTATATTTGTGCGTTTGTGTTTACCTTTTGGCGATTCTCGTTTACTTTTAGGAGTTCCCGTTTATTGTTTGGAGTTTTTGTTTACTATTATCCGTTTACGTTTACTTTTAGAAGTTTCGTTTACTTCCGGGAGTTCCGGTTTATTTTTTGGAGTTCTTGTTTACCACTCGTAAGTTTCCGTTTACGTTTGGGCGTTCTCGTTTACTATTACGTTTGCATTTGGGATTCTCCATTAACCCGTCGCCGTTTACGTTATCCTTGTGTGCACCGAGAGCGGGGATTCAATTTCGGAAAGCCTACCGGTTAGCCGACACATAATGTCGTCCCAACCAAATGCGTCGGGTGCCCTATCTATGGGTCGAAGACCAACTCTGCCGGTGCACGTCTCGAAGTCGGGCAACGCTTTTGCGATGGTGATCATTTCAAAGACACGCTGCGAAGTGTCGCCATAAACCGGAACTTTAACTTTATCTTCGTCAAGAACGATAAGCGAGAGGGTAATCGTCCAATGTGCATCCGCCGGGTTGCCAATGGCGTGTCCACGCATCGAAGCTTGGGAACCAAGAGACGTTTATGATCAAGACAATGTGCTCAAGCACATACATGCGGCGGAGGTATCGGCACCACCTCTCACCCGAAAGCTTCTAAAAAATGGGTAAGCGCGCAGGTCATGCGAGAGGCTGAAGGATCGCCCTCTCTACGGGGCCGTCGATATTCAACGTGATATAATGCGCGAGCATGGCGTTCACTTGTCTTACAAGCAAGCTTGGTTGGGGAAAGAGGTCGCCCGGGGTGTTCTCCACGGTAGTGAAGTCGCCGCCTACGACCTCCTCGGATGGTATGCCGGGAAAGTTTTAGAGACGAATCCCGGGAGCGTGGTTACAGTGGACCATGAGGGCGATCGTTTTAGACGGGCCTTTTTGCATTTAACGCGTGCGTTGTGGGTTTCCGAGTGGTTGCAGGCCCTTGCTCTTCATCGACGGGACGCACTTGCTAGGGAAATACGGAGGCACCTTGCTTGGTGCAACGGGGAAGGATGCCAACGACGGTTTCTTTCACGTTGCATTCGCCATTGTTGACAACGAGACGGATGCGAACCGGACTTGGTTTCTTTCCATGCTTGGTGATGTGTTGTATGGGGACGATCACTACACGAAGATCATAACATTTATTTCGGATAGGTCGAAGGGTCTCATTAACGCAGATCGTAAGGTTTTCCCCTCATCCCCGCACGCGTCTTGCCTCGTGCACCTGGAGGCAAATTTTATGAAGGCAAACGTCGGCGTCGGGAAGGCATTAAAAGAGTTATGCTTTGGTCCATCATTGTTAGGATTGCATTTGCGTGCACGGAGAGGGAGTTCAATGACGCGATGGACGACCTTCTCAACGCATCCCCACATACTCATCTCGTGGCTAATCCGGAAATCCGACATCACGCATTGGGCGAATTACATGTTCAAGGGCGAAAGATGGGGCGAGATGTATTCAAACGTCGCAGAATCGTTCAATGCATGGATTAAGGAGGCAAGACATCTTCCCGTGACGAATATGGTTGATTCCATCCGGTAATAATTCGTCTAGATCCCTCCGTTCGGTTTACTTGTTAGCGTTTTCGTTTACTTCCACTCGGCTCTCGCTTAGTTCTCCTATTTGCAGTTTACTTACGTGAGTTTCGGTTTAGTTTGTCGGCTTTCCACGTAGTTGTTGTTGTTTCCGTTTACGTTTACGGGTTTTCGTTTAGATTTCCAGTTTCCCATTTACTTATGTGAGACATGGTTTACTTTTTCTAGTTTCCGTTTACGTATCCTTGTTCCCATTTACGTGTGTGGGCTTCCGTGTACGTTTTGACGCTCCCGTTTACGTTTTTGACTTTTAGATTTTTCATTGCTTTTGTTATTATTCTTGTTTACCTTTCATCGACGACGTCCGGTTGATCGACTACCCTCTTACACCGCCTTCAAGCTCATGAACATGCTTCGTGTAATCGGCGTGAACAATCTCGGCGGTGGGAGACCTATTCGTGCCCCGACATACACAAGCAAGATCGAAGAAGTGGTGGAACAAAGTCGTACACTACTTGTTGGGAGATCAACAGGCGACCGCTTCGAAGTAGTCGAACGGAATAGCTTCTCCGTCAACTCCGTCCGCAAGGACGTGCTCGTGCCGACGGTGGCGGATATACGGGATCCCGTGTAAGCACGCTCGCGCGGCTATAATGCAAACCGATGCAAACGTTCACGAGATATGTTGACAGATTACTTCACCGCCGACACGTACCGGACGTCTTACTCGGAAGCAATTTTCCCTGTCCCCCGACAATGACAGACCAACAGATGACTCTCGTCCGTTGGCCATCCGGCCACCACTCACGAAGAGGCAACCAGTGGCGCCCAAAAAGGAAAAGAATCGAATCGCAACACACTTCGTACGTGAGTTCAAGTGCAAAGAGGTGTAGCGAGGTTGGTCACAATCGGCGGTCGTGCGGCGCACCCATCGCGGATTGAGACCCCCCCTTACATAATCGACACTTTGATGTAATCGAAAAGACGAGCCGCAAAAGGAAACTCATGAATATAAACCGTGACCCTTTGATGTAAACAAAAACACTGAAATGTAAATGGAAACCTTTTGATGTAGACACTAAAATGTAACCCGGAACTCTTCGATGTAAACGGAAACCTTTGATTGTAAACAGAAACGCCATTGTGTAAAGGACAACACTGGGATACAAACGGAAAGTGAGATTTTTACCAACCCTAATCAAATTCAATGAATCTCAAGAGATTTCAATATGAGCTATAGAGAATGTGCAGGAGGGAATATTTGTATCAATTTTCATCAACCGCAATGAAATGTAAACGGATACAATGAAATGTAAACGGATACAATGAGATGTAAACGGAGACGCTGAAATGTAAACCGAAACTCTACTATATAAACGGAAACCCTGTATTGTAAATAGAAACGGCACTGTGTAAAGGAAAACAATGGGATGCAATTGAAAATATATTTACATTCGCAATATATGTACAACAAATAAACACACTTGTATAAACGAATATCAATTACATCATCTCTGTTTGCCATCTTCTTTCCCCCTTGCGATGCCGTCCATGACGATACGGGCTGCGTCTTGCGACGCGTAAGTGGCACGTCGGAGTGAGGCGGACTAAGACTCTCCCCGTTGAGGAGTTGTTCGATGAACCGCATTGTGTAAAGGCAGCAGTCCACGCTGTCGGGTTTCTGCCGTGGGCAATCGCGGACGTGCACAAGAGGGTAACTCGCCGTCCCGGTGTCGCCTACCTCAACATCCAGACAGCGGTCGAATAGTTCCCTCTGTTCGTGGCGCGTAAAAAAAAGGAAACAGAAGGAGACGTGTGAGTGTCGTCGTCCGACGTTTTTTAAAAAACAGGAAACAAATACAGACAACGAAGGAGACGTAAGACCCTACCATGGCCTTCGCGTCGGCGTCGTATGTGCGGCTCGCGCAGAGGTGTAGTGCAGATATTGCTTCACCTCTTTGTCGAGTACAATGAGGTGGAAATGTGTGTTGAATATTATGGGGAGCAGAATAATTTCCACCTCGTTGAAATTTGCGGTGCCCGCCTCGACCAACGTAAGCGCCACCTCGGCACTATGTTCCGTCTCGTGACATGAGAAGCGCCGGCGGTCGGGTGACAAGACACCTCGTCTTTTGTAGGGGGAGGGCGTTCGCTTGCATGATTCCATGATCATGACACACCAAACGTCCAAAGACATCATCGAGCACGACGACCCCCTCCACCAAGGTGTACAAGTGGTCTCTCGGTCGTGAAGGAGAGGTCGTTCTTCCGGACGATGGTCCTAAACGCGGCATCGCGAGTATTAGAGGGCAACACTAAAAAGTAAACGGGAAGGAGAAAAGGTAAACGGTAACGCATGTAATGTAAACGAAAACACACAAAATGTAAACGAGACGTCCGTATTCTAAACGGTAAAACTAAAACGTAAATGAAAACTCCAAAACCTAAACGGAACCATATATAATCTAAACCGGAACCTAGAAACATAAACGGAAACATGTAAACAATACACGGAAACTATACACGGTAAAGGAAAACATCCGAAAGTAAGTCTGGGAACAATATATTATGTAAACCACACGCATAGAAGGAAACGAAAACGCATTGCACTCACCGTCAATTTTACGGTTGAGGTACATTCCCATTGCCGCCCGCTCCACCCGACTCGGGCGATGAAATGCGATCGGCCGTTTATTTTTGGGGAGAAAGGCGAGTCTTGACGGATTCTCGACCCTTGTTTCTCAATGACCGCCACCGTGTCAACGTCGACAATAAGCCGACACGGTTTTCGGGCCGGGAGTGGCTTCCTCGGCCGTTGGGGGGGATGTCGTGGACCTTCTTCCACAATGGTGCCCGCACCGACGTCTGCGCGCACCGTCTGGGGCCGCGGTGGGGCTGTCTCTTCCGATGGGGCGAGCTGCGGTGAAGAAACCTCTTCCGCCTCGGAGGGCTGCGGTGGAGCCGCCTCTACCGCAGATGGGGAGATCACTGGGGGTTCATCCGTGGCGGTGGCCGCACATTCGTCGTGGGTGGTTGACCGCCGTTGAGCCTCCTCTTCCGCCGTGGGGGGTGGGGTTGGAGCCTGCGCGGCAGCGGTGGACGGAGTCGCATTTTCTTCGTCCATGCCGTCCACATAAGAGGATGGCCTCTCGGCGTTGTCGGATGCCACCGCCGGTCTCTCAACATCTAAGGCCGGGATAACGATCTTACCTTTCATATCGGTCAAAGACGCTATGATGCTGTCGACGTCGACCGCATCGGAGCCATCATTGCCGGATGAGGTCACCGGTGGACTTCGTCTCGCACTCCAGCTTCGGTCCGCCTTTACGGCGGAGTCTCTTCGTCCTCGGGCCGGTGGGCACCAGAGAGGTCGTCTTCGGCTTGCAAATGCTTATGGCGCTCTCCGGGACGCCAACGGGCCGCTGTTCTCCTCGCCGGGAGACACGCCTAGAAATGCGTCGAGTGGCGACCTTCTTCGCCGGGTGTGCGATTACCGGAGATGGCATCGAACCGGACTCCGCCGTGGGATCTCCCGAAGATGGTACAACGATGCGAAGGCGTCCTTCGATCACATCCACCCGGGAAGCCGACGCCGGACGTCACGCGACAATGTCTCGATGGCCCGCCGTAGCCGGGTGGCTACATCGTCTTCAATTGCCACCGAGGGGGACACCCATTCCACGCGACGAACACGAGTGCGACGGGGGGGAGATACTACGTCGATCCGGTGACCGACCACGTTTTGTTGGACGCACCACCGGTGGCTCGGCCGGGCACCAAAGCCAACGTTTGTTGTCCGGGATCGTCGACGGTCGCCTTGGAAAACTGTCAACAAGAGAGTAGAAAATTCAGAAAGATAAATGGGAACATAAAAGATAAACATGAACAATAAAATCATACACGGGAACGTCCGATCGTAAACAACAACGCTTAAAAAGTAAACGGGAACACCAAAAAGTAAATCGAAACTCTATAACCTAAACGGAAACGTTGAAATATAAAGGAAATCTCGCCATTATAAATGAGAACTTGGAAAACATAAATGGGAACGTCGGAGGCTAAACGGGAACATTTGAAAGTAAACGGAAACAGAGACTTCATACCTCTTTCTCATCGATGGATGAGAGTAGCTTTTCCAAGCGACGCTTGTTTCCTAAAACTTCCCTCCCCGTAACACAAAATCCGGGGAGTCTTCCCAACCCGGGCCCTCTCGCCCCTGTTCCGGTGACCTCGTAGAACCGAGAGGATGAGGGCGATGGTGCACCCGCGCATGTATCCCGTTTCAATATGCTCCCCCCTAGCTCTTGATCGCACGCGGGTGGCCGTCTTGGGGAGGTCTTCCATGATCCACCCGTGAGTGGCCTCCGCCCACGCGTACTCGCGTAGCGAGGAGAGGTTGGAAGCATAGTCGACCGACCATGGCGGGACCGACATGGTGGTGTTCGGGAACAACACCGTCCCCATGAGGTAGACCACCAGCGGCTTCACAAAGTTGACCTCCTCCCCCTTTGTCCGGACCATTCGAGAAGAGACGCCTTCATAGCATCTCGGGTCCTTTCGAAGCCCTTGGACATGCATTTCTCTTCGAAATCGGACGGTGTTCTCGTTTTTCTTGAACCGCACCGGATCCCCGTCCGCCCGGAGTCCCATGATAATGGCAACATCTTCCGGTCGGAAGCTCACCGAGCTCACCCCTATTCTCGAACATTTTCGTCTCGTGGTCGTATCGCCGCAATATGGCATCAAGCAACCCCCTCTCCCGCAAAGAACGCCTCCACCTCCATGAGATGGCCGAATGGTGTCCTCCTCACCATCTCCACTGCCGTTGTGACATGCGTCGCCTCGGTTGGGCCGAGTATCCACGACGGGCGCAAGGTAGCATCTCGCCGTTCACCGGGTTGGACGCCATATCTCGCGTTACATACAACGGCGCTCGCCAAAAATGCCTCAAATCTAAAGAGAAACCTTAAACTGTAAACGAAAACTCCGCAATATAAACAGCAACCGTTACAAAGCACAAAACCCTCAACTACAACCGACGGGAAGGGAATAAAACCATACTAATCTTACCAGATAATAGTGTGTCGGGATTAACTGCAATCGGATGGTCGTTGCGCCGCCGGTCTGGGAGCTACAGGGTTTGTTCTGTCTGTCGCTTTGGTATGAGAGAAGGTGAAAAGAAGGTGAAAAGAAGCCAAACAGAACATCATAAACCCTGAAATGTCTCGGAACACGCACCGCCGTACTCGCGCCCATAATCGCGTTAATGTAGGGGTATAACCGTCAATCCATTGAAGCTTTAACGGCGTTATGCCATGCAGGGACCAGGATGGAAATCATCCCAAAAAGGAGGGATGTTTTGTTCATACTGAAAAGTGCAGGGTTGGTCTGTGAATATATGAAATTTAGAGGGTTTTTTTGTTCATTATCTGTAAAAAGAATAATAACAATTTTTATTTAATAAAAATTAATATATTAATAGTCACAAAAGGTGCAGTTGTTTGAAAGGCAACTAGAATAGAAAGTGCATAGTATTAAAAATCTGAAATAAAAAAAACAAAACTCTAAAAGATTCATGGAGAAGCGAGGAAATCATATATACCAAGCTTGAGCCCACAAAATTTCATCATCTGAAGAAACAACATCCAAGCCATGCTACAATTATTGAGTATTAGCCCTGATAACTACTGAAGAAACACATATTTATCTAAGCACTATAATCTCTACTAGTTGATTGCTTTTTGTGTTGGTGAGAGTATTCGGTGCGAGACCGATGATCCCTATGACTTGAATCATCTCTATCATCTGATCTTCTCTGCCTTGAATGCCGATCCTCTCTGTCTCTAGACCGTCGCCTCAGCAGTGAATCTTCCATATTTTTGTAGCCCTTGTGAGTAGAAACATCTCCATCGGGTGTTCTTCGGCGCCTGTGTGGTGTATCTTCCCTATTCTTATAGTCCCTGGGAGTAGAATCATCTCTATCAGATGAACTTCGTTTTCTTCTCAAGCGACATTCCTCTCTATCCTCGGGCCTTCCATGCAAATGTGGTGAATCCTCCTTGCTATTGTGACTGCTTCTCCGTCTAGGCGGTGATGGAACCTATGACCAAATAGGTATCAATTTAAGCATGACAAGGTTGATCATAAGATTATTAAGCAATGAAGCTGCATTGCCTCAACCAGTGTAAAACTGTATGATGAGAAGCTTAGGTGAGAATGTGATACCTGGTACCGTGTCATATAGTGCCCTTCGGGTGGCGGTGGAATACCCAGCTTTTTAAGATCTTCATAAGGAATTCCAGACCTGTTAACAAAGAACAATTGTTAATATATTATTAACTCTCATTAGTATAAGGTGTTTATATTCATACAATGGAGCTTGGAATGGTCTATCACGTCCACCAAATCGAAGTTGACCGGATTCCTTCACACCTCCAAGGCCGCCACCTGAATCAATGGTGCCATACTAGATAAATATAAGTTTCGAAAAAATAGTTTAAGTTTTGCAACTGACCTAACCTTGATAGTGTCATGCTAGATAAATGTAAGTTTCAAAAAGATAGTTTGAGTTTTGCAACTAACCTAACCTTCTTGGTATCCAACCTGGCATCAACTGTTGTCTGTTATAATCTACAATTATTTTCCTGTCATCAATGATCTTATGGTGGGCATACTGCACAAAAAGTTTGAAATCATTCATTCGTTAAACAAAAAGGTACATGCAATTTCAAATGAAGTTGTTCTCAAAATCAATGTATCAGTTCTACAATTTGCATCACAAGGATGATCAGATAGAAGGGGTGCTCTAATGTGGCGCACAAAACAGACTGTAGTCACATTTAGCAAAGACAGATGCGACATCTTAATCCCAATGTTTCTTGTTCGGCGTTCATTCATCATTTCCTTTTAATGTGGTATGCATGTAACATTTATTAATCTAACCTCTGGATGCTTACATCTGCTAAAGACTAACTTTCATTTGCTAACTGAGATCCTTTATTTGCTCAGGTATGCTATGTTTCAGGTTACAACCATGGAACAATGACAACAATTTGCATGATAATTGAAATACGGAACTAGATGGCTTAGTATTTAACAAAGCAATATATGATGGATATATTTGAAAATGAAGTTCAAAGTAATAAAAAGCAAACCTCATATGCACGTCGCATCTCTCTTTCAGTTTCATACTCGACAAAAGCATAACCACGTGAGGCACCAGTTACTGCAATAGATAATCAAGTAAATTAACTCTATACCCTATATAAGACTAAAATCCTCAATTAGCCATAAAAACTAGGTAAGAAGGTCAATGAGAATCTCAGATTCAATTAGTCATAAAAGCTAACACCATTACAGCCGTAAGACAAATAAAAAAGGCGAAACGCACAACCAAGTTGCAGATACAGAATGAAAGATCTGTCATCAAAATAATTTTCAAGTAGTTTATTTACAAAGTTCAACGAAAACTCAAAAGGATGACTTCATCTACTTAAATAACACCAATTAAGGAGTTAGACAGCTCAAATGTATTGTTCAAATGAATTTCTCACAACCAGAAAACACAATATTGGAAATGAGGCAACTAAACAGAAGAATTAAATGCTCATATTTCTATGCCAAATCACAAGTTACAAACTAAATGAAAAGAAAACCATACAATTCCAATTCCTATGCTTCTTCTCAAAGGTATATAACATACTTAGAAGAAATGAGAATCAGATAAACATGAATCAAAGAAAAAAGCTAATGGGTTCAATTCACCTCCCCAAAAAGTTCAAAATCCAAATTATCTCTTCAATCATACCAAGCATACATATAAAAGGCCAGATTTATCCTTTAAAAACTGGAAAACCGTAAGAACGAAGGAATTTTCAAACAAAACAAAAAGAAAGAAGAACAATCACCGATATGCCGAACCAAACGCATGCTCTTCACCCGCCCATACTCACTCATGGCCTAGCGCATTAAAAATCAAAGAAGAACATCAAATAAAACACACACACATCAAAAAATAAAAATAAAAAATCAAGAGCTTCCAGGCTCCAAGATCACACCTTTCGAAGGCTCTCCTCATCGGTGGAGGGCGAGAGACGTCCGACGAAGAGCGTGCAGTAAGGGTCACCAACGACCTTCGGATCTCCATGCGGATCATCTGGAACACAATAAAAAAGAAGTTCAGACGAATCAAACAGAAAGGACAAAAGCGGCGAGCGAGAGAGAGAGAAGGAGAGCTACAAAGGCCGGCGGAGGAGCAGAGGTGGGCACGGTAGACAGCGCTGTCGTGGGGGAGGATGTCGGTGCCGTCGATGCTTCCGGCCTGAATTGGGTGGTAAAATCGGGAGTAGAAGACCTTGCTCACATTGCTCCCTCTCATTCCTTCCCTTCTTCTCTTCCCCCTTCCCCTGCTTCCCTTGTTGATTGCTTGGGTGAAACTCTCAATTAGTCCCTGGTTAATTTTTCCTATAACCCCCTCTCTTATTTCATATTAAGGTATTAGTTCCTAATGAGTTATACATATCTTTACAGTCCTTCCCGTCCATTTTACTTACCCATTTTTACTAATTCACATAAATTAAAAAAATTAGTTAAATCTAGTTTATATTCTAAAATTTGTATTTACTTTCTAAAATTACTCATATTTAAAATATAATTTAATAAAAATTGTAATTCAACATGATTTATATGAAGTTGTAAAAGTATATTAAATATAAATGATAAGTTTGAAAAAAAGATTATGTAATGCTTCCTAAATTTTCCCAGTGGACATGTAAAAAAAACAAAAAAAAACTTTTAAAATGTGACAAGTTAAAAAGATCGGAGCAAATATATATATATATAAACAAAATGCGTATTTTTCCTTCAACATCACGTGACTTAATTCTTGGTTTATTAGTACTGGATTTTGTGTGTAAAGTGTTTGTGTGAGGAGTGAGTTTATACCTTAACTCATTCAAGATAAAGACACAAATGTTTTAAGATAATAATTTAAATCAAATGACCTATTGCATAGCTCTTTTTATTTATTTCTATCTATACGTTTTCGTTTTTTTTTTTTTTTTTTTTTTTTTTTTTGAGATAGGGCGACAAGCGCCAACTCTCAGAGGCATACGCGTGGCGAGGGGATTGCCTACAACGTCCTCACCCTCTTGGAACGGGGGAGCGCGGTTCGGGAGGATTGAACTCGCGTCTCCTCCCATGAGGGGACCCGAGGTACGTTTTTATTCCACATATATTATTAAAATATATTATTATATGTTCAATAATAAAAAAAAACATGTGTATATATAGCCCTAAAATTTTTAATGAGCCTGAAATTATTATGTTTTTCATATATACCTTCAAAAAACTAAACTCTTTTTATTAATTGTACTTAGATAAAAATTTATACTTTTAGTCATAGTTAATACTTAACAAAAATATTTTATTTATTATAAAAAATAATATATGTTACAACCAATCCCATGTTCATGCACAATCTCACCGTATCATAAAATAATAAAATTTGAAATCAAATGAATATCTTTAATATTAGTATATAATTAAAGTTTGATTTTGATTCATTGGACCAATTTATTTGATTCATTGAATCCCATCTTTTCCTTATTTTATCATCTCAATTAGTTCATAGGTCTTTATAAAGATGTGAACACTTTAAAAAAAAAAAAAATGTAATTCCTAACTTTCTCCTCATTTCTTTCAAATATATTTTTTTTTCATTTTTCTTTCTTCGTCTCATCAACATTTCAGGTACGTTTTATTTGTCATTTTTAAATTTAATTAATAAAAATATTATAAATTGTTGGACCTTTAACTTTATCTTTTACTAATTACTAGCAATTTTTTTAAAAAATATTTGATAATTTCTAACTTCTATCTTTTACTAATTACTAGCAATTGCAATCACCACTGGTTTCAATTACAGTTTTTTATAAAATAAATTTCAATTATTGTATTAAAAAGTTCTTTGAATACATTTTTACGTTCTCTTTCTTATTCATTAATCTACGTTTTTCATTCCATTAATAATTTAAAAAAATAATTTTAAACATATATACTCACTTTGGCAGTCCTTGCTCTCAAGTTTTATTTTTTAAATTTTGTTAAATAAATAAATAAATAAATGATAAACGTAAAAAAAATAAATTATAATTAATGTAAAAATTCAGGGTTCAATTGGTAAAATTGAAACTAACTCTGAATCAGATTGAAATGGTAATTTTATATAAAAAATTAGTAATAATAAATAAATATTAGATATGAAAATTCAATAATTTTCCTAATTTTATAGAAAACAAAAAAATGAATTTCCCATTACTACCCTTGTCAAGCAGGCTATTAAGCGGCAGCTTTGGGAGGGCATTTTGGTGATCACGTTGCTCCCGGCGTCTCTACGTCCCCGAGAACGAAGCTTTTCCCTCTTTCTCTTCGTGCTGTGAAATTTAAGCAAAAGGGACGCTTTGACGACCTCTCTCGCTCTCTTCCTCTCTATCTTGCCTTCCAGATCCCTCACCTCTCATCAATAGCTCCAATTCTCCCTCTACGGTGATCGGAAGAGGAAGACAAGGAGCGGAGAGACCAGCATTCCAGCGAATTTTTGATACTGTGTCGGCGTTTCGGCTTCTGGATCTATGATCTAGATCGGTAGTTTGGTGAGCTTGTATTCTGGTTGTTCTTAATCTTTTTGAACCATTCCTCATCCCAAAATGCGGTTTTGATTGGAATTATGATTTCTCTAAATGCTGGATTTAGAATTTAATTTTATTATGAATGGTTTTGTGTTTTTAATCTGTGGTTGAGATTTTTCTTTGATTTTTGTTAAATAAGATTTAAATTTGAAAAATTTGGAATTATTTCTTTGAAATTTTATAATTGAAGTTAACTTAAGCAATGCTTGTTTTGTCTTTGATTTTCTGTGAATTGTGTGACTGTAGTTAATTTGAGACTATCTCTGGCTATGTTTGAGGAGAGATCCATTTCAAGTTTGGAGCTGTGTTAATTGTTATTACTGCTTTTGTGGGCGTCTTCGATTTGAAGATGAAAAACGGGGTGGTGGAATGCACTGTGTGCCATTCCAAATTGTTGTCGCCAAGTGCTAAAACAATTTCGAGAGCATATGATAAGCGTAGGAACCGGGTTTCGTCAAAAGCTCATGCTCTCAATTTTCTTCTGGTTGTTGGTGATTGTATCTTGGTTGGCCTCCAGGTCGGTTGTTTTCAGCACTCTTATTGATTTTTTTTAGTGACCTTAATTATAAAATATTATAAAATTTTTTATTGACTACGGGTTTAGCTATTCATTACTATTAAAAACTTTGCGTTGGTTTAACACAACCTAATGAAATAGATTATGCTATTTGTAACTTGGGAAAAAGTGCATTGCAATAGGAGCCTGGTATGAATATGATGTTGGTTGTTATTTTAGTGTAAATTTTATAATGCGTGCGATTTTAGATTAGTGGGTGGTAATATTTATTGCATTAATCCCAAGGTTTGCTTTTTGAAAGAAATATTCTTACTTCTTATTAGTACTTACCAGGTTTTCCTATTTATTGCAGCCTATTTTAGTTTATATGTCTAAGGTTGATGGCGGCTTTAAATTCAGTCCCATTAGTGTCAATTTTTTGACAGAGGTTGCAAAGGTTCTATTTGCCATCGTCATGCTAATATTCCAGGTTCGTTATATTTTAATTTTTTATGGATGACTTGACAGTGTAATTATCTCTATTGATTTTGTTGTTGTCTGGTCAAGCTGTCCTTAAATTATCTTAAACTGTATCTTGGAGGTTATTCTAATCAAGCCTATGATTGTCCACATAATTATTTTTAGCTTTTGAAATAATATTCGTGAGTGATGTAACATGAAAACAAATGGAAACATACTTGCTTTCATCTATTTAGTATTAGGAAAATATCAGTTGTGAGGGTAATTGAGTTTCCCCTGCTATATCATTGAAATTAATATTATCCTTTTTATATCTGATATGATTCTTCAAATTGTATTTCTTCGGGTTATTTGTGCGAGGAAAATCTAATACTGCGTGATTCATTTTTTATTTGGATTTATTCTAACCAGCATTAGCATCATTTTTCTAGAATTCAATATACAAAATTTTATATAATTTTCTCTAGTTTTGGGCTGTTCCTATGTTTAACCATTAATCAATGTAATATTTATATGATTTTCAGAGCTTGCTCTATTATTATATCTGCATGGTCTTTGTATTTGAGCTTTATTTCTGCACCTCAAAGGGTTCATGACATTGGCTTGCAATTTAGGCTAGAAGGCAAAAAGTGGGAGAGAAGCCCCTTCTTTCAGTTTCTACGTTTGTGCAGGTAACTTTTCTTCAGATTGCAATTTTTTTTTATTATATAATCTTTTTCTTCTGTAGTGATCATGCCTGCTATCATTTGCTGGTTATTATCTTTTAGTAACTTAAGTCTATAACCGTTGTGCTTTACAAGATATTTTTATGTAGGAAAAACCTTTTGGTGGCAAAATTTTTGGCTATGGAAAATATATACTCCTTGAGAGTAATAATTATATTCGGAATAGATTCTATATGCGACAGTGAGGTGAGAGAAGCCAGGATATGTGCTCCCTCATATACGTTTTGTCTATTATTGAACTTGTTAGGCTGGATAAGATCCATGAATCTAAAAACTATCAAATTTGACTTTTCACATATGACAGTATCGCTGTATTGGAAATAAAAAACTCAGGAGTTATGAAACTGAAAGTTTTGTTGCATATTTAGCTGGTTGTATGACATATGATGTGTTGACAAAATGCTCTCAGGTTGGTGGGTGCTGTAGGCTTAATATTTCATGTGGTCATGTGTCCTTGCTAACCTTTGCCAGACCCTAGGATTTGGAATTGGAGCCCTCTAAAGATGTGGAAGCTAAGTGAAGTTTATACTGGCTCGAATTGTTTATTCCAGATCCTTCGTTCTGTTTTTAATGAACATTATGGAAGTCAGAGTCCTTGAGGTGGTTCATACAGATCAAGTTCTGTCACGTTCATATATATTGTCTTATTTGTTGTCTCGGCGGTTCATCTACCAGATTATGTAATTTTCTAGGTCAATTTGATGAAGGTCTCATCTTTTTCAATACAGCATTAAATCTGAATAGTGGTTCTGTACGTTTTAATTTACCTAACTTCTTGCCTGCATGATTATCTGTGATCTGATTCACTTGAGTTCTCAAGCTGCTCAAGTTCTTTGATAGCATTTTACCTTCTTTTTTTGCCATTTAACTTGAAGTTCCTTCATTTATTTTATCAGCAATTTTCACACCAAAATCAATACTGCTTTTCATTGATGGTTTGTCTGTCCTTGTGCAGGCAGCTAGAAATAATGTGCTTCTTGCAGTTCCTGCTCTTTTATATGCTATAAACAACTATCTCAAGTTTATCATGCAGGTTATATTTTCCTCAGTTCCTCAATGAAACCATGAGCTTTTGTTATAATTTACCTCCTTTCTTTCTGAATGATTTGACCTTGTATTGTTTAAACATGTTTGATCATTGATACTGACATTGTATGCAGTTATACTTCAACCCTGCAACTGTGAAAATGTTGAGTAACCTGAAGGTACTTTCTATCAGACTCACCAAAAATCTAATTCACGGTTAACTTTGTTTTATTTTAGCAAGTGACTGCTTAGCAAAATTCCCACACCTAAGTCTGATTGAATTTAGGCTATTAAAAATTTTGGGCAGATAAAATAAAAGAAATTCTGACTACAATTCTCACAACCCATGTTATAGATTTATAATATAAGCATAATGGATTTCTTGTTTATCTTAATCTACATTCTTTTGTGTGCTATTTTCTTATAGCTTTGTGTGCCATCATTAGCTTTGCAGGAGTTATGTTTTTTTTAAATTAAAGAGTTTCTCCTTGAAACAAGCCAATGGGAGGATCTGAATTTTACACCTTGATATCCTCTTTTGATTTAAAAATTTCCTACAAGTCTAATTTGCTCTCATGCAAGAATGAGATAATGCTTTCTGATTTAGTTCTTATTTTTTTAAAGAAAATCATGTAATTGTAGTATTTTTTATCTGCTTCTGCGACGTTCTACAGGTTTTAGTGATTGCGGTACTGTTGAAGATGATAATGAGAAGGCGCTTTTCTATAATTCAGGCAAGTTTGAGTCCTAAAATGGTTTATTGTATCTTTTTCTTTAACTGGTTAATGGTATCTTTGCCAACTTCTTGGATGACCAATTTTGAGGAGTATCTGCATTCACCTTGGATGAGATCCTGGATGTTTTTAACATGCACTATATTCTAAATTGATACATTAGGTTGATTGCTTAACAAAGAGATCAAGATGAGTTATTCATTGGAGAATTTTTATTGACATGTGTAATCTGGTGGACATTACATCTAAAACATTCATTTTTATTCTTTGCTGGTGGGCAGTGGGAAGCTTTAGCACTTTTGCTTATTGGTATCAGTGTGAATCAGTTACGGTCACTGCCTGAGGGCACTACTCCAATGGGTCTGCCCGTGACAACAATTGCTTATATATACACTTTGATATTTGTAAGTTCTGTTAGATGCAATATATGGTTTTTTAATTAATGTTGGCTTGATTCTTCCATGATTTATTCAAAGCATATTTTCTAATATGTTGTGAATACTTGCACGGTCCAATGAAACTTTCAGGTGACTGTGCCTTCCCTGGCCTCAGTTTACAATGAATATGCTTTGAAAAGCCAATTTGACACAAGTATATACCTCCAGGTGACTCTTCAATGCTCAATCAAATTGCTCGTTGCTCTGTGCTTTTTATGAATGTTACTGATAGATGTACTATAGATTAGAATTCTCTTTAAATGTTTGCAACCACAATACCAATATATATACATTTCTGAAGTTTTATCCTCCATGTTTGTTCCCTCCAGTGATGTATCTGCTGTCTTTAACATTCTTTATTTTAACCTTTAACCATCTGATTTCTGTTGAACTATTTCCAGAACTTATTTTTATATGGATATGGTGCAATATTCAACTTTCTTGGCATCGTTGGAACTGCCATCATCAAAGGTTAGTATTTTCAAGACTTGTAAGGCCATTCTTTTTTATAAATACACAGCTGCTGTAATCCGTTCATAAACTTTTAAATTTTTACATCTTCCAGAGTACCCACTGGCTGTGATGGGTTTTCATGCTGTTCCCACTGAAGATAGGGTTAATAGAGGCTTGTAACCTTTTAACTTTTCATTTTAAAAAAAAAAAAATCAAATGAATGGATGATCAATGAGTCCAGAGATTACATATGGTAGATCAAGGAACTATCTATTGACTAAAACTCATCACTAGCTATCCTCATTTCCTGCTAACACTGAACTTGAAAGTAAAAATTAGAAAAAGGTTAATAGCGTCACTCAACTGAATTTCATCTTGAACGTTCACAGGGTCCAGCAGCTTCAACATTCTTGAAGGACACTCAAAAGCGACTATGCTTCTCATATTCAACAATGCAGCACAAGGCATACTTTCCTCATTCTTTTTCAAATACGCAGGTAAAAATATTGTTAAAATAACTAGCTGGTATTCTATCATGGCATCTCTCAAGCCATTTTTTGAAACTGTATTTATAACCATTCTCTCAGTTAGACTTGATTGTTAATCCAAGTTTTGGCTTCTTTTAACAGACACAATTCTAAAGAAATACTCATCGACCGTGGCAACAATTTTCACCGGCATAGCATCTGCTGCACTGTTTGGACATACCTTAACAATCAACTTTATGCTAGGAATTTCAATAGTTTTCATTTCAATGCACCAGGTAACTTAGGATTCTCCATCTGGTCAACTGTCATTACTTGTGAACAAACAAACCTCACAGTTGACTTCTTTCCAGTTTTTCTCTCCAATAGCGGAAGCCAAAGACGAAGCACCAATTGGAACATTAGAATTGATGGACACTCAAAAACTCAGGTACATACTTTCTACAATTTAACCCAACTAGTGATTTCACTATTCAAAGTAAATTTTGTCAATCCCTATCATTTTCAGATCAAAGGATGCATCGTTCATAAACATGACTGCTGGTGCGACCGAGGATGTAATTGCTTCTTCACTACTGATACTAGTAAATTACTTATATCTGTAGAATAAGTACTGAAAAAAAAAACCCATTTCATTGCATTTCAGGCTAGCCATCATTTAGGACCGGATGAACGGCAACCGCTTCTACCCACCTGATTTCATTTCAAGACATCTCTTCCTTTTTCGGTAATGTTATTTTGACAAACCAGTGAAACTAGATCCCATCCTCATTTCACTTCAACATTTTTGTTTCATTAAAAATCATTCACATGTTTTGTACTTGTTTTTAACTCAGGTATATTCTAAGGAAGGATTCTTTTGGCTGAACCTGATACTAAGACAAGCCAGTTCTGAACAGGAAGAATAAAACAGTTCATTGAGGAAGTTCATATAGATATATATCTACACATAGAGACAGACAGAGAAAAAGGGTGAAAAATACAGTAGCAGATATCTGACTATCTATCTATCATCAATTTTGCCTTTCATGCTACAATTTTTACCTTGAAAGGATTGTATTGGAAGAAAATAAGAGAATAATTCTTGGAAAAAAAAAAAGAGTGAAGAGGGTAGCATGATATGTGTCTCTATCATCAGAGTATTTGTTGTCTTTTTTCCTAGTAAATTTTTTTTTTGTTGCATTCTTTCTTGGTGGTACTTAATTCTTTTTTTTCCCAAACATACATGATGGATGTTATGAATAGTTTATATTATTAGCAAAATTTCTGCTAAACCAACTATTAGTCACCTTTTATTTTATTTTTTATTTTTTTTGAAATTAGAATTATTTTATTTTAGGAATTTATTATTGGGGAATTAACGCTAGACATGAAAATTACGTCAATGTGGTTATTGGCATATAAGAATCTCTATTGTCAAGGTATATAGAGGATAGTCAATAGTGTGTACTTTTGTAAAAAGAATAATTTATTTTTCATATCAGTATTAAGTAACTATAAGTATTTGTAATGAGTTTTTAAAAATATTTAAAAACAGATACAGATATTTTAATAATAATTTTGTAAGTGACATGACTCTTTTATAAAACGAGATGTAAAAATTAGGGAGAGAACAATCATGATATTGTCATGAATAATGCAAAATAACAACAGCAAAAGAAGTATCAACTCTCCATATGTTCACCAATAATTTTATATTTAAATTAAAATTATTTAAAAGATCAAAGCAAGCACCAAATTGAAAATTAGTAATTCTATCCCTTATCA
Organism: Dioscorea dumetorum; assembly: GCA_902712375.1. Classification (NCBI taxonomy): domain Eukaryota; kingdom Viridiplantae; phylum Streptophyta; class Magnoliopsida; order Dioscoreales; family Dioscoreaceae; genus Dioscorea; species Dioscorea dumetorum. The sequence continues at coordinate 5,905,002 of CACTHL010000739.1, forward strand.
AGTGCGAGGTTTATAGATTGATTTTCTCTCACAATATTAATTGAGGTGCGTATTTTTTTTTTAAGAAATGGATAAATCATATTTTTATCAAATAAGAACTTAACACAAGCAAAAGCCCAGCTATTCAAACCTTTATATTTCCTTTTTTTTTTGTATGTGTGGACTATGTTATTAGATAAGATATGTACTATATAAATCTCAATTAAAGGAAGTCATTCCTTGATGAACACAACCTAAAAAACAAAGATTACTACATATTTTCATAACATTTTACATAAAATTTCCACTGCTACAGAAGCACCAAAAAAGATAAAAAAAAAAAAAAAAAGAAGTTTTTGCAAATGCATACAGTAAAAATATAATTTTTATGGGGGTATACAAGCAATTCCCATTTTTATTGGAATTGCACCTTCCCAACATTGAGGACTGTACTTCTTTTTAATATATTTCAAGACTCCTAAACATTATCATCAGCACCAAATTCATCAATAAAAAAGATTGTAATGAATGCGATTACAAGCCAAATCGACATCTGTTCTTGCAGGACGACAGTTCAAAGGGTGAAACGAGTTAAAGCTTCCGACGGTTAAAAAATAATATAGACAGCACTAATATCATCAGCAGAAACAGAGGAATGAATTTAATCACAAACATTTCAAGCAGACAAAATATACAAATAATAAATAGCAAATGTCCCTCATCAAAAGGATGATTCAATGTGCCTCAAATGTCAGTTAAGGAGCCAAAAGCAAACTGAGGATTAGGAACATGAAAAGACTGGATGATGGTGATAATGATGATGCCAACAATAATCAAGGAATTGCAGAAGCTTTGTTAACAAGCAACGGAGAGGCACAAAACATCTAGACTTCGGTAGAGGTGGGAGCCTCGGCAGGTGGCGCAGGCTTCGGTTGTGAGAGAAGAGGTGTGAGTGCCTTGACGACGATGCTCATATTTGGCCTGAACTCGGATTCGTATTGGACACAGAGAGCCGCCACTGCTGCGAGCTGTTGGGAGAAAAGATACTAAATTTGTCATTGATCAACAAATAGAGAGGAAAGAAGGGAAGAATGAAAAAAAGAACAAATCAAATAAGATGGTATGCAAGGAGGACCTTTGCAACCCCTTTCGGAGGATATTCTCCCTTCAGCCTTGGATCTACACATTGCTTGACCTTGTCCTCGCTTAGTCTTGGAGTTGCCTAATTAAATTTAAAAATATAAAAAAATGATAAGTTGGATAAATGTGACAGTTAATATATCCTCTTTCAAAATATAAAAAAAAATGCTGATAAACAAATGTCCTCCAGCAAAATCATTCATTTGTGCATGCTGATCAGACACCTGTGTGCCTTAATCATTTAATCATTAAAACTCTTAGTTGTCAAGTAATATACACTTCAATTGCAAGGCATGCCATACAAAATGAGCACATATGTGCTCTCTTTTCCCAGCAATGCAGATCAACTACACACATACACTGGCATCTCATGCGAGATATCATATTAGGTGACTATAAGCAGATAAATGGCACTCCCTAAATTAATTTCATAAAAAAATCTATGATTCTACCTTCATTTATATATAAATTAAAAAAAAAGGGGTACATAAACAAGAACATCTGCTGTCAAACTCACCCAAGTGACTAAGCTCTGCTGGCCTCTAGGCATTGTATGGTCCACTGGTTTCCTGCCCGTTAGCAGCTCCAAAAGAACAACACCAAAGCTATACACATCACTTTTCTGTGTCAGCTGACCAGTCATCGCATACCTGCGTTGATGTTTAAAACATTGTGAAACTAATTACATTGTTGCAGGAAAGAGAAGAAACTGAACTACTTCTGAATCAAAATAGATCTTGATTGCCTTCCAAAAGATTTGACTTCACACAACTATTGCATGGCTTGCATTCACTCTATTCTTTGAACATGAGCCATTCTCCAGTTTTAGTAGAGTCTACAGCACAAGCTTGACATAATCAAGACCAGCAAAAATTTGGACAGCAGGGCAACACAGATAAGATACTGTGGTCCTAATATACTTGATTAAAAGAAAGTCACAAAAATTCAGGTTGACAAATCATTTCGGGTTTTCAGAATAGCTAGGTGAAAACAAAGCACTACAGTACTATATCTTTATATAACATAGCATTTGCTTGGGAAAGGAAATTAGTAATTTGACAGCAACAACACATTACTTACAGCCAAATAAAAAAAAATTGAATAACTAATTACCACATCCAGAAAAAGGATATAAATAGTATTGAATTCTAAATTATACTTACTCTGGCGCATGATAACCAAAAGTCCCCAATACTCGAGTTGAATGGAGACGAGCAGCCATGTCAGGCGCCTGATTTGAGAGATTAAAGTCTGCAATCTTTGCTTTGAAGTCCTCAAATAAAAGAACATTGCTTGACCTGATATCTCTATGTATTATCGAAGGTTGAACCTTCTCATGAAGGTACTCTAACCCTTTTGCAGCATCAATGGCAATTCTCACTCGCTGCATCCAGCTGAGAACAGGTCCAGGTTGTGCACCTTGCACTCCTTTCCTACCTGCAGTTTCATAAAATAAACAAGCACACAAACAAGTAAAGGTTATGATTCAAATAAAAATAACATATAACAAAATGTTATCGAAGAAAACCAACAAACTATGGACCAAAAATGGAAAGCATCATATTTACCATGCAAAACATCATGCAGAGAACCCATCGTGGCAAACTCATAAGCCAACAGCCGCATGTTTCCTTCAACAGAGTAACCCAGCAGTTCAACAAAATTTTCATGCTTTAACCTTGAGACCATTGACACCTGAATAAAGACCATAAAGGACACTCCCATTTAGTAAAAGAATCTATCCCATGATTTAACATTCCATGATCTGACAAAATATGAGGAACATATTTATAAAGTAGCAGCCTAGGGTACCTGAGTCAGAAACTCAGTATTGGGTTCAGGTTCTGATGATGCATCAAGCTTTTTTATGGCCACTTGTTTCCCTTCTTCTAAAACTGCATAATATACTCTCCCATAAGACCCTTCACCAACCAAGGATTTTGAGCTAAAATTATCTGTCTTCTCCTTCAGTTCATCCAACGACAATGCAGGCACTTCAATAGGAGGTGGCGCCTTTGGAGGTTCATTTTTAGCAGCAGAAGGAAGTTTTGAGCCTTTTTGTACCCCTTGAACACATAGAACAAAGAGAAACATCAGTAATGCCCAACTACATTCAGAGATTCAATGTGTGATATTATAACATCATTTATGGGTTAATTAGGTAGATCCATTTTGACAAAAAAAAAGGTCGATTGCTCCATTGTGAAGTTAAAACTTCTAGTTTTAGTCCTTACACCCAAAAAAAAAAAACAAAGATCCACTTAAGTTTTCACAAGCAGAAAAAAGCGAAAGAGGAAAGCAAAATAAAATGCCAGGAGAGTATACAAAAATGACTCATTCTTTTTGTTAGATTTGGAAAGGTAAACAACATATGAAATATGAAATTCCTTATGCACAAGGGGAATCCAAGATTATAACTCGTGACGTATAGAAAGCAGGGAAAAAACCCAAAAGCCTGCGATAATCCCAATTACAATATCATAAGAATCCTCAATATCATTTGATGTATTCTTATGTTCTTCAAAGTAGGTATCAAGAAAAATGTGCCAGTAAGCGGGCTGACTTGGAGGAGCTTCAGAATATTACAACTCAAGTCCAAAATATTTCAGATTATTTGAGGTGCATCAAACACTTCAATTTGTCAAAGCATATCCATATATTCCTTCTGATGAGAAACCCATAGCAAATGAACCAGCTCATCAATAGAAGCTTTCTGATCTTCTCAAGTCTGAAGCAACTTGTCAAATAAGTTGTCCTTTAGTAATTACCTCGAACTCAAATTGAATACAGGAGGTATAACAAAAAAGGTACCGAAGCATGTCTATTAAACAGTTTATATAAAACAGTGACACATCCAAAATAATAAAATCTGCAGAGAGAGTTAACGCCCAAGAAACCATGCCTCAATAGGGGAAAAGAAAATTTCAATTAGATAAAATTTATAAACTTTTAAGATATATGCACCAAATGTGTAATTGGGCGTCAAACCATGCACCTATATAAAATCACAGGTAAATCTGAGGAAGTAAGAGGTAACAATTTTAGAATAGCAAGTAATAATTAGAGATCACATTTTTCAGGGTGCTATTACTGATTATAACAGAACATTATTCCATTGCATCAAACTCAAACCAACATAATGTCAAGATCCTTCATCCTCCACAAAATTGCGCACCAGTTAATATTAGCATCCAAAGGATTTTGTCAAGAAATAATGATTGAGCTTGCCATCTGTTAATCAGAAAGAATGAAGAGCTATATTCACCCTTTCACTTTTTATCTTATATTCACTTATAGAAGTCATAATTTTGAAATAGATAAATTCAACTTGAGATCCTAATGTATCTCTTCAGGTATGTTCGCCATCAAGCCCATGGTTTTGCTTTAAAATACCATCATTTTTTTCTTTTAATAATAGGCTAAGAAAGAGGAGAACATACCATCTGGATAGCTCTTTGGGTATTTTGGTTCATTATCAAGGGATTGTTTGGGCTCATCTATTTGACCAGCACAGCATAGCCAACGACGCATCTTATCCTCTGTAATACACTATAATATTTCCCAACAGTATCTCAAATGCAAAACCCAGGAAGGTGTAGTAACCTGCACAACCATAAGGTGGTCCATTACAAGAGTAATAATACAACATTTTTATAATTAAAATAAAAGACAAGGCATAGATGCAGCAACATGCTAATTAATGATTGGAAATGGCAAGTGGAATAAGCATGTATAAGAGAAACATTCCCAATCAGAATTCTCAGCGAATATATACATGTAAGACAAGATATTAAAAATATATGTTTGGACAACAGAAGGAACAAATAATTCACACCGGAAAACCTAACACTTGCCACCTTCCTGCTTTGTTGCTACCAATTGTGTAACAACAATATATTCCATCTTTACAAATATGTGTCTATGTATTCATGCATGTGCGTATAATTTTAAGTTTAATTCATGTCAACAATTCTGGCATCCAGTCCGATTGAATTGCATTCATGAACATGGTAGGTGGGAAGAGAATAACAAAAATTATCCAAATCCCACAGATAAACTACTAATATAATCTGTTTACTAAATCTAGACACAGAATAAAGCTCGCAGATTTCCGGGATTAACAAGAACACAAAATATTCTCAGAAAATTTTCAAAAAAAGTCACAGAAGCCAATCGCTTTCCAGATGATCATCTGCATCTCCCTTTGAAATATAACAAAATTAATCACGACAAAAAGCAGCCAAAGAAAACAATAGTTCTTCAGAGAAAAGAAGAGGAAATCATAATCGTAACCCAAAGAATTCGAATCCACAGCCGCCAAAACACAAAAACAATCAAGAAATCTGGTTCGAAGGTCGCTTTCGAGGCCAAAGCCGCACCAAATCGCCGGATCCCGCGGGGATTCTCTCAAACCCACGCGACCTTTGATGCCATCCTAATCCAATACCTCAATTATATAATCAAAAACAAAAAATTCACCAATAATCACAACAAGAATCCACAGAAGACGGGTTTCAAAAAAAAAAAATCCAAACTTTAGAGAATTGATCGATCAAAACGATTACAAAAACGAAAAGTAGTGTTAAAAAATTGAACAATAGGGCGAGGGAGGAGGGATCATACCTGGGAATTGCGGGAGCAATGGAAAAAAATTTTCTTGGATTAGGGTTGCGCTTTGTAGGGAGAGAGCGAAAGGAGGAAGAGAACGCGGAGAGGGCGGTGGGAAAAGAGGAAAGACAAAAAAAAGGGAAAATTTTATTTTATTTATTTTATATTAATAAATATTAATTTATTTATTTCACTCGGTAGTCGGTAACGCCAGCGGAGCGCGTAGAAAGCCTTGACGTCCACGTCACCTTTATTTCTCTTATTTCTTTTTTAATAAATAAAAATTTAAATTGAAAATTTTGGCAATTTGGGTTATTAACTGGTCGGACCCAGGGCCGGAAAAAGACCCGAACCCGAATTTTAATTTGTACAAATTTCAAATTAAATCATCAGCACTTTTTTAAAGAAACAAATTTAACATTGACTAATCATAATTTATTACTTTAAGCTACTTATAATTTTTTTTTTAATTTTTTTTTTCTCTAATTTTAAAACGGACCTATCAGAGACGTCACAATAGCCATTACATTTACATCCAACGGCTATAATTAATTTAAAGACAATGACAAACAATGATAAATATTACTTAACAGTACAAAATAATTTGAAAAATATATAATATTTTATACAGTATTCATATAAATAATAACCACTTAATTTTATAATCCAATGACTCTCAATTAATATTATTAATAAATAATAATTTACATACTTATATAGCCCAATGCGCTAATTTAGGAGGGCAATGGGCTATAAAACATATTTCATTTTTTTCTTTTTTGACCAGGTGAGTATACCTCGTAAATTAAGTAAAACATTAAATACAAAGATGGGTATATATAATGAAGCAATAGACAGCAACAGGACAAGTCAATTAAGTGTGGAAAAACACAAGTCCATTAAATGTGGAAGAATCTTTATGTGCACATTGTTACGCTAATACGCCATAAAATAAAAAATATAAACCCATAGATATGATTGACAACATAAGGAAGAAAAGAAAAACATATTCCAAGAAACTGATATATATAATGAAGATTAACATCACTCTAAAGTAAACCATATGTTTAAATATATAAATGAATCATCTTTATTTGCCACCTCTAGTCCTAGACTTGCATGCAAAGTATGGCACCTGATACTTTAATTAAATGAACCAAAAAGAGAACAATCAAATCTAATGCAAGATAAATGAACCAAATTAAGTGTTGTTCATTCATTATTCTCATATATCATATATCCTTTGGATAATTGGATGTCATCCCCTGAACTAATGAAAGCTCTTCCTTGCTAGACTAAATGACTCACCCACTAATTCATTCTCCTCACTTGGAGAAACCAAGTCAAAGATTACCACTGTTTCTATGTATCATTCAAGGTTCCAAAATCTTGGAAAATATATATATATGAAGATGGAAGGTACCTACTTAAGATTTGATTCAGTACCCTTTGAGCTTTACAAGTTGCATGCAAGTTGGCCATACCCTTCAGAAGGCTCAAAGGTTATATATGTGTGGAGTCTGATGTGAGAAAAGGTTCTTCACTTTTTCACTGATTGTGCAACTTAGTAAAACCAAGAAAGTTAAACAAAAGATGGATAGATTCCAATGACTAGAAGGAAAAAAATATTCTATCCATCTATCTATCTATCTATCTATCTATCTATATATATGTATATATAGGGACACTTGGACTTAGAACTTGTAAACAAAGTTAGAAGAAGAGAAGCATAGTGCTTAATTAAGAATGTGGAGGAACATGGATCAGAGAGAGCCATTGCTGGTTGGTGGTGTAATTGGTGATGTTGTAGACCCATTTGTTAAGTCTGCTACATTGAGGGTGGTATATAATAATAAGGAGATCACCAATGGGTCTGAGCTCAGGCCTTCAGCAGTGGCCAGTGAGCCCAGGGTTGAGATTTCTGGCTCTGATATGAGGAGGCTTTACACTCTTGTAAGTATATATATATATATATAGCTTGTTTTCTAAATTTTATATGAAACCCTGACTCTAGTCTTCATATGAGTCTCTATGTATATATATTATATATAGAGTATCGAGTCAGGGTTAGAGTTTTGTTTGAGCTCCGATCACTTGTTAAATCATCTAAAATGCAACCTTTATGGATTTGAATACGTAGGTTTCTCATCCTATGAGCTGAAGTTTTTTAAGTTGAATTGGGTCCTAATAACATGTTTGATTTGCATTTAACATGGTATCAGAGCTTGATAAGTATCAAGAGAGAGCTGTTTGGTTTGCATTTAAGAGTTAGGGGAAGGTTTTGTTGAAGCTTAATTAGATCGTTTACTTAAATACATGTGTATAATGACATAATTAGTTTGATCTAAATGTTGTTTAAGGTTATGGTAGACCCAGATGCTCCAAGCCCCAGCAACCCTACAGAAAGAGAGCACCTCCATTGGTAAGTCTTTTGAGCTATCTTTTGATGGACATGCATTAACATTATCATGTTGTTTTTTGTTAAAGATTCAATGTACTCTTCTATCTCAAGTTTTTGTTTATTCTCTACCTTTTTTTAAAAAAAAAAAAAAATTTCATCAAAACTTATTCTTCTTCTTTATGCCACTGAAACAAAAGTCTAGAAAAGTCTAAGAGGATAACATAAAGTTGTGGTTCCTATTTTTCATTTCAAAATGTCAATGAGAACCTCTCATTGTCCTCTAAATTGTCATTCAGGTTAATTACAGACATCCCAGAATCAACGGATGCAAGGTTTGGTAAGTGACTTCACATCTAAGTTTTCATCCATTTTGATGTGATCTAAAAGGAATTTTTGTTCCTAGGAAATGAAGTAGTCAGCTATGAAAGCCCCCGACCGATAGCTGGTATTCATCGTCTTGTATTTGTTCTGTTTCGACAAGATGTTCGACAGACAATTTATGCGCCAGGGTGGCGGCAGAACTTCAACACTAGAGATTTCTCGGCACTTTACAACCTTGGATCGCCGGTAGCAGCAATGTACTTCAATTGCCAGAGAGAGAATGGGTGCGGTGGTAGAAGGCGAGTCGAATCAACTTAAATTCATATGAAACAAAACAATAAAGAATACGAATGAATTTCCTGTCACGAGGAATAAAAAATAGATCAGATATCAATTGATTGATAATAGTTGAACTGAATTTAGCTTTTTCTTTGCTCGACAGGTACCACATGGTAAGTGGATGGGCCTGATTCTTGATGTAAGCTGTCCATCGACGTCGTTGAGAATCTACTCACTTGACGTTGCGTGGTTCCCATGTATCTTATGTTTGCTCTGTTTGCGCAAGTTTATCAGAATCTCCTTCCTTTACCTGTGACTTTTCTAATATGCCAAATTATTCTGGGCATATTAAGCTATGCCGCACTTTGACTATATTCTGATAATCTGATTGTAGTTCAAAGTGTACAATAAAAACAAGATTGTCAAGTGAAATAAGTGCTAATGCTGAACTGATATCTAATAAAGGAAAAAAGGCACTTTATCAAGTCTATGCAATGCAATTTGACTATATTCTGATACGGTTCAAAAAGTCTACAAGAAAAACCATATGGCAAGTGGCAATTATGGTGCAGGAATGAATAGTCATAGCCACAATTCCAATATGAAGCCTTTTAAAAGGAAAAGCGAAAGCAAAAAAAGTCAATCAACTTGTATTAAATTTGAACAATAGATACTTACATTTGCTTTCAAACATTACAATATCCAAGCCCACATCAAAACAGCTTCATCACCTGCATGAGCTTTTTAGGGAAATGTTTAAATGTATTAAAGAACAGCATAGTGAAGATAATCATAGCACCACATTTCAACAATCACGTTCCAGAGATAACATCTTAGCATGCAAATTCAGCGAAACAGAGTGAATTATCACTTCGCAATACAATATGCATACAGAAAAACAAACAGAACTTCATGAAAAATATCACCTCCTCAAGTCTCAAGTAGTCTTGGTGGTGGTCTGTAAGTCCCTCCCTTGCATAAGCTGATGTTTCTCATGGAGTTACAGTAAATACGTAGGCCAAGGATTTGCATGGCAATGATGAATTTAGCGAAAAGAATGAATAAATGGGGTATTGTTCGAAAATAATTAAATCATGTATCCAACTGCACTTGTTTCGCAAGTACATCCAACAGCAACAAAATCTCTTCCTTATCAGGGTGGTCAATCTCCCCAACCAAGAACTCATGAGCCTTCCCATTAACTTCTATGACACTGGACCCGGGTTCTTTCTTTATACCCATGTCCCTCATCAATTTCCTCATCCTTGTTACATCCCCCCATCGATCACTGTTAGCAAATATGTTAGACAGGAGCACATACACCCCACTATCACAAGACTCTAGTTCAAGAAGCCGGCCTAAAATTTGCTGAGATAGCTCTACGTTTCCATGAGCTTTGCAAGCACTCAACATTGCACCCCATATACGAACATCTGCTCTCAATGGCATCACTCTAATAAGTTCATAAGCTTCTGTTATTAGTCCTGCTCTGCCGAGCAAATCAACCATGCATCCATAGTGCTCTATCTTGGGAGCGAGTTGGTACATTTCACTCATGGATTTAAAATGATGACGACCTTCTTCCACAAAACCCGAGTGCGAGCAAGCATTAAGTACAGCCACAAATGTCACATTATTTGGCTTTATACCTGATCGGATCAGCAAATCAAAATAATAAAGGGCATCGCTACCATGTCCATGCAAGGCTAGGCCTCCTATCAACGCATTCCATGAGGAAACATTCTTGTGAGGCATCTTATGGAAAGTTTGCAATGCCATTTCAAGGCACCCACACTTTGCGTACATGTCTACCATGGAGGTACCTATATGTACATCCCACTCAAGGCCCTTCTGCTCGATGTACTCATATACCCAATTGCCAGTGTCCAATGCTCCTAAACTCCCACAAGCAGAGAGAACACTAGACAGGGTGACCTTGTCAGGTTCAAATCCTTCGCCCTGCATGGCATGGAAAACCTCTAATGCATCCTTCGGCCGCTTACATTGAGCCAAACCACTAATAATACTAGTCCATGAAACAATGTCCCTCTGAGGAAGCTGTTTGAAAACCAGCTTCGCCTCATCCAAATGCTCACACTTCACATACATATCCATTAAAGCATTCCCTTCAACAACACTGATCCCAGTGTCCCGTTTCAAGATCAACCCATGAATCCTCCTCCCCAATTTCAATTCCCCCAATTGCCCACAAGCAACAAGCACACTGACCAGAGTCGCCCCATTCGGCTCAACATCCATCAAACCAAACAAAGCCAAAGCTTCTTGAAAAAACCCGGCTTTTACATACACAGAGATCAAGCCAGTCCAAGAAACCACATCCCTCAGCGGCATTTCATCAAACAAGGTGCCTGCATTATCAAACTCGCCACACAAACCATACACATGAACCAAAGCGTTCATTGCATGAAGATGCCATGCAAAGCCCATCTTCACAATGGCTCCATGAACCTGTCTAGCCTCTCCAATCCCGGAAAAACTCATGCAAGACTTCAATACAACAGGGAATGTATACTTATCAGGGCGAAACCCGTCCCTCAGCAAGAACCTATAGACGAGAAAAGCAGACAAAGGGCTGTCGGTCCTAGCATAGCTTGAGATCAAAGTGTTGAAGAGGAAAGGAGATGGGTGGTGGTGCTGGAGACGCTTGAGGGCTTGGTAAGCGAGGGAAGGAGGGGAGGAGGCAAGGAGTTGAGAGAGCTTGAGGGAGAGTGAGTAATCAATGGAGATGGACGCAGTGAGAAGCAGTGCATAGATTTGGTTGAAGGATTTGGGGCTTATGGAGGTTGGTTCATGGAGGACGTTCAAAAGAGCTAGTTTTAGGGATTGCATGGTAACAAAGAAGACGGTTATTACAGTTAGTTTTTCAAACCGGGAAAACAAAAATATACATGGCTTTTCTCATCCTTATTTATTGGTTATATATATATATATATATATATATATATATATATATATATATATATATATATATATATATATATTAAAATTATTCTTATTTATAATATACTTGAATCTTGATATGATAAGTTGGTAATCCCTTTGTTTTCTTTTTCTGTGCTTATAAAGAGAACACCTGGGCACAGAGAGAGAACTGAAATTATGCAAATGCTGCATACAAAGAACAAGAAAGTGATAAACAAAAGTTCAGATGAGATGAGAGGACAAATAGGACGTTTCTTTTGAATTTTTTAAAAACAATACACGAAAACTACTTTACAGAGCTTAAGCCGGATAAGTACAGAGTTAAGCAACTATTTACGGGCACCAGTGAAAAAAAGGGAGTAACTACAAGCGTTCATGATTTCATTTATTCGAATATGATCTCCTAGTCTGTGTGACTTCTGCAAATGAAGCTAGGTTCACAGCTCCAACATGTTGACCTAGATTATCTTATTATCGATTGTTGTCGTTGTTGTTACCTCCGAATTGTGTTGAATTCCCGTTCCAGAAAGTGTTCCTGTCACCAGATGGCAATTGATCTTCATCGTGTCGGAGGGTATGAATATTGCTACCAAATGCCCTGGATGCTCTCCTTGTATTCCTGGTGGTATCACCTTGCGGTGGGCTTTGACGATTCAATTGATTTTGCAGCGAGGGATTTGGACCTGCGGCAGCACAAAAGTGGCTTCAAGGTTCTCCCAGACAGAAATTAGTCGGAAATTAATTTCTGATTAAACTCAGAAAATCATGAACAAAAAGATTATCACCTAAAACTGATTGTTGAAGTCCTAGCAAGTTTTTTTAATTTAAGTGATAGCATAATTGATGAAACATATAGAAGGCTGAGACCTGAATATGATGCAACATTATGGTGAATCGCTGAGATCTAAAGAAATCAGGTACAAACAAAATTGTAACTGCATAAGAACATGTTCTGGGAATTGAGTAATACTCACCGTACTGCCATAATCCATCATTTGGTGGGATTGCTTGAGAACTTGATGAATTGGCATTGCCACCAAAGTAGGCAAATGGATTTGCATAAGATAATATCCTCTTCACATATCCAAAATATCCTTCACTAGACTGACTTGAATCTGTCGCTCTAACCACATTATTGGTTGATTGACCTCCCCGAGGTTGAATGTTTTGACGGTGAGGTACAACAATTAATGCCTGCCGGCTGCTGAACTCCAATTCAGATAATGATTTGAACATATCTGCACAGAATTTTAAAAGGCAATATATGAAGGAGGCATCAGTTTAGCAAACCATCGTTGTGAAATGCCTGGATTGGACAGTTCATCGATAAAGCAACAAGGAAAGGAACACTGAGAATGAAAAACACCACGACATGCTAAAAACCAACTGAGCTAATAAAGGATACACAAGATGAATAATGTGGCAAATAGTTATCCAACAAAACCAATAATCATGTATCCTTACTGAAAATTAGCTGTTATAAGGTATAAAAAAAATCTGAAAATTATAAGATTACCCAAGTTCAAGTCTGTGCAGGACTAACAGAATTTTATGGAACAAAACTGATCCAAATTGGATATGGAAGTTTGTACCTTGTTCACCAAAAACTTTCCGAGGATATGGAACAGCCAGAGTGTAGGGACCCATGGTGCTAATTTGATTTTCATCCACATAATCTTTTACCAAACTTAATGTATCTGAGATGGAAAATTTAGTCTGGAGAGTGGAGCCATCAGGCAAACGGATATTAAGATGAATGTCATTTGACTTTATAGCATTACTAGAGACAGGCAGCTGATCAACACTCATCTGATTGTTGTCATCTGGCTTGTCAGTATCCATCAGTGAGGTTTCCTGAGGATTTACTGGATTGTAAATAGAAGTCCTCTCAGCAGATTCTGTAGTGTGTGTGGCATTATTTTCATTTGCAGTGAGCTGCGGTGCAGTAAAACTATCAGCAACACTGCAGGCTGGGGAACTAAACTGTGTCCCCTTATTAATATTATGGTCACGGACTTCACTTGGTATTGACGGACCCTCAACAGGCTCATTACCTTGCAGCTACAAATGTAAGCATGACAATAAGCAATCATAACTTTGTCAGTACAGATAAAACAACAAACTCGTAAACAAATGATGCAGAGATCATAGAGTCGTACATCAGCATGCTGTTCACCAACTTTCTGATCCACTGGTGCCTCAGGGATAGTTAAAGATCTAGCTTCTAAAACAACAGCTGGTTTTTCTGCTTCAGCTGATGCTTCAGCTGATGCTGATGCAGCACCCGTGTTTGAAGAACTTCCTTCTTCACATGGAACAACATTACCAGATGCCGAATTTGCAGGTTCAGGTTGCTTTGAAGCAAGAGCTGCTGCCACAAACATTGCAGTTGCCCCCTAAGAAATAGTTCTATCAGAGATACCAACACAAGATTTGTACATATACCCATCAAATGACAGAAAAATACAGAGTTAAAGATGGCACTCACCTGCAGATGAAAGGCTGCCCAAGCCTTCTCGATATTCTCAAGAAAATTCTCAGCATTCACATAACCTTCTGAAAAAGTTCAAACACAAGGAAAAAGGCTAAAAAAGTAATTTATGTACATGTGCATGACTTACAAAACATGTATAAGAACTCATCATTACCATGCTTCCATAGAACCAAGCCGTTATACCCAATGGCAGTTATACTCGGGAAAGATTGCTGTGGGTCTGGAAGGCTATGTAAGACTAAACACAGACAAATGGATCACAAACAAAGACACAACACAATTACTATGAGAAAGTCATGTATACATGAATATATGCTTTCAGGGTATTAAAAAATAATAAAAAAAGGAGCCCACCAAAGTCCACACACAAAAAAAAGTTACTAAGGGTTGTCCATCTGAAGGCTTGACGTCACATCACAAGAAATGGTAAGAAACTAAAGAGAAGTTCCTTCCAAAGCTTAACCAGGACAGATTTCATAGAGCAGTTTTGACGGAGAAAAAATACTAGCTTGAAGAGGCAAAAAGATTGACAACTGGAAAACTTCCAGTACAAGGTCTTCTTCTTATTATCCACACAGGTGAAAAGTGTCAGCCAATGCTTTCCCAAAACTAAACTGTGGACATAACAATCAGCTTCCATAACATTGTTATCCATCGATCAATAGAGTCATATGATCATTAAGAGTAAAAAAAACATTGCTTGAATAAATCCTTGTTTCTCGTACTATGGAAAAATAAACTACTGAAAGGATACAAATGGCAGAAAATTGTGATGCCTCCACACTTCCTCGTTTAAGATGCAGAAAAATACAATACTTTGAGATTGAATCAACAACCTGATCAAGATGCGAAAATCACAAAAGAGACAAAAATAAGCATGGTCACCTATCTCATGACTCAAATATGAAGAAGTAGCTGAGAGCAAACTCACACTTGAATCCACCCAAGTTGACTGTTCAAGAAGGATTGAGTTTTCATCTTCAGCTGAAAACATGATACCAGGATCATTAAACGTAGACTAACAGCTTGTGTTTCTATAATAAGAATAGATAGCAATCATACAAGTGACGATAAGAATTTTCCATGGCACTATTATAAAGATGTGAGACATAGCGGCTCTAAGTTTACTTTAAGTACATAAAATATTTTTATTACCTTTGCCATGAAGCTTTAGTAGAAATCAATCCATTCAATAAATTTTTATAGGCTTGAAGGCTTAACTTAGGCTGACTCCCAGAAGGAAATCTAATTTGGCTATATCTATCTTTATCAGAATTTTGTTGATGTCGGGGATATTACCATTCTCATTATAATTGTACTCACTTTTTTTCCCAAAACAAATAAAATAAACCAAAACAATATGTAACAACAGAAAAGATACCTTAAAATCCCAACAAGATCTAATTAAGAATACGTTTTCACTAATATTGGATACAAAAATGATACACATGCAGCACTGTAATGCTTCAAATAAAACGGGTAGATCAAGCTTACTTTATTTCCTTTATTTTATATTACACAAGAGATGGGGAAGTCGCATAACGTCAGTTGTTATGTATTTTTATACAATGAAAGGAAACAAAATAAACAGAACTCAGAGATCATAATACACGAAAAACGTCTAAACAAAACTTGAAGAAATAAAATAGTACCCAAAAAATGGACTTAGCAGTGAGTCTATATCTCACCTGAAACATACACTACAAAAAGTTTCTTCTCTCTTTGCGCTGCATTGATTGCATCAGCAATTGAACCCTTGTATTCAAATCCATTCATCTATATCCAAGCATTAGCAGATAAACATAAACATACTACGCATCAGAAGATCACAACGGAAAATCATATTAAAGGCGAAATCATCCGATCAAGGTACCAAATCACACATACTTCATCGTTCTCTGACAAACAGGGTGCAACACATGAAATCCAAGCTCTCAAATTGCATCAATTACTCAAAAACGCACAGATTTCATAAACCAGCACATCAACGGCTTCGATTTATCATCTTGAGAATCAAAACCCTAAATTTATAGGAAAAAAATCTAACCAACTATAAAAAAAATCATCCAATCAAGGTTAAGCTTCCAAATCACAATCAAATCGAAGAAGAAGAAGTGATAAGTTTGAGTCTAAAACCCTAGCATTCAAATTCAATGGAATTGAGGATGAATCCAGTGCATAGACAAAGAAAAATAGGAAAAAAAAATAAAGATAAATACCTTGAAAAATTGAGAAGTGACTTCGAAGAAGGAAACACTCAAGGCTCAAACCGATGAATTTTCTTCCCGGAAAGAACTCGTCGGACTTCGGGGCTTTATCGTGCTCTCTCTCAAAACTTTACTTACTGCCCCTCAAGTTCTCAATAACATCCGAAATGCCATCGTAGTATATATATATCATTAGATGAGATAGTTAACAAGAGGCCCATGAGAAAATTTTCACTTATATATAAAAAGCATATAAAAAAAATTATATGAACTATTTGGTATAAATTTTTAATTATGTTTTGAACTTTCAAGGGTATTAGCTTTTAAATATGTTTTTTTGGGAAAATGGCTTGGATGTAAATGATAATTACTAATACACCCTCATAAAAAACTTATTTAGTTATATATCTCGACAAAAAGTTTTGATTTATTTATATTTTTTTGGTTGAAAAGCAACTTTCACATTCATCAAAATATAAATTAATTTTTTTTATAATTTTCCTCTTAAAAATATTTGAAGAGAAAAGGGTTAGAAATAGTCTTATTTTTTAATCAAACCTGCCAATTACCTACTTAGGGATTCCTCTTTCTGGAAGAAGACCAAGGCGTATAGATTGGATAAAGCTCATCGAAATGGTTCGCTCTAGACTCGCTTCCTGGAAAGCAACCTATCTATCCTTAGGGATCCAGAGATCTTGTTCCATTCAGCTTCTCTTGATACTTTATCTCCCCTCCTAGAAATTATCCCTGATTATTCTAGTAACCAGGAAGATTCCTACACTTGGTCGCTGGAAAAAAGCGGGAATTTCACAGTCAAATCCTTCTACAAATTTCTGATTGATGGTGGAATGTGTAGTCCGCATTATTCCTTTTATTGGAAAATCCGCTGTCCTAACAAAATAACCCTTTTTTGCTGGCTTGCTGGAGAGGACAAAATTCTTGCCCTCTCTAACCTTTTCAAGAAAGGGTGTAATTCTCAACATTCCACAAATACATGTGTCCTCTGTCACAACGCCTCTGAGAAGCTGAATCATCTTTTTATTGATTGTGATTTTTCAAAACGAATTTGGACATTCTTCTCTCAAATCTTAGACTCAAACATCCCCCAGACTCAGTTTTCATTCTCTGGACTTCTTGGTTACCCTCTCTCCTTCCTCAACACCGAATTCTCTGGGATCTTACTTCTAGAGCAATTTTGTGGAATATTTGGATTGAACAAAATTCTCGTATATTCCAATTGAACGCTTTACCTCTTTTTAATATAATCTTTAAAACTGCTAACATGCTTCTCTCTTGGTTTTTAACAGCCTCTAACAATCAGCAGCAACATCTTAATGAGCCTTCCCAAAAAATTAAGCGCTCCCTTAATTTCCTAAACGCAAGAGCCCCAACTCAAGCAGGCGATCCGGACTCAGACTTCGCTTAGGAGTAGGTGCTCCTTCAGTTGCTCTGGGCAGGCTTGAGATACCAGACGGTATCTTCCGCCTCCCCAGTCTGTTTTATTTCTTGTTCGTCTCAGCTTTTGTTGTACTTTTTTTCTTTCCCTCACTTCTGGTGAGAGTTATCTTCCTTTTTTTGCAGTTTCTTATTTCAATAAATTTGTAGTTTATCCACTTTTATTTAAAAAAAAATAAGAGTAATTTGAAAGGCATATAAATAAATATTGCTTTTATAAAAATATATATATAAGCCAACGGTTATTAGCTCAGCAGTATTGGTCCATTAAAAAAGTTGTCAGTATTGGAAATTCAAGTGTGAACTTCAAGTCCCGCTAGACAAATGATAGTAATAAATATCTTCGGTTTTGAGTATAGAATTGTAATCAAAATCTCATTAGGGGCAATCACACTTGCTTGATGATGAGTTCCTAGTGAGTGCATATGCCCCGGACTATGATTTATAAGAAAAATGTTTGCCTACTTTTCCTTGTAAATATCAGCCAAGAGGCCCATTCTCATCTAGCTAGTTAGGGATATAATCTAAATTATGATTAAAATAAAATTGTATTGAAAATTTATTAAATTGTTCCCGGGAAAAAAATAAAATACATGCATGTTTGATTTGAACAAGAGCATTCTTTAATTTGTTTGAAAAGGTAGTGACCGCCAGATTGACAGTTGGAACTAAACCAGCTGGTTAATATATATTTATAATTAAAATTTTAAATTCATCTATAATATTTTCTCGACAGGTGGACATTTATGCATACTTTGTGGAACAAACTATATCAACAATCTTCCAGGAGTATTGATAACAAAATCATATGAATAAAAAAAAGATATAAAGATCTATAAAAATGATCCAACTACTCATTAATTTTATTGCATAAGGAGCTCAAATGACATAAGACGTTAAAATTATTTATGCATGTGAATATGACAAACATAATACAATAAAAGGAAAACAAACGATAACAACTGTAATTTATAAGTTACAAAGTGACTCCCACTTCTTCCCATTTCTTATTGAATTAATATGGAGTCCATGATGATCAAGCTCTGTGCTTGCTAAAGAACTAGTAATTAATGAAAATTAGAATGAAAAATGGTGATAATAGAAGCCTTCTGAATCTCTGCCTTCCATGACACAGGTGCTGCATGCTGGGAAGAAGTGGAGAGGACTTTGATGGTCTTATTCTTAGTAATTAATAAGTTGGAGGTGGTGGTGAGGAGTAGGTGTAAGGAGGAGGAGGGGATTTGTAATAGTAGGGAGGAGGTGGAGATGGTGAAGGTGGTGGTGGAGATTTATAGTAATATGGAGGTGGCGGAGATGGTGATGGTGGTGGTGGAGACTTATAGTAATAAGGAGGTGGTGGAGATGGTGAAGGTGGTGGTGGAGATTGGTAATAGTAGGGAGGAGGAGGAGATGGTGATGGTGGTGGAGGAGACATGTAGTAATAAGGAGGTGGTGGAGACGGTGATGGTGGAGGTGGAGACATGTAGTAATAAGGTGGTGGAGGAGACGGCGATGGTGGTGGAGGAGATTTATAGTAATACGGAGGTGGTGGAGAAGGAGATGGTGGAGGAGGAGACTTGTAGTAATAAGGAGGTGGTGGAGAAGGTGATGGTGGTGGAGGAGACATGTAGTAATAAGGAGGTGGTGGAGATGGTGATGGTGGAGGAGGAGACATGTAGTAATAAGGTGGTGGAGGAGACGGTGATGGCGGTGGAGGAGATTTATAGTAATACGGAGGTGGTGGAGACGGTGACGGTGGAGGAGGAGATTTGTAATAATAGGGAGGAGGAGGTGATGGTGATGGTGGAGGTGGTGAATTGTAATAGTAGGGAGGAGGAGGAGATGGTGATGGAGGTGGTGGGGGTGGGGACTTATAGTAGTAAGGTGGTGGTTTTGGTTTTTCACACTCATCATAAGGCTTTTTGGGTGCAAAGGCAAGGCTTTTGGCCTTGAGAATAATCTCTTCATATGATTCGGACTTGACTTTAAGCTTGGCGCCCTTATTTAAATCAGTTGGGATGTTGCAAGGAGAGTCCTTTGGTGCGGCATGGAGCTCAACTTTGCAGCCTTCAGCACCGTATTTCCAGTATGGATAGTCTTTGATTGTCACCCAGTATTTGCCGAAGCTTTTTGTCTCGCCATAGGCTTCGTATTTATCGTATCCTGCCGTGCATGTAACCTTCACGATCGCGCCTGCACACATTAATTTGAAAATGTTGCATTTGGTTGCTTTCGTTTATAGTTTAATGCTTATGTACTTGGCCGATGATAAAGTAATCTTATTAGATGCAAACCAAACATATTATCTGACATTCGTGAAGACTATTGAAAGAAATTTTACCTTTAAGGAATTTTTTGATGTCGGATTCCACTGGATGCTTCCAGTTGTAGCATTTGTAGCAATACACTGATCCGACAACTGTCACAATAGGTTTAGGGTGAGTAGGTGGTGGGGGAGATTGATAGTAATAAGGCGGAGGAGGAGATGGTGATGGAGGTGGAGGCGATTTATAGTAATAAGGTGGCGGAGGAGATGGAGAAGGAGGCGGCGGTGACTTGTAATAGTAGGGAGGTTCATCATATGAGAAAGCTCCATTAATGCATGAAGCCACAAGCATTGCAAAGACTACGATAAGTGTAGGCGAAAGACGACGACTCCTTTGGGAGTCGCCGATGTATAACTCCATGACTACCACCACTCGCCGGAGTGCTCTACCGGAGAGTAGATGGAGAAGGGTGTGAAGAGGGTTTAGGATGAGTTCAGGGCTTTATAGAAACTATGGATTTTATAGAAGGGGAATTAGTTGAAACATAGCTGTCATATGAGTGTTATTCTATTGTTCTATACTCTTTGACAAGTTTTTGATGATCACTATAGCTTGATCCTTTCCATGTTAATTACTTCCTGAATAAGTCATATGCCTGCTCTTATATATCAACATTAAGATTGAAAATAGTTCATTTGGAAAAGATACAAGATAGTTAATTCATCAAATTAATTAGCTTGTTAATTAATACTGCCCCCCAATGAAAATTTTTGTCACCACAACTAGGAAAAATGAGCATATGGAACAAAATTAAGAAATCAATGTGTATAAATTAGGTGAGAATGATATTTTCAGAGAGAAAGGATTCATATGGAACAAGTCCTTGTGAATTAGCTAGCTAAAAAGTCTAAATCTACACACAATCATAAAAATCAAAAACTTTTAATATGACTATATATTAAAAGTAGCTGTTAGTTCTCTGGCTCACACTTGTTTCAATTTCTTTTTGAAACCTCAAGGGAAAATTCCAGATGACTAATTAATTAATGCATAAAATAAGTTTAATAACCTTTACTTAATCTATAATTAATCATCTATATATAATCTCATTGTGAATCAGCATATAATTAGAGCTAGCAACTTTGTGGAATCACAAGTTGGACTTGGCCAAGTTTTACTTTGTCATGATGTACTTGCATGCACTATTGTCCTCAAGCACAACAATTTCTCTTAGTATGGCTATGATATTTTAATTAAAAGCATATGGATAGAGAAATATATATTAAATAATCTAGTTGGTAGTAGCTTGGGGAAACTATAGAAGATAAAAAAAAAAAATGTATCAATTAATTTGGCCACCACTAGTTAGCCTGTTTACCAACTCTACAAGTTTGTTCTTTATGACAATGAAAAAAAATATATCAAAGCTTACCAAAACTATATGAAATTTTCTTCATGTAATTTCTCTTTTCATGCATACATATTAACCATTGATTTTTTTCACTGGTCTGAGTTTGAAAGGTCATAGTTCATTTATCAATAGCTTGATTGGCACTTGTCTATAATATTAAACCATAAACAAAACATATTAACTTATAATTGCCAGTTAATCTAGAAAGCAATATATATATATATATATATATATATATATATATATATATATATTCATGTGAAGATGAGGATAGAGAGATAATTAAGAAGAGAGAAAATTTGGGTGGCTTGTTGTTGTGGTTTATCCAAAAGTTTAACTCAAATGATTGGATGTGCATTAGTTCCAAATTATGTTTTGGAAGTTGTGATTAAGCTATCAGACCAATTGTTTAAGTTATATATATTGATGAAGACTAGAAGCTGTTCTCATTCAAATAATCCTGCCATTTGGATCGTTCAGATGTCTTACATCAAATTAATATATATATATATATATATAATGCAAAATTCTATATATACATGCATCATGAGGAACATAAAAGTGAATGTGAACATGGAAAGTTGGTTGTCATAGTTGGTCTGGAGGTGATAATTAGTGAATTTTATGAGCATTATTTGAAGCTTAATTGGATATTGAGCCTTGATTATATTTTAAATGGGTTTTTTTTTTCAATATCCTCTGTAAAAATGAAAAGTTATTTGTGTGGCTTTGTAAAAATGATATTTGTTTATGTATATCTTTATGAATAATTATTTTTAATTCTTAAGCTCTTATGATCCAAAATCAGCTGACAACTTTTATGAAAAAACTAAATTATATCTGCTTTACACTTTTCTCCTTGTTCAATAAAAACCAAATGATCAATTTACCTTTACAATTACTATAGATATGTGAGTAAATAAAAGCATTTTATAAGGCCACCATATAAAAAAATATGGTTTACCCAAAGTATATTATTAATTACCCTTTTTACAGGTATTAGCATTATAGTAAATTAATTTTTTAATTTAATTTAAAATTGGATAGTATATAGAAGAATAAACTAAATAATCTGATATCGAATAACAGATAAAAAAACCCTAAAAGAACAATGATAAAACTAACAAGCGGTATTGGCTCTATTGGGTGAGGCGGGATGTGCACATAATCCATATGATCAATTTTTGACTCATGTATATACCTTTGAGGGTATATATTA
Organism: Dioscorea dumetorum; assembly: GCA_902712375.1. Taxonomy (NCBI): domain Eukaryota; kingdom Viridiplantae; phylum Streptophyta; class Magnoliopsida; order Dioscoreales; family Dioscoreaceae; genus Dioscorea; species Dioscorea dumetorum. The sequence continues at coordinate 5,927,726 of CACTHL010000739.1, forward strand.
TGCTTAACTTGTTATTCTTTCTTATCCTTATAATACATGTTACACAAGTCTCAATAAACATTCTAACTGAATAATTAACACTATTTCATAAATATGGTCAAATCAATATATACAACAAAACCGGCCTTGTTTGCAACTCTAAATTCTAATTCAAATGGAGTCATTACTTTGGCCAACTTTTCCTTCAGTGCATTACACTTGTGTGACTATTAAGTCTCATGGAGATAAATTGCACCAAATGTGCCCCCTTCTCAGATTAAATGAATGATTTGAATGAATGATTAAATGCATATATATATATATAAGTGGCTTACAGGTAATAATTAAGATATTGAGGATGTTGGCCTTTCAACCCTTCAACAAAGCCAAAGTCCCAATTATGACCATTTCTTTTTCTATATATATAATGCTAGACAACTGTTTTTAATTTCAAAAATATGAGTTTTAAACCAAAGTAATTAACATGATGATTGAAGTTTGACAGACCTGGCTAGTTCTTTATCTGGCTTGATTGAGACATATATTGACTTTGGCTAATCAAGTTAATTTGTTAAATATAAAAAAATTACTTTATTAATCCCAAAGTCAAATTGTTATTTTTTCACTTTAATTTAACAAAGCCTGAATAGTGAATTAATTATTTCAGTCTAATTGTGAGAAATTATGAGCATTGGTGGATGAACTTTAAAGTCAATTTATGAAACCCTTCAATGATTCTAGGACAACATACAAGTAACTTAATTATAAGTTGAATAACGTACTACTCCCTCCTATCGTTTTTACTTATTCATTTTAACTCATTCATGTTGATTAGAAAAATCAGTTTTAAAGTTAGTTGATAATTAAAATTTTATAAAAAATCATATTGATTTTTTTAAATTTATCTCATTTAAAATATAATTTAATAAAAAAATATAGTTCAACATGCATGATTTATTAAAAATTGTAGATGCACATTAATTAAAAAAAATAAATTAATTAAAAATATATATATATTAACGTTTCATAAAATTTCAAAATAGATGTAAGAAAAATTTAAAAAGAAAAACTTCTAAAATAGTACAAGTAAAATGAACCTATCTCCATCTTCTCAACTCTTAAATGCAATAGAAACAGTCATACAAGGAAAAGAAGTAATTATGTTTCTCGTCCTTACATTCAGATGGCCGGCCATGTTAATGTTTCTCAACTTTTTACTTTTGTTATTTGTGTGAAGATCATTAAACCTTGGCAGTAAGTCTTGCTTGTAGTTGTTGCTGATGATTGGTGTAGTGTTAAATGTTCAATTTGATGATTTCAATGCCAATATTCAATTCTTCATTTATATTTGCCATTGATACAAAGTCTCTGAATTAATATTTCATAAATTCTAAACTTAAATCTAAACCTTTCTTTCTAACCATACATCCATGCGTGCATGGACTTGTACTTGGACCACTTTATTCCATGCCAACTGTGGTAGCTAGAGAACATTCAGTTTCATCAGTTGAATACTTCCTCCAATGAAAAATTCTCAAAGGACCATTTAATACATTTCTATAAAATTTTAAATTTTAAATTTCTTTTTTACGTTTTGTGAAACAGTTAAAATGGACATTTAAAATGGGACCAAATTTAAAGGAGGGAGTATCTACGTACGTATATATATATATATATATATATATGTATATATATGTATGCTTATAAAGAGTTTAATGAGAACTCTAGTGCAAGCTGCCATTGATAAAATGGATAGAAAGAACATTGAATGCGTTCATGACCAACAACAACCAGAAGGAGGTGCCTCAGTTAATAAATGGTTGTAGTTGGCACTGGTGTAAATGTGTGATGAAACTGAAACACTCATGCATGCATATTAACTCCTTCCTCAATGCCTTGGCCATTCACTGGTCTAGTGATATCATTAATGGTGATGTTATTACCATTAACTCCTCTCTAGATCTTTCTCTCTCACATACATGCATGCATGCTAGCTATTACATTAATGGTGGTGATGATCACAAGGACCTTAGTTATATATACTTATCAGGACTATAATCTAATCCTTCTCCACTTGTAACTTTTAATGCTTGACCTGCCCTTCTTCAAAGAGGTTCAATGGAGGTCCATATTTAAGGTCTCTTTCTCTCTCTCTCTCTCTCTCTCTCTCTCTTTGTATATATCTCAATTGCCATGTCCACAGAAACAGTTTGAAGGCCATGGAGGATGTCAAGCTCTCTTTATCAACCACCTTTTCTGACACTTCAAAGAGTTCAATTATCAATTCTTGCAAGAAGAGGAAGTACTTCACTTGGGATCATCATCTTCCAATCCTTCAAACAAGCATTGAGCTTGATCCTATTGATCCCTTGCCTCTTCATTGGGAGCAATGCCTTGACCTTCAAGTAAGTTAATTTGTCCCTTTAATTAATTCTCCAATTACCATAGAATTAAGTTTGATATGTTTGCATGGATTAATAAATATGGTGCATGCATGCATATATGCATGCAGTCAGGGAGGATGTATTATTTGAATAGGAAAACATTAAGAAAGAGTTGGAGCTGGCCAAAGGAACAAAAGCTAGACTTGGACCTGAACATCTCAAGTGGCTTCTCAAGCTCAAAGAAGAGAGATCAAGAGGAACACTACTGTTGTTATCCATGGAATAAGCTTAATAACAATAGCGCTAGCATGAGTTCAACTGCTAACATGGTGGCTGTGGCTTGTGCCAATTGCCATCTTCTTGTCATGCTTTGCAAGTCCTCACCATCTTGTCCTAATTGCAAGTACATGCATTATAATTCACTGCCTATGTATCATGAAACCAAGCCTCTGAAAACCCTCAGTTTGTTGCATTAAGTAGTTTCATGTTGATCATTTGAAAGCTTTGATATATATATATATATATGTTTCTTTGGAATTTAATATGATATTTAATCCTTGAATATTTCAACATGCAATTTGGCACATGCAGTATAAAAAGAGAGGCAGATCAGTTCTTAATTAGTTATAAATTTCTTTCAAGAATTAAATGGCAGCGCATGCGGTGGTACGTATGGTACTGTTTGGATAGAGTTAATGATATTTATTCTCTTCTTGCTGTACATGTTGTATATAGGTTGAGGTGATGACACATGTGGTGTGTTTCTCTTGTTGGTGGATATAAATTTTGAATTCCTTTTTTTAAAAAAATAAATAAACCAATATATATATATATATATATATATATATATATATATATATATATATATATATATATATATATATATATATATATATATATTACTGCAACAGGACATACAAGCGGACAAAGTCGACAGAAATAAAACGTAAAATACTAAAACCCAAGGAGATCACATATATATATATATATATATATATATATAGCATGCATGGTAAAAGAATTACAAATATAATTAAGATAAGTGGTTGAAATTATATGAGGCTGATAAATTTTTACCTGAAGGACGTACATCTGGGGACCTGGATTTTGAATCAAAAAATTCCAAGCACGGTGTCTTGGGACCGGCCAGCCAAAGCAACTTGGCACACATGCATGGCTTGCCAGAAATGAGTGCAGTTTTGATATCAAAATGCTTTTATTTTCATCATATCTTTTACATATCAATCACTTGTTATTTCTTCAGGTCTTCACATTTTATAAAGTCAAAAATTAAAAAATAAAGGGTTTAATTTTTCATGATGTTGTGAATAATTAAGAACAGTATCCAGTTTTCAAAGCCTCATATATATACAAGATGAGCGAAACTCTATCCAGTAAATAGCAGACTTAATTAGTGGACTAGCACCACCCATGAGCAGATTGTGGCCGGCCGGGGACCTCTATATGTGTGTGTGTGTGTGTTTTTTTTTCTTTTGTTTTCTTATGATCTTTTTATAAAATTTTCCACTTCCTGTAGGTAAATTAATTTGTTTTCATTCCGTTTTTATATGTTTTTATATATGTTTTATCACTTTCACTCTTTATAGGTTTATTTGTACATAATTTTCTGATTGTTTAAAACAAAAGTTATAATTTATTCATTTTATCAAAAATAAATTAGTAATTAGATAAATTTTTACACATTAATATAATATGAATAGTAGAGAATATTAGAGAATATCCATGGAATGGAATGTTACCTATCTCCCAAATATATACATGATATTTTACAATTGGCATATATAGGATCCATTAGATTGATTGTTTTTCTATTAGAGAGTATTCATGGGATCTTCCATATCTGTCAAATATATACATGATATTTTACAATTGGCATAGGATCCCTTAATTAGATTGATTATTTTTTTATATAGTGGTGACTATCTTTATATATATACTTGTACATCTATATATATGTGTAAATCTATAAAAATTAATATAGAGAGAATTTTATTTGTTCTAGCTGAGAGGTTTTCAAGATAGTCCAATATTTATTACAGATCAACCATCAGCAGAGTTTTATTGTTTGTTTGGCTTACTACGCCCCTTTTAAAAAGATATATATTAGTATAAAAATGAAAACAAAATAAAGGGGTATTGTGATTAAGTTAATGAAGTCTTTATTAAAAGGAATCTTGTATCATGATCAAAATATGCAAAAATAATAATAAGATCTGCATCAATGTAAATGATCTGACCAGGTGTATATATATATATATAGATTGTTTTTTTGAATAAATCTGGCTAAATGATCACCCTCAATTATTGATTGACATGCGAGGGAATTGAAATCTTAACCTCTTGTTTTGGGAGGAAAATGAATTATAATTCTTCTATTACGGAATTAAGTGATTGTATCCATAAATTTCTCTTATAAATAATTATTTTAAAAAATAAAGATTAGTAAAAGAATCTTATATAAAATTACAGTTAGAGTTTGGATTCAGCTCGATATTTTTCTTGTAATCTTGGTGTCCTTGTGTCATAGGCTTGGTCTTCGAACCAACGATCTGTGTGGCGCTTAATCGTCTCTCATTGATCAAATCAACTTTTTTTTTGTTTGTCTTAACTCTTCTGTCTTAGTAAATTTATCTTAGTCATGCAAAATAAAACATACAAACCTGAAAACTTGAGAACTTGAAAAAAACTTTTTATTAAGAGGAGCTCTTCTTACACACTCTCAAGCTCTTACAACTCTTGATACCCCTCAAGGTTGCCTCTAAAAGATATTTATAGTCCTCCACATCTTGAATGGACGGTGGGGATTAGTTTTATCTGACAATCACAAATGACTCTTTAATTAAAATACTGTATATTTTTTTGACAACTTCCTACCAAAATATCTAATTGTCTCCAATGCCGACCTAGAGTTTTTTATTTACTTCTACGCTAATTCATACAAGTTTACATGATATTTACATTATAACACTTGTTCTTAGTATGGGAGAAAGACTCTAATTAAAACTCAATCATGGCGGGCATCATCTGCCACTCTGTACGTGACACCTGGCCCTTAGGGGTTGTGATATTGTTACCTATTTTTGTATCTTTCTTTTATTGCTTGTATATGTGTGTGTTTTTTGTATTTTATTAGTTTTATTGTTTGTGGACTATTTGTTGTATTTTTTTCTTTCCTAATGAATGTAGTTTATCATTTTTTTTTAAAAAAAAAAAAATTTACCTCCCACAAAGTTTTTATATTTTATATATTATATATTTTCACTCTCTTATTCTAATTCAATATCACTTATTCTTATTTCAACGAACCCCAAAATCAACTCCACATCTCATTTATTCACCAATCTGTTAACCAACCAAATTCCAAAGAAAACAACCCACCAAAGTAAGCTAAAATGAAGCTAAAATGTAGTGTAAATGATGTTATCTTCTTGGAAAATGCACACCACCTTGCCCACCAAAAACCAAAAAAAAAAAAAATTTCCAAGTGTCCAATCAATAAAAGCCCATCCACCCAACACACCAAAAGATCCTAATCAAACACTCCATTATTTTCCAAAACTCTGCCATCAAATCAAATGGCAGTGGTTAAGGGTCTTCCCTGCCATGAAAGGCAACCCGTCCTTCACCATTGGTGCCCTAAACGGTGCTCCATTTGCCTTCTTTAAGGTCCTTCTTTCAAACAAAAATAAGACTTGAATAAGAAAGAGAAAAAGAGAGAGAGAGAATAGGATGCATGCATGTCTTATGTTTGTCAGGGATGTGGGTGGACAGAGAGCACCACGTTCAAGGCCAAGTCCTGCATGTGCGACTCCCCATGCATACGTGAATGCGTGCTATTTAAATACTCACGTAAAACATGCATAAATATCCATTTATTATATTCAGTTTAATTACCTATAAATTTTTAAATATTAAGATAATGGAATCATGTCTTCCATGTCCTCATGCCTCTTGTCTCATAAATTTCACCAAAAAAAAAAAAAAAACCAAACATTAATACAACCTCCAAATAATTATTACCTGAAATTTACTTACAAAGCATTGACTAATCCCATGGATTCCCAAACATTTCAAAGTTCAATCCTATGTTAAAACTAAAAACCAGTCTATCTTTCTGGCAATACTTCATTAACTTGCTGAGAAAAAAAAAAACAAAAAAAACAACTAAAATCTATGCATCATTCCATACTGTGAAAATTGGTGGACCACTACTGTTGTTATTGCCACTTGGTTCCATACTTTGCACTGAAGCTTGAATCCATGTATTGCAAGAACTACTTTGCTCATATCCATTGTCCTTAACAGCATGACCAGCTGAATTTTGCTGTGATAGTTGATAATAAGCATTCGGCAACATGCTTTCGTATTCGATGCTACTCGTCTGATTGTTCCGGCTTTGATCGACCACAACCGTGCCGCTTAACGGCAGTGCAAATCCATTAGTCCCTCCAATAAACCCTCCTTGATAATTAGCACCAGTGTTATATATCACAGAGTTCGATCCAGTGCTGTGTTCCATCGACGACGACGAGTCCAGAGCCATTAAATTATTCATTGCCTGCGGCTGAAAGAAATTATGGGTGTTGTTACTCAAATGCAGTTGTTGAAAGTCTTGCAAGTTATGCGCAATGCCGACGGAATCCTGTTCAGGCTTGCACCAGCCTCTGTACTGACCATAAGGGTAGTGATAAGCCAAAGGTTGAGCTTGTTGGAACGCAATTGTAGGCCAACCATGGCTGCCATAGCTGTTCAATCCATCAGCAAGTTGAGAAGTTATAGGCTCATCATCCATTCTCCGGCCATCGACACTTGCCTCCGCATTCTCCGATGCATCCTTCAGACGCTTCGCAGCACCGCCGATCGGCAAAGTGCTGCTCTCCAAAATGCTATTCACATCATACCGACTCATGTCGAAGTTTGTCACAGCATTTAGTCCACGGAATTTAATCGCCGCGATATCGTATGCCTCTGCTGCCTCTTCTTGAGTACCTACATTGTATAGTAAGGCCATGGAAAAATTTCAAGTTTCAGAATTACAAATAGGAAAACTGTTTATTATTGAAGGGAGAACATGACATTGATATGTAAAAATGGTCCAATGGCACAGTATGATATTGATATCATGTTTGAAGATGTTTAAATTGTCTTTAAGGACTTACTGAATGTGCCTAAATAGAGATCTTTGTTCCCTGCCACCCTGCCTATCCTTGCTTGCCATCTCCCATGCTGATGATGCCTGTCACATAAAATAACAAATTAACATAATTAACTTCATCTGAAACAAATGAAACATAAAACACTTAATTCATACTTAACCAAGAACAATATTCTGATCCTGTAAATTAGTACATACCTAGTAACACCTCGATAAATCGAAGCACCTCGAGAAAAACCACTACTCTTTCTGCATATAACATCGCATTATTAGTATTTGTAGAAATAAGATTGAAAATGATATATCCTAAATTTATGATAGAGGACACTACCTTCTAAGAGATGCAACATACTCCTGCCTTGTCATGTGTTTCATTTCCTCCAACTCTTTCTCATAGTTACTTATCTAATGAAATAATTATAATATCAAGCTCTATTGATTTCCAAATTAAGGAATCAAGAAACAACTAAAGAAAACTTACAGGAAAATTGGTAGTTGTAGTAGTACCCCAATACTTTAAAGCAGCCAAATCATAAGCCCTTGCCGCTTTCTCTTCTTTATCATAGCCACCTTTTATACGTATGATCAATGCATGAAAACCAATCCATGATAACAACCAAGGAAGAAAATACACAATAAATTTATAAACACATATATATTTCCTTACCCAAGTACACTACAAGGAGTTGGCATTGAAGTCATTGTTGGCAATGATAGAACACAATAGGGGAGAAAAAAAAAACATAGAGAGAGATGTCAGCGCTTTGCACATAATAAGAAAAAAAACCTCAATGTTTAGAAATAAAATTGATTCACTCATGCACCTTGTCTCCCCTTTCTAGTTTGTCCTTCTCTCCTACAACTATTATCCCAAAGATGAGCTTCATACCTTCCAGTCCACCTATGTCTATAAATCAATATAAACATGGAGATACATATCAGCAAACCTATATACAAACATCTATATATATATATATATATATATATATATATATATGAGTCATAAAATGCTAAGAATGTTTGGAAGTGCAATTCAAACCTTGTTACACCCCTGTAAATAGAAGTCCTCTGGCCAAATGTATCAATAGATTTCCTTTGCGCTGCTTCTATAGCTCCATTCTGTGCATCAATACCACTTGCACTTCCTTTGTGCTTCTCATTCAATGAAGAAGAACCAGCTTCTCCTCCACCCACCACCATTACAGGCAGAGAAGAGCTCGACTGAGACCCCGAAGCAGTGACCGTGCCTGAGCTCATTGACAAAGATAAACCCTGTGAGTTCCCTACCATTGAAGCGACAGCATGATCAACACCATCATTATTCAAGCTCTCTGGTTGCTGCACTGGTGCTGGCTGGTTTCTCAACCAAGTCTTGATCATTGACAAACCAATGGAGCTACCACCTGATCCTGTACTATTATTCATCAATCCTCCCCCATTTGATGCTGCTGCTGCTGCTGTTGCTGCAGTAGCTGGGAGCTGTAGGGAACAGTTGGGAAACAAGTAATGGTGATCATTGGTACTATCATAAGCACCTGGATGGATCTTCTGATCATTGTCAGAGAAGGAGTTGCCACCAAGAAAGTCTTCAAGCTTTGGCTCATCATCCTCCATGGTGTTCTGATTACTACTTGATCCAACAAATAGCATAGATAACTCTGATGAACTCCCTTTGAATTCCATCCCCTTCATTCCCCAATCTTTAACCAAAGACAAAATCCAAACAATGCATAAATATACATACATACACAGATAGATGGATTATATTATATATGTACAAAGAGAAGTAAAATAAAATTAATATTACCTTGGGGTTGATGGTGAGTTCTGTTGTAAGGATCCCAGACAGAGAAAGAGCCATGGGGAAGAGAAGGGATGCCTGCAGAGGGAGAGTCATGAGCTCCGGAGAGACCAAAGCAGTCAGAGGAGATGTCGGCGGTGGTTGCTCCGGCGGCGGTGATCTGTGTTTGAGGAGTTTGTGAAGGTTGGAGATCTTGAGGTGAAAGAGAGAAAGCTAACCAGTTGTTCATAGAGGCCATTTAAAGACAAAGTAAACAGAGAGTTGAAGAAGGGGTTTGGCTGGCAAGTCTGGAGCTATATATTTATGGAAAGTGAGGGAGGTGCTGCTGTCGTTTTATGGGAAAGGAGAAGCCTTTGTAGGGTCAGTCCTTATAAAAATCAAGGGATAGAGAGAGATGGAAAGAAGAGAGGATGGTGCAGTGATTTAGGTGCACTAGCAGTGCATTGGGGCTTGAAAGAGAGAACCTGAATGAAGGTAAACATTTCAAACACTAGAAGACACTGACTTTTCTATAAATTATTCATCATATTCACATTCAAAATACTAATAATAATAATTATAACAATAATAATAAAATGTACAGATGCAAATATATTTATATATATAGAGTTAATTAGGGTGGTTTGTTTGACACTGTAATCTAAGTCCTAGAAGCACACCTGTAGAAGTTGATTTCTGACAAGTGCTGATAAGGATAGTGACCTTTAAATTAAATTATATTTAAAGGAAACAAAAAAAAAAACAATCAAGGAAACATACGAGTAAGAAGGCTGTTTTACAACTGCACCCATTTATTCAAAAGCTATATATGCTTGGGTGTCACTCAGTCAGGAGAGCATTCTCCTTATGCTTCCCACCAGCTTCCATTCTCATGCCACCTCCTGCTCTGCATGCATGACCGTCATGCCGCCTTAACACACTTGCAGAAACTATATATATGTATATATGTGTTTGGTGGTTTAATTGGTTGATAAAATAAAAAAAGAAGGAAGAATTGAAGGAGGAGGAGGAGAGGGGTGGAGTGTACCTCAGTGGGTGTGCCCTAAATGAGGACAAGACTCCTTGTCTTCCGGGCTATTGGGCTTCTGCTTTCATTCTCAGAGAGGCTTCTCTTTCTTTAGATGTAAAACATTGTTGGATTAATTAACATTAAGATATTAGATATTGATTTTAATTCAATCTCGGTGGTAGCACTGCTTGCTGAAAGTTTGACCGTCCAGGAAGGAATCAAAGGTGGTAAAACACATGCATGGCCCCTCTCCTAAGGCTCTTTTTCTATATATATATATATATATATACAAAGCCTGCCCCTACAGTCAAAATAAATGCCTCTCGGTAATCTAATCTTATAATCATATCAACCCTTGCTCCTGCCCAAAACCCAACCAAGAAAGAGAAAGAGAAAAAGAAAGATATATATATATATATATATATATATATATATATATATATACATGAGAAAGCATACAGAGCGAGAGAAAGAGAGAACATGAATGGACAAGCCAAAACAAAACAAGAGACCTCTTCACACACACATACAGACGTATCTACGTACGTAAATACCTGCATGGATGTAAAGTAGTGGTCCACGTAGGTGCATGCACGCATGCACCCCAGCCATGCATGGCTTTTCGCGTGCATGTATCTAGGGCCACGTCTTCCATTTTTAGGGTTCGAGAGCTTCTTTATTGTCATGTATATAATAAGAAATAATTAACAACGTCGCCTCTAGGGAGAGTAGAAGTAAAGCAAAGATATATATATATATATATATAAAAGAAAGATAATGAGATATGATTATAAAACTAACTAGAGTGAAAATGAAATGGTATTAGTATAGTACTTTAGCAAGTTACAAGAGTAATAAAAGATAAAAAAAAGAGTGAGGAGAGGTATTGGGATGGCACAGTGATCAAGAGAGAGAGAAGAGTCATTAACTATTCAAACCCTAAGAACTGATCTTGGAGAAATCGGCGGAGCGCCCGTGCCTCCTCGGAAAGCAAGCACACCTTTAAATATGCATATAAAACTATGCACTTGGACCGATAACAAGTTGAGAAGAGAGAGTAAACTTTCCATAATAATAATAATAATAATAATAATAAAAATAAATAACAAATAAATAAAAAAAAAAGTAGTAACTTTACATCAGTAATAGTATTGATTTTTTTTTTGGGAATATTGAAAACTATATATAAACACTGTCGAGATATAAACAGATTCAGATATGCACTCGTTACAGTAATTTAATGATCTTTTGAGAACTTGGAACTTTTTTACCATACAACCTCAGAAAAAAAATATATAACATTTTCCGCAAAAACTTACTGGACTCATTTAAAATAATACCGTAAACAATAAATCGGCCCAAAATAATGGATAAATAGTATTTCTATAGTATGGTAAATATCTATAGTACAATAAATATTATTTGCTACAGTCCGCTGCAATAATACTCTGATGTATATCTTCGACCCTACGTCTGTACTCACCTTTTACATGTGCTTACCGCTGGATAACCAGTGTATAACAATATTGATATAAACTCAATTTACCAAATGGACCTTTTCACATGTCGATTACGGTTAACATTTTCGATTAATGTCATAATTTTGAGATGTATATGGGGGAAGAATGAGTTAAAAAAGTTTATATGATAAATTTTATTAATAAAAATAACGAACTCTTATTTTGATGAACTACAAATTATTTATGAAAGAATAAACCAAATTTCATTCATTAAATTGTAATATCAAACCAACATTATAATAGATAGATTGGTATTTCATTTTTCTTTTTAATAAGAAAATTAAGGGTTTGATTTATGACTTACATTAATATTATTTTTTGTTATTTTAACAAACATAGACAAACCATATCTTAAGAAAAATGCGATGCACAAAGGACTGATACCAATAGATTAAGAAGCCGTTGGTTATTATTTTATTCTTATAATTTTGATTAATTACATGATATATAAATATATATTAGGGAATGGTTAAACAACTGAAGTATTTTGTTTTAGAAAATTTAATTAATTGTTATAATTAAATTATAACTATTTATAAATACTATCAAATATTAATCATTGGTTAGAACAAAATAACTGTGAGTACAAAATTCAAACTTTTTATCATTATTCTCAAATAATTAATAAGATTACCACTCTGAGGGCAAGACCCACCATCAGCGATAAAGAATATATATATATATATATATATATATATATTAGAATCATATAGTATAATCATTTCATAAAAAAGGGGTTTATTCCATAGCCTAATTCCCTATGCAAACACATGCCTTCAATGCCTTAACCGTTACTAAGCCCTTGTTCTAATGAACTAGATTTCAACATGAACTACTTCACTTATTATAGGGATCATTAACACTAAACCCTTCTTTCATTTTGTCCTTGGTTTCATAGATTAAAAAAAAAATAACTCAAGATTAAGAGAGAGAAAGAGAAAGATTAGATAAATGCATGCCTGTCTGAGTTTGTCCCTAGAACAGCCCTCTTATTTTCCAAATCGAATCCTTCAGAGCCCTGGGAATGCTAATCTTGTTTTGTTTAATCCCTTGGTTTGTAAAGGTGCACCTGTTTACCATAATCATGTAAACAGGAACTCTTAACAAGGTTTCGGATTTTCGCCTTTTTGACCTTGAAGACTCTGCATCCTATACTTTAATATTTTGACAGAAAAATAAATAAATAAATAAATAAATGCACCCTAGTTCTTGAATCCCAACCCATAAGCTGAAATTTGTTGCATTTCTCTAACTAATGGTTTTTTTCACGTTGATCCCATTGCATTTCCAACCTGACTTATGTTTTCATGAACTCCAGAATTCACTAGTAAGAAATTTTAGAGTGAACTATTAAAAGACATCTCACATGCTCAGATCCAGAAAGCAAAATGGTCAATGTAGTACAAGAGCTATACTTTCAATAAATTTAGATTAATATCTCTAAAAGGGACAAGCAAAGCAATCCAGGCAAGCTTTTCTTAGAGTTGAATTGAATGTTCCTGTTTGTGTTTGACCAGGTTTCATAATAAGGGTTTTGTCTCACATGGCATTGGTTTACTCCAATTGTTTGCATATTCATGTCAAACTTCTTTAATTGCATTTATAACACGTAATCTGAGAACTAAATATTCAAATATGATGGTACAAACCTGAGTTGTGAACCCACTTGGTGCTATCATCCTCTGCACTTTTCAGCAGCAAGTTCTGGACATTGGCACACATAAAGAGTATATAATATAAACAAAAGGTAAATGCTGGTGTATGTAGAATTCACAAGGCAACCATTAATTTTCTGTGTTATTCGCAGGTGTAGATTCGTCGGCAGAGGAGAGTTGTTCCTTGATGGATTTTACAAGAACAAAGGTTTCCGGGTTTTGTTCCAAGGACTGTCTTCTAAAGCTCTGTAGATTCAGGATTATATTAGTGAATTGATTCCATCCATGATAAGCATCAGACAGAGTATACTAATTACCTCAGAAGGCCATAACTGATCACCTGCTTTACGAGGAATTATGTGCAGATGAGTCTGCAAAACAAGAACAGGTAATTGATACAGTGTACATCAGAATTGTAATTATTTTATTAGGTTGGTTAATTTTCAGTAGCATGACTTACATGAAATATTACTTGTCCAGCAGCAGATCCATTATTGACAACCAGATTGAATGATTCTGATTAGAATGAACTAATATAAGAATTAAGTGGGAAAACTATCATTAAAAAAATATATTAGTAATTTTGTTCTTCATTGTCAGAGTTCAGAAACTAGGATATTTCACAAGTTCTGCATGTGATTATTCTATATAATTAGCACAAAACCAACTGTGTTTAAAGCCATTTACTGCAATGAGTGGCTTTCATGATTGCATTACTAAGGAAGGGTACAGTTGAACACATGGCTGCTACCACCTGCACATGAAAATCATATAATTCAACTTTTATCATGAATTCATTTTTAGAGGATATGGAGGAGGGTTGCAACACGAGATATATAGTGAGCAGAATTTGTTTATATATGGCATAGAGCTTGTAGAAATTCATTGAAATAAAGATTTTCCTTTTGCTTTATTCTTCATTGACTTCTTATGTGAACTGATAATTTTTTCTTTCTCTCTCCTCAACTTGGCTGCTATGCATAAAAAATAGTCATGTGCATGAACAAGGAAATTTCAAGTTTTGATCCAAACAGATGCAGATCAAGAAAGCAGCGCCAGCAGAAGCAGAATATGTGAATTACAAGAGGCACCAGAGAAAATATTTAACAAATTAAAGACAAAAATGTCAAGATGTTTTGGCAAAAGATAATAGCCGAAAATAAACCAAAACATATATATATATACTCTCAAGTAAATGTGGATAATCACCATACATCACATAGAGTAGAAGGAAGAAAAAGAAACAAGTCTTTTTTCATTATTGTTTATGGTGAAGGAAGACCATGGTTTAAGGACTTAAATGTATTTTTTTATTAATGTAATGCGGTCTATCCATTTTTATTGGAATAGAAAAACAATGCTTCAAGGAAAGAACTTCTAAATTTTCTATTAAATGCATTAGCAAACTAATATCTCTGGCTTTATAGCATCCATGCTTTCCAAAGTACAAAGAACAAAATTGCATTAATATTTAATAAATCTTTTTCACCAAAAAAATAATTTTTTTGTCATGCTTTTCTCCGAAGCAACCGAGATATTAAATAAGAAAATTAAGCTAGTTGATAACCAATATAACAAATTTTAATGGAGGAAATATGCCAATAATAGCACTTACAGAAGGAGGAGTCACTTGCAAAGAAGAAAAATGCGACTTTGTGATGATAAGAGAGTGCCTGCAAAGCAACATAAATATAACAAACTTGAGAGAAATAGAACAGAAAAAACTCATGACAACTTGTATTTTCCTCAAATCGAAGAAGATCAGACTCTTAGTTTTATTGGCACCCTTTAATTTAGATGTAACAAAAAGAAAACAAACTTCTAATAGAAAACCATATTCATTGAAGCATATGAGCATTCTCACAGAAGCCATACAGAAACTAGCATTATAAAAACAATTCACAATGAATTCAATCTATTTACGTTTCAGTACCATAAAATTTTTATTTTTTATTAAAACACTGAACAAGGGAAAGAAATAGTTCAAAGGCACAATAACAGAAATAAGAAGAAATTACAGACACCAATATGCAGGTCTCAAATGACACCCAAAAGGAATTGCATAGTACCTTACCCAAAAGTCAAAGGGTTGGAATCCAAAATGCATAGGCATATATCATCTTCATACAACTGCATGACAAACATAGAGATAAGCAACCAGTAATCAAATAACAGCTGTGTATGAAATACAGTGTTCAATACAAACTACTATACTTTTACTGGTTTACAGACAGCAAAATAATTGGATAGTCAAACACAGTAAACATTCACAAAGAAACCATTTTATCAAGAAAAAACAGACACTTGACCCAGTCAAGATCCATTACATAGTTCTAAATAGATTCTTGCCATTTACTCTCAGTGTTATTCCCATCATTACTGCAAACAAGTAATTTACTTTATACATTATCTTCATCAATATCAAAGTTTACAAACATGGACTACAGTGAATACAATTTCAAGTTCCCAATATATATATATTGAAACTATCTAAGTCAATCCCCACAGAGAACAGTCAACTCGTCATAAACAATACAATCCCAAATACAGAGATTTCACAAACCAACTGGACAAGCACTAACTTCTTAATCAAACACTATATCCAATTAAACAACTGCTAAATAGAGTAATTTAGGAACAAATCCCATCAAACAATCACTTCACCAGTCTCCAGATATCAACTACCATTAAATGGCCATCAATTCCAGCTCTATCAAGCAAAAATTGACAAAAATCAAAACTCATAAAATTCAAAATCATTAGATGAAGCTTTAAAAAAAAAAAAATCCAAGCAGAGTACCTTGAAAGCAGGGGATTCATCACAAATGATCTTACAAAAGACGCAGCCATTGCCTCCCAAGCCCCTCGAGGAGGCAACAGCCCGCACGATGGAACTCCCTGGTTCTTGGGCCAGGGGACGGAGATGGGAGGAGACGGCCGCGAGCCGCCGGAGCGCCGCCATGGACGCGAGGCCATAGGAGGCCTCCTTCGAGCTCTCGCACCGGCTCTCCATTTGCGGCTTCGAGGTAAATAAAATAAATTGATGAATTTTTGTAAATCGTGGGATTATCACAACATTATCCAGTCATTTTAATGAAATGTCGGAAGTACCCTTTATCGTACATGCACAACAATTAAAGCCAACATTAAATTTGTTAAAATTTTAAATAAATTAAACCAAATCAATAATTTTTCTTGAAACCATTTTTTTAAAATTATAAAAAATAAAAATGTATAAATTATTATCTTCGTACTATAAAACGATAACTAATTTGGAACAAAATCACTATACATACCATTTAAAAATTTATTAACCCAGACGTCATATGAGGTGATGAAAGTTCTACCACGTGCATGTCCTGAAAATTTTCAGGAACTAAATTGAGTTAATAAATTTCTTATAATTTGCAACTCAGCGTACTTATTTGAGCAACATCATAAATAGTACTTTGGCCAAGGAATATTGTTGAACAATTGACGACACGTTGCTACTTATCATTACAGTACCTTTCATGCAAAATTTCAACCCCACACCCAATTCATCACCATTTTTTTGGCAATGCTATATTAGTACCAATGGCTTGTATGTATAAAGACAATTTTATGACAACCTAAAAAAATTGATGTATTTATACAATTGTTTTCGGGATAAATTTTTTTATTCAAAATTAACATGTTTTTTTATAATTCAAATATTTTGAAGTTTTTTTTAAATATATGAATCTATATATATCGTTAAAAATAAATAAATAAATAAATAAATAAAGGGACGGGAAGCCACGTAGCACATGAGCTTGGTCATTATGGGCCAGCACTAGAACAAGTTGACCTGCCCAACATACTGGCCCAGGCCCATATATTGCGTGTGCGCATATAGATTATACACACACACATTTATTAACATACAATTACAAAAAAAAAGAAAGATAAAGGACTGCATATTATACTTCCTAAACATAAGAACAAATCAAACAATACATTAAAATTTCTCAAATTTATTTTTTCAATGGGAATCACCCTTTTATATGTGACCCTTGGATTTTTTTTTTTCTTTTTAATAAATCTGGACTCTAACTGTCAACCATTATTTTATTAAAAAAAAAAAACTTTCAACCACTGAATTAAGGAGTGATGATCCCACGGGTCCATGGGATCATCCACGGACTTGAAACGTGGCTGCTGTGCAGCCGCCACGTGTTTCCAATTAAAAAATATTTTTTTTTTATTTTTAATTATTTTAAAAATATTTTTTTAATTTTAAAAAATATTTTTTAAATGAAAAGATGTGGCAACCACAGCTCGAGTGCATGGATGATCCCACGGACCCAAGTTCGTGGGATCATCACTCTTGAATTAAGAGGGATATATACCCTTGTAGCATTAATTCATCATTTATTGTCTTAATTATTACAATTATTTTAAATATAGAAAGATTTGCTTGAATAATTTGTTTGTTTTATTCATAAATATCACATTTTTTGTCATATTTTAAAATTATTTTTAATATGCCCATTAGAGAGAGACGCAAAGAAAGATTGGGGGTGCGGGGGCAACACCCTCTTGATAAGGTATAGGGGTATTTTTTATAAAATTATACCAAATAGGGTTTATATGTATTTATGTAATGTGTAACTCTAATTTTTCAAATAAGAAAAATGGCAGCCACTTCGCTTCCAAGAACGTAGGTAAATTGCCGAATCTCATTAAATCTCTCATCTTTGCAATTCTTTTCCTTTCTCTGTTCTCATGCATAAAGCAAAAAGCCTCCAAAAAAGTATTAATCAAACTACATCGATATTGTTAAGAATCTCTCTGCTAATCTCGCCCTCCCTAGGGTCAATAAACTCGAAGCTTTCTTTCATGGTGTTAGCTACCTCTTTCAGCTTTTGATGTTTAGACTCTGGTGCTACACATATCGAAAAAATAATCATATGAGTAATTTTAAAAATTAAACCGAAAAACACCAAGCATAAAAAATAAATCAACTCATTACTAACTAGTTTTCCCCCAAATTCTCTTCAAACTTTGGAAGACAAAAACATGCATGTGATTGTGATTTCTTTGGCAGTGGCTGAGTTGACATTAAATTCCCACAAGCTGGGAAGATTCTTGTTCAGAAGCAGCCATACATGAGAAAGAAAGCACCACCTTAATTCCCACTTCCCTCAACTTCTCCAATTTGTATCCATGAATCATGAACCAGAATTTCCACATTGGAATTCATTATCACAAATGGCGCTCCTCTCTCTTTGTCTTTATGTTCCTTTTCCTTTTGGAAAAATTATAGCAAAAAGAATCATAAAAGCAAATGTATAATGGAAGATGAATTAGTCTCCTCTCATGTTTCATGTTTCATGTTTCCTTTTTTTTCCCAAATGTCACAAGCGCATGTATCGTTATGGATACATTTTCATTAGTGATTAAGTGGTGAGGAGTAAAGATCCCAGAAACCCGTCTAATAAAAAAAGATGCTCGCTACTTATATGTACATGGACTCTTTACCAATTAGCAGATATTGAACTAATTTTAAATATGTTACACCAAAGTCTTAAGCAATAAGACAAGTGCCGCTGTTGCGAAAACCTTTTAGCAAGTTTTATTCTTCCTTGCGTCACACTATATATATGCACTGCTGATGTATGAGAAGTATATATTCCATATAAGAGCATCCATTTAATTAGCCAATTTGATGTCTATGTATGTAATATATTCCTTCATTAATGGCTGCTATATCAACACCAAAATGAATCTTACAATAACTTGCCGATGAACGTTTGCTGTTGTTCTGTATGCATCTCAGAAACATTATTGTTCTATTAATTTTTTTAACTATTAATTACTAAAGTGTGTGTATATATATATATATTGTCATTCAAACAATAAAAAGAAATCCCAATAATAGTTCCTCAAGAGTAGATAATATTGCCGAGTTATATGTACAAATATTTTAGTGATAACTTTATTAACATGGAAATGGAAAAAGAGATGAATAATCACCCATATATATACTCCAAACATTGAGGGAGAACAAACATGCCGCTTGTTTAATACTATACCTCACCACCCACCAACTTTAACACCTCAAGCTCCACAAATTCCAATTTGTCAAGCCATACATGATACAATTAATAGAATCTCATCACTTTTCCTTAATTTGCTTATAGCCATTCTCACCACCTTTTCCAACTCTATAAATACGCCACCATTCCCTCATCAATATTCATTAAAAAAAACACACAGATAAAGAGTACTACGTACGTACGTACGTACGTAGTTTAAGTACATAATTACATCCAAGATCATGCAGGATAATAAGAAGGCAAGTAATGGATGCTGTTCATGCTTAGAATTAGGTCACCAAGTAGCCAGTGAATCAGTGCATGGTGCAATGCTTGCTTCCACTGAGTTGAACTCTCTCCATAGTTCACAAAACAAGAAGCTTTGCAACTGTGCTCATGATGCCTTGATTACTACTAGTCCAAACACTACTACAACTAGCTCCTTTCTTCATTCAGTCATCAACATGGTTGCCATGCTCATAGGTAATTCACACACACACATATATATGTATATGTGTAAAAAAGTTAATATATATTTGGATTAATATGTTATTGCAATTCATACATGTATAGGTCTTGGACAATTATCAACTCCATATGCACTAGAGAATGGAGGGTGGTCATCAGCATTGTTGCTCATAGGACTTGGAATCATGTGTGCATACACAGCACACATCATAGGCAAATGCCTTGAAGAAGACAACAAGTCAAAGACATACACAGACATTGGACATCAAGCATTTGGAAGAAAAGGAAAAATCATAGCCTCTGTTTTCATCTACTTGGAGATTTTCTTCACACTCGTCTCTTATACGATCTCTTTAAGCGATAACCTTAGCTTGGTCTTCGCCGGAGTTCATTTCCGGGTTCCCGGCCTTCGCCTACCTACATCTCAACTACTCACAGTCATAGCCATTGTGATTGCACTTCCAAGCATTTGGTTGAAGGATCTCTCCTTTATTTCCCTCTTGTCCTTTGTAGGAATTCTCTTGTCTATATTGATCTTCACAAGTGTTGCATGTTTAGCTGCTTTTGGTGGTCTAAAAGCTAACCAAACTATTCCAATTCTTCAACTCCCTAAGATCCCCTCCATTTCAGGCCTTTATATCTTCAGTTATGCTGGTCATATTGTTTTCCCTAATCTCTACACTGCCATGAAAGATCCTTCCAAATTCACCAAGGTCTGTATATATATATATATATATATATAATTAAAGTGCCATTAATTTGTTTTACCATTCATGCATGAATTTGATCATTACATAATAGTAAACTTCACTTATGTACATCTGCAGGTATCAATAACAAGCTTCACTTTGGTGACAACACTCTACACTGGATTGGCATTCATGGGAGCCAAACTCTTTGGTCCAACAGTGAGCTCACAGATAACACTAAGCATGCCTCGACATCTCCTTGTCACGAAAATAGCGCTGTGGGCGACGGTGCTCATGCCGATGACTAAATACGCGCTAGAGTTCACGCCTTTCGCCGCTCAATTAGATCACAATCTTCCTTCTTACATGAGTTCAAGAATGAAGATGGCCATTAGGGGAAGCATAGGTTCACTTCTCTTGTTGCTCATATTGGTGCTTGCTCTTTCAGTGCCTTACTTTGAGTGTGTTCTAAGTCTAACTGGTTCACTAGTTAGTGTTGCAATTTCAGCAATCTTTCCTTGTGTTTTCTACTTGAAGATTTTCTGGCCTAAACTCACAAAACAAGTGGTGGTGCTCAATGGAGTTATTATAGTTATTGGAGCTGTTTTTGGAGTTATTGGAACCATCTCTTCTTCAAAGTCACTGATTATGAGTTTTCAGAGAGGCCATAATTAGATTTACACAGTGAGCTTTGAATTTTAATGTTAATTATATGTGTGAGGTTAATCATATCAAGGAACAACACTGTATCAGAACAGAGGCATATTATATAATATATATTGCAATAATGGTTCTGAGGTTTGAAATTTTTACTTGATTGTTATTTATTAATAATTTATAGTTGAAAAAGAGGAAGAAGAGAATCTCATTATGGTCTCCCATTTGGAATAGTTGGGCATCATAATTGTACTAGAAGGGGCATAAAGGTTGAAGAGAATTGATTCATAGTTCAAGCAAATGAGCTGCAAATTGATTGAGAGAAAGTAGTATTAATCCAGAAGCCCTTTTGTTGATTTTACTGTTCAGAATTACTTCACATGTTCATAATGTTTGTGTCTGTAACTCCAGGAACAAAGAGAATCTAGCAAAAGTCTAAGTTTGCACAATTAAAAAAAGCCTGAAGTTCTTGGGAGCCAGAGCAAGAGAGCTAAACAAATTAAAATGATTGCCTTTTTCAGAACATGGCTGATTTTGTTTTTCATGATATTTGGCTAAATTCACTCCATAAAAATATATTTGTTCTTATATTTTTTTCTCTTCCTCTCTGAAAATATATACTTATTTTTTATGATTTGTTATCTGTGTTATTTAATTTTTTTTTTCCCTGTATAGTGTTTTTCTATATTAAGATCACTGTACTTTTTTGTCAACTATCCTCAAGCTCAACTGACACTCACGTCTTTTAAGAAAATGTATAGCAAGTAATAAAAGTTAAAATCCACGGGTTAAAAATGCACGTTTGATAATTATGAACACGAGCTGTGGGTGGTCCTTAGTTTTATGTGTGCAAGACTCCAAGATCGTAGTCAAGATACACGCACACTCTTGTTTTAGTTTAGCAAATCCATTGGGGTTTCGTTCCTCTTGATAAAAAAAAAATCAATGTACTTTTTTTCGTGGGTGCATGTTTGTAACGTTTTTATTTTAATTTCGGTGATTGATTTTTTTAAAAAATAAATTAATATTAATCCAAATCATGCTGCCTAAACTGTGTAACAAATTTTTTTTTAAAGTTAATATCATTTAATGTTAATCCGAACTATTTTGACGAAATTAATGGATGAGAATAAGACTTTCGCTCTTGTCTCTTTACGTCCATTTAATAACATGGAAATTAAATTAAATTTTTAGATGGCTCTAATTTAATGCCGGTGTCAAATCTCACCTGCACACGTCACATTCTCTTATTGTATCATGGTTTTAATGACACCTGTTTTGATATCAATCCTTCAATCCATTGGCTCTAATTAGTCCAACTATATTTAATTAAACCTATATTTTTTTTCTTGTATAAATACCTTTGTTATTATTGAAAATAAAACTATCAATAACAAAAACACAAATTTAGAACTTAAAATAAAAAAATCACAGGAGAAAAAATATATGATTTTACTATGTCAAAAATTGAATATAACAATGATGGCTCAATTAATTAAAAATCATTTTCTCCATATAAAAAATTTAAAATATGTTTAAATAAGTTCTAATTCAACTACGAAGAGGATTGACTGTATTTAGTTTAAAACATCATCGCTTAATTATGTTTTTTTATGTTACTTTTTTTTTTATTGTGTTATTTTTTTAATTAAATAAAATTTAGGTTATAGACTCTAATGCTCAAAAATAACAAGATAACCTAATGTCACATGTTACTGATGATCAAAAGTTTTGTAAAAATTTTTTTTGCAAGTGGCGAGCATTCAATTTATTAATAAAAATATATTTTTGAGAATATGAGCTGTGGTAGTCGACAAAAGATCTCAATATCTGTATACGCTCACGCACCTTGTTAGGCCGTCTATAATGGAAAAAAAAAGTGTCACATGTTTGCATGGATGGTTGTGATAGACGTACATCTTGAAATTCAAGACTATTTTAAACTAATTAAAGAAAATCTTCTTGATAGTTTATGTATAAAAACGCTTTGAAAAAAACACCACCATATGCTCATAATTTATTAGCATTAAATATTCAAATAAATTTTATTTTAAATATATAAATCAACACCATGCATGAGTATTGAAAAAGATTGACATTATAGCTCTAAAGAGACAGTTTTCTGTTATCTACCTCTCAATCACCACGATTTATATGTTCTTAAAAATGAATTTTTATAATTTTATATATATAAATACAAAAAGCTTGATTTGATTAGTGATGGTCATCCCTCTTAAGTTCATTAAACCGATTATTTTATAAATATATATTGAAGTAGAAGAAAGTCACACTTCTTCAATGCTAAAATTTTTTTATAAAAAATTAATTTTATATAAACAAACAAATAATTAGCACCCCTTAAACTTTGTATAACAAGTATATGAACAATTAATTTTAATAAAAAATCAAAAATCCCTAAAATCATCGTTTTTGTGTGCCTTATTATTATTATTATTATTATTATTGTCATTATTATTATTGAAAGCACGATCACCGAAGACGTCCTCTACGACCTTCTCAACGTCGATGAACTCCTTCGAGTCTTCCCAATCTACCCCTGCTGGTATATAAGGTGGCCTGGAGATCAGCAACAAGGATTCCCAATCTACCCCTCTGAAAAACTCATGGCCCTTTATGCCCTCGCACCCAATTCTCTTCTCCGGGTCCTTCTCCAGCAACCTTCCGATGAGGTCTCTGTCACGCCCCAGCCCAAAGCTGGGCCCGCTGACAGACCGGCCGCACTCGACAGGGTTGGACCCCACCTAGTGCAAGGCCTCAGATTTCATATTTCGTCAGAGTCAACCCGCAACAGACAACACAGGAAACGATAGTGTGAAAAAAGAAAAAAAAAAAAAAAAAAAAAAAAAAAAAAAAAGAACAAATAATAATAAATAAAGATAATTCAAATATGGGCTTTAGTAGCCCTACAGATTGACAAAATGCGGCACTTAACAGTTTGAAGTAAGAATACAATCTCACTCACACAGGATAGAACTATTTCAGCACAGAAACCCTGACACTACAGGAACTAGACCTCAGAAAACCCCTGTTCCTAGGCTTACCTCTCACCTGTAAGAAGGAGGCAACACAGAGTACATAAGTCACAATGACTCAGCAGGATCGTATCATAACAGAAAAATTACGAAATAACATCAAAATAAAAATATAACAGACAGAAATAAAGAAACTAATCAAAATACAGAAATACCAAAATGCATAAATAATCATAATAGAGAAAATAATCAGAATACAGATATGATCGGAATATAAAGAAAAATAAAATTTTCAGATATAATCAGAATGCAAAATAATCAACATACAGATATAATCAAAATACAAAATAATCAGAATACAGGATAATCAAGATGCAGATATAATCGGAATACAAAATAATCAAAATACAGAATAAACAGAATACAGAAAATAATCAGAACACAGAAAATAATCAGAATACAGAATAATCAGAATACAGAAAATAATCATAATACAGAAAATAATCAGAATACAGAATAATCAGAATACAGAAAATAATCATAATACAGAAAATAATCAGAATACAGAATAATCAGAATACAAAAAAATAATCAGAATACATAATAATCAGAATACAGAAAATAATCAGAACACAGAAAATAATCAGAATACAGAATAATCATAATACAGAAAATAATCAGAATACAGAATAATCAGAATACAGAAAATAATCATAATACAGAAAATAATCAGAATACAGAATAATCAGAATACAGAAAATAATCATAATACAGAAAATAATCGGAATACGGAATAATCGAATACAAAAAAATAATCGGAATACATAATAATCGAATACGTAAAATAATCGAACACGAAAAATAATCGAATACGAATAATCATAATACGGGAAAATAATCGAATACGGAATAATCGGAATACGTAAAATAATCATAATACGGTAAAATAATCGAATACGTAATAATCGGAATACAAAAAAAATAATCGGAATACATAATAATCGAATACGAAAATAATCATAATACGGAATAATCGAATACGTAAAATAATCGAACACGTAAAATAATCGGAATACGTAAAATAATCGAATATAGAAAATAATTAGAATACGTAAAATAATCAAAATACGGAATAATCGAATACGGAATAATCGAATACGGAATAATCGGAATACGGAAAATAATCGAATACGAAAATTATCGAATACGGAAAATAATCGGAATATAGAAAATAATCGAATACGTAAAATAATCGAATACGGAATAATCGAATACGTAAAATACGTGAAAACCGAAATGTACATCTCCCCGACTAATAAACGGAATCAATAGCTTGAAGCTAGATCTTCGACCGTGAAGTCGGAGCAGAGACGAGAATATCAACGGCCGAAGCCGGATCTTCGACCGCGATCGGATGGTAGCGCTACTACGAAAAACATGTGCACATGGCTAGGACTTGCTCCTCCTAGCCGGGTAATTTGCCGTAAATGGCGGCGAGACGAGAATATCAACATGGAAGCCGGATCTTCGACCGCAGTCGGATGGTAGCGCTACTACGTAAAAACATGTGCACATGGCTAGGACTTACTCCTCCTAGCTGGGTAATTTGCCAGTAATTGGAGATGTACTAAAAACCGCAGAAATACAAAGTATAGACGAGAGAAAATACCGAATAAATCATTTCGTAAAATAATCAACTTAATTTGTTAAATAAATAACAAATACGAGAATCATAAACAAAATACCAACATAAATAATGTAAGAACATCATAATTGAAATTAATTAATCAATTAAATGACCATCCACAAAAATTACAGAGTTAAATTATACGATTACGAGAGCTTACCCGATTCCGAACTACGAAGGTGTAAAACTAACTCCCGCGAATTAAGGGCTCGCTATAGCCAACCACAATGCCCTAATTACGGTGTTTAAACCGCATACATACTTACCAGACGAAAACAACAACAAGAGCTTCAAGCGATGACCACCAACACGTAAGCATTCACTCATGATTTAAGCGGTTGTCGGATTTACTAAAAGAAACAGAAATTTTCTATGGATTCAAGGGCAAAAACTATGTAATTTACATTATATAAGTTGGAGAATTTGAAGAAACATTTCAATTTTCATAATTAAGATCGGATAAGTCAATTGTAATCTATGTACCAATAATTTGCCCAGTATCACTTTCATCGCCGTATTTCTCCCATCGGTTTCCTATCATTTGTTCTCACGGGAATTAAGAGAAAAGAGGCTCGGATCTAACCTTTTTCCATCATAGACGAACATTGAATCAAGGGCTGCAGCAGTAGATGCCGCACCACTCGATCTCGAGACTCTTTTAGGACCAATCATCACAGCCAAGTGAACACGGCGACACGGCCGTTAATAAGCATCATCTTAATCATCTTCACCGTAATCCATTCCAAATCGAGCCAAGAGGAAGAGAAGCAGCGCGAGCCATGGGAATTGAAAGGAAAGAGAAGAGCGTGGCGCCATGAGGCGAAGAGGAATCACCGAGAACTTCCATAGAAGAGAGAAGAGAGAAGCGATAGCGGCGGAGACCGGAGAAAAAGGGCGGAACTCCTCAACCACCACCCCCTTTTCCCCCTTTTTCCCGTGCCCTCCCCCTCACACTCTCCCAAAAACCCCTCCCTAACTTTAAACAAGTCTAACAATTCAGCAAAATGACAAATAAGTGGGGCATGGCTATTGGGAATCCTATGTTTAAAAAAAAGCAAATGTTACAATCTCCCCCCTTGATAAGAGTTTAGTCCTCTAAACTCGCATCAAGAGTCGACAAACAACTCTAGGAGTGGACTTACGGGCCTTCGACGAGATCGCCTCTACCCCTTAGCATGATCACGAAACATAGATAATAGTCGAATCCGAGTACAAATTACGCTACCCAAACCCGCTCTCGGAAAAATTTCAAAGGGTGACGGGGTTTTAAATCGAACGATGACATCCGACGCGTAAAGCTCGATACCACTTTAATCTGTCACGCCCCGGCCCCAAAGCCGGGCCCGCCTGACAGACCGGCCGCACTCGACAGGGTTGGACCCCACCTAGTGCAAGGCCTCGGATTTCATATTTCGTCGAGTCAACCCGCAAACGGACAACACGAGGAAACGATAGTGTGAAAAAAAGAAAAAAAAAAAAAAAAAAAAAAAAAAAAAAGAACAAATAATAATAAATAAAGATAATTCAAATATGGGCTTTAGTAGCCCTACAGATTGACAAAATGCGGCACTTAACGGTTTGAAGTAAGAATACAATCTCACTCACACAGGATAGAACTATTTCGGACAGGCCGACGGCTACAGGAACTAGACCTCGGAAAACCCCTGTTCCTAGGCTTACCTCTCACCTGTAAGAAGGAGGCAACACAGAGTACATAAGTCACAATGACTCGGCGAGGATCGTATCATAACGAGAAAAATTACGAAATAACATCAAAATAAAAATATAACGAGACGAAATAAAGAAACTAATCAAAATACGAAATACCAAAATGCATAAATAATCATAATAGAGAAAATAATCGAATACGAGATATGATCGGAATATAAAGAAAAATAAAATTTTCGGATATAATCGGAATGCAAAATAATCAACATACGAGATATAATCAAAATACAAAATAATCGAATACGGGATAATCAAGATGCGAGATATAATCGGAATACAAAATAATCAAAATACGGAATAAACGAGAATACGGAAAATAATCGAACACGAGAAAATAATCGAATACGGAATAATCGAATACGTAAAATAATCATAATACAGAAAATAATCGAATACGGAATAATCGGAATACGGAAAATAATCATAATACGGAAAATAATCGAATACGAGAATAATCGGAATACAAAAAAATAATCGAATACATAATAATCGAATACGTAAAATAATCGAACACGTAAAATAATCGAATACGGAATAATCATAATACGGAAAATAATCGAATACGAGAATAATCGGAATACGTAAAATAATCATAATACGGAAAATAATCGAATACGGAATAATCGGAATACGAAAATAATCATAATACGGAAAATAATCGGAATACGGAATAATCGAATACAAAAAAATAATCGAATACATAATAATCGAATACGGAAAATAATCGAACACGAAAATAATCGAATACGGAATAATCATAATACGAAAATAATCGAATACGGAATAATCGGAATACGAAAATAATCATAATACGAGAAAATAATCGAATACGTAATAATCGAATACAAAAAAAATAATCGGAATACATAATAATCGAATACGAAAATAATCATAATACGTAATAATCGAATACGAAAATAATCGAACACGAAAATAATCGAATACGAAAATAATCGAATATAGAAAATAATTAGAATACGAAAATAATCAAAATACGGAATAATCGAATACGGAATAATCGAATACGGAATAATCGGTAATACGTAAAATAATCGAATACGAGAAAATTATCGAATACGTAAAATAATCGAATATAGAAAATAATCGGAATACGGTAAAATAATCGAATACGGTAATAATCGAATACGGAAAATACGTGAAAACCGAAATGTACATCTCCCGACTAATAAACAGAATCAATAGCTTGAAGCTAGATCTTCGACCGTGAAGTCGGAACAGACAGAATATCAACGGCCGAAGCCGGATCTTCGACCGCGATCGGATGGTAGCGCTACTACGAAAAACATGTGCACATGGCTAGGACTTGCTCCTCCTAGCCGGGTAATTTGCCGAAATGGCGGCAGACGAGAATATCAACAATTGAAGCCGGATCTTCGACCGCAGTCGGATGGTAGCGCTACTACAGAAAACATGTGCACATGGCTAGGACTTACTCCTCCTAGCTGGGTAATTTGCCAGTAATTGGAGATGTACTAAAAACCGCAGAAATACAAAGTATAGACAGAGAAAATACCGAATAAATCATTTCGTAAAATAATCAACTTAATTTGTTAAATAAATAACAAATACAGAATCATAAACAAAATACCAACATAAATAATGTAAGAACATCATAATTGAAATTAATTAATCAATTAAATGACCATCCACAAAAATTACAGAGTTAAATTATACGATTACGAGAGCTTACCTGATTCCGAACTACGAAGGTGTAAAACTAACTCCCGCGAATTAAGGGCTCGCTATAGCCAACCACAATGCCCTAATTACGGTGTTTAAACTGCATACATACTTACCAGACGAAAACAACAACAAGAGCTTCAAGCGATGACCACCAACACGTAAGCATTCACTCATGATTTAAGCGGTTGTCGGATTTACTAAAAGAAACAGAAATTTTCTATGGATTCAAGGGCAAAAACTATGTAATTTACATTATATAAGCTGGAGAATTTGAAGAAACATTTCAATTTTCATAATTAAGATCAGATAAGTCAATTGTAATCTATGTACCAATAATTTGCCCAGTATCACTTTCATCGCCAGTATTTCTCCCATCAGTTTCCTATCATTTGTTCTCACAGGAATTAAGAGAAAAGAGGCTCAGATCTAACCTTTTTCCATCATAGACGAACATTGAATCAAGGGCTGCAGCAGTAGATGCCGCACCACTCGATCTCGAGACTCTTTTAGGACCAATCATCACAGCCAAGTGAACACGGCAGCGCGACACGGCCGTTAATAAGCATCATCTTAATCATCTTCACCGTAATCCATTCCAAATCGAGCCAAGAGGAAGAGAAGCAGCAGCAGCCATGGGAATTGAAAGGAAAGAGAAGAGCGTGGCGCCATGAGGCGAAGAGGAATCACCGAGAACTTCCATAGAAGAGAGAAGAGAGAAGCGATAGCAGCGGCGGAGACCGGAGAAAAAGGGCAGAACTCCTCAACCACCACCCCCTTTTCCCCCTTTTTCCCGTGCCCTCCCCCTCACACTCTCCCAAAAACCCCTCCCTAACTTTAAACAAGTCTAACAATTCAGCAAAATGACAAATAAGTGGGGCATGGCTATTGGGAATCCTATGTTTAAAAAAAAGCAAATGTTACAGTCTCTCAGCGGCGTTCTCTCTCCAACGAGCTCCGGAGACTTCGACAAGATCCTGTAGAATGTCTCCCTCCGGTTCTCGCCCTTGAATGGCGTGCGCCCGTAAAGCATCTCATAGAGCACGATCCCCAAGCTCCACCAATCCACGCCACAGTCGTGCCCTTTTCCGGCGATGATTTCCGGCGCCACATACTCCTCTGTGCCGACAAACGAGTTTGACTTACCCGGTCCGTGGCCGGAGCCGCCACCGTCACCGCCGCTGGCCGGTGAACCGGTTGGAAAATCGGCTGTCTCCGGTGAGACGTTTGCATTGCGTGATAAGCATAGGAGAAGCCGAGCTTTCTTCTTCTTCGTCTTCATGGGAGAAGGGGATGGAGGAGAGAGGAGAGATGAGGGTTCCGGCGATTGGTGAGGGAGTTTGGTGGAGAGATCGAAGTCGACGAGCATTATATGACCGTTGTCTTGGATCAAGACGTTCTCCGGCTTGAGATCTCGGTAGATGATCCCCAATCCGTGGAGGTACTCCAAAGCTAACACCATCTCCGCTGCATAGAATCTGAAGAAAAAAAATTCTATTAAAAAAAAATCCAAAGAGCTTTCAATTTTTAGGTTTCGATTGAGGATTATACCGGATGATATCGTCGGAGAACATATGCTCGGTTTGGCGATGGCGGAGGGAGTTGAGATCGCCGCCAGAGCAGCGATCAATGGCGAAGCCGATGATCTTGTCGGTGGAGACGATGCCGTGGAGGGTGGGAAGGAGGGGGTGGTGGAGAGATAGGAGGACGTCGCGCTCGAACCAGACGCGCTTGTAGGCGTCTTCAGAGGCGGCGCCGGAGCGGGTCTTGAGCTCGATGGACGAGCGGGAAATGGCTTTGAGGGCGAGGGGTACGGAGGGCGAGCGGACGTGGAAGACGACGCCCTTGGCGCCGCGGCCGAGGACGGCTACGGCGGGGAGATCGGTGAGGTCGATCTCCGGCATCGGCGCCGGGGAAGAGTGGACCATCGGCGGCAACGTAGGGCCGTGAAGGTGGATTGGTGTGGAGATCTGTGAGGGTTTATATGGATGGTTTCTTGGTGGAGAAGCATGCGAGAGGGGCCGAAATGGAAATCGGGGGAATATTTGGGGACGTTGTCACACTAAAGTAATGATTTTGATTTGGTGTTGAGTATTTACATTCCGCCCCCTGGAAAGCAGGAAAATTACTCGTCTAATTAATTTTAAATATTCTAATTTTAATTTAATTATATGGGAATACATTTGATCTTTTAAAAATATATATGTTTAATGGCCATTATAATACATGATGTTTTCTGAAAAATTAAGAGGAGAGAAATAATTTCAATCCTTTCCAGGGGTGGAAAGGAAATAAGAAAAACCTTTTGTTAATGTAAAAAGAAAATCTTGGGAAGTTTCTTATGTTATTTGTAAAGGTTTGAAAATATTTGAATAACAAGATGGCTTCTAGAAGGTGAGGACTAGATTAATGGGATGGAGTGATGTGAACCGTTGGATCGGTGTTGGTGAAAGTTGGACCCAGTGCCGCGTAGTTTGGAGGTGGATGCCGTGGCCTTTAATTGTCTTGGCTTTTGCTTATTATTATATATTTATATATAATTTGAAAATATTATTATATAATAAGTTTCACTCTTTTTTCATGGATTCACCACTAATACTAGTGAATTTCCCTTTTTATTACGGGGTTCAACGTCACACCCCACGTTTTTCTCTTTTTTTAATATAGAATAACTAATATAAATAATATTTTATTTATATCTGAATCAAGATAGTGAGAGAATATAAATTCTCTCTTTTTTTTTTTACAAAATTAATTAAGTATTTCAATACGAATATGTGCCATTTTGACCTTGACTAAACTCATTAAATATTAAAACTACAGTTTATATGAAGCAAAAAACTAAATTATATTAAAAACGTGTTAAAATATTCTTTAATACCCATATAGTCCTCAACATTTAAATCCTTTTAGCTTATTACTCTCAGCCGACGGACGAACATTAAATTTGGCATGATAACTAATAAAATAATATTAAAAGAAATTAAAATACCCTCTTAATACTTAATCAAACGTAGTTTCAGTTTTTTTTTACCTCTTTAATATTTTTCGATATCTTCATAAAACTATAATTTTTAAATAATAATTTAAAAATAAAAAACACCGTCGAATGACAAACCCAACGTCCATCCGTGCAAAGGCTAAGATCTTTAAATTGTAAAAAATTAAAAAGATTTAAAAATATAAAAAAAATACAAAATGGTAAAAAGAGTATTTGTTGAGGGAATAAAAAAGTAATTTTATATGTTAAAACGTAAAAGTATGCAGAATTTAAAACAAAAAAAAACACACACACACACACACATATTGAATGTTCAATTAATTCCAGTCTGGCGTCACAAGGGCTGTGGTAATATTTCATTGAAAATTTCACGCATAGGCTTAGCTGTTTTTAGTGTTTATGGTGGTGGGACTGAAATGAATTGCATTCATTCATATTGATTGAATTCCAGTGCAAGTGTATATACAACCATCATGTAACATTCATTGCAAGTTGCATGTCAACATACATAAATTTGAGTTTTATTTATTTATATATATTTATTTATTTTGTAATACCCAAAATAAAATGGCTGGACTTACCATGTATGTATTTCCTCTAAACCTTTGGCTCCCATCCAATTATTAATTAAATAAAATAACATTTATTTGCATTCCTCTTATAAAAGTGGATAAATACTTATGTACCCATTGGCGAGATATCTTGCAAAGAATAAATACTTGAATATAATTTATCTATTTTATTCAAATAAAGAAAAAAAAAAACTAATGCACCCATTTAAAAAAATCATATTTATATTTTCTTAAAAAAAATTAGTTGAATTTTAGATATATAAACAAATCACTTTTGCAGGGTTATTACATCAGCAATTACATAATTTTACAGGGGCACGCAAGTCAAAAACCACCAAAAAAATAAAAAACAAAACAAAACACCTTTCAAGATTGTCTTCCACCTCAGTACCAACTTGACAAACAATTGAAAATAATAATAATAACAGAAACGTGACTGTTTTGGGTTTTATTTATTCTATGTATGAAATGTATCATGAAAAACATGAGGAACAACATTTCACAAATTTATAGTTGAATAAAGCGCAACTAGCAAGACCAAGAACGTTGGTCTTATATTTCAATACACATGAACAGTTAAAAAACATACAGAAAATTCAACAAACTTGATTCATAGATATAATAGTCAAAATTAAATTAATAATCACAAAATCCTTCAAATTTTGAAGATTCAAACAAACAAGCATTTTCTTCCAATAAAGATATCAAAGAATAAAAGCAGCAAGAGATACTTGACTTCCAGACAAAGCAAATAACATAAATATCTCAAGTTTGAAGGATTGCAAAGTTGATTTGACTGTAAATTGTGAGGAGAAAACCCAAGTTAAGAAACTTGAGATTAATTAGACAACAACTCACAAGAGCATTCATTCCATTTGTGACAATGGGTAAAAAAAATATATGCATCTCCACCCTAATTTTACTGTTTCAACTTATGTTAGCAAAGCCGAATATGGTAAAAGCATGGCAAAAACTTAATCTTACTTGACATTTATTCCCTGACAAACTTTATGGACAAATTTATAAACAAGTGTTGATCTTGAATCAGTTGCCTTAAATAGTGTTAGCTACAATGAGATCCTACACCATTTCTACAAAACCAGATAAAGCATTGAGTTCAGTTTATCACCAAACCGATATTCCTAGAGTTCTCATGCAAAAACTTGATCCTGGTTTCTGGAATGGTAACTTTCTACCATCAACGAATGTGACAAGAAACAAGGATGTCATGCAAGCAATAGAAACATTCAGCTTGAATTAAACAAAAGCCAAACACAATCCCAAATTGGGCGAAAAAAATATCATGAGATTGAAAATGCGAAACCTCATTCTGTCGTTACTTGATAAACTCTATGGAGAAGCATCCATTTCGTAGATAATCAAAACCATAAAGACAATTTAGCAAACCAGCGTCAATCTCGAATCGATCCCCTTAGAAGTGTCAGCTACAATAAGATCCAAACCTTTTCTACATAACCAGTTTAATCCCTGACTTGGGTTAGTAATCAAACCGACAATCCTTGAATTCTAATGCAACCTTATACCATCCATCCATAACACAACAAACAAAGATTTTAAGCTACAACTAGAAACATTCAGCATGAATTAAACTAAAGCCAAACACATGCTTGCCAACTTGGACAAAAGAACCATGATAATTCACAATGAACCACCACAAACCATTGCACTAACACTCAAGTAGTATCAATTACAAAAAGCAATAGAGAGAATTCATATAGGAATTCATTTCAGACAAACAAGACGGGTCCAAATTATGATACCTCATATCTTGATAATTTTGGCAGCTCTAATCACAGGATTGGCTTTAGAGATCTCCTCCCTGCCAAGAGCTTTGTAATCAAAAGAGCAGTCATGAATATCAGAATACCGATGGCTCGCACAAAAGAGATCACCACACCGGCACCGGAACCCAGTGAGGCCGACTCTTTTCTGACAGCTCGAGCACCGTAAGCCAAACCGAGATGATGACGAAGGTCCTCGGCCGGGTTTTGGTGCTCGGGAGTTCTCTGGCTTGTCAGGCCTGAGAATTTGGTAGTCTAGTGATGGTTTGAGGAATAGAGAAGGCGGTGGTGATGAGGATGGAGGAATATTAGAAGAAGGTGAGGGTTTAAGGATTTCATGTTCATCTTTGTCAAGGTTGCAGCTTTCTTGAGCCATTTTAATGGTTCTAGAGAGAGGAATTGAAATTTTTTTTCAAAATGAAGTGGTGATTTTGAAAAACTAGATGAAATTCAGATATGAAAATTGGAATTTCACGCTGAAACTTTGAAGAAATACTGATGAAAAAAAAGAAGAAAAAAAATTACGATGAAGAACCGAAAGTAAAACCCTAATAGAAGTGCTTGAGAATCTAAGAGATAAGAAATCAGAAGGATTAAAAACTTCTCAAAAAACAAGTCGTGCTTTTGAAAGATTTAGCGAAACGCAGATGAAGATCGAAATTTCAAACTGAAAGGTTGAAGAAACACTAATGAAAACGGGATCAAGGCAAGCAAAGACGAAGAAAAAAGTGAAGAACCCTAGAAATAATTGACAATTGAAGAGATAAGGAATCAAAATATCAAAGAGAGGAAAATCGAACCTGGAGAGCTTCAAAACATCTCCGGCTTAGATTGAAAAAGAGAAAATTCGAGAGAGATCGAGAAATCGGAGAGAGGATTTCTCAAATCCAGATTGAAATCGAGACGAATCGAAGCAAAAGGGATGAAAATCGGACGAAATAAAGAGAAAATTACGAAGAAGACGGAGTACTAAAAGCAAAGGGAAAGGTTGGGAAGAGAACGTGAATTTCTTACCATACAAAAAAATAAATAAATAAATAAACACATAATATACAAAATCAATAAAGAAATAAAAAAAACAAAACAGAGAAAAGAATTTGAAACCACCATCACTTATCATTATGTAGTTATCATTGGGCCATTGGCTTACTTTCCACATATTTAATAAATTAATATACAAATTATATATATATACATATATTAATTTTTCTCTGATCTGAATCAAATGTATTACTGACTATTATAACAGTGACAACACCTCCTGTTTAATCATTATATAATCAAACACCTCCCAAACTACACAAAGACAACCAATTCATAAACAAAGTGGTAGGAAATCATAAACATCGGGATTATTATAAGTTGACTCAATGCAGACAGGCATTTGTTTTGGTTGTAACGGATATAGATGTGATGATACAACATAGGATGACATTGTCTACCAGAGTAATTCAAGCAGAATTTGATCGCCTCGGCCTTTTTACTAACGCAAGAACTCTCTTGGATCGGTAACAAAACCTGTTAGCGCTGATGCTGCGGCGGTGTATGGTGAGGCAAGAAAGATCTGACCTTCTTTGTGGCCCATTCTGCCGGGGAAGTTGCGATTGGTGGTAGATACACAGACCTGCAAGAACAGTCAATTAATTTTCGACCAAGCTCGAAGATGGCAGAATGGGTTGCGACCTTGTTGCCTGATTATCTTTGTTGCAGATATAAACATGATCACTCATGATTGATATGAAGTACATGAAACACGGTAACTGTTATTCTTCAATATGGCAAAGCAAGAATTAGAACAATAAGCATGCATGCGGGTCATTGGAGATGAAAATCAAGAAATTGACACAGTAATAGCGCTAGATGTCAGATGTGTCCTCTGTGATAAAGAACACATCAGTAATGACTCCATGAATAAGAATACAAGATGGTTACAATGTTTGATTAATCCAAATGACAGCAATGATACATTGTAAATTATAATAGTTTAAAACCAATTATAATCCCTCCAGTAAAAACATATTCATTTCGGCCATGAACCAAAAGAATTTGTTTGTTTTGGTCCTTCCAACCAATGTAGCAGTTGATGTAGTAGACCATGGTTCATCATTATAAATGAGTCACATGGGCTGGAGGGATGGAAATAAATATGTTTTTTTACTTAATGGATGGGACTAGCTTTCATGCAAAAACAGATCAGTGAATATTTCTCATACCATAGGCTCATTCATCCTTGCATATGTGTCTCGAGGACCACCCAAACAAGCTCCACAATTAGGACTTGCTGGAGTATCACAACCAGCTTCCTCGAATATCTGAGAGCAAGTCTTGCCACCAGATCCAGGAACTGGGAGGCTGTATATATCCATCCAAACCTACAGAGTTGCAAGGAACCATTTCAGCTACATGATAATCGAGATTTCTAGGGTGAATGCTATGGCAATGTGTTTCTACCTTTTGAGTGGCAGGGACCAGAAAAGTCGGCACTTTAACCTTTTTACCCTGCTCATACAAATGTAAAACATTAGATGTAAGTTAGATCAAATAGATTCATCATACAAGAGTAAAAACACATAAGGATGTTGCCATGTAGATGCCACCCAATAGCAAGTAACACCAAATGATTCAAAAATCAGCACTAAGAGTGCAATGACACCAACTAAAATGGCCATGCTAACTGCAATGAATTCTTCCAAATGGCACTTTTGATGTCGCATGCTGTTAATAAAACTTAGAGCTATTTTGGTCCATTTCATGCAAACTGTTTTCTTATAACTGAGGTGCAACGGAAAATTAGTTCAAGAAGTGTATGTGCAGAAGTCATATCCGCTTACTGATGCTAGAAATATTTTCGCAGCTGCTAGAAAATCCTCTGTTTTTCCACCAGTGCAAGAGCCTATGTATACCCTGTCAATCTTCACATCCTTGCAGTCTCTTGCCAAAGCACGATTATCAGGAGAATGAGGCTGGAAATATACAATTCAAAAATTGAGCCATATAATGACAAAGCATTAGAACATGAATAGAACACTTATTGATAGTAAAAAATCACCACTTCGCAAACCCAAATAAACTTACTATCTGTAAGTTATACCTTGGCAACCAGCGGTTCCAATTTGGAGACGTCAAATTTGTAATCTTGAAGAAATCTGAGATAAGAAATAAGAATACATATAATTTACACCAGCACATGGATTCATGATGATCTTCAATCAAAGAGGAATAGTTTGCAGACACCCTAAAGAGTTTCGTAGACAATATTTAGTCAAAATGCATTGAGCTTAATGATTTCATAATCAAAATAAGCAGCATCTTCAGTAACAGGAGGCAGTGCAAAAAGAAACACAAGCAATCGATTTATGGAAGTGAATGCAATTGTGAAAGTAGAAACGCTCAAGTGAAGGCTGTCCGAGAAGAACAAGTCTGGAAATCATATATCAGGGATCTGAAAACTCTAACCACACCTAAGATTCTTTAATAATGATGCCAGAAAGCCCACAGATAAAAGTTCCAATGGGTCAATGCATCTATTTCAATGGCATGTCTTCAAATAGACAACCACACAGCAACACTCCCATGGTAGAGAGATCCTGCAGCTCCAGAGGCCAATTACCCAGATCAGCTCGCATATTTCCCACATTTCCTCCCAAAGAATACAAAACTCAGTCAGGGTGATAAATAACCCTGGAAGTTTAAAGCAAAATACCAACATAATTGCAACCAATGGAGTCGTAAGATCTGATTATCATTCCTCTCATCACTAGATTTATGGTTCGTTCTTGGACCAAAGTTCTCAGACAAAGATACATCAGTGATTGACTGTCGTCATGCAAACTCAAAGGAGAAAATTTAAGGCTTATCATTAGAAGTAAAGCATTAACTTGTTGAGATAAGAAACAAAAAATTACCTTGCATTCCCATCACTGTACACAGGTTCAAAATCCACGGATGTTTTATCCTACAGATAATGTTGAAATCACAAACCATAATTGAAATGATCATGCATATTAACCTTCTAGAGTTCTAGTTAACTATGTAGCCAAGTTTCACAAGAAACCTGCTATACCTTAAGGTAATTGAAAGTGGTTTGGTCTGCAGGGACAACCCCATTTTTCCCTCCAGCTTCAACAACCATATTACACAATGTCATCCTCTCTTCCATCTGCAAGGAAAACAAAAATATGCATATAAGTAGAAACATTACGTCAAGACAACAGATTACTAAAACATACACATGCACACACTTACTGACAAACTTTCAACAGTGGAACCAATGAATTCCATGGATTTGTATGTTGCACCAGAGACACTTATTTCACCAATGATCTGCACAATATGCATCAGCTAAAAAAACTAGAAAGAAATTAAGATAAATAATTGTAAGCAAAAAGGGCACTATCATTAGAAAGCAAGCATACCTAATTAATCAAAATTAATCAAAAAGCAGGATGAAGCAAGAATCCACAAGATGATTTAAACTTACTTGTAAAATCAAATCCTTCGCCAGCAAATAGTCAGGCATTTCTCCATCCAGTATGAACCTCAAAGTGGGGGGCACCTGCAATGTTGAATAAGCAGCAATCAACTGATAGAAAAGCAACAATCTAATCCAATAATACCAAAACTAAATGCTATTCAGTTAGAAATTTGTAATATAGTTACTATCACAGTGACACAATTATTTATACTTCCTAGGGTCCATGTAATTTGGGCAATAAAATTAACTATTATTTTGATGCATCTAACAAGGAAATAGGTATAGTAACCATAATAAAGACTACAGCAACCTTCAGTAGAAGCTTTCCAGTGCCCAAGATGAAACCAGCATCTGTATTTCCAATACCAGTGGCAAATTGCCCAAAAGCTCCAGCATTACATGTGTGAGAGTCTGTGCCGAGCAAAACCTATCCACAAAAGAGGGGGCTCAAAGTGGGCTATGTACACAAACATTATCAGTAGTTTAACAATTAGTTATATATAATAAAATGCACCTCCCGGGTCTGCAATGACCTTCTTGGGCAAGAGCAATGTGGCAAACACCCTTATAATCTGGATTGGCCTGCAACATAATGTAATCACCTTATGATTCATCTCAAGCTCTTCAGAAGGCACAAAGTCTTTCCAAAAGTCATAAAATAACTAAAGGAATCAACCGGCAAACGAGGACTGAAAAATAGTACCTTGAAATTACCAAGATCCTTAATGTCATAAAAGTACTTAATATTTTGTTCCATGCAGAAGTCTCTGAGGATATCAACATTGCGATTTGCGCGTTCATCATTTGTGAATATGTAATGATCTGGTATAATAACAATCTTTTCACGGTCCCAAACCTGTGATCACATAATAACAATGTAACAAGTACAAAAAATAGCATCAGAATTGAACATTATCTTCATGCCAATACTATCTTTTCTGGTAAAAAAGGCTTACAGAACTCAAACCACTTTCCATGCTCAAAATTAGAACTAGGAGAGAAAAAAATATCATATATTCTGATTCACAAAAGGTAGTTTTTTTATTAAAAAAAAGCTGAGAATTTCAGACCCAAATAAATCCAGAATTCATTTAAAGTCAAGACTTTTATTTGTGCTAAGAGTCCCACTTTCGGTTTTGGCTGTTTTTACAGATTTAAAAATGGCATAAGTGATGCAATACCTTAGCATTCTCACCGAACTCTTTCTTGAAAATTCCAAATGTCCCTGGTCCGCAAACATCATGGGTCATCAGGACATCAACATTTACCCAGACATTCTCACCTGGTTCCAACTGTGACCGCTCTGATGCCCTCGATAAAATCTTTTCTGTCATAGTCATGTCATGCTTGACCTGGAAGGAGAAAGTGGTACGCACTAAACAATAAAGTGATTCAAACGCAGTTAAGCGATTAAAAAAAAGAACTAATAAAAGCTAAACATGGATAAGAACCCAACCGATCCAGTGGTCGACAGAGGACGTTGAGACTGTGTGGGCGTCATAACTGCATGAATTTTGTTTGATGCATGTCTTCGACATCTGTGGGCTATACTTGAAGGAGAAAACAAAGAGGACACCCCTAATTCACTCTGTGAAAGGATAATGAATTCAGTATAAACAATATAATAATTGCTCATGAGCTGATAATCAGATAGTCAATCAAAAGAAGGACCTTTCCACCAAAATGTACACGGCTCAACGTCATTGCAAATGTAGCCATTACTAACACTGGTGGTATCTTCTTACTTGATCAACTCCACCCTGCAAACAAAGATGAATAATGAACACACTGAAATAAAAAAGAAGATAGACCAAATAATTAAAAAACCCGAAATATATTACTATTTCAATAAGTGTAAGAAGTTGTGCCACTAGAAGAATATGATAGAAACACAAATACCAGAAATAAGGGAGAAATCCAATGGCACCTTTAAAAATAAAAGTGTAAGTTTGGATATTAAAAGCCAAAAAAAAACATCTTTTCAGGTTTCCATTGCAAGAAAGGACTTTTCATAAGGCTCTTTTGCCAAAAACATGGCCAGACACAACAGAAGACCTGCCATTTATTAGGAATCTATAGATGCCATGCAGAAACCAATGGAACATCCTAAAATTCTTCTACAAAACAGCATAATCCTGATCATCCACCTTAAATGAAGATACATTAACACAATCAACACATGCCACTGTCTTCTCATATAGTCATAGCCATTTCCAACACTAACCATGTGAACATCATAGGAACAATATGAAACAACTACCAATAAGCATTTCTCCATATTTTCATCAAATTATCATACAAAATCCATCTAAAAGCAAAACTATCATTCCACTACGTTTTCTTCAAACTATTATACAAAAACCATCTAGAAGTAAAACTAGTTGGGAAAAAAGGAACAATTTCTCGACTCCTCATTGCAATTAAACAAACAGACAGAGTACCAGATTTGGTGTTGAAATAGCTCGGAAATGGCGATAAACCCTCGACGGCAGCAAATCGGGATCGAGAGAGGCCGGAGGCGGCGAAGGCGAGAGAGAGAAAAAGCCAAAGAGTCGTGTTTGTATTGGCGGCTGCTGTGGATGAATCAACGGCTGGCATCACTCCAGCTGTACAATATCTCTCTTTTCAGTTAAACCCTTGTTAAAATAATTTAAATTTAGAAAATTACTTTTTAATTCCTATAGCTTTCCACTAATTACGGGTTGCTACAGTAATTTCAATTTTGCTAATCAAACCA
The DNA here is from genome assembly GCA_902712375.1 of Dioscorea dumetorum. Taxonomy (NCBI): domain Eukaryota; kingdom Viridiplantae; phylum Streptophyta; class Magnoliopsida; order Dioscoreales; family Dioscoreaceae; genus Dioscorea; species Dioscorea dumetorum. Next base: position 5,969,818 of record CACTHL010000739.1, read on the forward strand.
TGCATTTTTCATATTACGTGATATTTAAAATATTCTTTTTTTAGAGTTTAGTAAATAAAAAATTCACATTTAAAGATTTTTCCATTATAATCAGATTATTTAACGAATTCTAAGTTAGAGATTGTAATTGGAATTTGTTGTATATGGGCTGGGTTGAGGCCCAAGCCCAACCCAGTGAACACCCATAGGTGTTTATGCAAATTTAAGTCTCACATCAAAAATGGAGTGAAACTTTAGTCCTATATTCTTAGTATCTTACTACATTGATTTAAAGTATATATACCAGTGTACCATTCCTATTACCACGCATGTGTGCGCACGCACAGTTCAGCTGTGTGTGTTTTATGATCTTTTATTTGTATTTTCCCAATGGATATTTTTTTGCTGACCGTTGATCTTAATCCAATGAATCAATTTTTGACCGTTGATAATGCTTGCTTATATATATCCAAATATGGTTAAAGTTAGAGAATATCATATCATCTTCAGCCGCCTCCTTCCCTTTTTTCCTCCAGAAGCTTTGCAACTTTAGACGGTGGCACTTGTGCATTCCTAGAATTGAACATGCTAAGCTTCCAGTGACCAACTGGCTGGGTTAGCGTACCCTAACACTTGAAAAGAACACACTTACATCTGCATGAAGGAGGAGACTATTTCAATGTTATGGCAATGCATACGCATATCTAATCCCAACCTAGCGTTCATCTTTCTCGTGTCTTTTGCATAAACTGAAAATCTTGTGTGTATGCATGCTTAAAGTATTTTTCCTCCAGAATTATCACATCAAGAATTTAATTATATAGTCTAATGATGTTTGGCTGATATGAAAAATGAGGGTAAAAGATTCAAAGATTTTGAGTTCAAAACTCTTATCATAAATGCACAAATTGGATGATCAATTCTTTGTTCATGTAGATATTTTTAACTATTGCTTTTGTAAGAAAAACATAAAAAGATATTTAATATTGAAAAATTATAAGTAAACAGCCATCGATCCCCTTTTCTCTCTTTCCATTAACCAGGGGTCCATTGTCAAAAAAAAAATCCCCGAGGGTTAAGAAATAATTTTCCCTTAAAAATTTTATCTGATCTAAATAATATTATGAGGTTTTTCAGGGGTGTAGCTGCAAAAAAGTCTAAGGAGTAACGAAGACGACGAACCTGTCATCGTTCCTCTTCGTCTCCTCCTCCTTCTCTTATGGCATTGCTCTTCCAGCCAAGCGCCACAGTTCCACTTCCCAAGCTACTCTCGAGGACGCGATCCATGGCCACCACCAGCTGCTCCCCCACCATGGCCACACGGAAGTTGCCCATCTTGCTCTTCGACGTCATGGACACGCTTGTCCGCGATCCCTTCTACGAAGACGTCCCCGCTTTCTTCAAGTTCGCTTTGTTCTGATTTCCTCTTCTCCATTCTCCTTAATATCTTGTGCTCTTGCTTGATTGGATTAACTTGTGGATGGTGGATTGCTTGTTATGAATTAATTGTTGGGTGGATGACAAGGATTGCGATTATTGCGCCGTTTATTGTTGAAAGGTTTTGAATTTCTTTTATAGATGTTCTGTTTGAGGATATTGATGAATTAGATTGGGATTGTCGATATCTTCCTTCTTATTTGAATGTAATTCAATCAGCTGCGCTTCTAATTCGTTCGTTATGGAATTTTTCCAATACATACTCGTATGCACTCTAAGCATATACTACAATATCCCATAAAGTGACTACTTTTAGTGAATGAATCTCAACTTTGGTTGTAGTTTCAGAATGGGCTTTCAAAATGTTCGTTTTCTTTTGTTGGAGAATTTCCCGTATTTTCTTTACTTGTAACTACGTGCTATGAGCTTTTTACTCTACTCATTTGGTACAATTTTTGTTGCAGAATGTCATTGAAAAAACTTTTGGAAGAAAAGCACCCCACTGTATGGGTTGAATTTGAGAAAGGGCTGATCAGTGAGGTATATATAGTAATATTGGAGAGATGGATCAGAACACCAGGTTTTTAATATTTGAAGTTTAGTGATAATAACTATATCGCCTTCAGCATCTCTTAGGTGGTTTTGCTTTTATTTATTTATTGGTTAGTATGATGTCATGGGATATTATCTTTTGCTTATTGGTTCTTGCATGGTGTGCATCTGATTAATTACAATTGGAGTAACAGTAATGTGAGAAGGAAAAACAAGATAGAACGAATTGGAACTGAGTCTGTTGCAACTTTTATCTTTAGACCACAAATTCAACTTGGATTCCCGGGGTTGTCACAGAAGGAATTATTGTTCTATCTGATTACTTCATAAGTTCCATTTGAAAGTCTTGTGGATCTAAAACTAATTCCTCTGTAGAATGGATGTACTTTAGCTGCCACTTATTTGTGAAATTTTCTGACTCTTTTAATTTTTCTTTTTATACACCTCTTTTATTTTGTTAAATCTTATTGAAATTTTGATAAATTTATTTTTCCTGTTTTTCTTTTGATAGATTGAATCGTTGATATTAGAGATTAAGTGAACTAGGTTGCAAATTGACTTAACAAGCTCTCTTCCTTCTGCTTCAGATGGAGCTAGCTAAAAAATTCTTCAAAGATGAAAGACCTTTTGATTTGGAAGGTGAGAACTATTAGATCTAGCCTTGACAGCTAAGCGTCATATTACAATGTTAATCCTGTTCACCTAGAAGAAAGCAACACCATGAAATGCAAAATATTGGCTGATTTTATGATGGAACGAAATTTATATCTGTCTTGAGACTAGTGAGACCAACTAGATTTTTACGGCTGTTTTGTTCATTAATTTGTATGCTTTAATTAGAACTGTGTGTGTGTGTGTGTGTGTGTTGTATGTAGAATAGTAAGACTCATTAAGTCTTCTTCTTCTTTCAGTGTTTCCCATATTGTGAATGTGTGTTCAGTGAATGTCCTGTCGCGTGACAGTTCTTATAATCATTTGCCTTCAAGATTGATGGTCTGCACTATCTGCTGCACTAAAATACTAAATAGAAAATTTTAGGAACATTCATAGCTTCCAAGGTTACATCCTTTTTCTTTTCTTTTTTTTTTAATAAATTTTTGAATTATTATGGCTTCTCTAAACATTGAATCTATTTAAATTTACTGCTGTGTATCCAAACATTTTGATGACAACAAGCTTGATTGTTTCTGCAGGTCTGAAAGAATGCATGGTTAGGGGATATTGCTATATAGATGGCATTGAGGCATTGCTACAAAATTTGAAGCTAAACAACTACGAAATGCATGCTTTCACAAATTACCCAATCTGGTAAAAAGGTTGTGTAAATTATACTTTTGACCTTTGAGCTTAAAATAATTCAATCTTCATTTGTAACATGTCCTGTAGGTATACACTGATTGAAGAGAAACTGAAAGTTACCAAGTATCTGTCTTGGACATTCTGTTCTTGTTTAACTGGTAAAATTTCTTCACCTCGTGAATATTTGTTTCCCTCACGTCCCTCAAACTAGCACCCAGCGTGGGAACAATTTCTCATATCACAGTACTCTTTATACTTTTACCAGAGATCCAGAATAGTAAATTTATCCACTTCTGCACTTAATGAACTGTTAGAACTGAATACTAATCTATGAACGTCTGTCATCTTCTTCATGAGCAGGAAAAAGGAAGCCTGCTCCAGATTCTTATGCTGCAGTCTTGAAAAGACTTGGAGTTGATCCAGCAAATTGTGTATTCATTGATGATAGGTATTACTTTATACCCTTCTTCTCATCAGAGTATATTGCTGTGTTCAACCTTCATCCTTGTCCTTTTTCACTCAAAGAGAAAAAGAACCACCTCCCTTTTGTCTAATCAGTGATCTGACAAACGAATGTATTAATGTTTCCCTTGACATCTAGAAAATTTACAATCCTTTTCTATTATATTTGATTGATGTCTTTATCTTCCCATTTTCAGAAAAGCCTCAAGAAATCATGAGTTACCCTGTCTGTAGAGAAGAAGTGAATCCATTCATCATAAATAAACCTAAGATGTTTGTTTATTCCGTAATTAAACCCAAATGGAATTTATTATATGCTATGGACCACATTTTTTCTCTAATTTCTTTCAATTGGTTTTCTGGTCATCTCAGGGTCACAAATGTTGAGGCGGCTAAAAATGCAGGAATGGTGGGTCTCCACTTCAAAAATGCAGACACCCTAAAAGAGGATCTATGCTTGTTAGGAATTGGATTAGTCACTCAAGACAATTGTTATCCTTGAATGGTAAGACTTCTACTTATGCATGAAAGCAATCTTATTACTTGGTTAATAGTAAATAGGAAGTTAACATTAAGTTCAAGCCTGTTTGGTCACTGTGACGTTTGTGGTTCTGGGCTCACATCCAGACGTTTTTAAATAGAAACAACCCATTGAGCAAGATATACATGTGTATATTTTTAATTGTGAATGAGTCATGCCTCACTGTGTTCATATGTCATATGATAGTGATTACATTAAACTAATCCTCAATTTTAAAAGAGTGGTGATTACCTAAAATATCATTTATTAATAATCCGTCACCTCATCTATAAACTCTGATGATAGCTCAGACTCTCTTGATAAGTGATTCTTATCTATAGAGACAGATTAGAAGGCTTTCGTCTTCTTAAAAGTCTTCAAAAAAGAAAGTGGGGACATTGCTGATTGGTGCCTTTTCCTCAAAGTACAATTATATAGTTGTGTGACCTAATTACAATGTTTTTTTCTTTCAAAACTTTATTTTACTTTCTATGTACTTCTAAAGAGAAAGTACCACTGTGGTGGCTTCTGATGCTTTCAGCATTAAGCTTAGTCTAAGTAACATTTTTTATTGTCTAAATGAAATATAAAAAAGGAAAATCTAATAGTACTTAATTAGAAAAATTCAAAACCCTAATTTTTCATTTACGAAAAACAGGTGCTGCAGCTGTAAATGATTACTACTGAAGAACAAGGTACAGCATTTATATTCTGGTTCTATCTCTCTTAAGTTAACAGACCAAACTTATCAAGTTATAAGTACATGATTATTACTTCAATTTTGGAATTATTGTTTGACATAACAGGCCAACATCCTCACTGGAAATGGCAGGTATCACTTGATCAAGGTCATCCCCTTCACTATCACTTTTCATGTTGTTTCCATGTTAAGTTCAGCATGCCTCTTGTTCCACAACCCCCTGAGTCACTTGTGGTAATATTCTCCATCATATTTCTTATTAACTTACATTTCATACATTTTAACTCTTTATTTATATCTTACAATGAATGTATCATGTGCAAGGGAAAGTTTCATGAAAGCTCATTTTATTATGCATGTTATTTGTGCACTCACTGTTTTTGTGTGGACAGCATCACACTATCAGTTTTAATGGCTCATGAGGAAATGATAATTCTATTGTGCTTATAATATTCATGAATTCACATGAAAATTTTAATAAATATATAATCACATATAAAAATAAAAAATATATATATTATAATAACTTTAATGATATGATGGCAATAAATCTCACTTTTACCAGAGACTCCATTTACTTGGCCTCACATGCATCACTCACTTTCATTGTTTCTTATCAAATTTTTATATCTATAATTTCACATATTATTATTATTATTATTATTATTATTATTTTAAGTTTATTCATTTTAATGTATAGTTCATTAAAAAAACATGTAACTCTTTTTATCTTAGTATGATATACGTGATTTATCTATTTTTTAAAAAAGAAAATTTTATTAAAAGAATTGCACTGGTAACTGTAATGTTTATTCACATTAGCCTGACTCAAATGATTCATTAAACTGAATAGTTTGTTTAATGTCTATATTGAAATTTAGGAAGGATGAGACTTGAGAGGTATCAATGATCTATATAAGATTAATAATACAAGGTTTACATAAAATTTGGAGGAAACAAACTCATCTAATGCTGTTGCGTGTGGTGCATCTCTTTTGGAGGATTATGGATCATCACCTTTTTAATATCACACAATTGGCTGGACTGCTATAGAAATATCAAGGATAATGGAGGGAACAAACTCATTTAATGCTCTTTCATGTCCTATTTGGCATATAATATATATTGTATATTTGAATGGTTTGTCTAGCCTTCACTGTTGATGACTTTATGAAGTGAAACTACAACATGACTTCTTGTTTTTCCCTGGTTTACTCCCCTATTTAGTTTTTTATGTTTTTTTTTTTCTAGTGATTTACATTTTACAGCTACTTTTTTAGTTTTCATTAATTAATTGGAAAATTTTGGAGGTCTTGTTATTTGTGAAGTAACCAAAGCATTTGGAACATGTTTACTGCTATGATTTGAAAATACTTAATTTAATAAAATAAATAATGCTGTCAAAAAATAATAAAAAATAACACTGAGAAAAATAACCAAGACCAAGTAATCAAAGTATTTAAATTTTATATAATTTTTATTAAATAAACATCTAGATAACTAAAAAAAATAGGGACGTGCGCATGATATTTGATAGAACAAATGTAGAGCGACTTGTGTTTACACTCTTGTAAATATTTCTCTTTTGTGAATTTAATTCCTCCTTGATGATTGAGATATAAATAATGTAAATATTATAAAAACAGTAATAAACTCCTATTTAATTTATTTTATTATTATTAAAAAAAACAAAAAAAAAAACAGCCCTAAAGTTTAGCTTTTGTGGCGTGCTTTTGTCTGAAAAAAAAAAGAAAATAAGAAAAAAATAAATAAGACCTTCACTCCCTCCCTCTATAAATACCCCCTCAAAATTTCTCCATTTTTTGGCTCCATCAATCCACCTTCACTTCCTCTTCCCCAAAAACCCAATCCGAACTCCCTCTCCGATCGATGTACCCTTCTCCTCACCGCTCTTCCGGCCCTCCCACCGGCCTCGCCCGCTATGGCTCCGCCCCTGGCTCCCTCCTCGCCTCCATCGCCGAATCCATCATCTCCTCCTCCACTCCCTGCACCCCCACCATCTCCTCCTCCACCACCAACCCCATCGGATCCGATCCCCCGTCCCCCCTCCCCCCGCTTCTTCTCCGCCGACTCCACCGACTCCCCCTGCAAACCCTCCCCCGATCCTCACCCCTTCTCCCTTGATCCCCTCCCCGCCGCCGTCGATCCCCGCCCTAATCTCATCCGCCACAGCAGCTCCCCCGCCGGCTTCTTCTCCCATCTTATGCTCGATAATGGTCAGTCATCTTCTTCTCCCTTTCCGCCATACGTGGCTGTTTCTTATTCGTTCTCTACTGTCTTTCCTGTTTGTCACTCTATACCCGATCTAGACGAATAATTTTCCCCGCTTTTTTAGCGAATATATTTTATAATTATGCTCATCATCCTCTGCGAGTTAGTTTAATTAACCTCGACTCCAGGCGGTGCAATCGTGCACCGCACGTGGCACGTGCGGTAAGCCAATCACTGATCGCCACGTGTGGTGCTGCGTCTTTATTTTTTTTTAAAAATTAGCGTCGTGACTGGTGGAGGGAGGAGCTGCCGTTGACTGGCGGTGGGTGAAATGTCGCTTTTGCCCTTGGAGTCGATGACTGCTAGACTTACTCGTTAGTGGGTCTTATTTCGCCCCCGTCGTAGTCTTATCCTTTTGCGTCTTGTCAAGTGACAGTGATTCCGGGTTCTTATGGACATAGGAGTTTGAGGCTACGATTTCTTGCATTTTGTTTCACTGGTTGTTGTCGTATTTGGTGCTATTGGAGAAAAAAGCTTTGAAATTTGACCATTTTTATTTTTTGGTGAATTGTTTGAGAAAATATGTGGTTGAGATTAGGGAGAGAAAAAAAAAAGCAGTAGTTTTATTTGTGTTGACAGACAAATTAATACGGGCCATGTGTTTCGTCTGTCTTGTGTCAACTTTCAAATAAAACAAAAAAGAAAAGTTTATTGTTTTTTTAATTGTTACAGTTTTTTCTTTAAGAAAAAAAGGTTTTTTATTATTGTTTTTAGATTGGTTTAAATTTCATAAATAAACTAATATAAAATAGCAGGTGTAGTAGTTTATTCTGAAATAAGATTTTTTTTAATATGTTTTCAAGTGGATCATAATAACCTACTTGCCAGTGTGGGGTGAATGGCTTTTTTTGTGTTATGTTTTCTTATTCTTTCTAGTTTTCCTTTATATCAACTTTCTATCAACTTGCAATTGAAACAAAATGAAACAAAATCTCTATCCGTCTCTTTTACTTGATATTTTTAGTTGAAAAATAATATTTAATTGGTACTGGATTATGAGAAGAGAAGTGAGTATTATAGGAAAAGTAAGACAGGACAACATATGCAGATAGTGGTGGATGGAGTGGCACCTATGTCAGGGTACTTGCATATAGGCGTGATGGTGATGGGAGTGTTTTTCTACATCACGTGAGGGTGTGGTTAGGACGGGTGGCCATATAACAAGCGTGTGGTTGTTTTCGTAGGTAAGGACACCGAACACGCACGCCGACTGCAAGTGTGTGCATAAATTTACCCCGTGCCACAGGGGACCGAACAGGACGTAGTTGCGCATGTCCACTCACTGGCCAACCAGTAAGGACTCAGGACATTGTGTTTGGACCTTCTGCCTTCTCGGTGGAGCTGCTTGTTTAATTATTTAGATAGGAAAAGTTTGTTGGCTGGTTATGCTTTTGTCGTGGTGACTGACATATCTGCCAAAAAGGAATTTCTGTTTTAGAGAAAGGGTAAATTTTTTTTTTGTTACATCTCAAATTATAGATTTTTTTTTTATTTTAGATTCTAAACTTCAATTTGAATCAAAATTGTTATTTAACATTAATTCAGTTTCATTTGGTGATGAATAGAGAGATTTTCACTTATTTTTTATGATGTAGTTGCTGAAAATTTTCTATTAACATATACATGACACTTTTGTTCACTTAGCTGGTAATTTTATATTACTTGCTGACAAAAAATTTTTTGGCATCTACATTATCAGAAATAAGCTGGAATCTTTCAAATGATCACTCGTTGAAACAAAATTAAAGTTGGGTAATTCTAATTGAAGTTTAGATTCCAAAATAAAAAATGATATGGTGCACTATAAAAAAAAATTACCCTTCAGAAACATGATTTGAACTTTGAAGTGCCTGGGCTTCAGTTGCCACTTGACGGTACTTGTCAGATCTTGAAAGGAAGTCTTCTGAACCAGAAGTTTTATCATGCAAATGGATTCGCCTAATTCACACTTGTGTACTAGAAGGACGTTTCTTTTGAGACATTGAACATCCAACACTTCGAATTTACCAAGGTCTTTATAATCATGTCCGAGTATGTTCTTATATGTTGAGTTCTTATGAACGATGGCGTTAGCATACTTTGGTGGAATCTTTGTATTGCTACACTGGCGTTGCATGCAGTCTTTGAGGAAACATGTCAATACTTTCAGAAACGCATGTGATTTGGCTATTTAGTATACCTGCAGTAGAAATTTCCTGAAATCAGAATGCTTACTGAATTCATTCCATCCTTTACCGAATGCCGATTCAATGGGAAAGGGTATGGCCATATTCCATCTTTTACTGTAATTTCCCGTCTTTTGCTGGAACATCTTCCCTTGGACCCATCATGAACTTGTAGATGTTTAGTCTGTCAGAATATCTTTAACTTTTTAGGAGTGGGGAAATGATCAAAGCGTGCTGTTTTGTTTGACAGGTTATTCTGTTAACAGAGGGCTTGGAAATTACTCTCAAGTGGGTCCAGATGATGTTCGTTCAATGGCAAATAGAAGGTTGCAATCTCAGTTGAGCTTTTCAAGACAGGATTCTCTTTCACAAATCTCTGAGATCAGCATACCAGACATAGACGACAGCATTGGCAATGGCAAGATTACTGAAGATGTGGCACACTCTTACATTCAGAACTTCCCAATCGGCTCATGGGATGAGACAAATTCCATTGTGTTTTCGGCTCCAAGCAAGAGGGTCAAGGATAACAATGGGGACGCAATCCACAGTCTCGACAACCTTGAATCTCAAGTATTTTCAGTGGTTTCTAAAATTGGTTTTTAAAATCTGTGAACCTTGTTAGGAACTTTGAATTTGGAAAAGAATTTATGATAGGAATATATATATACAAGAGCGATTACCCTCACAACCAAGTATAACCACTGGGGCTTCAGATGTGAGTTTTCTTTTTAATGGCCACAGCAAAACTTTAGTTAATTTTTCACCACTGATCATTAGCCTAGATGTTTGGTGATTCATGTTGTACAATAGCTGAATTGTTTTTGCTCTTTTTTTCGGGCTGTTTATTTATTCTCCTATTGCTGGTTAGCTTTATGATTAAATACATGGATTGCTATTCATTTGTTTCCTTCTCCTACCTAGTTTAATGGGATGACCAATATCATGTATCTAATTCATTATTTTTCCTTTTCAGTTTAGCCTGCCAAAAACATCACTCGAGATGGCCAGCGTGGAGAAGCTCCTCCAAGGCCAGCAAGATTTCTTCCCTTTCAAGATCAGAGCCAAGCGTGGATGCGCAACACATCCTAGAAGCATAGCCGAGAGGGTAAATTTTCCAGGATCTGAAAGTATTATAGTGCTCCACACACAAAGTATTACAGTGCTCCACATACGCTAGCATCAATTTAATTTTTTGTCAAGCAGGTGGAAACAATTGAGAATCTAGAACGTGTCATTGCCTATATTATGCACAATATCATTTAGAAAAATGAGTTAGGGACTTAAATCAATAATTATGACTTTTCCAGCTTTCTTTGGGATTTTCTTCACACTTCCTTCTGATTGTCTTCAATTTCAGGAGAGGAGAACAAGAATCAGTGAAAAGCTGAGAAAGCTGCAAGAACTTGTTCCTAATATGGACAAGGTATGTTTTTCCATGTGTAAGGGTCGCTTGTGCAATTCTATATAAATTGTCAAAAGATAAGGTCTAGCTCTGTATTTTAGCATAACACTTTACTAAATCTTTTCCTCGAAAGACTAGCATGATAAAAGTAATGAGATGAATAATGATTTATAATCTGCTTGCCGATTCTTACAGCAAACAAATACGTCAGATATGCTAGATTTGGCTGTTCAACACATCAAGACACTGCAGGGCCAAGTTCAGGTGTGTTTGAATCTGTGCTCAACTTATGGAAAACAACTAGCATCCCTTGTTCTTTCTAATGCCTCTCATTACAAGATTATTCTGTTTGCCAGGAATTTAGATTTCTTTTATCTGTTTGTATCCTTATGCCATCAAATTTACTGTTCTTACATGATTCTCTTGGTTTTCATGTTATTCACATTGCTGCACAGCAATATTAGTGGTAATGGAAGACTATCTTGTGTTTAGGGCAAAGGAACTATTCTTTGAATTAACAGATGAATGTGAACCAGGCCACCAATTTGGTTCTCAAGTTGTTCGTATTGTAACTGCATTGTTTTCTCTTCTATTTCCTGATGTCTCTCATATTTCACTGATTCATTTTGATTCTCGTAATTGAGATGAACTTTTTTTTTTGTCACTAATTTGAACAATTTATATTTGATACTGTGAAAATTTTTGAACAAATCACTATGTTGTATCACTTGATTTGATGATCAACATCTGCATTCGGGTCTTGTTTCACAGAAACTCAACGAAGAACGAGCAAACTGCACTTGTGCAAGCAAGCAAGAAATGGCGTGATGTAGAAGAAGATCATGTTCAATATGTGTACAAGGATATGTTCTAAGTTCTAATTTGTGTAATTTGGAGATGAGATTTTTCTAGATTTCTTTTTTTTTTTTTTTTTTTTTGGTTGTTTTAGTTTGATGCAGGATAAGTGGCTGTAGAAGAGGCAGGCTTATTGACTCCGTCTCATTGTATCATTCAGGTAATAAAAAGCACCATTGATTATGTATACTTCGGAGTTTTTCCTATGGGAATTTGAGTATGTTAAGGCGGCCTAGGGAATGTTTTTTTTGGTTGTCTTTTTTTTGTTTTTGGGTGCGTGTATTATATATTTTTTAATTTGCATGGATATATGTAGAAATATGAAATTGTTGGCATATAACAATAGACTGATGCTATTCAAACAAGGGTTAAAGCTGCTTTTGGTTTGAATATTTCAACCAATGTTCATCCTCCTTTATGTATTTACAAATAATAATAATAATAATATATTTATTTTATTTTATTTTATTCATTTTCATCATTGAGAGTTATTTGGATACACTAGAATTTCACTGTGTTTGTTTTTAAATGCTCCACATATTCCTTTTTAAATACTCCTATAACACATTGGTTGCATTAAAACTTCACTATAAATATGAGCATTGATTTTGTTTTCCTTTGGATGTGTACTTTAATCATGTTAGAGACCATTTTCAAATATTTTTTAAAAAATAAAATTGGGAAAAATTACGTGACCTTTGCCTCCTATTATACACATATATAAACTTCGGATAGAGAAGAAAAAGGACAATTAAAAGGAATAATAAATATCTTCTTTGCAAAAAAAAAAAAAAAAAAGGAAAGATTTTTGCTTGATAATTGAGAGTATATATGTAATATTCATTCATAATCCTAAAAAAAACGAAACTAATGAAAATAAAAAATAAAAATAAGAGCCATAATCATTAAAAAGAAAGAACCTCTTCATCATCGCTCTCTTCATCGTTCTCAATCAACAATGCAAATGCCCTGATCTCTCATCATGTGCCACCAATCCGATCAAGCGTCTCAGACACCGCCTTCATTCGAGGCCGTGCCTCGGGATCCGAATCCGTACACGATATCGCCACGTGGAAAACCCCAAGCACCTCCTTCTTCGCCTGCACCTCTCGGACCAACACCGGATCCAGAAGCTCCGACAAAGGCTTCGCCTCATCGAAGCATCTCCTCACCCATCTAACAAGCTCCGGCACGCCATCACTCCCCGCCGACGAAGTCGACGGCGTCGCCGGGGACGAGAACTCCGGCGGCTTCCCGGTGAGCATCTCGAAGAGGATGAGGCCGAAGGAGTAGACATCGGACTTCTGGGAGGGGCGCTCGGTAGGGGATCTGGATTCCGGCGCGCGGTAAGGGTTGGGGCGGTCCAGAGGGCCGGATTTGGAGATGGGGAGAGCGGCGCCAATGAAACCGCCGGCAGCGCCGCCGGAAGAGGACGAGGGCGCTTCGTTGCCGGCGATGGAGATGAGGCGGATGAGGCCAAAGTCGGAGATGTAGGGGTTGTAGTCGGCGTCGAGGAGGATGTTGGATGGTTTGATGTCGCCGTGGACGAACTTGCGTGGATTGCACTCGTGGAGATGAGATAGCCCTCGAGCTGCTCCTTTTATTACCTTCAGCCTTGCGTTCCATGTTAGACCTGCTTGCCCTCCCCGTCCTGCAATTATTATTATTATTATTATTATTATTATTATTATTATTATTATTTTTATTATTATTATTATTTTTATTTTTATTTTTATTTTTATTTTAAAAAAAATGAATTATGTGGAAATATTTCTTTTTATTTATTTTGAGTTTTTAATGAAAACAAATTTTCTCTTGACGTAATAGTACTTAGGACTGTATTTGTGGTTATGAGGATTGATGTGGTTTATTTGTTTTATAGTTTTTTTTTCATTTGAAATAAATTCATACAACCAAATCCCAAAGTCCAATTTATAACCCAATCAAATACCATCGAGAGGATTTTTTATACCTAATTTCTCCTTTTTGTAAAATGATTATATATTGTGGTCATTTCCTAATTTAAAAGAATACACCTAGCAATATAAATGCTAGGATTACCTAAAAGTCAAAAAAGCAAAGATCTTATCATCCATTATATCAACCATGCATAAATATTAAATACCAGCCAACTTAATGAGGCAATGTGACCAAGCCTGAAACTAGTCATTAGTTTATTCATGGCACTGAAACTAAAAAGCACCCATGAACCTAATTGTCTCGTGGGCAAATAATGAACAAAAATGGGAAGGTTGGTAGCCCACAATGGGCATTCATCAGTCCTTAAGACAAGAAAAAAGGATTCCTTATGGCTCAAATGGCCCTTTCCACCACCTCACTTGTTTCTTTTCAAAATATATATCTATAAAGAAAAGCTGCTCAACAACCTCTCATGGTTCAAACTTTGATACCACTAAACTTGCAACTTCTTTGGCCTACTCAAAGGGCCACCACCTTTGACAACAAAGCCTGCACTCCATGACTCCCACAAGGAGTCCATTGATTGTCCCAATCAAAAGAAAAAGACAACCTTTCTGTATATTTAAATGTAACTGCACTACCAACTTATCTTTCCTTTCTTACCCTCTTGAACTCAGTAGGACTGTAGGACTGTAGGACGGACTAAGGACTCAGATAACTTGAGATTAACTTATTCTCTAAATTAACACTATCTGAATTATGCTAAGCTACGTGACTGTAATTAAGTACAACAGAATCAGAAGCATCTTGTGAAGTATTTTTATTTAAATTCAAGCATTTCTATTTAAATATGTGATCCCAAATGATTTAATTCATGCAATTTAATTAACGTTTTTATTTTTAATAAATGTTAAGTTTAATCTATGTACTTGATTTTTTTTTCAATTTTCTTTAAAAATTATTAACAGGCAAGTGGTCCATTCCCAAAGGAAGGCCTAACTATCGCCATCAAGATATAATAAAAAATATATAAAAAATTGTATTCAAGTTATAAAAAAGATAAGAATGGACGATTATCAACTTTATCAGTTGTTTATTTGCTAATTTTTTTTTTTTTTAAAAAAAAGGGCCAAAACAAAAGCTGCATTTTTTCTCCCCAAACTACAAAACCACCCAAAAAGAAAATTAAGGAGAGTAGGTGCATGTGAGCATTTCTACTCTCTATTTCAGATTTTGTTTTTTAACATTACAATCAAAACTAGTAATTTTCATTTTATCTTTTGTTTTTAGTGATTAGAGTGTATCGGTATTCCGATTGGAAGAAATGAATAAATAGAAGAAAAGAGAGAAATGGAGGGAAATAAGGGACCTGAGCAATAGTACTAACCTCGAAGAGCGGTGGCCAAATTCCCATTAGAGATGAAATCAGTGATGAGAAGCTTCTCATCCTGCGCCCAATAGTACGCTCTGAGTCGCACTATGTTCGGGTGCTTCACTCTTCCAATAGCCTGCGCCTCCGCCGCGAACTCCTTGTATCTCTGCGCCCCACCCTCCCCCAACCTCCTCACCGCCACCGGAATGCCGTTTCCCAACACCACCTTGTAAACAATTCCCAACCCGCTCTTCCCCAGCACGTACGCTGACGCCCTCAACAGCTCATCCAATTCGAATGCGAACCCTTTGTCTATGGCTACCAGTTCCCCTTCTCCGCCGCCTCCTCCATCACCATTATCCGATTCCCCTTCATCTGAACCAATCCCAGCCCGCCAGCACCCACAGATCGCACTGTTGCCTTCCCCACCTAGCTTGCTCCTGCCGGTACAGCTGCAACCGTTACCCTGGTCCTTCACCCTCCAGTACACGTAGACAGCGATCAGCCCGATTAGGGCTACGCCGACTGCGTCGGCGACAGAGATCAAGATGATCAGACTCGGCCGGAGGCCGTGTTTCTCCGGTGTGGTACCCGTTGTCGAAGATGGAATCTGCCGGCCAGGCGGCGCTGGGACCACGTTGTTCTGACAGGGGTTTTGAAGCGGGAATCCGCAGAGGAGTGGGTTGTTGAGGAAGGCGGTGGGACCTTGGTTGGAAAGAGATCCAGTCTGCGGGATCTCGCCGGAGAGGTTGTTGAACCGGAGGTCGAGGCTGACGTCCGGCGGGAGGCGGCCGAGAGAGGTCGGGATCTCCCCGGAGAAGTGGTTGTGGGAGAGGTTGAGTGTTCCGACCAGGGATCCGAGTTCACCGAGGTCCGTCGGGATCGATCCGTTGAACTGATTAGAAGAGAGGTCAAGCTGAGAGAGACTCTCCATCTCCGGCCAGATCCCGGCGGGGATCTCACCGTAGATACTGTTTCGAGCGAGTAACAACCGCTGGAGCTGCCGGCAGTGACGGAGATCAAGAGGGATCGTGCCGGAGATGGAATTCTTAGATAGATCGAGGTTTTGGAGCCGGGGGAGATCACAGAGAGAAGGAGGGATGGAGCCGGAGAGGTTGTTATCATATAAGAAGAGCGAATGAAGGGAAGTAGCATTGAAGAGCTCAGACGGAATGTGACCTGAGAGGCGATTGCCGTGGAGATTAAGGCGGCGGAGATAAAGTAGAGAGCCAAGCTCCGACGGGATATAGCCGGAGAGGTTCTTGCCGGAGACGGCGACGCCAACGACACGAGGATTTCCACTGATGTTAGCGCACGAAACTCCCGGCCAGCGGCAAGGATCCTCATCATCCTCGTTCCACGGAGCCAAGGCATTGGCTGGATCGGAGCTCACCGCCGCTTTGAACGTCAGCAACGTGAGCCCATCCGGCGTGAGCGCCATGGAGGCCCGCTTCGTCCCACTGCTCCCGAACCCTATAATCATCAAAGCCCAAACGAAGGCATAGAACTCCATTGATGGACCTTCTCTCTCTCCCGGGAGAGACAGAAGACAAAGGGCACGTTATATAAGAGAGAGAATGTGCGGAGTTTGGTGGCGGAGGATCATCGCAACTTATCCAGCACCCATAGTAAGACAAGGTCGGTTCAAGCCTCGGAGGAGAGAGAATTTGTCCTTATCGGTGGGTGCAGGATAAGGTAAAAGGAGGTTTTGCTAGTTCATCAGTTGGTGGGGTTTTGATTGCCGGTGGGGCCCGGGCTCCCGCCAAAATAAGGCGTCGAAGGTACGTGAGTAGAGAGAAAGCAAAGTGAGAAGAGAAAATGGAAAATGTAAAATGGAAAACGAAAAATGGATTAGATGCTTGAATTATAAGAAAGGATGGGGAAATGAATAACATTGGGGAAGTGAGATTAGGTGAGTGGAAGTGGAAGTGGAAGTGGGAGTGATTTGAGAGGTGAATAATTTTGTTGGATTGATGAGAAAACACTTTGCTTGTTAGTTGATTTATCCAATCAAATGGTTTTTGAAATAATGGACGGCATGAGTGATCTAGTGGATATTGTATGTAAGAGCATAGTTTTCTTTTGTTTTCTCTTTTTGTTTCCTTTTCATTCATAGAAGAGAAGTTTTTTGGTTGGTATTATTGTCATAAAAGAGACTCTATCAATTTTGTTTCTTTAAAATACATTTTGTCCTAATAATTTATTTTGGAAAAATTAAATATAATTTAGCAAATATTATTTTTGATCGCATAAAATTTGTATAATTTAAGAAAATATATATGATGCATTGAATCGTAAAAACAAAAATTTATTTTGGTGATAAATCAATCATATAATCAAAGGGAAGAAAATGCTAATTGCAAATAAAAAATAAATTACGAGGTTCAACAATATATACTTTAGTCCTCAGGAGCAACTTTTGTACATGAACAGTAAACAACACATCCTAATATAACTTACAAATTACAAACCGCTTATATTATTGTAATTCTAGTTTTAATGAATTATTATTATTTTTATTAAATATATTTGTTTACCTTTTGAACTATAACTAAATGTTTAATTATAAATTATAAAATTAACATTTGTATCTATATTTGATTTCCATATTTACATTAGAATTTTATAAAATATATTCTTTAATATTTCCCCCTTTTTTTCTTAATTTTGAATAACTGCATGCAAAACACAATTCAAAATATATATATAAAAAAAAAAGGCATAAAAACACATTCATAATGGAGATTTCCTGTTGAAACAGCAGCTTTATAAATTTATTTTTGTAATAAAAAATTGATGGCTGTTTGAAAGCGTGCATTATTATTAATATTATTAGCATCATCATGTGATGTATTATACCACTTCTCATGCAAGAGAGAAAACTTAGAGAGAAAGACACGCCATTATTTTTCAATAAATAAAAAAAAATAAAAAAATAAAAAATGACCATTATTATGATCATCTCCTCAAGTATTATTATTGCAATATAAATATATATATATATATATATTTTACAATGAATGTATCGGTGGAGTTCGTTGGAGGACAATGATTGATAAATCACTCTCACAATCCCTGTGTTTGAAGGACCATACCTTACTTGCCCCTAAACATTTATAGTGCTATTAATTCCCAACATATATATGGTTATAAAGTTATAAATAATAAATGTCCAATATATATATGTTTGGATAAGCCAAAAGAGACTTTATATATATATATATATATATATATATATATATATATATATATGAGTTTAGATTCGAATTCATTTTTCTCGATAAAGACACAAACACCTCATATGTAAAATTTGATGTCAATAAATTAAGTAGTATTTGATTATTTTTAATTTTATTAAACAACTGGGTTTAAAACTCTTATTTTTTATTTTAATAAATTGAATTACGTGTTTTCATCTCATTATTATCGTCAAATCTCATGCATTATAAAAATAATTCAGAAAATTCAGTTTTGTTCTTATATACAAATATTCAAACTCAAAACCATTTATTTGAACAAGCACCACTATCACTTAAACTAATCCCGTTAGTTAATTAAGTCGTGTACAAAAGAGTTATTTTTAATTGATATTAATATAAATAAAATATTTTTAGATTTTATTTAAACAAATCCAATTAACCATACATGTTTTTAAATTCTAAACTATTTTGTACACACCTACTATACCAACTTCACAGTAGGCAAACTATTCAGTAACCTATCCCACATGTATATATATATATATATATATATATATATAATATATATAGCAAAAGATGAACTCTTGCTTTCAAAGCAAAGAGAATTAGGATGCATGTAATCATTTTCACCCACTCTCTTTTCCAACAGATACTTTTATTGTTAGTGTTCTACATTGTGGGCTATTAAACTTAATGGCCTGCTTCTGATCATCATCATCATCATCATCATCATCATCATCATCAAACAGACTTTAATCTAGAGTTATTATAAATATACTATTAATTAAATTCATAACCTTTCCCTCTAATTTTCCAGCAAAAATACAACATATATTTGATAAATAGGTTCCAAAATAACCTCCATCAAAGGAAAATTAGAAATGTGCATAGATTTAGAATAAATCCAAAAAAGCATATATACTTTCATTTTTTATGTGAGAATTTATAAATATTAATATAAAAAAAATTATATTTTATAAATATGTGATTATAAATAGATAATATTATTTGAAAAATAGATGACAAATTTAAACAAAATGAAGGATGCGCGTAGACGTAGAACAAATTTAATAAATATATGTATTCTCAATTTGGGAAAAGAATTTAATTTTTAATAAAAAATAATATTTATATTTTATAAAATACGCGCTTTAGAATAGACAATTTTTTAATTTTATAAAATATGTAATATTGAATTTACAAAAAAAAATTATTATTATTTTTTAACAAATAACTGAGGAGTGCCTTCTATTTAAAAAAACAAAGGAGGTGCTTAACAAATATTTGTGCTTTATTTTTTGAGGAAAAATGCAATTCTTAAGGGAGAAAAATATTTATATTTTATAAAATACACAGTCAAAAAATAAAAAATAAGAAAAATATTTATATTTTATAAAATATGCAATTTCGAATAAAAAAAGAATAATTATTTTGAAAAATAAAGAATGTAAACAGATGCGAAACAAACTTAACAAATATATATACTTTTATTTTATAAAAAAAATATAATAATTTTTACGAGAAAAATAGAATAAGTTTTAAGAAAAAATATTCATATTTTATCAAACGTGTATTTTTGAAAAGGCAAAAAAAAAACAAAGGGTCAACGCCCACCGTGGGGCTCGAACCCACGACCACAAGGTTAAGAGCCTTGCGCTCTACCAACTGAGCTAGACGGGCTTGCTGACCGTGTTTTAATAAAGTTCATTTTATTGCATTTTGTTAGGATGGACGGTAAAACGAACACCAGGTACCATACTGGAAACCAACCAGCAGTGTGCTCACCCAGCTCTCGGCGGCGGTTGCGGGCGTTGAATCGGAGATCCGATTACCCGTCTTCTTCGACCCGGATCCGATACGACGGATGGGCGGTAACCTCACCTCCACTGTCTTCTCGCTCGAAAGCCTTTCCCAATGGCGAACTCTTCTCTCCTTGGTTTTATAGGGTTTCTCTTTCTCTTCGTTGTAGGTCGAGCCAGAACCCAGAAGAACAAGGCCGATTCTGCCGATCGTAGCTTGTGGCTCGCCTCTAATCCCAGTAAGCGCTGGGCTGAGGCCTTCTTCCTTCTCTACACTCCGTTTTGGCTCACTCTCTGCCTCGGCATTGTGGTCCCCTTCAAGCTCTACGAGGTCTTCTCATGGTTCTCACTTTCTCTGCTTGTTTTCAATGAAATTCTTCTTGTCTTTGATGCGGAAAATGAGTTCTTTGACTTTATTTTAATGTCTGGATTTTGCTTTCCCAACGCTTGAATGATGATGAATGGAAGTTTCCATTTAAATAAGCATATAATTAATGTGGGTTGATGGCCTGGCAGTCAAGAATTTGAACTTGCTTTTGGTTTGATCTATTTAAGCAATGCCAATGTCTTTTTCTTATACTTTCTTTTAAGCAGGTGTTCTAAGTACTTGTTGCTCCTGACATTGCCACCATACCTTTCTTGGTTGGGGATTTAATCTAGCTTCACAGTCTGAGAAAATGTTCTGCATTTATTGAACAGGATGGGCATTGCCTGACCGATTGCTTTTTCAGTCCATCACAGACCTTGAGTTTGTTTTCCTTCCGGATAATGTAGAAACATGTAGTTTGATATTTGGTTATTTTTCTTCAAGTAATTAATCTCTGTTTGTATTTTCCGGTTGTCTTAAAAATTGTCCTATGTGAATTCCTAGCTAGTGTTTCCATTGTATTAATAAACTGATCTGGTTGCAGAGTTTCACTGAACTGGAGTATTTACTTGTTGGATTAGTTTCGGCGGTTCCTTCATTCTTGATACCCTTTGTACTCGTGGGAAAGGTGAATATTTTGTTTCATCTTTCAGGTTGTCTTAATTACTATACTTCTATGCTCATAATCATGACTGGTTTGATTGTTTGCCAAATGTTCTCTGTATTTTGCTTGTTCAGAGCTTTGACTTGTTGACTATATGTCACAGGCAGATAAAGGCAGACCCTTGAAGGACCGTTACTGGTTAAAGGTATTTTTCTTTTAGATTCATCTGAGCTGCTTGTCACTCCCTGATTTCATATCATTTGGATGCTATCTTTTCTTTTTGAGTGCTTTTTGAGTTAAACTCTGTTCAGGCTCATGCCGTAATGTACTTCTTTCTGATGGCAGGCACATCTTTGGATCATAATTTTCAGTTATGTAGGGAATTACTTTTGGACCCACTATTTCTTTACAGTGCTGGGTGCATCATATACTTTTCCATCATGGAAAATGAACAATGTAAGGACTAGCGATAATGTTGTTGAGTAGGTTCAAGTTGGCTGTTAATTTGGAATTATTAGTGTTTTATATTTGTTAACAATTGGCGGATTTCGAACTGAATGATATATTTTCTTCACAAACAGTGTTGTTTTTTCCTGTATTATTTGGCTCCTGATCCTGCTCTATTGATCATGGGCCCCTTTTACTATGGACTCATCAAACAGTGTTGTTTTATATTTTCAATATGTCCAGCAGCTCCTTTATTCTTTACTTTTGTTATTGTATTGATAATGTAATTGCCAGTATGGCTTCTTAACATTGACAAGAAGACCAGATGCTCTGCACCCTTATTGTTAATATATGGTAGCATGTAATACCATTATATACTTTGCCTGTCTTTTAGCTCTTAATATTTTTTGTTTCGTTAATATATATTTTTGTATATGTTGTTAAATATTAGAAATTAATAACAATTTAGCCTATCTATTAGCTTATTTGTTATAATATTTCTTAAATATTGGGATTATATTTGATTTTCCATTCATATATATTTTCATGAAGTTTACTACACGACTGTCAAACATGTGTGTTTTGCTTTGTTACTCATAAGTGATGTGCTATAATATTTCATGTGTAACTTCGTACAATCCACTTCTAATATAATGTACTTTTATAACTCTACTTATCATTATGTATTAACTGAGATCTTAAATGAAGCAAAGGTTTGGAACCCTTCCTACTTTCTTCCCCATTTTATTTGGATCTTTTGTTGTCTGTTGAAATGGCACTTTTGGTTAGCTATGGAGAGAATGGTAATGTGTAAGTCAATTATTTTTTTAGCTATCAGGAAGTAAGTGGCAAATTGTGAAGGAATTGATCAGGTATGATGGGCACTTTGAGAAATTGTGGAGGCATTTGATTTTGAAAGATGAGAGTTGGAGATGATATCTTTATGTGGTACTTGTACCTTGATGCAACCAGTTTAAATAATAGAAATTATATAGGTGCCAAAGAATGTTTCTTTTAATTGCATACATAGTAAATAGTGGATGTTGGAGTCCTTTATCTGCTATTGCCGACCGAAGACTGTCTTTATTCAAACCATTTTGTTGCAGGTGCCACATACAACATTTCTTCTCGCCCATACTTGTTTTCTGTTTTACCATGTCGTATCAAATATGACACTTCGACGGCTGCGACATTCAATTGCTGACTTACCACATTCAATTCGTCTGGTTACTGAAGCTGCTTGGATTTTGGCCTTCTCTTACTTCATAGCATACTTGGAAACTATAGCCATTTCAAATGTAAGTGGTTGTTAAGTCAGCACGCTTAATTTTTGATCATTTTTATCTTATTTTGATGTCGAGTTCCACTATGCCGAGGATTAACAGGTAGAGTGTTGAATTTGCACTCGTGATTTAAAAATAATTGCATTCATCATTTTGTGTGTGTGTGAGTTACCTTCATTTACTATGTTGTCATGTATTCTATACCTTTAGTATGTGCTGGCATACACACTTTGTGTATGCTATGCCTATTCAAGGCTTACTCAAATACTTGTCCTTAGAGAAGCAAATACTGCTTTAATGAAAGTAAGCAGTTAACATAACACTTTGGATGTTTGAGTTTGGAAGGATAGCACACTGCAGTCACTGCTTTATCAGTTTATCACTTTCTTGCAAACTAATGCCTATTAGCCGAAGTTTGTTACTGGACGGAGCTCCTTTTTCTATACTCATGTGATATTGTTTTTCTCTAAACATCCTTTTGCTAGGTGCCGTTAAAATCATCCATTTAGATTTTAACCATGTGGTCATGACTCCTGTGTGCTTCATCACTTGCATTATAGTTGGATTATGTGTCATCTGTTATATTGACATCCTAATCCATAGATTCCGGTCACCTCATCACTTGCTCTAATCAGTGAGTAATAGCTCAAGATTAACTAATAGTGGATTTTCTTCTTGCAGTTTCCTTATTATGATTTTGTTGATCGGGCATCGATGTACAAAGTCGGATGCCTCTTCTATGCAATATACTTCATTGTGAGCTTTCCCATGTTTTTAAGGTAAGAAACTGATCAAACTAAACCATTGTAGAGAAAACCACCTTTGTTTGTTCATCACATTATATCAAATTAAAATCCTCTTCAACTTTTGCATGTGTATACATCATCAAAGGAACAAACCATTTTATCAATCAATCACTACTTGTGTTCTAATGCTCACTCATATGTTGTTCGATTACTAGGGTTGATGAGAAAGTTAGTGCACCATGGGACTTTGGGAGAGTGGCTGTTGATGCCTTAGGTGCTGCCATGCTTGTCACCATCATCCTTGATTTGTGGCGTATATTTCTCGGACCCATAGTTCCTGTCCAAGAATCAAAAGAGTGTACACAACCAGGGCTTGCATGGTTTCACTTGCCTGAGAGCTCGGTGCGGCACGGTAGCACATGAAGGCACGCCATACCTCAGAGACCAAAAAGAATAAACTCTTTATCATAGTATAAGCTGCTCAGTCATTGGAGTTCTTGAAGTCTTTGTGTTCACTTAGTTCAAACTAAAAAACTGGCAATGCTTGCTTTCTTCCGGTTCTAGTTTCAATTGAAAGAAGGTTGAACTTCTAAAAGTCAGAGTATCATCTCGCCCTTCTGATTAATTAGTTGTTAGTGTTTCATGTTATTTTTGCATTATCTGTTCTGCTTTTATTATTTAGCATGATGAAAGGATCAGGACTTGATGAGATTATTTGCATGATATAGCCACTGGTGCTCACCTAATTCTCTTGTTACATGGTTTAAATCATGTGTTTCCTTTCAGGATATTGGATTTTACTTATACCAATTTATTTCATTGTTTTTTTTTGTTGGAATAACTTCTGGTCTATGAAGGTTAACTGTTTTTTCTTTCAAAAAAATAAAAAATATAATCAAATGGCTCTAACGGATGTTTTATTATATTACATTCCTTGGATGAGGTGACCAAAAAAAGCCTTACTTTTTGGTCGTAAAATGGAGATTAGAAAATGGTAAGTTTTTAATATATAAAATGTCAGCTTTCAGTAAGTATATTAATCAATTTTAATCATTATACTATTCTATAGTTTGATATTTATAATATTTCATCAATCCATTTAATATTTATATATTAAATTATTTTTTATAATAATTATACTATAAAATGTGACTCATAAGCAACTCATTAAATTTCTACTTATTAAAAATTAATCATATTATTTAAATTAAAAAAAAATTAAAAAAAATATGTGCTCCACTGGTTGAGCGCTCAATGACAACTCAAGCGGAGTTACAGCAACTATTAAAGTTGCTTATGTTGGGTTAGCACATCACATGAAAAAAAAAAAAATGTAATAGTAAATAATGTTAGATAAAAGATAAAAAAACTATAAAAAATACAATTACATGAAATTATTTGAGAATGTATACACATATATATACACACGCGCACTTTGAAAGTGGAAGTGAGAATGTATACATGTTATATATAAATATTCAACGAGACAATTAATACAAAGATATCCACTAGACACTCGGCAGACGAAGTTTTATTTAAAAAAAAAAATTAAACATATCGTGGTACTAAGGTTAAGAAGTGAAAAAAGGATAAATAAAAACTATTAATTTAAAACACAAAATAACTAGATAAGTAGAGGAACTTTTCGGTTGTATTTGGTATTTTACTATGGAAATGTTGTGATGGAATTTAATTAATGAAGAGTGGTTGATAAGAAAGTAATTCTTAAGAAAATAACATTCCTTGATATATGTTGGAAAATTTGATTAAATTGATGGGAAAATAATATTTCTGTATATGGTATTAGAATATTTTTAGAATTTTTGGCATAATGACATAAATACCCTTGTGTTAATATATTTTATCAACAACTTGTTAATTATTTTTAAGTTAAGGTAATAATAATAAAATGTTTTCGAATGTATAAAATATTTTTTAAAAATTAATTAAATAAAAAATATTTTTAAATTTAATAAAATAATTTATTAACTTAATCAATTGTTTTAGTTGGTGAAACAGTGGTGATGAAGATATCGAGAGAAGCGATGGAGGTGTCATCGGGTTTTCTAGATAAGCGATGGAGATCCAGGTGATAAAAGCATTTGTTTTTAAAAAAACTTTAGAGAGTGAAAAAATAATTTTAGAAAAAGATTAAGATATTTTTGTTAAAAAAATAAGCTCACTTTTCTATCCCATTAGAATCCAACTTTCTTATTATGTACTGAGGGAATCACATTTCCTCATTTTGATGGAATTATTCTCTTATGTCAATGTTACTTTCTAACAAAAAATCTCTACCAAACATAGTAAAAATATTTTTTGTGTTATTTTCTCAGGAAAGTTGAGTAGTTTTCTCTGTACCAAAAGTAACCTTAACCTTCTTGGATAATGATAATTTATTTAAAAAAAAATAGTTGAGAGAAAAAGAAAGTTACAAAAAAAGACCTATATAAACGCAAAGATCAAAGCCGTGTACGACAAATTCGTTTCCAAGATTCGAAGCTCTGTTCATGGCCGCGATCTCCCGCGCCGGGCCACGGGTCCTAGAGCGGTGGCCTTCCGCCGGATCACCGCAACGGTACGACAGCGATTCGACGGAGGTGCCGGCGATGGGCTACGTGCGGGAGTGGGAAGAGGAACCGCAATCGGTGGTGACGGAGTGCGAAATTGAGCCGCGTGGGTTGAGGCTGGTGTTCATTGGAAGCCCTGCGACGGAGAGGAAACTCTACGCTTTGCGCTTGGCTGAGCTTCTCGATGTTCCCTGTATCTCCATGGCCTCTCTCATCTGCGATGATCACTGTCCCAAGGTCCTCCTTCTCTCCCTCTCTCTCTCCCAGGGAGAGTTTTGGGGTTGTTTTGGCCACTTCTTGTTGAAATTGTTATTAGGGTTTCATTGGCTTGGAGTTGTTGATTTCTTCTATGTAGTTATTTTTGCTTGGATTTTATAATAATTTGCAACGATTTCTTGCTTGATTTGATCCTTATTATTGTGTTTGATTTGATTCAGATAGTCAATGCGGCGATAATATCTGAGTTGCTGTTGAAGAGGCTTGAGGAAGGATATCTCAGAGGTGAAACTGGTTTCATTCTTGATGGAATCCCAAGAACAGGGAGGCAAGCTGTAAGTTTCGTTTCATTGATATTCAAGAAGCATGACTTGAATTTTAGTATTACTTTAATAGCTCGTTTCTGATATTCTTCTTATTTTGTTGATTAACAATCTGAATATTGTTGTTTAAAGTTCAATTTTATCACGAGAATTATCACCAGAAATCCTTGATGATGCGGCTCATGGTATTGATATGGTAGTCAATTTCAAGTTCTTTGTTTGAATTTTTAAGTATTTTTAGTGTTAACTTTGTGGCATTTTTTTTGTGTCATTAATGAGGGTAAAAATTGGTGTTTAAAGTTTAATTTGATCACATGCATGAATTTCTTGATCAGGCTCAAGATATTGTTCTGATAGTCAATATCATGTCCCTTCCTTGAGTATCAAGTTTGGTAGCTTTTTTTTTTTTTAAAATATATTTGTCATCTCTTATGGGTTAATGGGGATAAATATTGACTTTCAAAGTTAAAGTTCTATTTTATGAGATCCTTGTTGAGATTGTAGGTGGCGATCTGGCTGTCAATTTCAATTGCATTCCTTGCGTGTTAGTATTAATTTCATATATATCTATAGATATCAAAGTTAAAATTGGTGTCTAAAAGTAAAAGTTTATATAGGAAATCTTTGGTCAGACTCAAGGTATTGATCTGGTAGTGATTTGAAGTATATTCGTTGAGTTTTATTATGCACTTTGGTAGCATGTTCTTTGATATGTTTGTGGTCAAATTATGGATTATCATTGGAAATCTATGAAGGTATTGCCTTGGTTGTTAGGTTCAAGTGCATTGCTTGAGTTTTACTATGGTAGCATGTTCTTTAATATGTGTGTTGCCATTCAATGGTCTTTATGAGTCTGCAAATTGATGTTAAATTTGATTGCAGAAAACCCTTGATCAAGCTCAAGGTATTGATCTGGTTGTGAATTTCAAGTGCAAGAATGACACCAGTTTGGAGTCTGCCTCTAATCATGCTCAGAGACACAAACAAAATACTGTAAGCTGGAATCTGTTATTTTCTGATTTTTTTTTATAGAATATTTTTTGCACTAATTCAGCTGCTAATTCAGGTTATTCCAATTTTTGTTCAACTTATTCAGTTAATTTTGGTTACTCGTGACTGCTTGGTTTAAGATAATGTATTGGTGTCCCTAATTAATGTACTTGCTTTTAGTTTTTATTTGCAGTAAGTTAAGACAGACTTCCATTCAACTCATGCGTCTGGCTTGTCTCTTTTGTTCACTTCTCAAATCGTATCACAGTCATGAATAGTTATTAATGCATATCGGGGGATGATAAGGGGAAAAGAAAACAAAGAAAATTAATTCTAGTGAAGGAGCAACATTTGGAAAAATTGAATGTGATCTGAATTTTGAAGGCCTTTCCAAGTCATAAATGGTGCTCATGTAACATGCTACTTGCTGTATGAGAAACTTAAATCAAATTGCACTCAAATTAGAGAGAACTACATTTCATAATGCACTTTTCACTAGCTTTACATTTGATGTTTGGCTGAATTAATTGATCAAGAATATGTGTTCGATCTCCCAGACAAGTATGCTGGAACAATATTACAGGAATCAGAACAAGCTTCTGGACTTTGAGGTGGTTGAGGATGGAGTGAAGAATTGGCAAAGGCTTTTAGCTGCATTAAATCTACAAGACCTTGATGACTCATTGGAGGATTGATTTAATGCATGCAGATTCAATGCACATACCCACACACATTATCAGATTGATGCCATGGAATATCTTTTCCTCATACCCTTTTTGGTTTTTGTTTTTTAACTACTGTATAGCTTATAGACACACAAATACATAGCCTCATACTTCTCATCACTACTAGGATAATACCTGGTATTCTTCGATGATATGGTAACATTTTTTTTCTGAAACTGTGCATCTAAAAAATTGGTGTCTGAATCAAGTTCAACATGTGTGCTGCTGGAAACAAATTTGCAGATTAATTAATGCAGTTACAACAGAAATTGATGGGATTTTATGTTACACTTACATCAATCAACAAATATGAATACTAGGCAGGAAACAAATGATAGTTATACTGAACCTGAAGAGACAGCTGAACTACAAGCTTGTGAATCATGACTGTGAAGCCGTCTCCAATCTCTGATCGCCATCGGCTGTTGCCTGGACCTGTGCAGCATACTGTAGGTTCCAGAGCACGTCTTCTAATGAAGGCCGTTCCGATGATTCTTGGGACAAACATTTGTTTGTCATGGAGGTCACGATGGATAACGATTCTGGTGATGATGTAGAGTAAACAAAAGGATCAAGTGCCCACTTTCGCTCATCTTGATTATTTAATGATATCGCCTACAAAGTAAATTAAGACCTTTATATAATAACTATCTTTCCAAATTATGTGGAAACTAGAGTTAACTTTATTTGTCTCCTAATAAGTTTGACATCAGTTAATATGGTAAAATCATTCATTTGAACATATAAGCTTATGTTAAATGCAAACCAAACATATTATCTGAATCTGATTCAACCCAAAAGTTCCGGCATGAAAGACCCGGATTCACATATTTAAATTCATATTTACCAAATCGACCCATATGAAACAATTAGTTACTCTAATTAACATCTTGAAAGCATACACTTTGTTTTCCATAAAAGAATGTTGATTCAGAAAACATAGTAGGGTTGAGGGTAATATCTGCATACCAATGCACTTCGTGATGAAGCATCCTTATCTGACACCACTGCTCCAACGAGCATTTCAAGTATGATTAAGCCAAAAGTATAGACATCGTCCTCCAAAATTACAGTTTCACTGCAAAGGCAATGCCGGCAATCAAATTGTTGTGAAATTAAAACCTCAGTTTAAACTATATCCTCATTTCCCTTAACTTGTGCAAAGAAAAACATTAGTGATCCTCACCTAGGAGGATATTTGCTTTGAGCATGTTTTTGAGCTTCTGCCCGAGCCTGACAATTAAGCAACAGATTGGCATATAAACAAATAAATTTCTATACTGGACCAGCTTTGTAACAGTTAAAAGTTAATCCCCCAAAAAAGGGACATATATACCCACCTCATGTTTGTCAATTTCTTCGGTGATTATGGACAGCCCGTAATCGCTTAATTTTGCTAAGAAATGTTCATCGAGCAAAATATTACTCATTTTTAGATGATTGTTGGTGAAACCGGGAATTACTCCTGTATGCAGAAAGTGCACAGCTTTCACAATACCGATTAGAATTGCTAATCTATCTGACCATTTCATCGCCTTCTCCACACTATGCTCTGCACAAATGGTACAATTTGAGAAGCCACAGACTCAAAAATTTCAGAAGACATAACCATTATTCTCTCGTACCATCAAAAGAGACTTACCAGAAAGATGACTACGGAGATTTCCATTTGGTAGATACTCATAAATGAGATATACTCTGTTGACACTGGAATCATCAGATGAACCATCAATACAGTGGCCCAAGAGACAAACCAAATGTGGATGCCGAAGCTTTGAGAGTAAGTCCAGTCGAAGCTTTAAGTTTCTAATGGAATATCTCCTAAATAATGCCAGACATCTTATAGCAACATAACTTCCGTTCTCCAGTCTTCCCTTGTAAAGCTGAAATATAAATATTGTGGTAAAATGAGCTTTAGTTTCATATAATCACTTTGTGGCATGAATATATAGTAA